>CAEMYA010002116.1:11041980-11066803 GCA_903131615.1 Diplodus sargus | reverse complement strand
GTGAGGGTGTTTCTTGTGTTCTGAAAACACAAACTGTGTTTGGGAACAAACAGCCTGTGGTGTGTTACAGGTTATCTCCGCAACGACAAAAATAAGACCGGCAATGAAAAGATGCTGAACAAAAGAAAGCTTTGTTACAAGATCGCTGCGGGGAATCATCCGCAGGGAATGCAAATGAGAGTGATGACTCTTTGTGCCGCTGACTGTTTCATGGCACAAAGTGACCAGAACTCAGTTCATGAACCAAAACGGACTCGACACACTTCCAGATGATTCCCTGCAGGGATTCAGCAGACGGCGTATCATCACAGGATACTTTAATATTAGAGCCCAAATACTGAGGCAGTTGTAATAGTTCTTCAAAAAAGCAGAAGAGTAATTTTCAGGTTTTATCACAGATCGAACACAGTCAGAATCGTTTCCTCTGACAGCATTGTTCAGATCCAATTATGTATTTATGTGTGTTCTCTTTTTGATGATGATATGACACTTTCCGTCATTTCATCTCTTCAGGAATTCAATTCCTCCATGACAGCAAAACTCGGCTAAACTAAACACTTTTCACACTTGATCTGACTCTAAAAGACGACACCATGAACTGATCTGAAGACGCTTGTCGCCCACCAATGGTGAAGCCTCAAATCATGATGTTGTGGATAAAACAAAAATGTTTCATCTTCAAATATAACCCCCCTGCTTTTTAACATTTACATGCAGGCCAATACAGCATTTTAAGAATGTCATAACTATTAATTGTGTGCCATCAATCTCATTAATCGTACACAATCTTTGCACATAACAGACATCAAATCATTTAAAATGGTTCCTTGATTGTAGATGCTTGTCGCCAGTTAGCATAACTGCATAAAACCATCCAGCTCAAATCGTAAATTGACCCTGAAGTGTCCTAAACTGACACTGAACCTCGTTTGTTGCTCCACTACTGACAAACATTTTAGAATAGTTTTCTTTGCCATTTTTTTTTACATAATTATAACTTCAGAAATCATTTGCATAGCTGTGGATTTTCCTTCTCATTACGAATTGGTGCAGCGGGTGGAGACAGTCTGGAAGTGTGAGTGTAATTACTGTGCAAGGAAAGACGGGGTGATGTAGTCAGCAACCGGAGGATGGGGAGCAGTCGGGGTGTTCGCTCGGTGACGAACGTTGGCTCGGTGTACGTGCGAGGGCTTTAATGTGGGTTAGCAAACCTTCAAGAGCTACGGAGGGATTAGATGTTTCTCTGTGAGTGAAATGGGGCGGAGCTCGGTTGTAAGGGGGGAGAAGAGGACAGCTGGATGTAGGTTAAAGATGGTGGCAAGGCCTCCGAAACACAGAATTACAAGCACATGTGTGGCAGAGAGGCAGAGGCACGCTTCACTCCTCTTCCCCTCTTTAACAAATAGCTCTACCAATTCTTCACTCATCATTAAACCACCCTCCGTCACATTTGCCCTCGGTCATACTTCGTCTTTGTCTACATTTTCTTTCCCCGTCTTCTGTTCCCTCCTCTTCAACTGGTTTTCTCTCCCTCATTGTGCCCTCTCTCCCCTCTTTCTCCTCGTCCCTCTTCCAGGCAGTTATTACTAGTCTAATTAATCCCACATGCTGACACTGGTCAGGCCTGGTGTCTCACACACTCACACACACACACACACACACACACTGATTCTTTTCATTCTCTCGCTCTCTCTATAGTAGTTGCACCCAACTGCTTCCAGCCAGAACAATTAAGTTCCCATCAAAGTGGAAGCAGAGGCCTCGGAGCTGGAGCACTGTAGGCTCACTGAGGTTCTGGGCAGGCGTGCAGAGTACAGATGTAGACATGACACCGCGTGGATGTATTGAACCGCTGTTGCAGGAATGATTTGGAACGATCGTTTGTTTCGGTAGCGACGCTGGGGAGTGTCCTCGTGGGGTGATGCGACAATGTAGCGCTGAAGATCTGAAAAAGATTCTGTAAAAGAAATCCAATCTCCCCTTTTCTGTGTTAAAGCACGATGATCAGGTTCAGTCCAGGCTGTTTTTGACCTTCCTGATTAAATTCACTTCAGACAGGAACTGACATACAGTTCACCTCCACTTGACCCTTGGTAATTATCTCAGGAGAGAGAAGCAAAGAATCCTAAACTCATGGCTGTTAAAATTATATAAATCTTCTACAAAGTTAGATTAAAAAACAGAGGACTGGTTTTGTTATTGTGTGATGACAGATGAACTGTCCTAAAGTGGCACCAATGTCTAACGTTCAACTGACGCACAATCAATTTAAATGACATAAAAAGCAATTGAATGTTTTTATTTTGTGACTATTTCTATTAACTCATAGAGTGACAGATACAAACTACAGAATATATTTCAATTGAGACCATAATTCCCTTATCTGTTGTGACAAACACATGCTGATATCTCCTGCCGAGTTCGAGGTTACCAAAACAGGTATTTGAAGCCAAAGCATGATCTTCTCCTAAACCTAACCGAGTGATTTTTGTTATTCGTCCACACACTGATGGCAGAGGCTGCCATGCAGGGTGCCGACTGCTCGTCAGTAGCAATTTGGGGTTCAGTATTTTGCTCAAGGACACTTCAACATTCAGCTGGGGCAGCAGGGGATGCAAACCAGTGACCTTCCAGTTACTAGACGACCTCCTGAGCTACAGCCACCACATGCCTGGTGCCAGATAAAAAACAAAGTGAAAGTGAGGATTACAGGGAACCAGTTTAAATGCTGAGGGTCACTCTCCAGCAATTATGTTGTGCAATCAACATTCACTTCATAATTATACTTTACGACAAAAAACGTCACTTGTCTCATGTTTTCCAGAACATCTTTGCACCATAGAATTCAGACCCATATGTATGTACTCTGTCGTCAAAGTAAACAAGTCTGTTTTAACCAGAAACCCAAATTTATGCACTAAACTCAGACTTAGTTAACCTCACGTTGAGTTTGTTATGAGTTACAGCTTGTTCAGAGACGTGCAGAGACATGATATCATGGCTTTTCTTTTACAGTCACACACAAAAAAATCCCACTTTTGGCAGCCGGTGACACTTGGCTTGCAATGACACAGTTTTAGGACTTCAAGCAATAAAATATAACTATATATTTAAGCGTTTAAGCCAATGAGAGAAGGTCTGTAAAGTGACCCTGCCCTGCCTCTTGGTAGCTCCAGCTCCACAAATAGATTTACAGGCTTTCATTAAAGCAGCTCGCGGTTATGCAGGGCAGAGACTCTTGGATGGCCAGCTGCATGGATGTGTGTGAGCACGAGTATGTCTTTGTGGGCCTCTGTGACTATATGCATGTGTGTGTGTGTGTGTGTGTGTGTGTGTGTGTCTGAGGCTCGGCCCTAGATTACTTCCAGAAGTTGAGCTCCACAGCCTGCTGTTTCATTACAGCTACAAAGCAACCGCACGGCTACACAGAGTGCAGAGTTGCAAAAACTTTTTTTTTTCTTTCTCCGCTCCTCGTTGCCTTTGTCCACCCCTCCTCCTCACTCCTCCTCTTCTTCCCTCTCTTTCATGGTTACAGTTGGAATGGGAATAAACATCTGTGAAAATGTATTGCTCTCCATTTTGGGATTTAGGCAGAAGCTGAGCTGGACTTATCCGATTTCAAACGACTTTGAATGTGAACCAGTGTTTCTCTATCTTGAAACAACTTCGAAATGGCAGCTCTGAGATTTCAACTGTTGTTTTTTCTTTTTTTCAAATTTTTTTCGGCATAAATAGCATCTATTGTATCTTCCCATAACTGCATTTATAAAGTGTTTTCCCCCCTTTTTTTTAGCACTAAGTACCTTCAATTCTATTCACTAGAATGTGCACCAAAGAGTCATCTAACTGGTTCTTACCACCATTGATGTTAATAACAGTCTTTGTCTCACAATGCAGAAGAAAAGATGATTGAAAACATAAAGGCAATCCTTAGTGCATATTTCCTGCTGATGATAGGGTGTGGGAGCCGCATGAAGGCAGCCTTGCTCTGCATAGATACGTATAACCTGCACTAGATCGCTGATTTTTCCACAGTAGCTAAAAAGCCTATTATGCACATTGAGAAGTTTTGATTGATGCAATCATGCCTTATATATTTCAAGTGTTTCACTCCCCCTGGAAGAATGGACTGGAACCCAACCGCCAAGGTTGTGTTTGATTTTTCCATTGTAGGAGTGAGTAGGTCTTCAATGAAAGATGAAAAAAAAACAGGTTACAGATTAGAATTACCGCCTCACAGTTGGATGGCTGATACAGCTAAGCAGCAGTCGTAAGTAGGAGAACACATAATGCGTATCAGGACTCATGACATTGACAGAATTGAATAAAAGGTAATCAGTGTTGTCCTTGGTAATAGTCATTACTACATAGAAATGTTTGATTCCATTGAAAAATGTCCATAGAGAAACATGCTGTTTTTATGTTACAGGGTCACACTAAGCAGCAGCAATCATCTGCATTTGAAGAAACTACTGCTGCTTGCCAGCAAAGCTGATTCTGATAGAACACAAAGAGGCTGCAAAACCCATTGAACCTGGTAACACAGAATACAAATACAATCATCACATGTGGACCCCCTGATCAAAGTCACCAATACAGTATCCATGTTATGAGTTAAGGCATCGATTATGACCAGAAATGTGCTTTTATGAAACATTTGTGAAATGTTGAAATAATTAGCATGTGAAATGCTAAAATGTGTTTTATGAGGTCATAGTGACCCTGCAGCCCACTGACCAAGATAAAATGTGGACTTTCATATCAGGAGGCGGAGGGGACGGTGGAAGAGTTACACAGGAGAAAGTTGTCATGCCAGTGAGATAGGTTGCTTTTCACAGTTAAGCGTGATTCCACTGGATATTTGAGAAGAGACCTCAGGTTCCAATTTCCAGCCATGTTTGGGGTGATAAAACAATAGAGAAGAAGTCTGGACATTTCCAGTCGTGTTTGTGTTGACCAAAAATATGATCTTTCCCTGAACATAACCAGGAGGGTTTTGTGAATAAACCTTAACAGACCACGAGTACGGCGTTGGCACAACATAACATTACAATTTAGGTAACTGCGTAGCACCAACATTTATTCTGGGAAATGGAGTTGGACCTAGTCCACGCTTTCTGCAATATTTAAAGAAATATGCTGGATGTGTTCCTGAGATGGTATGTGCAGGAGGATGGGATGGACGTACCAACAATCCAAAAACACAATGCCTCCGGCCACAGCTATCACCAGTGCAGAACCGGTTCAGTAAGAGTTTACAACTGACCCCTAATTATAGAAAATGGCAAGGAGTGGCATCTCTGCATAGGCTGCCTAATGATTATTGATTTCCATTACTGAATATTGCCTTTGGAACAAGTACTATGCAGGTTACAAAAAGGAGAGAGGCAATTTTGAAAGGCAAAAGAAAATATCTTTAAGCTCTGAGATTGTACTGGGAACAATCTTTGTGTGATTCCATTTGGTCCAATTACATACAAGTTCAGTGGTCACCAACACTCTTGTGAAGTCATATCCTTCATATCACACTGACACTTAGCAACAGAGAGGAAACTCGTTTATGGTTGTTTATAAATGGTTGTTTGAATGCCAAACTGACACACATCTGCATCCTTGAGCTCACAAAGCAAAGCAGTTTAAAAGGTTTAAATGGTTCTTTATATAGTAAATAAATAGTACTCTACATAGTTCATTGGTGTTCTGAGGCCACATAAATACTAGTTCCATTTAATTACTAACTCCTCAGGTGTGCAGAAATAGCACAAATGTGTGGTATTTACCTAGTTAGCCCTAATTACGTTACCTTTACAAGCAGAAAATAAGCTGGGCACGGTGTATAATAACAACCTACACTACATGTGTTTGTGTGTGTGTGTGTGTGTGTGTGTGTTTGTGTGTGTTTCCATGTGTGTGTTTGTGTGTGAGATATCCTGAAGCCTGACATTGATTCTCCTCACTTCAGACTTCCAGATGTGGCTGATTCAAACCAGCATCTGGCAGGTTTCTCCAATAAACACACACCAACACACACACACACACACACACACAGGTTATGGAAGCCATTCGAGGGAGAGTGCAGTTTGAATTTATTACATCCTCTTCCTGCGCTGTTTATTAATACCCTGTGTGTGTGTCTATGTGTGTGTGTGTGTGTGTGTGTGTGTGTGTGTGAGAGAGAGTGTGTGTGGGTGAGTGGATGGGTGTACGTGAGAATTAATCCACTGCTTGACTCTCTTCAGTTGATCCCACTCATGCATCGCTAAAAGGAAGCATTAGGCGTTCAGGTAATTTGAATCGCGGATTAGATGAGAGGAGGAGAGGAAAACGTCGAAACCAACGGAAGGATAGGAGGACGGAGAGAAACCCGGGCGTCTCCTGAGAGTGTTAATGGCAGGGGCTGAGTGAGAGAACGAGACGAATCTGCAGGAAGCAGAGATCGTATCGGTCCTGGAAATGAAAGCTTGGACCGATCAGAACCCACACAGGACCGAGCTCAGTGCCTGGTTAGCATTTCCAGAGACGAGCTTTGGCAAAGATTCCTGCGTGACACAAACTTTTCCACTGTTCGGTCAGTGCTCAGTTAATTCGTAATTATACACGTGTCTGTGGAGATTTTCAGTCATCCAGATCAGTGAAAAATAGATTAATAAACCTCTTATCTGTGACTGACATATATAGCGACTGCAGCTGGCTCTGATCCAAATGTAAAAAAAACAAAACAAAAAAACAACACCATGTAAATAATAAAGGATTACCTACAGCTCCTACAGAGTGTTTTATTATTAGGAGATTATTATGGGCTGTTTGCAATTGGCCATACTGGGCTCAAGTTTTGTCACATCCGTTAAAGCTTTTGATGATAATAACCCCGACAAGTGGAAGAAAAATGTTACCAGAGACTTTTTGACGGCTTGTGCAATGTTAGATAAGGCAAGAATTCATCTATTTAGCTGACGAGTAATATATATTAATAGATATCTGCTTTTGAATGCCGAATCTGTAGACAAGGGACAAGATTGTCTAATTGGAAGCGTTCTAGTTTCCTTACGCAGGTAAACAGTCATTGTGGAGATTACAAGCACCAGAACGCACTGACAGGAACGTAATCTTGAGAATCATATCATCTTCTTGAGCTTTATTAACTGTTTTAAAAGTTTATCCGTTGTTCACAGATACTATGTGCACAAAGTTTCCGGTGTCTTAAGCTTCTGATCGTAAGGCGAAGTCTTGGCCTGGATATCAGGACTAGTCTGAGTCACACAAGCACAAAAACTTTCACTTACATTGGCTTTTGCTAGAACATACTGTTTGCTTTTTTTGATTACAAAAAAAAGAAATAGAAATAAAAATGTGGTATAACTCTGTTGTTAAAAACAGTGTAATTGGCTCCATTAGCAAAGACGCAGAGCCTGGCTCGAACAAATCCAGTGAAGTAATGAACCAAACTAATGCCCAAATGGAGTAAACCATCAATTTTGAGCCTGACTTCATCGGGTTCAGGACGAGGATTTTAAGCCCCTGAGACAAATACTGTGATTTGTCCAAAGGGTAATGAAACAGATTTGGCCAGGAAGCAATGGAGAGGATGGAAGACGTAAACAAAGCTTCCGCCACCTTGGGAATGTGGGAGTGGGACTCATTATGGGCACAAAATGGTGGGACTGTAAAAGATCCGTCAATTCCGTCAATGATCAACCATTTATCTTGTTTTACAACTCCCATTTAAGTCACTTTGCGAAGCAGCTTCCATATATTATCAACGAGACATAAGAAGCCTCCAAGCGAGAAATCAAACTGTTTCTATGATGCGAATAGAAAAAATAAAATACAATTGCTTTTAAACTGTCAAGCACAATCCTCCAGGGCTTCAGTTCTCCCCTGTTAATGTCGGATTCGGACTGGAAATGGCATTCTCTCAAACATCAGCTTGACAGCTGAAAAGCATCTCAGCATACAGACTCAAATTGCACAATTGATAAAAAATGACATATTACCTATGCGGGAAATATATACACCTCTATATAATGTTAGTGTTATTTACTGCTCTTAATAAGGAGTCAGAGTGATAAACGACAGTTGGCTTACGTAAGTCAAAAGCTTCTTCTCTGTACACTAACACCTGTCTTACAATATGTAGACAGGTGTAAGACAATATTTTGTCGTTGCTGTCAGTAAAGACCAGCTCTGAGACTATCAAGCAGTTTCACATATACCGTACAGATGTTGAAATGCAGTCTTGAACTGCCGTCATTGGCTTTCCAGCTTCCTCAGCTAGCAGCGACTCCGCCACCTTCCCCTCCACCTCCTGATATGGAGGACAGGTCATAAACATGTAATGTTGAGACGCTACAGCATGTTTTCTACAAACACCAATGACATGTAGAAATGTTAATGTATTAATAGCTTCCTGAAATATTACTTGACTATATTTTATCACAGTACCTGAAATACTGACTCTAGTTTGCTTACTAATGCCAGAGATTGAATGGAGCAACTCTTCACAAATATAGGAAACTCTGCACACTCTATGTCTATGTCTTCCATTTCATGTTTGCCTGTGATTAAATCTTCCATATCATCTCGCAGGCTTTAATGCAAATTGCGTTTGTTCTACCAGCGCGATGAGGGAGAAACCTCATCCAACGAGCAGAGACCTCCCCACTGATGGTGGAGACCTCATTATCACCTGAAAACCTCACCACTGCAGGTATAAAACTCATTACCACCAGTTCAAATGTTGCCAGAAATCTCATCATGTAGGAAGAAACCTCATTACCACAAACACAAACATGATCACTGTGGGTAGAAATCTGACACAGCCTCCCCCACTCTGTGAATATGCTTGCTAAGACAGTCTGGCCATCCTGTGGTTGTTTTCATTGTCTTGTGCTGTTCTTAGGATACAAGTTAGGAGTGGAAATGGATTATTACGAAGGATATATTTGAATAGAAATTGTCTCAAACTATATCAATGACCATGATATGGTAAAATATTCAATACTCAAATTGACACAGCACCTTTGAAACCTGTTATAAGAAACCCTTTTGTGGCGAGTTCAGGGCCAGTGTAGGCTGCACGATGCAACATGTCCTCATAGCAAAACCACTGATCTTGACGCTACGTCACCAGACTTCCTCCTTTGGTCTCTTCAAAATGACTGAGGCCTTTAGAGGTCACCACCTAACACTACCACTGTACCTGCTTTAGCAGTTCATGAAAGCTTTGGTTCCAACATGTTCACACTCCCAATCTGTCAAATACAGCAGCTTGGTCAGTGGCCTGAAGCTTCAAGTTATGATGATGTACTGACTCTATGGTGACTGTTAAGCAAGTGAAGGAATCCTTGGTCAAGTTTGCTATAGTACATCATATACAAAGTCCTGTTAGACTTATACATTATCACCTGTGCACAGTTGATAAGGTTTCCCAATGGTTGGGTTCAGTTTAGGCTTCATAACTTCTTGGTTAAGTTTAGGAAAAAAAACAGCTTGGGTGAAAATATTTATAATCTGTCTCCTGACGTATGTTACATAAGTTACATAATGTGAAAAGAGATCACTCTTGATTCTTGGTCACAAACAGGAAATGAACCCCTGTCTCTGAAGTGGAAGTCCATCAGTGACTCATCCAAACACCCCACCACCCCCTGAGTCAGACCTTTATAAGACAGCAGCACCAGAGAGGTGCTAGAGGGGTCACTACAGCAAATTGAGAAGCCTGGTAGCTGCTGTATTTGACGTGTATGGGGTGAAAACAGACTGGCGGCCTGTATGCATGTGGGTGCACATACAAACAACATTTTTACTGAGATTTGTGAGCATGAAGCACCTAAAAATAGACAGGACTCCGAT
Source organism: Diplodus sargus (assembly GCA_903131615.1). Lineage (NCBI taxonomy): Eukaryota > Metazoa > Chordata > Actinopteri > Spariformes > Sparidae > Diplodus > Diplodus sargus. The sequence continues at coordinate 11,056,951 of CAEMYA010002116.1, read as the reverse complement.
TCTGATATGACACTGCAGTTGCGCTTGAGATGCAAGTGAGCTGTGCTGCTAAGTGTAGCTGCTCTATCCTTCACTGAAATGAAAAATGAGGGTCATACTACGTTGCTTGCACAGATGACCTATAAGGCCATTGTCCTGATGAGGATGGGCTCGTACGGTGACAACTTCTATTTCTGTCGACTGTACACCACCTCGGAGCCAAGCCTCTGCATATATTGCAGGCGACAAACGAGATTCAACCGTGAAACAGACAGAATGCTGACAACATGAAGATTATAATACCAGAGTATGCCGGGGCATGATGGGACTGTTCATCACAGCTGCAACATATGCATATGTAGCCAACATTTTAATACCGGGAGTAGATGAGGTCTCACTGATACTCTGCAGTCTAATCTGGCTGTCGCTTGTGCCCCATTCACACAAAGCCAGTATGTTAACACACACACACACACACACACACACACACACACACACACACACACACATGCAGAGTCATTGTTTTTTCAAGTGCTGTTTAAGTTTTGTCCTCGGGGGAATTCACCACAAAACTCACCTTATATCTCTCAATCTATAGCATGGGACACACACACATACAGACACACATACTCTCGGACCAACAATCCATCAACATGATCAAGCAGGGAGCGAATAGGAGCTGGCCGGTCATACATCAACCTCTCTGAGCTTGTTAAAGACAAACAGAAACACACCCATACACACACACACACACACACACAGAGGTGTGGACACAGTGCAACATGATGTCTTCCCTTTGAAATGACAAGCAGGGGCAGCAAAGACATCCGTTTACACAGACAGGCAGACCAGCAGGCAGATTAGATAGTCAGATATATGAAGGGATGGTCCGTCATTGGCATCTAGATCCCACAGCGAACAGGAAGGTGTGTGACGTCGCTGTGGCAGAAGAGCTCAGAGGGAGGCAAATGTTTAGATTCTTAAAGATAGTTATAATTAACAAAATCCTAGATTATTGGTTGCCTAACTATCCCTAACCAACCATATCTGTTATACTCTCTAAAGCAGACTAAGAAACGCCAAGAGGCACAATGACATGGCGCTCTTTCTCCTCACTGGTGGCCTGTTGTGGCTGACAGGTGATTCAAAAACATGTGGTGGCATTGCAGTGTACTTAGACTGAACTGGAGTCCATATGGTGAGATTATACTCCTGCCAAACATCGAGAAAAAACAGAAATCCTTATAAAATGTGTGTCTATATCCAGCGAATACACATCTCATTATTTAAGTCCAACATTGATGTCCAGCACCGATGCCAGAGCTGAGGTGTCCTTTTCGTTGTAAGGTGAGAAGTGTGAGCAAATCATGTAGAAAGTGAAAACGTAGCATCTATTGTGGCTGGACACCAAATAACATCGCCATTGGTTTGTTGGTCCAAAAATGTAATTGACTTCCCATCCTAAACGTTCCCAATGAAGTCCAAGCCAAGAGAAATACAGAATTTGTACTTAAGGCAAAGGTGAGTTTAACTTAGTTACCTGTCGCAAAAACTTCAAGAAAGATACTAGCTGATAGATCGAGGAAGAGAAAATGAGGAAGTCAGCCAAAAGGAACATAACATGAATAAACCTTCAGTAAATGTCCTCATCCATTCATTGTGCCAAAGTCATGTAGCTTAGATAGATGTTCATTTATGAAACTATGGACAGCAACTCCCATGATCCCACTACTATTATCTTTGGTTTTGCCTGGTTGCGGGACCCCTAGTGGCATAAATGACATATTGTGCAGTGACGATTATTTCATCAATTCCTGTTCTGAGTGTTTCAGAGTTTGGTTTCTTGAAGCAATGAGCTCGGAGAACAAAGTGACGGGAATCAGAACTCAGCTTGGCCGTGTTCAACAGCTTAATTAGGAACACAGGAATGTAAACAATCAGGAACTAACTTGTACAAGCAGCTTGAGAGAGAGAAAGAAAAGCACATGGATACGACGAGGCAAAAAGTCGCAGTTGGTTACAACACAGATGGGATGAACTGGGGGATGTTAACAACTTGCATCAAAACGAGTCAAGGTTGGATAAAGATGCTGATGATTTTAATGGGATGTAACAGAGAGAGAAAACATTTCACAACAGTAAACAGGGGGACATCACTTTTTACTTCAGTGCTGTTTGTGCTAATGCTTCTACTCCCTTCAGTTGTCATTACAGGCTTTTTTCTACCCATTATATTCTCCGCGTTTCCAACGCAACAGCTGCCTGCACTCTGATGAGGAGTACGCTACCCAGACACAACCTACCACATGCTGAACAAGATAAAACAAATGTGAAAAAGCAATGAGGGTTTATTTGTTGAAGTCATTCTCTTTTGATTGGCCTCCCTGTTCAACTAGGGAATAAGGAATAAAAAATCTGGTGCGAAAATCAGCCTGACAATCCTCGACTCTCTCCTCAGCTCATTCGCCGGGACTAATGCTGACGTAACATTTTTACAAATACATTCACATTCGTATGTAATGTTACGTACCGACATTAGCAATCACATGTACTTGTCTGGTAGGAGGAGATGTTGGTGAGGTTACAAGCGACTAGGTTGCAAGCCAGTGACCACAGTCTCACAGCATTTCAACAGTTGTAGGTTTGACACAACAACGATCTGCTTTTTTTAACAAAATCACAATTTTCCGAACCTTGAATCAGTTATTTTTCTGCACAAACTTAAATAAAGCATACAAGTAGCATTACCACAAGATAAAATGTGATAATTGTACATCATGAAACGTCAAGTTGCACCACAAAGAAAAGTAAAGTTTTAACAGATCCGTGATTTTGCTCAAATGTACATTACCAACATTGATTCTGGTGATTGGGTTCTGCTGATACACGACATGTAAAATGTAAACAAGTCCTCTGGTTACTGTAGGAGACTGACTTCCTGCAGCAGCCTGCGGATACAAGTGTGTGTTCGAATGCAGGAGCCTTTAATCACTTACAACATCCTTAATAAGAACGCACTCGTGCAGTCAGGTGTAAAACAGGACTCTCAAGTTTTGTGTTTGTGTGTGTCGCTTCATAATTTGGCCCAAACAAGTTATCGATTCAAATTTGGATCGAACGCTACAGCGCGGGGCCGTGAAGCAGCGTGTTGTACTCCAGAAAATTCCCTCAGATCGGACACAAAACAAGTGCGGCGACAAACCCATCAATGGCACTACAAGCCAAATCATTCAGCTCCGTAATTACAACTGAGCCACAACCGGTCCACTGTGGCCTAACAGAGGAGGGGAAGGAGAGAGATGACAAGAGGAGAAGCAAAGGGAGGAGAGAGAGAGAGCGAGAGAGGGGGGAGAAAAAGATAGATTTCATGAGTGAGAGGCTCCCAAAGTGCCCAGGGGGATTGTGGTTACAATGTTGTACTCTACATCTGTTTACAGCAGAGAGAGAGACACACGGATGAGGAGGGAGAGATGGAGGATGAGATGCTGCCTGCCGCATGCTGTCATCTCTGCAATGTAGTAACCATACCTCATTAGGTTCTATTCTAGTCATCATTGTCCGTGCACACACACACACACACACACACACACACACTGCTCTCCCATCCGATTGCTGCTCTCATGTGCTGTGAAAGCATCACGTTAACAGAAAGAGAAAGACGGAGGGATGATAAACAAATAACAGAGGAGAGAGAGTGAGCGAGGCAGAGCTGGGTCGAGTTCAGGGTGCCGAATGTTAATCAGTTTCTTATTGTTTGTAGCCCATGGCAAAGATTTCCACTTGACTCTTCTCAGTAGATAGCTGGTGTGTGTGTGTGTGTGTGTGTGTGTGTGTGTGTGTGTGTGTGTGTGTGTGTGTGTTTGTGCACATGCAGACAGCTTTCAAAGTTTGTGTGTGTGACAGTGAGTTTGACTGTTGTGTCATCAGAGTTCTGTGTGCATGTTGAGTATCAAATGAGATGGTAAAATGTTTGTGTGTGTACATGTGTGTGTGTGTGTGTGTGTGTATGAACTATAGTGAAATCTTACAAGAGCTTTTTTGTGTTGCTGTTGTTGTTGAGATCCAAACCAGAGTCACTGACAGAAGAAAACAAGCCTTTAAAAAGTTGCAGTGGAAAAACTGGCACAAGAAAAATTCTCCTTGGATCTGCCTGGGAAACACTTTTGACAATATCTGATGACAATTTTAGTTGATATATTGCATTAAATACGAACTGAAATGGTCAGTGTCAGAATAAAGGTTTTGTGCTGGTGGAGAAAAGGTTACAAAGGGGTTTTGATCCTCAGACACTGAGTCCATCACTAATGGCTTGTCCAGTTGCCGTGATGTGTTCATATCTGTACGTGTCAAAGGCTTCGTACCATACTGATATTTGCACAACATGTGTTCTATCACAATCATATTACATGCAATCACCTGACTTTCATATCAGAAGGTGGAGAGGGTATTGGTGGAGTTTCAGGTGAGAAGGCTGCCAACCCCAGTTCAAGACTGTGTTTCAACATTTATAAGGAAACGTTGGGCCAATTTCCAGCCACAAAAAAGACTCTACCTCCAGCCCGAGGTATTTTAAGATTTTAAAAAAAAAAAACCTTTACCTAACCCTGAACAGACCATTAGCTAACCCTCACAACATAACATAGAAACTCCAACTTTAAGAAACATAAGATACAACATAAAGAAATGTAGTTTCAACATACGCATCCTTGATTTGCAGAATTGTACATTCCAAACATTATTCTGCTGATTGGGTTCAGCACGTCTCCTCTGTTTGTAGGATTCCTGCTAAGAAGCTTTGAGCATTAAGGTGAAATAATCTCTGCACATAAGCCAACTTTCTATTCAAACCACTATATATAATAATATGTAATACAGCATAATAATACACACTATAATATCCTTCCTGTGTTTTTCTAGTTACAATATAATTATACACCTGAAAACTGAGGCTGGATATAAAAAGAGTCCTCATGTAAACACATGCTGTAGGTCCAAACTGCTGCACTTCTTATTACAACCTTGTGCTCCAGATCTGAACTATTAGCATTGTTACGCAATGCTTGAAATACATGTTCCACGTAGCAGATATGGCTGTACTTATTCAACTGCTCTAACAGTACAATAGTACAACACACTATTCTACAGTTATACAACCCTTAGCAATTATTCTTTGAGGCAGAAACCTCTTTATTTTTATTTTTACACACTTTTATTTCTTGTTATCAACTCTTTATTTTATATTTTTCTTACAGTTTCTCCATGTTGTGACATTTCTCTTCTAGAGGGAGTGAATGTCATGTAACCCAAATTCCCCCCTCAGGGATCAACATAACGTTTATGATTCTGATAATAGAAAGCAGAATCCATCCGGCTGGTGGGCATGTTTGAAGTAATTGAGCTCATATTTATTTATGTGTATCATTTTTCAATTTGGTTGGTCAGAATAAACAATGCTGTATGAACTGAGGCAACTTAGAAATGCTCTCCCCCCAAAAAAACTCCTAATTGTCTGGGGCTTTTAAAAAATGTATTTTTGGAGACAAGAAAATGTGAAATTCCACCAAAGAGATCTTGCTCGGTGGTGGATCAGACCGTGTAAAAGATGGCGGGATGCTGAGTTGAGAAAGAACTATTACTGTACAGAGATCCTGGTGGGGAACCCTTAAAATAAAGTTGTACGAGGAAGATGTGAGCGAAATTATCTGTAGGCTGAAGCATCAAAAGCCATGAAAGGAGCAGGGTATCCATTGTGGAGCCTCAAACAAATACAAAAAGACTGCCGCGCCATGTTGCTCCTCGTCAAACAAGTTAACAATGTCATCCATGACAACAACTGCAGTAGTTATTGAATAATGATGCGGTCATGACTGCAGCGACTGTGGCTCGAGGACATCGTTAAAAAGCTCCGACTGTCTGAGGCTCAAACGGGAGATGCTCCGAAATCTAAAGGCCTGTACACTACAGATGCCCGAGCTGACATGCGGACCAGCGAAAAACCCTCCTCAAATGACATCCGTCTTTGTTTGCCAAAAACATTTGAGCTTTAAATCTTATATTCTGTAACAAGATCATGTTCCATAACACAAGCTGTGACACGTGAACGTATTGAAAAGCTTTGGCCGGCTAATAATTAGGCAAATAAAGCGTAAAACAAAAGATAACTATGAAGCTATGAATCATTCACAAAGCTAAAATTAACTTTCTGCAGTCGCAGAAACTCAAATATGACTCAATACCTGTATTTTGTTTCTGCACATTTTCATTTAATTGATTTTGCTGAGAGGGCGTCTGTCGTGTGTAGTCATTACAACTTAACAAAACACACTGACCACCCTAACATCCTTCGTCTTTTTTGAAGTTGCAATATGATTAATTCACTAATTCCTCCAGCCTTGAGGTTTGTCCTTCATAAGATTGGTATCAACTCAGTCCTTTACTGAATTTGGGGATTTTTATTTCTTTACCTCAGGATCCCCAGAGAAGCAGCGCTCTGCCGTGCTGTAAAAGCTTCAAATAAACCTGGGGTAGCAGTTGTTCAACAATGACTGTCCCCGCCTCATTATCATTCACATCATGGCACAGACAACTGTAACTACCTCCCAGCTCGTTCTCTCTGTCCTGTCTCTTTCTCAGATTCTCAATCTGCTTTACGCCGCCGTTTTTTTTCGTTTGACTCTCTTTCGCTCTCATCTACCGCCGGCCTGTATTTCCAACGTCTCTCATCTGTTGCGGCGATCAATCCGTTAAAATGAGAATGCAAATCTGTAATTAGCGAGTTCACGTTAACTACACATGAAATGTTTGACATTGCCCAAATTGATTTCTCTAAAAACCCCTTCTCATTCCCGGGCTGTCTACCTGACAGCCTGTACTTATCCTGTTTGCTTCCTCTCTCACCAGATATGAATCGTGCTACCTGAGGATGACTCATCAAACGGCAGCCCTGTTTGTAACCCTTTGTGTATGACCGTGTGTGTGTTTACCTGAGCGGCAATACTCGAAACAGTAAGAGAAAAAACAAAGGCAGGAGTAAACATGCCGACCATCCGTGGGTGGTCCGGGCACCTTCTGGGCTGACGAACAGTAAACACACAGAACGGACACAACACAACACAACACAACACAACACAACACAATACAACACTTGATAAGGAAAAGTGATTCACACTAGCCCTGCAATAAAAACTTACCTCTGTGAAGTTATTCATGTTCGATTCCTTGACAATGAGTAAGAGTTATATTAATCACAGCCTGTATGTACAATCGTACACGAACAGTATGGCCGACAAGTTCTCACACTCAACATGTCCTATTCAGCAGCCTGGTCAGAGGCCGTAAGCTTTATAATATATAACGCTCTACCAACCCGTCAATTTAGCAATAATAGGTTATTTGCTTTGTCAGGTTAACCTTCCATAGAGTTCACTTATTAGTACATACTTTAACTTGTGGACTATTATTAGTGGTCACAGTGTGGTAAAGTTTAGGCACCACAACTACTTGGTTAGGTAGAGGAAAAGATCGTATTCTGGATGTAAATAACAACGTTCTGTCACCCCAGTTACGTGATTAAGTTAAGTCATTTACGTATGTTAGCTTACTTATGTTACGTAATTTAAACCCCTGCCTCCGATGGGAAGGTCCAATGTGTGACTCGGACTTTTCTTGTTTTTATACGACTGCACAAGAAGTAAAAAATAGACAAGAAAAGAAAATAAAAGTCTGAGTCAGAAGATGGCGGAGGTGGTTGGATGCGTAATATAACAACCTTTTCCTCTGAAGAGTGGGGTTTGAGTCTAGTGTGTGACTAAGCGGCACGATCGATTTGTTCTAAAGTCATGTTACCTAAGAAAGGTAACTTACGTGACTGAATTAACGTAGCTATTTGAACCCAAAATATGACCTTTCCTGAACCTAAACAGTTATATCCTGTGGCTAAACCTAGCCAAACCAAGATGATTTTACCATGCGAATAACAGTCCAAGAGTCCCATTATGTTATAATATGTGTGTATGACGAGCTTTATTAGAAGTTGCACATTAACATTGCTTACCTGACAATCTACGCTAGACCAAGCTGCCATATTTGAGGAATTGGATGTGAGAATGTGTTAAATTAGCTGTTAGCTCAATATAGCGAGTGATAACACACCTTTATGGAATTAGAAAAAAACATGTATGGGATTGTTGCATGAGTGTGATGAAAGACTGTCATTTGTCAGGTATTTAATTGAGCCAGTTTGACGAAGCGCTGTTTACATTACATTGTCTGGTAATCCTGTTATTTTACCTGCTCTTTGTACGGCGTCCTGGTTTGACCCGAGAGATGAATTATTTTCCAAATCTCTGTATAAAATTTGAAATGGAATGGAAATCAAGGAGGACAAGAAACCCGAGGGGAAGTATTTTCATAATGCTTCAACCCACTGACACGTTTACAGTTCCTGGTGTTTGTACAGTTTAGATTACTTTTGATTGGCCTTTGATTAATGTCAGTTTCTGCTCGGTGCCCATACAGCAGCTGTCAACTGCAGCTGAGTGAGTGTCGGCGCTTAGCATTTAAACTAGCTCTTTAAATCAACCTGTGCTACCACGTACACTGACTTATAGCACTATAGGTGACATATTGTCAGCACACATACCTATCATAGTACCACTATGATAGGTGTGTGTGTCACTCAGTGTGCATTTGTGGCATGAAGTGTCTAACCTGGAGAGTAATGTTGACTTATGTTGTGGATGGGTGGTGGTGCCCCGTCCATGCACACAGATGAGACAAGGTCAACCTTACAGTGTGTAGTTTAATTTATAGGTGGAGGCATTTACATATAGAGCCATACTGTACACACAGAGAGTCAGTGGGAGGTGTGAGAGGCACATCACGAGGATATAAGGAGAAGAAAAGAAGAGAAAGAGAGGGAGAAATGGTTGGAGGAAGGAAGGAAGGACGGAAGGAGGATGGATGGATGAAAGGAACAGAGGAAGGAAGGATGGTGGATGGATGGATGGACAAAAGACAGAAAGGGACAGTGGAAGAAAGAAGGTGAATAAAAGGCAGGTAGACTGAGCAGAAGAAAATTGACAAAAGAAGAAAGAATAATAAAGATAGATAAGAGAGACAGAGGAGATAAAAATAGAGTAAACGTGAGGAACAGGTAAGGAAGGGAGGGATGATGACAGAAAGGACAGAAAGGTGGAGAGAAACAAAGAGTGGCTGGAACGAGGGACTAGAAATAGAGCGATAAACAGATAACAAGAAACAAGAGATTTCCACAGAAACAAGCCTCATTGTCATTTAAGGACACAGCGAGCGACAGCGGAAAAGAAAAAAAAAATGGTTTGGACTTCTGTGATGCGCATCAGTGATATTTGATAATTAGATGGCATCTCCATGGCAAGAAGACTAATTGTTCTCATCAGATTAAGGGAATAATTGTGTGTGGATACATCATCAAAACATGGCAGAGGCAAATTTGATCAGAGCAGATGTTGAATTAATTGGTTTTGAGGCTGATTGCATTAATGCTCTGAGTCTATTAGTGAGACGGACTAGTAATTAACACCCTGCCTCTAACTCACACATCAGTGATGATGCCTCACACACACACAAACACACACTCACATACACAAGCACGCAGAACAATAAGCAAACATTGGTGTACGACACATAATGCAGAAACACAAAATGCCTAAAACTGTGCAAAGTGATTTTTTTGCTGTTCACAGAGAACCGATGGTTTACTTGTTCTTTTTGTCAGCGTGCTGTCGGGATGTTTTCTGTCGACAGGCGGCTCATTCAAAACTAAAAATACACGATAAAGTATAGAACTATTGGATACACACAATATATTTATTACACGTAAATATACTCAGGCTAATTAGCTGCAGTTTGATTGTTCACCATGCCGCGTCTTTGAAACTCCTTTTGTAGTGCAAGAAATCATTTTAGACAATCTTGCTTCACTTTATGCTTTTTTGATGTCACCTGCAAACATCTGTTCCAGACAGGTTTTCTTCTGATGCTAGAAAACTAATGATGTTCTGTTTCAAGAACGTGATAAACGCAGGAACATATGAACAGGTGATCCTGCCGTCGATGTGTGGAGATATTACCGGTTTGCACACTGAGTGCTTCCTTGACTGGACGGGAATATAATCAAAGTAGTAGTCAATATGTTTTCCACGCAGATGAGGTTGCTGTATGTGTCACAGAAAAGTCACAGGTACACATTCTTTAATGAAGAGATCTTACAGATCCATATTTGATCTTATTATGTATTTGACTTTTGATCCAAGTCTCGCTCATGGAGAAGGAGAAGACTCTGAAATCTTGTGGGAGGTGAGTTGCTGGAGAAAGACAGCAGTGTAACCGCGAGTCAGAGTTGGAGAGCGGAGTTCAACTACAGGAAGTGGCTGCAAGTATTTAGTCCCAAAGTCTATTCGACTGATTTCAAGCTAAAATCTAAAAGAAGCAACAACTGGAAGCAAGAATTCTTCTCAACAAAGACTTTGTGCATCTGGTTACAAAAGCGTCTACTATTTAACTCAGTGGGAACAATTTCAAAACAATAATTCAGATCTTTGATACTTTTAAATGTAAACCACAGACATGTTCCGACTCGAAGAGGCATCACAAATGATTTCATGCAAGGAAGATAATAGACTTGAACATTATGTACAACATGACCACAAACTTAAACTTTAAGAGGCCACAAATTGAGACTCCTCACAAATGATTCCATGATATTTGGAAATGATTTCCTTCATCCCCAACTTGTGTTGTGAGTGATAGTGGAAAGAGCCGATGATTTGCTGTCTATGATGTCCACATCTTTCAAGACGCTCCCATTCATCACGCTGAAAAGAAAAAAGAAAATAACATCAAGAGGAGTTTTATGGATACAAGGATGATGTCAAACGTTTTCCCTCCAGGCACCAAGATCTAAACAAATTAAAAGCGTTAAGGGAAGTTGTAGAGCAAGTTTGACTTCCGACAATTACTAAACCACAAATTACAGTTTGTGTGACAACATTTAATGAATTTCTGCTGTGTCCTAATTACAAACACATTAATATAGTTTCAGCCACACCCAGTGTTTATTTTTTTCAATTAATCTTGCATCAGAAAATTAAATTAAAACAATAAAAAAACTTTGGAAAGTGTCCTTGGAGTAACTTGAAGAAACACGAAAAGAAGTGACAGCAGCAAGAGGGAAAAACACAGCACAGCATGAAAATGCTTCACCCGTGCTTTCTTACTGTACCACTCATAGATCATGTCTAAATCTGATGACATGGTACACTTATCTCCCGGAGGAGTCACAGCTGTATCTCATTTAGCATTTATTCATGTATTTATTTATTCCTTCAGAGAGCTTAACATGAACATTTCAGTGCCCGTCAGCAGCAGGAAGTCGCAGCTCTCCCTTGATTGTCGTTGGCGCTGCAGCTGGCATTTAAATATTGAGCCAATCCCGAGAGAGCGGCGGTCCTGCCTGCCGAAACAACAAACCTGCTCAGGTGTTCTCTCGTGGGAGGAGCGGAGAGGAGATTCAGCGAGGGACAATAGATCCACTCCCGCGCTCTCTCATGAAAACCTGCTAATCCTCAGCTCGCATCATTATCCTTCAGTAGCTGTCAGTTGTATCGCTGTGTACGTTTCTGAACTTTAAACCCGAAGCAACATCAACAAATTCACTGAATAATTTGATCAGTTATTTCTAAGTAAAGGTCATGTCTCAGTGTCTGATGTATGATTTATTGCCGCTGAAAGGCTTTCTTAGTGATGTGCTCTGTGCACTGAGAGCAAAATACAAGCGTTGTCTTTCCGTCTTTGAATTTTTGCAGCACTATTGTAAATTCAAGGTAATAAGAAGTTCTGTCATCTTCAGAATGCTGAAAAGAAATAAATAACTCATTTTTGCTTCACTGCAGTTTGTTTTGCTTTGATTTATCTGGAGCCCTGTGTGGACTGGGTATACTTTAAGGACAACATAAAATGGAAAAACGGCTGATGTGGCAGAGTCAGACAGAAGTTAAAAAAAATAAAAAATCCAGAGACGTTTGATAATGATTATGTTGCTCCAGCAACTGCTTGTAAAATTGTCCCATCTGGCGTCAGTCCCAAACAAAGTAGACCTTTCAGCTGGAGGAGAAAATGTCAGGTTTCCATTACAGAAACGGCGTCTGAGTAGAAATCCCTAAATCACTGTACAACAACAAACACTGATTACAAAACACGTCTGCAGAAACAACATGTACGCATCGAGATGACGAGCACTTTCCTAAAAATGCCGACTTCTTAAGGACAAACTTTGGAACGCTGTCAGAATCAGTTTGGAAGAATATCATGAGATCCAAAAAGACCAACTGATGCTCACCACCACAACACTGAGCCTGCTGCATGGCCACGGTTAGTTCACAGTCAGTCACTGAGGTTTAAAAAGACAGTTTAAACTCTTTACTGGTGCAAAAGTGCTTGAACCTGAACAACTCAGGGTCTCTGTCAGAAGGGTTCTCTGTCGCAGTAGCAGATGTTTAAAAACCAAAAATCACCCTGTTTTCTTTCACGGGTTTTAAAACAAGACATTTAACTCTTTGTCTCAAGTTTCTCGTTTTCTCTCAGGTCCCACGGGGAACGTCTGGGAAACATTCCGGTCGTGACATAACTCTTAACCCATGGCGGATGTAATCGGAGCCATTCTGGACAACACTTCAGACATTCCAGAAGCAGCTCTCTGATTTGCTCTGTAGAGAATATGAGCAGGTCTGACGCCGACTGCTGAGGACTTTCCATACCAACAACTCATCCGGTCCCTCAAGTGGACTTGACTTCTAGAGTCTGCTTGAGGTGCATTCACTGCAACGCGTGCATTCACTTTTGTCAAACTGAATCGTGTAGGCCAGACATAATATTCACCCACATCATGATGCAAAAATATGTCTGTGAATAGTCTGCAGAGGTAATCGACATGTGTGATTATTGTGGTCTTCCAGTTTGTCTATGAAGACCACAATGTACACAGGTATGTACACAGCACTGTCTGTAAGTCAGGAGGATGAACGTTTGGATTCAGATCCAGCCGGGCAGGTATCTTACTCATGTACAGTCGGTAAACATGATGGAGTTGTAATTTGATTTGCGGTGTTTCTCTTTGTTCACTGGGTTACACAGATTGGTGCAATTACATCAACATTTTGTCTTTGAAGTTACACATTTAAATGGCTGCAGCCATATTTCATCCTCATTACCCAGCTCCCCCGGACAGGATGAGAGCGGACTGAAGCTGCACTAATTTAAAGTCTGAAAAACTTCTGAGGCCACTTTCCACATCCGCATCCACCGGATGAAGCGCTCCTTATATGAAACTTGCTTTGTAAAACGTATTCACACAATTTAGCTTAAAGGTTTTAAGTCCCATTCCAGAATGCAACTATTTCTTAATTTTGTTTTGTTTTATTATCCGATGCATTTATTTCCCCCACTTTCCATTCATAATCTCCATAATGTCCTTAAAGGGGTGAAAATGCAAATGATTGGTCACAGAGAAAAAAGTGCCCGTAATAAAAATGACACTTTTCCTACAGCTAAGGGGAAATAATTCTCGTTCCCGTGACTCCTACGATTAACCTGAATCTGCAGTGACATTAAAAGGTTTCAAGCTCAGTTAAGAGTTTACAGCAATTACTGATCAGCAGCTGAACGTTTCCCCCTCTCACGGGAAAACCCTCGCAGTGACTCCTGCTTGTGGAGCAATATTTCAATTCAATGCACTCAGCTCATTTCTGTTCAAACGCTTTCCAGAGAAATGTTGGAAAATACAGTCAGCTGGATTAAAATAAAACTACACCTGGCAGATGAAGCGGTCACGGACGCTTCGGTTCAACGCTTTCATCGGCCCTCCAGTTTCTAAGTGAAACAGTTGCTGCAGACGCGTCTCGTCTTGTTTTAGAAAACTCGGACAAACATGATGTCTTCATCACGAGGATTGAAAAAAGAATAACAACGGACTTGCCAAAAAAAAAAAAAAACTGTCACCATTCAACAACAGTGATCAAACTTTCATCAGCTCAATGGCGCAATCGACAACCGTCACAATACTGTCAAACTCTTGTCTTTGCTGAATAAATCCTAAAAGTTTTGTTTAGTGAAATGAGAGACAACCAGAAAGGATGATGATCAAAGGTTTTATAAGACTTATCGTTGTTCTGTAAAACAATGACAGCAGCAATATTTAAGTCTGTTTTTCCATCTATTTACAATCTACATTAAACAATGATCAGACTTTTGTAGCTTTGGCTACATTCCTACTGTTTGTAACTCCGGTCAGTCACATAAGGTTACTTGCACTAATAGCTTTGCAGAGTTTCCGCCTGACACACATTTAAATCTGTTTTCATTAACCGGAGAAAAACTCAGCGGGCCAGAAAGGTTCCAAATTATCAAAACTATTCATTTGGAGGTGAGTGAATGTTAATCCAGTGTGTTGGCTGTAAATGCAACATTACGTTTTTACAGATATATTTTTCCATTTGACCTACTTGACTGCTTTGACCTTCTGTACTTAATCAGCCGTAGCTGTGTGCTGCGTTTAGCAAAGAGCACTTTTAAAAGACTTTTCTGTTTATTTTACTGCAGAGTTTACTTTTTTTATTTTTATAAATGTTTTAAAAATCTGCTTCAAATGAATCTGTTGTTTTTACCGGATGCCCTCAACTCCCACATATAAACAATACATGTCACCATATGAGTGGTGGTCAGAAAAGGAAAAATAACTTCCAGATTGAAAAGTTTGACTCGAATTTAAAGCACAACGACACAAGAAAGTCGATCCACACAATTAGCTGACCACCGGCAGCTCATCAGCTTCCAGTAAGGGATCCCAGAACTCTAAATTGGGCTTTCGTGTCAACGCAAAGGCAGCAGCAGAAGAAAATGTATGAACATCCACAGAGAAGCTGAACCCGGCTCATATTTTGTCCCAACACAGCTG
>CAEMYA010002116.1:10971251-11029044 GCA_903131615.1 Diplodus sargus | reverse complement strand
GACTGGTCCACGCTTCAAACCAGATCCAGATGTTTTTATGAAAGTGTAAAAATACAATTAATAAGCCTGTTGTCCAAATTATGCAGCAACAAATCAATGACTTAATATCAAATGTAATTTTGTCTCCCAGAATTGTATGAGGTGGATGTACAGACGAAGCTTCCACTGGACCACAATTCTTAGAAGATATATTCTCACTCCCAGCTCAATGCATCGGCTTGGTTTCATGGCAATAATAATTATAATATGAGTCAGTAATACTTGGCTTGTTTTCATTTTTTCTCAAAACAAAGACAGGCGGGACAGCAATCTGTATCAGTATCAGCAGAAATCAAAATTCTGGTATCGGAATCAGATTTGGAACTAACAAAAATTGGACCTGGCCTCTTGATATTGATAGTTGGGTCCATACGATGGACTATACTGATAAGAAAGTTTAGCCTATGATAGGATGTATGTGTCAGGTTTACTTATTCAATCCCAGCAAATGACAGAGTTTATACTAAAAAAGGTAAACTGCTTAATAGTGTCCTAGAAAATACATCTATCATGTTGAGTTCATATGAAAAAAAAAACCCAAAAAACTACAAAAACAATATACAATATAATTTATCTGTATCAGTAACTAATCACCAGTCCTTTGGCCCGTGGCTGATACAACTGAGGACGTTTACTGTGATCCTTTAACATAATTTGGAGACGCAGCTAATAAATAAATAGGTTGGATATAAAACATGACCTACTTGCTTATCAAGACTGCCAACACTTTATAACTGAGGCAAAATTTCAATCGCATGCAGTTATTCAACACATACAGTTCTGTTGTTGTAACTTTTAACAGCTGATGCGCATCCAAAGAATGTTACTTAATGAGAAAGTTCACAAATGGGCCGTTCAACCTTGAATGACCCGATGTAAGACATATTTAGTATGCACAGAATACAGAATCCTCTGCAGAAACGAATATGTCTCCGTTCTTTTCTCCACAATCTGAGGTTCAAACTGACGACCCTCAGGTCACACACTCATTTTCAAAATATAGATTTGCCGTGCTGTTCTGCTACATGAAGAGTTTATTGTGAACTTTTTTCTTTTTCTATTATGGAATTTGTTTTTCCTTCCTGTGGAACAGATGCTGAGTTTACTTTTCAGTAAGAATATTGTTTTGACCTGCACAGCGTCCTTATAGAGTTCTTATTTATTGTTTTTTTTTTTTTTGTTCCCTGTGAGATTTCAGGCTTCTTCCTCTCTGCTCGAGACTCAACAAGAACTCAGATGACATGGAGAATGTGTTGATGTTTTCCTCCAGGCAGCAATGTACTGTACTGCAGTGCAGAAGCCCGTCTGTAGAAATAGGAATGAGGCAGGATGTGAGCTTTTAAGGTAAATGTATAATAGCTTTTTGTTTTTCTGCCTGAGCGATGAGCCAATCTGCGGTTGTGTAAATGTGTGTCTTTGTATGAGCTTGTGCAACTGTTGGTTTTAGTTTTCTCTCTCTTTGGTTCATTAAGGTAAAAGTCTCCTGCTCCCCGTCCTCTTCCAACAAGGTGGAACATGGAAAGAGCTGTCGAGGGCGAGAGGGAGACGTGTCGGGCAAATTAACAGAGACGGAGAGAGAAAAAGGCACGTTTCTTTTTTTATCATCTTTTTGACATCTTCATTTGATCAAATGATGACTTCCAACTGATTTTGCCAGCAAACCACAAGAACAAGACTATTCCATCGATACTACTCCTGTTGTATTTATGATCTCTGTGATGTATTTGCAGCTGAAGACAGAAAACACTGGCTGATGTGGATTTCTGTTGGCAGTGAAACCAAGAACTAAGAGTTCCCAGGAAGCCTGAAAACCCGGACTTTCTCTGTTTTCATTCCATTTAGTGCCTCTCACGCGTAGTCTCTCCGATTCCAACACTTCCACTCCGTGTGACAACTGTGTGAAAGCAGTTTCACAGCTTTTCTGTCTTTCCTTTATCCAACTGAGAATAGCTCTAAAAGTCCTACTGTTTAATTGTTTTTTATGATTTCCTTTTCATTTCTTAGAAGAGTTGCCTTTTGTATTTTTGCTTCAGTGACTGCTCAGTCAGTTAAGCTGTTTTCGGTCGACACTTTTTTGGAGCTAAACATTTACATTTGAACGGATAGTGATACATCTGATGACCATTAAGGTCAGTGGCTGTGGAGATATGTGCATAACCTCAGTGACATTGATGGTAAGTTTTTAAATTTGAGGTTTGTGTTTACGGCCAGCCACCACATTGGTGGTGAGCGGGGCCAGAAAACCTGAACTTGGTTCAATGCGTTCGACAGCAACAAGCAGCATCGTTTAGTGTCACAAGTCCCAGACATCAGACACTTAAGGGTGCAATAAGAGATTCTGGAGAAAGATAGGATTCAGACTTATTGTTGAGTCTCAACAGGTCAAAAAATAACAGCACTTGCTCAACAATTGTTTGTCGCTTTTATGTCTGAGCACCCAAAGCACAGAGATCTTTCTCCAGAAACACTTACTGCACCTGGGAGTAAACATACTGTAACTGTGCCTTAAGTTTAAAATATATACAGTCCGGGAAAGAATAACGTCTTGTCCACATGACATATTAATGGACCACAATGTCAGGAGGTGGAGGGGGTGTCGAGTGATAATGCTGCAGAGCCAGTGGCAGTGATTGCAAGTGTGACAGTACTGGTTATTTCTGATGAGGGCCCACAACATTTTGAACATTTGTAAGCATGACAAAAGCAGGTGTTTTCTTTTTTAACAAGACCTTGGGATGTCTCCGACTGACTGTCGCTATCGACTATTACTAGAATCTGTGTGATTTCTTCATAGTGTAAAATGGAAAAGACGCTCAGTAAATAAAAAAAAACATAAAAGGCCTCTGAAGAATGTTTAGAGAACGATCACACTAAAAATGACCCTGATGCTCCTCTCAGAAGTGTTAGTATCACAAAACTGTGAGTAAAGTGAGAATCCAACAGGATGACTTTGTTGCTCTTCCTGCGTATGTTAGGCAATCGCTAGCCAACACGTTACAGTCACTTTGTTACCATGCAGCGGCCTATAGGAAGGCTTGTTGATGCCTTTTTTTAAAATTGTGCAGCGATCGGCTCACGGGACTTGGAACATAAACGTAAAGATGAATTTTTGTTCAACACTATACACACATCTGTCTTCAACCGTTCCATATGTGACTTACCTGGGTTGGATTTGTATGGAATGTCATACTAAGTCAGTCCAAAAAAAACCCCTTTCTTATGTTTTATTTAGGCATCAATTGCTTCTCTAACCTTTGTTTTAAGGCAGCGGAGCATGGCAGCCGGCTCAGATGTTTGAGGTTAGAATAAATTAAGTTCTTCTGACATTTTTCATCCCACTCCAAGAAATCTACTTCTGTCTAATATGCTTTTGGTACCAGTAATATCCTTTTTTTTCTGTCGTCCTTTGTGTTTGACATTTTAATAAAGCGCTGCATTGTTAGAGCCTACTCCCACTCTCCCTCCGTCTCTCTTCGCTCTTTCATGCTCACACTCTCTTTCATGTTGCGCTCTGCAGAGATTGTCGTCAGCATATTGTTGTATATAAGATCAGTTCTCACTGACAGGGAGAAGACGACGGACGGAGGGGGGAAGTTGTATGGAGGCGCACACAAGACGCTTTGTAGGGGTGCAGCGGGAGGGAGGAATGAACGAAAGCAAATTACATGTGACGGATGAGAACGAGTGAGGGATTAGACCGGCGTTACAGAACTAAACTCCAGGGTGACGTTGGCTGTGAGTCCTACCTGTATGTGCTACGATATATGTTATGAGGTATGTTTGAGGTGGTTAAGAAACATAAAGGTGAGAATATAACCCGACACTGCTCTTGCACAAACAAAACACCAGACACCAAGGTGTGCATACTGTTAAAGGTTCACTAAAGGTAACAAAAACTCTTTAATGGTTACATCTTCTACGGTTTGAATAAGTCATAAATTAAAACTGTTTTTTTATGGTGAAGTTCTGAAGATGAACTGAGGAGTCTGACAGCATGAGGGAAAGAAGCTAGATGCCAGCAGATAGATACTTTACCTCAACATCTCACATCCTGCAAACAGCTGTGCTTAAAAGAGAAAGCAGTGTTGGACATGCGTTGCGTCAAAACCAAAAGCATGAACCGTCAGATCAGGATCTTTAGGACACGCGGTGATGGCGCCTGTGCCACTTTTGCCAGAATCAACTACTTTAGCTGCTTTAACAAAGACCACAATCATTTCAGAACCTTTCAGTTCCATTGTTTTTCCATAAAATTTGAGTTTTTACGATGACGGTGGAGCCTGCCATGCAAGGTGGCGACCTTCACCTCAGCAGGAGCAGATTGGGGGTTCAGTATTTTGCCCAAGGTTTCTTGACTTGACTTGACATGCAGCCTGGTGATCTGGGGATCAAACCACCGACCTTCCAATTAGCGGAAGAGGTTCAAGAGAAGGCAGAAACATCGCTATGGCTCCAAAACACTCACACTCCAAAAAAATCCAGATTATTAAATAACCCTACAGGTAAGAGGGAAAAGATGTTTTTGGAAAAAAAAAATTTAAATCTTGACCAGAACTGAAATCCTTCCTCAGCTATAACTTAATATCTTAGTTCACAAAACCCAATTCATTGTATATCGTTGAACTTGACAGACCGACTTTCCTCTGTCATCGCTATAACTGTGAAAGCATATTATCATATTTCACTATGCATTGTGAGGTTAAGGCTCATTTTGTGGCAACATACTGAACAGGCGCTCGAGGCAGTCAGCGAGAAATGGAGCTCTTTGTCGCCGCAACAGCAGATGAAGTAATTAACCCAGATACAGTTCGTTCTGCGAGCGGTTCATTTTCCAGGTATTCCTGCCAGCCCGGGCTTTTCACTGTTATGGTTACAGAGGAAGTAATTAACAGACATACAGAGGGAATACGACTATATTAGATCCTGGATGAGTGGTCCTCTGGGACAGTTTGTTCTCGTTCTTTCACTCCCTTTTCTTTCCTGCTCACACACACACACGCACACTTTCTCCGTCTTCCACCTCTCTCTTGTTCGCTGTATTCTATTCTTTATCTCCTCTGATTTCCCTTCTTCATTTTCTAACCACCGTCTCTCCATCTCCCTCTCTTTTCTCATCCCCGCCTCGGGCTATTCCTCTAACCGCTATGATGACTTCATTTTCTGTGCAGAGGGAAGTTTCTTTATTAGCCAGTCTTAATGGTTCTTTATGATGGCCTAGAAATGGCAGTCAATCTTCACAATGCACTGCCTGGGAAGTTGTATTTAACAAGATTATTAGTCTGAGGAGTCCACAAGTGGTGGACTGAATAGAGGTCTTTGCACGTTCCTGTTTCTTTGGACATTTTTGCGTCTCCTTCTAGAATCAGGGTTAGTTTTTTCTTTGCATGTTTTGTGCGTTCTTGTCCTCATAGATCGCTCCAGTCGTTTTTATCACGGGATCCAAATATTACCCTGACAAACCCGTAAGTGGATGTCGGCCCAGAGATCGACTTCCTCCTTCACTCCTCAAGTGTCGCTGGATTTCCATCTTCTTCTTTCTCTCACCCGCATCCATTATCTGTCGTCTCTCTCCATTCAGAGTCACACTCCATTATACGAGACCCTACGAGACTGTATTTAACTTGAATACTAGGCTGGCGAGTCCGGCTCCCGTCGCATGAATGGCAACGGAAGATAGAGTATTCTCGTTTTTGTGGCTTCTCTCTCTCCTTTTCGTCCAAAATGAAAACTGAAATTTCCTCCACCAGGAATAATCAGGTCATTCTCAAAGACAAAAAGAGAAAAGTAAATTCAATATTGAAATGACAAAGAGTTATAAAATATGACATGAATGATCACAATGACAACTACAATATAACTAGTTCAAAGGTGTAGAGTAAAAAGAAAATGCAATTAAAAATCATAACGGCAAACACTTCACTGTAATGACCTTCACAGATAAATGGCACATTTATAGTTAATTAAACTTCAGTGTATAGTTGTTTCACGGTTACATGGAATGTTTTATCAACCACGTATTCAGCAACTTAAGTGAGTTACTTTTTTAGTTTTTAAAAGGTTAATAATACTGTTCAGCTCATCAATAAGCATTTTAATGGTCTTTATTGTTAATAAACCTTTACAGTTACTTAACAAATAGTTTATAAAGCCTTTCATTCTCTGTTAACAGAGGCATAACTATTAATGTAGCTTAATTAACAATGCATTTTCTATTTGTGATTGACGGTCATTATAAAGCGCAACCGACATGAGAGAAGATGATTTGGTAAACAGAGTCGTGACTGTGATAAAGTGAATGTTTACTTCATGACCTGAACATATATCTACGGTAATCTACATACACAAGACAAGTTAAACCTTCAACCTGACTGTACAGTAAAAGTGTATACTGTACGTATATGTATTAAAGTATATCTACTCCGTGAATTTAGTCAAGAAAATGTAAAATTGTACAGCTTTCTGTGACAGTAATCTGTCACTTTTGTAGCACAAAGTTGACATAAATCAGGAGCTAAAAATGGGTGCATATTACTGTAGCGTGCAGCCATGTCTTACAGTACAAATCTCCAGCTCAAACACTCCGAGCAAAGATTAATCAACTGAGTACCTGTGAAAAAACACATTATAAGCCTCACTTAATTACTGTGAGCCTTTTATGTTGCCGTTGCTGCCGTCCTGTCCGTTGCATGTATCTGTTCAGGTGTTACACAGATATTAACCTGCTAACACCGCGAGCAGCGAAACATCCTCGTCTACCTCCTGCTCTCACTTCTCTGTCCCTCAGGCTGCTTTAAATTCTTAATGAGTCCAAACGAGGTTTTGAACCAATAAGAAATAAAGTCATTTGGCTTGCTGTTACTAATCATTTATTGATTTTTGCGGTTTATTGTCCCGAGTTGTACACAGTGTGCACTGTGTGTAAAAAGAAACCGGCAGCATTTGCTGGAGATCAGCTTTGAATATATGGATAAGAGCGTTCACACCCGAGACCACACACGCTCCTACTGTTTCTTATTGTTTTCTGAGAACAGTCTACAGTTTGTGAACCAGTGAGATACCAAACAGCATTCCTCTGGCAAGGCCAAGCAGAATTCTTCTTTTTGTCTGTACTAGAACACGCTACAGTACAGACACACCGGCTAATGTTTTACATCATGGGAGGAGATGAAAAAGGTGGCAAAGAGAGAAGAAATAGTGTGCCAGAGGATTCAAAAACACTGTTGACCTTGCCTGAATAGGAAGGGAAGAGATGCTTTCTTAATAGAAAAAGTCTCCATCCACTAAAGTTCACTGTTCAAAAAGCCTTTTAAAATACACGAGACGTCTGATCAAAGGCTCGCTCTGTGGTTAGCACTTGCTTTATTGCAAAATGTTTAAGGGTAATTGACCTTTGGATGTGACCACTGAGAGGAGCTCAGCACTCACTTCTCCTCTGACGCACCTCATTGACCCGCCGAGATTTTCGACCTTGTACTCTTAATAATGTAGCCTTCCTGCGTGTCCTATTGATAAAGCTGTCACCTACAAAGGGATTTGTGGTTTCATTCGACAACTACTCACTATCACTTTTTCATTCCAACGAGCCTGATATCTAGCGCTGGGTAATGAAAGCCGGAGAGATATGAATGAGTGTTTTTGTTCCCTTCTGCCCTGCTCGTACTCTCACAGATCAACATATTACTGCAGCAGTTATTTCCCGTAACTGACACGCTGCTCTTTGCTGGCTGAGCTGTCATACACCTCAGCGAGCTCCACTAGGCGACAACAATCACTGTATATTGTGGACTTCACTTCACACAGTTTTACAAGCGTGTTTTTGTGGAAAATAGGCTAAACTTCCGATGCACTTGCATTCTCAATTTGATAAATGTGTGATTCCCAACGTTCTGTCAGTTGCTGCTACCTAATCATTTCAGCCCGATGTGACAATAAACCTACAGAGACCCGGAACTGTCTTGAGATGAGAGATCCATCTCAGTGAACAGCATGTCTTCTTTTGTATGTGTCAAACTTTGTCTTGTTATTTCTCTGGTGAGATGAAATTGAGAGCAGAGACTGATTTGAAAACAGTCCCACTAGCAAAAAACCTCCAAACCTCCATCTGACCATTTATTGATGTTAACGGTTATCAAGTCTGATGAATGGAGGCCAACATCTACAATCTGATCTGGCTATCGGAGTGAATGGTATGCACTTTGGGATTAGTTTAAAGCTCAAGGTTTTGTTTTGTTTGAAGAAAATCTCTTGACATCAATATATCAAATGTTCTGACTAAAAAACAGGAACACAATCCAGTGTGGCTGTTGCAGGTGTCCAATAAGCCAATCCAATCAGTTTGTTTGAATCGAATGAAATGCATGTTCATGCAGTACCTTCCTGTATGCACTCTGCCCTTGCACCAAGGCACAAGGGTCAGTTAGCTTGGTGGAGATATATTGCAAAAGCTAAGCAAGCTAGTTACACAAGAAAGTGCAGCCAACATGTACCAATGCTAACATTGTCAAGTCCACCACTTGTTCAGGTTCCAAAGGACACGAGGACAACTCAAATGTTGAAACTCAATCACTTTTATTTTTTCTCATCGGCTTCTGATTATTTAGGTTGTAAACCTTTGAAGAGAGACAAACAAAAACCATTTCAATTATCCATTCAAATCAAACATCCCCAATGAATTCCAAATGAATTCAAACATTTAAATATTCTGAACTGAATTCAAAATTAAAACTTAAATATTCAAACATTTTGAATTCATTCAAACAATTAAGCATTTTAATTACCTCAAACATTCAAACATTTTAAATTCATTTAAACATTTGAATATTTTAAATTCATTCAAACATTTTAATCAAATATGAATTAATAAGCACTAAATCCAATTCCACCAACTTTCCAAACTTCCTAGCAAAGCTCCAATTCAATTCTGTACTATTCTTTTGAATCTTTTACCTTTAAATTTTCCAAACTCAAACTAAATGTTATTTTAGAAAACTCATTAATCACAAACTGAAAAGTAAATGCTGCAATGTGTTCCTTACCTAATATTTACTACAGTTAAACATAAATTTGAACGTCTTACAAGCATTTCAAACCCATTGAAAGTAAATAAACATTTTACCAACCATTGGCGTCTTTGGACTGAACCTATTGTGGACTTTGAGTGTCTTCTCTCTCTTCTCTCTGACCGACTGAGGACCTCCATGCTTTCACAGTTTCACAGGTGCTCCAAATTAGTGCCAATGACTGAAGCAGCAGGTTTGCTGTTGCTGGTGCACTCTGGGAAGTGTGGTTCTTTGACACATTGAGATTCAGCTGAACAAACATGATAGCTTGACAGCGGTAACAAAAGCCCAGTTTGTTTGTTACAACGAAACGAAAATGTTAGGTGTTTTCTGAGCTAGTTGCATATTTTAAGCAATGACAACCATGCACTGAGCAAAGCACCTGGGCGGCTAACTCAGTAGCACAAAGTAATCTTCTTTTCACTGATACATCCCAGTTCATTTCTTCACTTGGTTTAGTATTTCAGCCTTCGGGTTTCATCGCTGGGTGATAAAACAACAACCAGCATTATTTAATTACATAAATGACTTTGTAAAAAAGCTGCCGATAGGGGATAAAATGCAGCAATCATCTCTCTGTGTGTCACTGGAGGTTGAAACTCTGAGCTAATGAGCCGTGAGTTCAGCCAGAGTCCCAGGGCAATGGACAATTAACCAGGAGAGTCATCTCAGACTTTCTTTGTTTCTTTCCATCTTTCTAGCTATTCTGGGTAAATGCCTGTGAATGTGAAGTGCGATGTGTGAAGTCATGTGTTTAGTTGAGCTATAGTGCATGAGTAAAGCTCATTAGACTGAGGACTTCTCGCTGTCAGCGGGTAGAGAGAAAGAAAAGTGTCTTCGTGTCGTGTGGTCAAACTGTCCCCCGAGTGACAGAGATTATGCAGAGGAGGGACGATGCTTTCACAATGCAGCTTCTGTCTGTGGCTTTTATGATGAGATATATTTGTTGAAACCAGGATGAAGATATTTATATTTGATTCCTAAAGTTTTTTTTTAAATAAATCATTAAAAAAAAGTGTGAGAGTGATGACAGAACAGAAAGGTTTTTAAGAAATATGTCCTAAAAACTTACAATCAAATACGCTTACTTTGCAATGCAAGATATGCTTTGTAGAAATGTAAGCTGCTAACACACGTCACTTAACGTTTGTACATACGATAATATTTGCCAGAAGCGCCATCTCATGGTTACACTCTGGAACTGGATGAATGGGTGTGTCTACAGTGGAATCCAGGCAAACCCCCAGGAGGGGGGAGCTCACAGCCGAAAGGCAGTCGGATGGCAGCGGAAAATCGAGACGGGTGTAACTGTAGGTCAACGGCCGTAGAAATCAGTACAGCAGCAAAGGAGGAAGTGAGCAGTGGTGCTTAGAGCAACACGATGGAAGAAGAAATGGGGTGGCAGATGGTGGGTGGTTTAAACTCATGATCCCATGTTATCATTGACATAACATGGGTACGTTCGTAACTGAGTTACATTAGTACAAGGGAGTTTCAAAGCATGAGCTATGTTCTGGAAGGTTTGGTTTGCCAGTCTGTGGTACGCTGCAACGGTCATGTTGTTTTGGGATCTGTGATATACTTGCTGCATCTGAATTCAGGGTCTGCATCCTTCGAAGGACCCGGCCTTTGTGGTCTTGGAAGGCCAATCCTTCGGAGAGACCTTGTTATCCACGTCAGCCGTTAAATGGGACGGTCTAGCCTTTGGAGCATTTCCTGGTTGCATCACCAGATTTTTTTACCCTTACGTCACGATTTCTGCCGCCCAGCCCTGCAAAAGTGATGATCTTCGCCATGCGATGTCGTCATTTTCTCTCTTTCTTTCTTCTTTTTTGGGTACACAAACAATCTTGGGATATGTGAGGCCACGAAGGATAGTAGCCATGCATCCTCCAAAAACAGGTAAAAGAAGACGCATTTGTGGGGCACATTTGGAGGCGTTGTGACATAATTCAAATGCTCCTCCGAAGGATGCAGAGCCTGAATTGAGAGTCAAAGGCAACCCATGTCTTTAGTTTTTTAGGTATGAGGATGTGTTGGGAGATCAGGATGGTTGAAGTGGTAAATGATGGCGACTGGATGTCAGAGCAGAAAGCTTATACAGAATGTGTCATTGTGGGGGGCAGTTACGACCAAGTATATTGTCGGTTAATTAAAGGTTCTTTTATATTTTTCATCATTCTCCTCTTTCTCTGATGTTAACTACGAGTTTCAGCAGCTAAGAACAGCATTTAAGAAGCAGAGCGTATTGCTTTGTGCATCCAAAATTCATCCCTGACCAGCTCCCCTGACCCTGGATTGTGAGAAAACGTTTCATGTGTTTGTAATTCCAGTAGCAATTAAATAACAAAAAAAACTAAAATAATTACTGGCACAGATTGAACAGAAATATCCACTTTTCTTAAAGTCATGAAATGATAATACTAATAATAAAGCTGGGCTGTAAATCCTTACACTGACACTGTGCAATGTATTTAGTCGATGCTTTTAAACTATGCAGCTCAGCATGAGTGAGCAGGCGGGAGCACAATGTCCCCCGTAAGGACAAAGAAGACATAATGTTATGGAGATCGGACCTGAGACCTTTCCTTGTTCAAATGGCCCCTCTTACGTCTTTTCCAACCCACTACCGCAAATGTTATACGTGCATTAAATATTGTGACATGACATTTAGCACGACATTTTCTGTTGAATAATTAAGTACCCCAAGTCCATAAATCTTAACCATGCACGGACCACTCTGCAGTATTACTCCCTGGAAGTACCGCAGCAATGCTGACCAAAGGCTTCACCTACTGGTTAATTATTCAAGTGACGTAAGCTGAAAATTAAAATAAAAATCATAGCTGGTGTCACAGCTCATAGTGGTGTTCATCAACCCATAGTGGGGCTTTTTACTAGCCATCCTTTGGCTTTATGAGTCAATTAAAAAGTGGAAAATAATGGCAGGGGAGAAAGGGGTGGGTAGGTTAGGAGAAGAGGAGGGGGACAAAGAGTGAAAGGTTGAAAGAGATAAACAGAAGAAGAAGTAGCAGAGAAAAGGGTGGACGGCGATGACAAAGAGGGGGTGGTGGGAGATTTTGTGAAAGGGAGAAGAAAAGGAGGGAATCCAGGCTAATTATTCCTTCATAATTCTTCCCTGACAAACCAACGGCGCTCTGAAAAAGAAGCGCTGGTGACTGACATCGTGTGAAAAGCTGTAGGAACAAAGCACACGGACGGTGAGTACATTAGCACAGATCGCTCTGAGAGCTGCAGCCTCGAGTATCAACCTGTCACAGAACACAAGTGAGTAGATTCATTTGAAAAGCTCAAGGGCAACGCGGCTCATTCTTCCCAGCTTATTAAAAATAACTTTTGACTCATAAAAACACAAAAAACGACTTATTTTCTTATCTATTTTCCAATAAAATATACATATGTCATGGTCAGCGTAGTACGAGGAACTGTTCTAGTTAGAATTATTGGCACCCTTGGATTTCTTCTGAAATAAGTGTGTAAATGTACCAACTTTGTATCAGCCTCAGCATATTATAAGCTATTCAACAGAATCAATACCTTTTACCTGAAGAGATTTTAAAGAAATAAACTCTAACCCCGACTGCATTACGCAACAGCCTCCAAACATTTCTTGGAAACTATACTGAATTAATCTTCTTGCACCAGCAGCTTCTCTCACTCTCACGTTGTTTAAGCTCCTGAATGTTTGCAAGACTTTCTCAGTGGCATGTCAGCTCTCCTCAAAGATGATTTAATTGGATTGAGATCAGGAGTTACTGATGGATGTTTTTTAGTCCAACCATACTTTTTATGCTAAGGTGGACCCATGACCTTTGACCCAAGTCTTTTACTGGGCAGCCCATTTTGCTGTAAAATGCTCCAGTAATCCTCTGATTTCATGATTCATTTAATACAGAATAGGTCTCTTTACACCAGAGGCAACAAAGCAGCCCCAAAGCATTACCGATCCGTGTTGTTTAACTGTCGGCAGGGTGTATTTTTCTGCTTGTCTGCAGAGCTCTATTTTGGTATCACCTGTCCACACATCCTGCCACAGAGACTGAAGTTTGTCTGGGCTTGTTTAAGCACAGATCAGTCGAGCCTTGGGATTCTGTCTCTCAGCTGTGGGGTCCACATCAACCTTCTCATTAAGCCCGTCTTGGTTCTGTGTGCGGCGTATG
Source organism: Diplodus sargus (assembly GCA_903131615.1). Classification (NCBI taxonomy): domain Eukaryota; kingdom Metazoa; phylum Chordata; class Actinopteri; order Spariformes; family Sparidae; genus Diplodus; species Diplodus sargus. Next base: position 11,015,765 of record CAEMYA010002116.1, on the reverse strand, counting down.
TTACGCGTTGAAACCATTACTTCATATTGCTCCAGTTCAGCCTTCAGCTCAGACCTATACATGGTGTTTTTCTGCAGTTCTTACCAACCTTCAACAAGTTCTCTAATCGATTTTCTCCCCCCCCTCCAACATCTCAGCTGTACTTGACAGTTCCATGAGTAGCAAAAACGTTGCACACAGTTGAGAGAGGTCTTTTTGTAGACAGGCTTATACCCTTTGGGAATCTAGTGTTTGGTGAAAATAGCACCGGTGATGCTCTCAGGCTGCTCTCAGACAGCTCTCCTCTCTTCACCACTGAGGAACAGGGGAACATAAGGCGCCATTTAAGCATTAAAGCCTTTGATCACTGGTTAATTAGTCATTTGAGGACTGACAGGTGAGTCTAATCTTTCATTCATCACAAATCTCATGTAAGTCTTTTTTAATTGAATTCTTCAACAGTGCGCCAAAAGTTGTGTCATGTCAATCCTTCCATTTTTATACTTGATTCTTTGTTTTCTGGTTATTAAGACACAAGTGGCAATTGACCCACAACTGTTTCACGACACACTTAATTCTTGTCAGGGAATATTGAATATAATGTATTTAAAATCCAGGGGTGCCAATAATGTTAACCAGAGCTGTAAATTATCAGCTGCTCTGTCTTCGCAGTGTAAGTAAGATGCCACCTGGTCACCAAAAATATGACTCAGGAATGACAGCTGCTGCTGAACCTCCCCAAGCAACTTCAGGGGGGAAAAGGAAAGGAAAGTCCCCGAGCTGCTGGACACATGTAGAGTTTCATATAATCGGATAAAGAAAGGGGGTTTGATTGTGTGAAAACATTTGTGTTAAATGGTGTCATCCTCGCCATCGATGTGTCACTGCTAAAATCTGATGTCGATGTACCCCAGTGATGCCCGCCCACGCAAAAGCTGTGCAAATAAATAATAAAAAAAAAGTGTAGACAAATTAGATTACAGTTAAGGAAAATTCAGATCAGTAAAATGAAAGTGGATAGTTTTTTAATCAAATATGGGCTCTGTTTGATGATTAAATTGCAAGAGTGTTTTGCTTCTGGGGTCATTTTTTGGTTTCAAACCATTGTCAGTGTAACCACATAATTAATAAAAACCCACTTTAAGAGGTTTTTGGTTTGACACTTAAGAAAAAGTGCTTGGTACGAAAGAAACAAAAGAGAGTAGTGATAAAGTAATCCTGGTAAAATCAGATGATCATACGTCAAGACAAAGCCTCTCTATTGTTGCACGACTTGAAACTACACCTGAAGTTATATGTTTTCATGTTTACTGTCATTCAGTTACTTAATGTACTTTCATCCGTTGATATCTCATTTTCTATAGGATGACATGTGTCACTGTTTTAAAATGGCTCAGTACTCTCCCAGCTGTCTCCTGTCTCCTTATTTTATACACTGAGTAGAACTTTTTTTCAACCAGGAACCAAACCGTGTAAATTTAGTTTTCTCACCTTGGGACTCAAATCAGAGTGAGCAGAATGATAAAACATTAATGAAGACGTTTTATTTAAAACCTGAAGAGGTTTTCGCACGCGTTTAATGGCTCTCGCAGTAAAAAACCATTACCAAAGAGCACCATTCAATTAGTGCCTGATAATATGTTTCATATTACTGCTCTCATTATGAGAGGGTCCCAACTGAGCAATTTCAGTTGATCATTTTTAGGACCCTGGCTGAGGGCACGACTGAGGCGCTTCTTCATGTTCTGCAAAACACTTTTACCTTCAGCTGGAATGAAGAAACATTTCTGTATGAGCTTTCATTTTGAGTGACAAAGATGACAAACGTCACAGCACCGTCAGTATCTCTGTGTATCAGGCCGCACAGAGCAGGTTGAACCATAATCACATCTCCTTCTCACCCCAGGCAGAAGAAAAGGGCACGATATTGGGAAGTCAACAATTTCAGGCAGTCACGACGCTCGGCTCCTGAAATGCTCCTGAACAAAACCGTGACGCACACACACAAGATCTGGAAAGACAGGTCCAGTTGATTGATCCAGCAATGATTAAGTAATACATTATAAAAATAAAACATCTTCTGCAGTGGTTACTTGTGTATCGTTCGCCAGATGGCGGCTGTTGTGTTCTTGTATGCTTTGGGCTCCACAGATGTAGACAGGGTGGGACTTTTTATTCAAAAATCAACAATCAGCTCCTTGGTTTTTGTCCGTGTTGAGCAATGGGAGTTTTTTCTCCGTGCACCACTCTAAGATTATTGATTTCCTCCCGATACGAGCTGTTATTGTTTCTAATCCGCCCTGATAATGGTGTCGTATGCAAACTTGACAATAGAGTTCTTTCCTTGTCATTCTGTCATCACCTCTCTCCATATTCATCTCCACGAGCCACTCTGACCTGCGAGGTTATGGACGCCACATGCTCCACAGAGATAAGCTGCTCTGCAGGACGATCCCTCCCTCAGATACAATAGTTGCATTATTATGAAGCTTATTTTGTCAATGTGGTATGTCGACTGGCTTCTTTATGACACACGTGTAATTTGTAGATTAAAAAAAAGAGATTTTGTGGAGCACCATGCTAAACATTGTCTTCTTCTTGTATCATTTCTGATTCTGCTCGTTGACAATTCCATTAGTCTTGTAGAAAAAAAAGGATATATGGGAAGAACACTGTGTTGCGTTTCTCTTTTTCTCCTTCAGCTTCTCCGTGATCACTTTAAAATTCGTCTTATTGCCACATGCAGATACACTTTGTTCCCCGGCTCTGTTGGTCTTTGTGTCTCCTTTTCGTGATTTAAACTGTTGTTGTTCAAAAGAATATCAGTTTGTGTGTTTCAGTGTGCAGACGAATAACACTTTTAGCCTCTGCGTGAGCGTCTGACACACACACAAACACACCCATACACACACACACACACACACACACACACACACACACACACACAGGCATATCTGTTTTGTTGTTCATTGTTCACTTTTATCTGATAACACAACAACAGGGGGGGATAACTATCAGATTCATCAGATTTCACCGTCTTTTATCTGGATTAGGGATTAAAAGATTACAGCTGACACGAATACATAATCTGATTAGCCGTTTCATTATTACATTTACAAATCCCACATTGTACTCATATTGTTGCATTGTTCAGCGAGTGCAGCAGGTCACACCGGAGAGCTTGTGGCTTCAAACATTGTTGCGTCAGTATTAATTAAATAAACTACAACCTTTAATAAGTACGAACTCTTATGTATGTACCAATTTTGATACATATTCTTGCAATTCTGTTTCAATTTAACTGAGATTTTAATTAAATACTTACTTATATATATAAACTCTGATTAGGGAAATCCTAATTCATACAAATTTACTTCAAAACCTCGATAAAATCAACTCTGCAGTCTTTTTAAAGTACGTTTTAATACCAATGAGAGCCCCTTTTTGCAATAGCGGACATGCCAGCAGCCATTCAAACTGTAGTCGCCATGTAATAAGCAATCACGTTTGTAGAAAGGCATGATGTCTGTTAACAGGAAGCAGAGAAAACAACCTCTTTGGACCTTTTCGATAACGGCTAAAACGAGCTCAGAACATTAAAACACTTCTTGCTATATTTGTACAAATTGCAGGTAAGTAATTTGAAAGCGATCATGCTTTCTACCTTTTAGCCTGAGCAGGCTTTAGAGCCGGCAATTGCCCCAACCTCACCTGGCACTTTTAAAAAAGACCCCGTCTTTAATGGTGAATTTAGGAGGGCAAAGTCATCACGCAGTCTCGACAACATTACACACTCTGCTACACTCGGATTGAAAGGCCATTTCACTCCACTCCACAATACTACAAGGATGGTCCGCCATGTGTTGAAAGTCAGAAACTGCTTCACAAAGAATAAATAAACTTTGGATCCCATCAGAGGCTTGAAAACCTTTCTTCACCTCTTCTTCTTACCTGAGTTATTGCTTCTTTATTTTCCTGCCGTTTGTTTTGACCTCTTTCTTTCTTCCTGCTCTACTTCTGTCTCGGTCGCACTTGTTTTTCCTCTTCCTCTCGCTGTTGTTGTCTGTAGTAATTTCCCTGAACCACCTTGCATCATTCCCACCTCTGTGAATTACCCCTCCACCGTACACACATATACGCAGTGTTATCTATTTTTATGAGTGTCTCCACTTCCTGAAGGCTGTTGAATGTGAGGGGGGGCAACAAAATGAACCAAAATGTGAGTGCCGGATGAAGCAGAGACGCAGCTGGAGACAAACCTCAACACTCAATTAGCGGCTCCGTAACCGTCACTTGCTGAAAAGTAATCTGCAAGTCGGCTCTCGAGAACAAAACTCCACTTGTGTCTTTGCAGCTCTCTTTCTTTTTTGCAGCACAATTAAGGGGACAGGAAATGTGATGATGTAATGGCTGCAGTATGCCAACAGTGGTCATCGCTCCACTGAGGATGGGATGTCATGTATTTACAGTTGTTTGCATGTTGCACTGGTGTGGTTGAAGATAAAACAGAATACTTACAAAGTCAAATAAAAAAGATACGTTTGACAAAGATGGTTTTGTTTGTTCTAGGGATGTACCAATATGGAAATTCCAGCCATTACCGATACTGATGTGAGGAACAACATCCAATTGGCAACAACTTGGTTAATAGCTGGTATCAATTTTTTTTATTAAAGAAAATATATATAATAATTTGTTTTTTATCCTCACTTTTGGGTCAAAGAAAAAAGGAAACTCCCTTTATCAATTAACCAAAATGTTTTAAAGTCATTCAGCCCTTTATTAAACCTTTATTATGGTCATGAAAAAAATGAAGAATGAAAAATTAATTCATGTATTTGAATAAAAATGCAAAAAGCGATTAGAAAAGCAATAAAATATAAAAGAAACCATCAAGTTTCTCTTTCAGCCTCGTTCTTTCACAAACCACAAGTGCACACAGAACATTACTGGCGTCGTGGACAAAGTGATGGCTGAGGGTTGGACTGAGACTGTGCCGAGTGCAAAACCAATGAGACTCGACACACAAACATCAGCCACTGACATCACTAAACGTGTCTGATCCCAGTCAGTTACATTTTTTCGTTGACATTTTAGAGCATTTACAGATGCTTTTGTCCAAAGTGACTGACAGTAATTCATACATTCTGTGGCTGCCATTTAAGGTGCCAATCAGCACACCAGGAGCAGTTTGGGGTTCAGTATCTTGCCCTAGGACACTTTGACATGCAGACCAGGGGAATCGAACCAGCTACCTTCCATTAGCAAGGCGCAGTTCTACCTCTGAGCCACAGCCGCCCATAATATTTTGCTTCATTATACAGAAAAGGTTATAAATGTCACAAAAGATACTAAAAAGTTCGGTGATGGGCGCACAAATGCAGGGAGGGCAAGAAGCTACTTTCTCAGAGTAACCTTTTTCTTTTCTTTACTGGAATTGCAAAACCACAACCATGTAATTCAGCACATAATGGACCATTATCATAAAGATACACAGCTGTTGCTTTTATGTAATTTACTCCATGCTCATCCATATTTTCTCCCTCTGCCTGTCTCTCAGAGGGGGAGGGAGAAAATGCACCAAAGTGGTTGAAAATGACCGAACCACCCTCGTAACACGGTTCACCAGGAAGAGACAACATTAATATAAAGGGGCACCTCCAGCATGTGCGTGATGCATTGTGGGATAGCCTTGGAGGACCATACGAGATAAAGCCCCTTTTATGTATACAGCAAAAAAACATCTGGGGCTTGTTGTTGTTTTTCATATGTTTCTTGCTTCGAACGTCAATGCTGCATTGATTCCATGTGAGCAGAGTAAGAAAAGGCTTTGTCGTTCATTCTGAAATAGCTAAATCAAACATTTTACTGTCACAGGTTTTATTCACATTGAATCGCTGGTTATTGGCACCTTTGTTTGTGACAGTGCTTCAGTTTCCTCTTGTCTAATGGAAGATATTGTAGTTGTCAGAATTTACAGTCATCTCCAATCAAAGTTTCATGTTTTTCTTCTCCCGCTCTTGCTGGATTAACAGGACATGTGATTGTGAGAGTTTAAAAGAGTTTTAGAGGGTTTAAAAAGTTTCACTGTCTGGTCTTTAGTTTCTATTTGTGGTTCCATGTTGCAGAAAGGGTTCAGCTCCATCACTGCAAGACATTTTCCATTAATTCTTAATAATTTCTCCTCCTTATCGGTGCAAGTGTCAGTTCACACTGACTGCCTGTCAATTCCAAGCTCCTTTTCTGTCATCTTACGGCCACCATTGCCGCTGCCTTTATGCGTAAAATTGATTATATGACTAAACTGCTAATGCTGTTTGGAAGTGGTTCATTTAAGAGCTCTCCTCCTGAAACAACATGACGTGATGCAGTCATAATGCTTTGACTGTGGTGGTAGACATGCAGGGCTTTTGGCCTTCTGGCACAAAGCAGACAATGGTGGAAACGCCTGGTGGACTGTTGTTGTCAACCACCCTGCAGCAGTTAAGGGCCATGCCACCGCTCTCTGCGGGAGTTTTCTCAGCCTAGCACAGTGGTCGGCCAGGATTAGAACCGTGGTTAAAAAATCCATTGATCAATGTAAAAAGACATCAACAAACAATGGCAACAGTTGCCATGAGCTATACAAAAATGTATGTAGAGTATCAGGTATAAGAGCGGCTTATTTGACAAATATTGGAGCAAAGTTCTTCTCTGAAAATAAATGATTGTGCCCCCGACCAAAGGTTCAGTTACACTGGAATGTTTATCATACAGATATGCCCCCATACTGTATGACCAGTGAACTAAACATCCAACCACCGCCATCCCTCTTACCACTTCCAATCCACCATGCAACAGCCTTGGAGTGGTCAGATCCTGGACAAGCCCCCATTTGTTACAGACTGGTTCAGTAAATGTGACAAGCAGGAGGTCTGCACAAGAGATTTACCTCAGAAACAGGCAACTTTCCTACATCCATCCCTTCAAGTTTTCCACTTGGTATTGCAAACACAACTGTAGCAGTATGGCTGTAGTGCTGCCTCTTCCTGTTTTGGTCGTGCAATGTCAGATAAGCTTTCTTTGTGCCAAAGTTCAACCATCATCTTTGCAGAAAAAGTTGTCTATTGGCAGTGGTTGAGACCAACTGGCTCACTGCCAGCAGTGTATGTAGTCTTTCAGCCAGAATAGGGGAGCTGTTTCTTTCCTGATGACCATTTTCTGCCCACCAGAGGACTGGTCCAAGGGTCTTCACACCAGCGGCACACACAGCTTTCAGGAAACCCAAAAAGCCCAGAAACTCTGTATATACAGTATTTAATCCAGGTAGGGATGATTCAAGTCAATAGTTTAGTTCGAAGATGTATTTTGAGGAAAACAAGAACTTAGTTCATATTTTTTTCTTTTTCTTTTTTTTAGCAAAGAATTGATTCTCTAAAGGCAATAACCTACCGGCAGGAAGAGAATTTATGTTCCAGGAAAAAAAAAAAAAAACAGGAGGTATTAGAGTTTAAAAAAAAGAGCAGAAACTACCGAGCAGATGACCAAGACAAAGTTGCAGTGTGTAAGTACACTCAACAAAGCAGCACTTATTCAGAATAAATGCATGCAGGGCTACTGAAACTTTAATATAATATCGGTTTTCCTGTTAACAGAGGCACAAGATATATAACCCTGCTTGTACAACTTACCAGGTTGTTTTTTCCAGCCGTACTGGCAGCACAGTGCTACCATCACCAGCTCTGTGAGTGTGTGTTTTTGTGTGTACCTCATACATCATGTTAAGAGGCCATTTCTATAGATCCAGCCGAGCTGTGGCACCATGTCTAACCCTAATCACCCTCTGTCTCTATCTGTCTGTCTCTGGATGTCCCTCTCCCATTCTCTTTCTCTGCCTCTCTCTGACTCCTACTCGCAAATAATGGCACCAGTCTAGTGCCTGTGTCTGTTGAAATTACCTCACCACCCATTACCTTTCCCCGAGTCCTCCTAACCAACCCAATTTCAGCAACCCCAAGCCTATCAGAAAGGCTTCGAAAAGTTCTCTGTACAAAGAGCTGAAGCCATTGCACGCGTTTTAGCCTGAACCCCAAATCCTCATTAGGCTCCCGCTCTGTCATTAAGCATGTTGTCTAATGTTATTAATCTCGGAGGAGCCTTAAAAAGGCTTTTACTGGGAGGCAAAGAGTCAGCTGACACAGTCTGAATGTCTATACATCAAGGCCTGTAAGGTGGTGAATATAAAGAAGCTGTAAACGGAGGCCTTCTGCCAAATACCATCGTAAAAATATCACAATATCATACACGAAAACATTCAGTTATATTTCCAGACACACACCCCAAGAGGCTGTAACTCACTGGTTTTTAAACTCTGAGTTAAAATGGGTTCATAATCTGCTGTGTCTGATTGTGGTTCAATCTGGATGTAGATGGACACTCCTTATGACAGCCTACAAAATAAAAATGTTAGCATTTACAGTTTGTAGTCCTGTTTGAATGACTATAGCTAGCACTGCATTAGCTTTCCAGCCACCATTGCTGTGGTCAAAAACCGACCGATGTCAATATTAATGAAGCAGGTCCTAACGACACATGAGACACAGTCTTATGAATGCCATTGAAACAATGCGTACGTCTCAAGTTGATGTCTAACAAATGTTTACTAGAAGTCTAGACATCTTTTGACCTGCAATCACTTCAAACTTGTTTACTGGGTTATCAGTCTCTCCCAGATGTGGAATGTGATGACCAAACAACCCTCCTTCTCCTCCTCCTCCTCCGGCCCCGTCTCTGCCTACACTCCCATCATTCTTCAGATATGGCTGTTGCACAACACCGGGTTGCACTCAAGGTCCACCCCCTCTTGTAGGAGTCCATGTGATGAGATGGATATGACAATTTGAGTTCAGAGGGGTCAAGGCTTGCCTGGCTGTGACTGTGGATGTAAACAACCTGTGTTCAACATTTTCCCCACTGGAACGTTATCACTTTGTAATGTGATTTGATCTGATATGACGACAGCGGTCTTATATCTGAACATTCTTGCCCCTTGTTCTTTCCCGTCTGTCATTCCTGTTCCTCTCCAGATTATTAGTGGGGTCTTACACAAAACCTTTGTGTCCTATGGTGCTTATCTTTTCCCCTGATTTAACAGCTGCCTCCTACAAGGGGTAAATGTAGCCAGGAGATCTTTGAATATACAACTAGGCGACAATAAAGAAAGAAACAATATCAGGGTAAGGAGTTGAGCCCAATAAGTCCTCACACCTTATCGACTAACTGAGTCGAGACCTTCATGTTCAAGTCGTAGTTTAATTAGGTTTCACTTCCAAAACTTAACCCAACTGCCAGAGTATGTGTTCCCAATGTATTGTTTCTAAAAACCAGGGATGTGCTGAAACTTAACATTACGTTATGGTGTAGCTACATGTTAACTTAGGTTTCAGTTGTATGCCACAAACACAAATTAAATTGCCAATTGTGTGATATTGTTAGACGTGCTCGGATTGTGTTTTATTTTGTCATTTTTCCTTAATTTGTGCTTCTACCCTGGCTGAGGGGGATACATGGTTCAATGGTTTCTTTTATGTCTTTAATTGTGTTCATTGGTATTAATTCTGACTGTGCTGTGCTGTATATCCTGAGTCTCCCAATAAAAAAATACCAGCTTATTAGTGGTAATACACATAAAATGTGTCTTAATAAGCTGCTTCATCAAACGACTACAGTATATGAACATTTATCTGTTAAGGACAGGCTGGTTGAGCCACTCCGTGCTCCTTGGCATGTCTGGAGGTCCACAGAAATGGTGGACACTTACAAAAGATCTCCCCTCGTGTTCACAATGGTGGGGAAGGTCCTATAGTAAGGACTGAGCTGGACAGTCAACACAAACGCACACTATAGGAAAGGTCGAAGCAGACTCTCCCTGCTGAGGAGACTTGTGTCTCCAGTGGAGTGGTCTGCTGGGGCAGCAGCATCATGGCTCCTGACAGGAAGAGACTCGACAAACTGATCAAGAAGGCCGGCTCTGTCTCGGGACGCCATCGACTCAGTAGAGGCGGTGGGAGAAAGGTGGAGCATAGCTAAGTTATTATCCCTGAAGGAGAACAGCTCCGACCCTATGCAGGAGACTCCGAGAGCACTGGAGAGCCGCTTCAGCCACAGACTGCTTCACCCTCAGAGAGTGAAGGAGCGACATCGCAGGTTCTTCCTGCTGCTGTACAACCAGCGCTGCTCCCAGTAGACCGACACACACGAGATCAACTACAAACTGGGAAATGTCATTATCCCGATGTTCAATTTCTGCATCTCAATGTACAATGGTGTAAATATTGTTGGAATTTTTGTTTCCTATTTATATTGTTTCTACGGCTCCTTTATGTATATTTACTACATACTGTTTTTGATTCATGCTCTCTATTATTTGCTGTCCCCTTCAGTGTTGTAATGTTGCAAAGTTCCCTGTTGTGGGACTAATGAAGGATTATAAAAGGATAAAGTCTGCTAGAATCACTGGATGAGTTGGTGAACTTGCTTTTTCTTTGACTGTGGCTGGGCCGAGACAACTTCTCCTCTCAGTTTGACTACCAAGGATTGTAGGGTTTCTCAATTTTAAAGATTAGAAGGAAACTGAAGGACAAAGACAGATGGGCTGTTAGGGAAATGATACATAAGGTCGAGCTATGTGTAACGACTCTGTTCTGAGTTATTGATTTAGATAAAGTCAGCTTCTTGTTGCCAAGAAACATTTTAGCAGACTCCTGACTTTAGTTCAACCCTCTACGCTGCATCACGCCACTTTTCTCTTCTTTCGTTCTCTTCTCCTTACGAACCACTTCCCCGCTTTCTTGATCTCCCAAACGGAAACTTTGCGCAAGCATTCACTTTTTCAGTTTTGTTTCCTGTAATCACATGTTGACTTTGACTCCCTGATGCCTGACCTTGAGACAGAATCAAAACACTGACGTAGCATTGCAAAATGCCATAAAATATACTGGCATCAAAGGCAAAAATAAACCATCTGACCTTTTGGAGTATTGAGCTTTCTGAACGGCCCTGATGGCATTAAGATTTGTTTAGATCTCGTGTTGCCCAAGAGGAGGCTCTGCTCTAAAGTTTTCTTCACTCCAGCATTTCACCACAAAGTCAACAATGGATAGAAATGGGCTGTGAAGCACTGACAGGCTAATTGGTAAAAGTAAACACTCCCCTGCACTCCTTTCCTCTCATCCCCTCCTGCTTGCCTCTCTTTTGTTTGCATTTAACTTTGCACAACAAGGGCCGATGCTCAGGATTTCTCCATCTCAACAAAATCAACAACGGAAACAGATGGACTGTGAAGTGATGCAAGGCCATCTTCACTGAGACAGGATCACTCCTTTCTATCAAACGGTTGTCTCGTCTCGCTGTCTGCCCGATCCAATCCAATCAGCTGCATTGAAGGTTTTTTGAACAAAAAAAAAAATGCAGCCGTTAGGCAATAACATTATTGCAACAAAAAAGTAACTATTCTCATCTCTACTTTCCTCCTCTCCCACTCTTTTCCCACCGTGTGCTGCCCTCCCTTTCTCCATTTGTAAAAATTGACTCATCTCTCTCTCTCTCTCTCCCACTCCTTCTCCTCTCCCTCCTCCTCTCTCACCCCTCTCTCCTCAGAATGTGCATTTAGTATCGTTGACATTTCGGTTTTCACAACAGCAGATTGTGTTTCCACAGAAATAGTATCAGCTGTAAACCATCTGAAACATCAGCATGCACCATCAGCACATGGGCCTTTTTTTCTGGGAAACCTTTCAGCACGGCACAGATCGCAGTCAGGTGCATCCGGGGGCATGCTGGGTATTTTTCGCCAGCACATTTGGATACCGAGTGGGATCAGACAGATTAGCATACTTTATTGAGGGCGTGTTAAATGTCTCTTTTTAAAAATAGGGCTCTCCCCGTTACTGACAATTTGGAAATCCTGAGGACCTGCAGAGCTTCAAATATTATCTGATATCAGATATACTGCCGATCCAGGCGATGCGACACGTTGAGGATCTGACGGTCATCGTGTTTTCCATGCGTAATGGAAAGTTTCACAGTTTTATTTGTCATCACAATGATCCAAACAATGACCTCGTGTAGCTAGATGCCACTGCACTGCCATGTAAACAATGGAAGCAACATTTAGATTGTGGTCTATAGTTTCTCATGCTGTATTTATTTATTTGTAAATCTATTTTCAACGTCCAACATACAAAACGTGACAAATGGTTGCCTGCCCAATCTTCATTTTGCTCGTGGTAACGATCCATAATCAACTTAGTATTCTTTAAAGGGCAACTCCACCTAATTTTACACATTAAAGTCACACGTGAAAAAAAAGTCCTTTTGTGGCTCCGGATGAAGCTGCATGTAATCGGCTATTTTGCCCTTTAGTGATGTCACTCAATGGCGAAGTTGAATTGTGGGTGGCGTAGTTGCCATGATTTGTAAATTAAGAAACATTTCTGGTTATGCTGTATTGATTTTGGTTACTTGTTTTTAAGCTGTCCATAATCAATCCAACAGAGTGCTTTCATAAAACATGGCACTTACATTACCCACAATGCAACTGAGCGGCATAACTCGAGGCAATTGATCAGATTATACGCAGCCTCCTCTGGAGCCACAAAAGGCGTTACACCACCTTTTTGTTCACATATGCAGCAGCTGGTGTAAAATTGGCGGAGTGAACCTTTAGAAAACATTATCTTGCTTCTGGGGACACAAAAAAAATGGAAATAATGTCATTATTGATGGAGAACTTGCAGAGGAAAACAATTCAAACAAAGCATGAATAACGGCGTAATGTGATTTTGATGGAGGTTTACATGGGTGTGCTGTGGACATAACCTCACTGCGGCACAGAAAAACATCAGTTCACTGCTGCGACACGACAGAAATAGAGCCTGTGGAGCCTTTCTAACTCTGACCCTGTGTGTGTGTCTGTGTGTGTGTGTGTGTGTGTGTGTGTGTGTGTGTGTGCTTGCCCTGGACACCGCAAATGACACACGACAGTTCCGGCGAAAATAGAAATAGTTCCCTCGAAGTACGAGACGAACTGTGCCTGCATGTGTCAGACGGCAGACGGATCGCAGTTATGGGAATCAGCTGTAAATGCTCCAAAAACACTATTTTCATTACTCACTACACAAATATGTGCGTTTGTGTGTGTGTGCTTATTCACACCAACTCATAAGCAGGGGATTCACTAGAAAAAGGACCTGATCTAATTTCCCCAGTAAATTCCCACTGACGAAAACACCACGCAGGTTTAGTCATTTTACTTCCTGCCGTTTGTTGCTGCTGCTGAGATTTTTCCATTTTTTGTACATTTGCTCGCAATAAAAGAGTTTGCTTCATGAGCTGCATCTCATTTCAGAGGAGCCAGTTTTTGTTTTCATCTCAGTAAAATGAGCTAAAGTAGCCTGCAGTATATGATACAATATCAGGACGAAAAATAAAAATAAAAATGATACAATCCCATAAAACTTTATAGGGCCATTTTGTGAAAATGGACAATCGTTGTTTTATACGGGGAGAGATATAGCTCCAGCTCCTTAAAGCGAAAGTGAACTTTGAAATAGATTTCACACACGCAGCCATCAGAATCCAGCCATCCTGCTTCTACCCCGCACTTATCCTCCATTACTGCTGCCTCAGCCGTCGCAGTTTATTTCTCCTCAGCGTCCCTCGGAGAGATCTGAGCTGTTACAACGAAACAAAGAAAAAAATGTCTTTACAACTGCTTCCTGCCAGCTTTCATTTTGCACATTCCGAGAGCTTCGCGGGGAAACAAAAGCAGGGGGGATTAAGACATTTTCTCTCCGAGCAGCAGAAGTGCAGCGATCGTTTAACGACGACAAGACCTCAGTTAGGGTCGCATCTTAGTCTGAAAATCTGCTCGTGACGCTGTTTCTTCTACTCGACACAGTAATTATAAGCATTATACGGCTTTGGACACAAACACATGCCGGCATCCAACTACGGAACTACAGCTCTTTATTAAGAAGAAAGCACTACTGAGAGTATAAATATCATTGAGCTGAACATCACTGCAGCTCAGTGCGCAGTTGTTGAAATGTTTTGAAATGTTATACTGCGAGTTGTTGTGTGTCAATGTTCATATTTTTGTGGCATTACTCCAATTGTGGGAATATTTTTTTCAGGTTTAAATGAGGGTTGGAACTGAAATATTTCCACGCTCAAGAGTTACGATTGACTGCGTTTTGATTGACAATCGTCAGGTGAGTTTCACTGCGCCTTCCCACCAGAGTTCTGGTTCAGGAGTAGTTCAGCTGTTGATGCACATGCATACATGTCAATTAAATATCTTTGCAATTTTGAATGCGTTTGAATCAAAATAAGCACACCAACATGTCAAAACATGTCAAGAAAATCTTATTAAAAGCCTTCTTTGCAGTGCCAGATATGCAACATACCAAGAGTGGTGAGAACAAGATGAACAGCTAAAGTATGTGTTCCATGATGCTCGATAAAGGACGAACATGCAAGCAAAAGCCGAAACATAACAGCATTAATTCTTTTGCAAACATTCCTCAGTAACATTTACAGTGAAAAAAGAAAAACAAACCCTGTTCTGAGTCTCACGAGTGTATCGGGCTGGATTAGGTTCCTTCAGTCTCAGACTGGTAGACTCTAAACTGTCATGTAGAGACACAACCTGAGGCTGCTCCTCTGACAGCGCATCACTGGAAACGTTGGTGGATTAACAGAAGCTTTGGGTCGGTACATCCAGAAATGTTCAGTTTCTGTCGAGCGGAGCTGTCTCCTACTTTTTGTCGTAAGAAAAAAAAAAATCTGTTCTTCAACGAAGTTCACAAAATGTTACCAGTCTGTCATGCAGCTGCTATAAGATTTGCGTTTTTATATGTAATGCATACAAGTCTGTCACTTTACAAGATGGATGATTTACTGTATGTTCACCAAATACAGTAACTCCATATCAGTATATTACACTGACGTATGCGTAGATGTGGATACACTGCAGAGATGACAGGACCGTGAAAAGACGAGGGTCAAGCTAAATGTAGACATGACTGCAGATGAAACATTGTGGAGTCTGCTTTCTCAAGAGGGCAGCTTGCAACATAAAACAACACATATGCTCAGAGCCAAATCAGGAAGAAGAGTGACATTCTTCCAGAAGAGATTGGGGTTCCCACGCTGAACACGAGCCGACCTCACGATTCATTTTTTTACCCTTTATGGTCCCAAACTAACACGAGGCTACAAAGCATTTTTCTTCCCGTCCTGCAACCCCTCTGCATCACCGCGTGGTCCGGTCTTATCTGAAGTGTGTGACAGTCAATAATCTTCTGAAATAACCCAAAAACCTTGAGCTGTAAACACAACTGGATGGATTTAGCATGTGGCGGTACACTCAGGGGCCGCTTCATCCTTCAGGCCATCAGACTGATGAACTCTTACAGCTCTCAGGGTCATTCCTGGGACACTTTACTGTGGTTATATTATCACTAGCTTAATTTCAAATTCAACTTGAATACATGTTTCAGTGAGTAGAAGTAGACCCAACATTTCATTAAGATTGAATCAATCAGTGTGCCTCGATGTAACGGCCTCCTGCAGCTTTTATCATGTTCTGATGGTGTCTTTTCTAAGATCCAGCCCAGTGCAATTATTTTGTTTTCCGTGCACCAACATGATGCTAAAAGTGCTTTACATGTTATACTATTTCTACCAATATTGCACATTTTACATTTCTGGGGATAAAAGCATGCTTTCCAACCTGACGCAGGTTCAAAAGTTGCACTTTGTATTTCAGTAACTGTATATATGTCTGTAATCTGTGCGCCGTAAAGGCGTTTACGTTTTGCAACCCTGTTTTTGTGTAATGACGAAGAAATTACTTTCTACATTGTGTCTGGTATCTTGTCTAGAAGGACTTCGGTATTTCATTCACACTATGGCTGTGTCTCAATTCAGGGTCGGCATCCTTCGAAGGACTCGGCCTTTACAGTCTTCAAAGGCGAGTCCTTCAGAGAGACCTTGTGAACCGCGTCAGCCGTTGTTAAATGGGACGTTCTCGCCTTTGGAGCATTTCCTGGTTGCATCACCATATGTTTTACCCTTACATCACCATTTCTGCCGCCCAGGCCTGCGGAAGTGACTGTTTTCTTTTTCGGGCGCACAAAGAATCTTGGGATATGTGAGGCCACGAAGGACAGCAGCGACGCATCCTCCAAAAAGAAGTAAAAGAAGGAGCATTTGTGGGCCGCATTTGGAGGAGCCTTCAAATTGGGTCAAGTCAAGTGTATGTTTTACTGCATTTAAAGGGAAATGGGTTTTCAAACGTTCTATCCAAATGCATTTTATTACTTTTATTTTATTAACTCCTGTTATGACTTTATAATCCGTCTACATTCTAGTTTTTTTAATAGAAAAAGTGTCCACAGGGCCTGCAACAGTATTATACTTCACCTTAGAGTCAATATTCTTCTTCCTGAACGTCTCATTTTACCTGCAGGATTCACACGTCCTGAGCTTTGAGCTTTTTGTCGGAGGCAGCCTGACAATTAAGAAGTTGATTTCCAATGACTGCCTCGCTGTAGCTGTTGTGCATATGACAATGAAGTTTCTCGAGCTCAAAGAGAGGAGGGCTGATGTGAGGGAAAAGAAAGACAGCTGGGGAATGGCAGAGTGAGAGGAAGATAAAAAAAGGCGACAGCCGTCAATCACTCTCTGTGTCTGTGGAGAAGGATTGAAATTCTGATCAGATCCCCAAACACACACCTGAATAAAAAGAGGGAGGAAGTTCTGCTCTGTGGGCGCATTTGTGCATATTCAGTCGTGTTTTTTGTGAATGTGCTCGGTGTCTCGTAATCGTGTGTGCACTCTGCGCAAGTGTGCATACATTAGATGTAAAGATTTATCGAGGGTTTGGACTCTGTCTATGTTATAAGAATATAAGTGTTACATACAAACCTTTTATGCTGTTCAAGCATCTGTGTGGTTTTGTGTACACCTGTGTGTGCATCTCCTGGTTTTTGTCGATGTGTGTGTGTGTGTGTGTCTGTATACACAGGGGGGTTCCCGGGCATACATAGATTCAACAACACATTAGTCCCTTGTTGGGTTCGAAATGTCAATATTCACTATTCACACAAACAGCAAACCGCGGTACGCCAAAACCTGTGGGGAACGGAGGTCAGTCACACATTTTTAAAGGTTATTTCATATGGCGTTTCTTTTATATAGAAGAGAGAGAGACGAGGGATGAGGAGGGAAAACTGTAAAATAGGAGATAAGGAGAAAGGCATGCAGGACGGCTCGACACAAACACAGTCTATGTCCATTATTTCAGACTAAAATACGTATAATGTTGACGCATCTAGTAAAATGAATATGTTTATTTTGCCTCTGCCGGTCATTGTTTTCAGAGCTGCAGATCCTGGCCGCCTGTTCGTGTCACACCGACATATATGTTGTATTGAGTTCTCATCACGGTGACTTTGTGTTTGCACCACGAGAGTTTCATCTACAAAAAGGACGAGTATCCCGGGGAAAGAAGACGGCTTATTAAGCAGAACAACACGGACGTCCCAGTCGAGTCAAACTTCATGATAACTAATCAAATAAGCTAACGGGACATCTGTTTGTGGGACTGTAGCATATTATCCCGAATAAAACAATTGCAGCTTTTTTTCCTCCAACTTAACTTTATTATTTAATAATTATAATTATTATTTAGCAGCTTCAAGCAACATTCATTTTGTGGTTTTAAATGGAAGCTTTGGTGAGGCCTCCTTTCCCCATGTATTTGTTTTGGAAGCATTTGAAAGAAAGATGCAACATATTTTATTTTCTAAGTTATCAACATTCCCTACTAATTATTTTCCTCCATGATGATGAGCCAAAGTCGGGCTGTAAGCTCTCGGAGCCAACGTGAAAATGTTTTGTTGCGAGCCATTTGTTCTGCTGCAGTCTGGCAAACTGATCACCGGATAAATGTCCATTTCTGCTTGTGTTGTTGATATTCTAAATTCATTCAGGTTCCATTTTTTTGTATTCTATCTTGTGACAAACTCTGTGCCTATGTTGTTGGTAGGTTCAGGCACAAAAAACACTATTAGGGGCGGAAAATATCACGTGTTGGCTTGTAACACAGCTGGAGAGTGTCAAAAGCAACTGCCAACGTTTTATCCTGTTATCATTTTTAATGTTGTTTTGTCCACTTGGAGGCGGAGGAACGGACTGTAACAACACTTTGGCCATACTTTACGCAATGAATTTCCTGTGGTGTGGGCCTCTCTACACATCCAGCAGACATGCAGCAACATCGCCATTCATTTGGAGATTTGTTTCTGTCCACCCACTTGCTTGACAGCTCCTCTGCCACGCTGTACTGATCGAGCACCCTTGGTGCCCTATTGATAGATCCAGCCTGGATTTTGGTGGTTATGCGGTTGGATTCCTACAGCATGTATGCATGTAATGAACTTGTTTTTCGTCCTATTTGTACAAGGAATACAGTTTGGTGTACAACAGTATGGTGTAACTAAATGTATTTTAAGTTTGGCACACAGTCAGAATAAGGAGCTGCGACCACACATGTTGCAAAATGTACAGAGTGTTTATTGGTGTCAGTTCTTTTGGAGAACATGTCCACCAAGAACATAGGAAACGGCAAAAAAGATGCAGGAAACTGCCTCAAACAATTTCCTCGTCGCTGCTACCCACCAGGCCTGTTGATGGCTCCATATTTATTGTGAGTGATGGGACAAAATCACAGATGACTCCAAACTAAATCAGCCAAATTATATCTGTATATCTATCTGTTGTGCCACTCAATTGAGTTTCTGATTTGATTTCTACAACCCGCTGCCTCTCCCGTGCACCTTCTTTGTCTCTCTTGCATATTTTAATATATTTGAATTTTCTCCTCCGCTATCTCTCTCGCAGCGTGCCTCTCTCTCTCTCTCGCTCTCGCCGCGTCTTCGAGACAGATAAAGCCGGGTGCTTTCGATTGGAGCGTAATGGATGATTTTTGCTGAGTGGAAAATGACGGGTTATTTCCTTGAAGTCTATCACGGCGGCGGCAACAGCGGCTTCCAAGTCAGCAGGGCTCAGTGGGAACAAAGGAGGAATTCAGGTGATTTTGTTTGGTCTGTCTTTGATGCAACAGGGGGTTTGATTGGAGGAGTTTCATCTCTGTGTTTCTGTCATTGTTTTCTCTGCTGATGTGGCTCTCGTTGGATCTCACCGACTGTCTCATGATGCCTCTCCGCCTGTTCGCTCCCTCCCTCCTTTTCGGTGCAATGTTTGCTCCACTTTCCTTTGAATTTCCGACGACAGGCCTGTTGACAATAACCAGAGAAAAGTGGCATCTCTTGCACAACCCTAATTTGGTTAATTAAAACAGAATGTCAGCCAGACATCAATGTAAGGTGTCCTGCTGTCGTAATTACTCGCTCTGACCCCGTCACCACAATCAGCAACAGAACAAGGTACATTGAGGGACGTTACAAAGTGGAGAGAGGCGTCAAAAGAAAATGAGTTTTGGGTTTTAATAAGCCCTATTACGAGATTAAAGGTGCAACAATAGCTCAGCCGTGTAGCATGGTAAGCTATATTGCTTGAGTGATGTAACATGGTTGCGTAATATAATATTGCATGTTGTGGTTGAATGGTAAAACATGGAAACATGAGGTATTGTGCAATTTCTGTCCTCAAGGTCGGCAGTTCTGTTCCCTCTTGACAGATAATGAGTCAGTAAGCCTCTTTTTTCTTGTAGCACATCAATTTCCAGCTAATGACGACAGCGGCAAATGTTGAGTCTGACATTTTCAGATGACGGTTCTGTGTATTAAAGTCCCAAGTCATGTAAGAGCATCGTTTTATTTTTCATGGAAACGTGTTTTATATCCATCACAACCCATCCTGAAGTTGAGAATAAACTGTGTTGCATAACGGCTGAAGGAGTCTGTGAGATAAACTGAGAGAAGGAGGGAAACATTACCTGAAGTTCCAAAGGTGAAACGTTTTGTTCTTCTTCTCAGTCTTATTGAGCATTTCTACTCCATTTTGTGTCATTTGTCTGATTTTGTTCACAGAAACATAAAGGAGAAGTGGCAGACGGATGGATAGACGCTGTTCAGCAGAGGCACTGAGTGAATATTGTGGCACTAACCTCGTCCTTTTACTCTACTCTTTACTCTACTGCAGACGAAGAAATCGAGCAGTAAATATGGAACGGAATTCTTTATTTCTGCTCATCTCAGGTTTTGTGCTGTAAATGTACCTGATTCCTGCAAAAGCTGTACCAAAGACAATGAGAGTGAACTCATATGACTGCTAATTGTTCAACATTTGCCAAGTAAAAGTATCACAGATATACACATCACATGACCAAAACATATAGACAGGCCCATGGTGATGAATACGGACCTCGGTATGAAGATCCAATGTCTTAAATTACCAGTCTATGTTTGCTGTGCGTGGCAGCTCAGTTCAAATCCATCCTGTCAGGCTACAAACGATGTGTCTGAGGCCGAACACGCAGGGGTTGAACTCAAATGAACTACAGGCAGTGATGGACGTGGTTTGGCTGTGACAACCAACGAGAGGAGCGACCGCTGATGGCTCCTCGAGAGGTTAGCACAGATGAGAGATTATCTGAAGAGCAAGGAATGGTACTGAAAGCTTTTCTCGATTGGAAAAGATGTTGTTGCTCTTCTTTGATTGGCAGCAGCAAGAATTTGATTTACCAGCTGCCGTCCGTGGTGATAGATATCTCCTACTGTCGACCTGATTGTTCAAAGCTGATCGTGATCGGCGGTGGATGGCAGACGATTCGTCCTATCACCTACCAAGTACTTCTCAAAAAATCTCTGCTCCTCTTGCACTGAAATAAGCATCTTAAGGTGGTCCACGAATCTCATTAGGATGCCTTCAGGAATTCTCTCTTTAAAGGTATTCGCAGCACATTCAACTGGGAGAAGACCCCCAGGGCAGATCCAGAACAAGCTGCAGGGGCACATGAGGTATCCCATTTGTCTGCAACACAGGTTTCCTCAGCGGGCAGCTGAATAACTGCCTTAGCTCAGCAACTCTGCTCAAGTCTGCTGCCACCAACACCTGGACCCGGGTATGCAACCAGAACATTTATGGAAAGGGAAATGTGAAGTAGGTGCACGAGCTCACACCCCAGACTGTCTCCCTCTGTGTTTATTTTCCTCAGGGTTTGTTTTTCAGCAGAAGGTCAAACCTGCCAGATATCTTTGGAAATTAAAAATATGATTTACAAAAAAAAACCCACTGTATATGCCAGCTGTGTGTCAGTTTGTTGTGGTATAACTTTGACACTGTCCGTCATCCTGAATGGATCTTATAATCGGTGCGGTTTCTCGTCACTGCTTTTTTTAAATGCAGGAGCTCAACTCAATTGATCCAAATGTATTTGCACTGTGTTTTTTTTCCATCATTAACAAACACAGTTATTAATATATTCATTGATTACAAATTCTGGAGATAAGACCTGCTTAGTGTGCCTGGGGTAATGTGAATTTTTTTTTAGAGGTCACTTTGGAGGAATAACGAATGCTTCTCAGGGATCCTGGATGTTAAAATTTGTAGAGTGAAGTCGTTTTCAAACCGCGGTGGCCCTTCAGGTCAGAGCCGCATAGAAACTTGGAAAAAAAAAAAAAGTTATGGCTGTTCTAAATCTTTAAGGGATCCATTAATTTTTCATATTTTGAAGGCTGATTGCTGCATAAAAAAAACAGAGGCGGGCAACTGAGGTGGAGACAGAATGGAGGAAAGAGGTGGAAAGAATCGGTGTGCGTGTGCTCGTCAGTGTTTTCAAAGCTCATTCCTCACATTAGATCTGCAGAGAAAATTACTTGAATCTTTAACGAGCCGCTGGCTCTTCTTTTTATTTTTTACACTTACTCTTTCTGCCTCTGCCAAACCATTAGTGTCACCTTTATCCTGAAAGTGTGAGCAGATATCAAAATTTAAGTGAGGAGAAGTCTCTTAACACCGACATTCATGACATGTCTTATAGCACGTGTGTGTGTTGCTTCGGCGGTGATGTGTGTCGGTTTGCGTTTAATGTTGTTTTGTTTCCACTTGTCTGCATGATTCTGTCACGGGACGTAAAACTGTGTTGCTCGCTAGCTTTGCTAATGAGTTGCCAGTTACCATGACAGCCGGTCACACTGTAACAGACATGACAAACAGCTTATCGTGTGTCTCCGTGCGCACACGTGGTCCTGTGAATGTGTTTGCCTGTCCGTTTTTTTACACAGGTAATTATGTTCAGGCCGCTATGTAGGGACACTGTGCTTCTGTAATTATTTCCAAGTATTTTCTTTTTTTTTCTCTTTCTAACAGCTAAAACACACACACACACACACACACACAGACCAACACACACACTAAGTCAAACTGAGACAGATAATCAAACACTATTACTGTCTTTTCTCATGTACCCGCCAAATCTTTAGATCAACTTTATTGCTGCTACCATTTACAGCACGGTGACATCGATGAAAAGAAATGGCTGCTGTACTTTCCACATAATTACAACTGTGTGTGTGTGTGTGTGTATGTGTGTGTGTGTGTGTGTGTGTGTGTGTCTGTGGCTAGTTGAGTCCAAAGAAAAAAACCCCACTCGGCTAAATGTTTGTCGAAAATACACCAACACACTCGTGTTTGATGCCTATTTATACATGTGTGCTTGTGTGTGTCCGTAAGAGTTGCTGATTATAAGGACATTTAATCTGTCCGTGATGGAGAATGATTGATTTACTGGATGGATTTTCCTCAGTTTAACCCCAACACACACACAGTCATGATGTATGGGAAATGGATTAGCTGCAGCTCTGTGAACCCTTGACCTATAGAGGAAGTACATACGTTGAGATGTATGTTCTTAGAACTTAATACTCACATTGCCGAGAAAACGTGTGTGAGAAAACAAATACGAACAGAAATGGTGTTCGTTTGGTGGCGGTTCACCTTGTCGTGTTTGGCCTGAACACACCCGCTCTAGACATCAGAGATTAAACACTGGCTTGGTCAGGACTGTGAATATTCAGAGGTTCACAATTAGAAATGTTAGATTTTGATACCACAGGAAAAAGTCCTTGAATTAATCAGCCCTGTTCTGTGTTGAGAACACAGTGTTCTTCCCAAGAAAAGAGAATATCAAAAGCCAATCAGAGCCACTTTAGCAGTGAAGTGAGTCTGGCTGTTACTGTGATTGGTGTCACATTGAAGATCCTGACTGTGAGAACATGCTGCATCGGTCTTGAGAAAAAAGCCACATGTCAATTTCGGTGAAATGGGAAGTGGCAAAAATCAGTGTTGGCTGAAACTGAGGAGTGTAGCGTTTTGTAGACAGCTCCTTTGCTAATAAAAAGAGAGAGTGGGGATAGGATCCTTAATTAATCAGCTGATATCGCCAACCTCTGAACTCGGAGACAATCAAACTAACCCTTCACACACGGACGTGTTCTTTCACTGTCGAGCCAAAGAGAAGTGCGGCAACACTGGCAGGATGAGGTCCACCATAAAGGCCCGGCGGACAGTGAAGGATATTTTGGAAAGACAAGACTATGCGGTCGGTGCCTTAAAATGATCAATAACCGTGAAGTTGTAGGACGAAGGGGTTTAATGGATTTGGGCCTATTCAGTAGTGACACAAGTTGAAACTGTCCTCCCAAAAACAAAGACAGCATCAGTCGATTCAGTCCAGTGCCCCATATGTTAAGATGTAAAATGATCTATCTTGTTATAGTCCGCGACAACACATAGATCAAAAGATTGGACAAGAAACTGGAATGTCCCCCTGTTACCTTACCTTTCCTTCTCTCTAACAAAACTTTAACCCCAATATTGTCACATCGTGAAACTGGTTTATTTGTGTAAAAGTGTGGTTTGTAGCAGCACTCCCACTAATGCTGGCGTCAGATGAGGAAACACTTAATGGCGTCGTCCATGACAGATGGATGAACTGTGTATTTCATAGTTTCATTTGGCTCACTCTTTGCACACTTTCCATCTTCACCTTCTGTCTTGTAGAAAATAGAAAAACACTCCTCTTGGGTAGAAATCATCTCCAGCCGCTACATCCATCGACGTATCTGCACTGAAATGCTTCATGAGACACTTCAAAAGATGCCTTCATGTCCTTTTATTGTATGTTACTCATTCTCTGTCCATCGACTGCATCGTAAAAATCTATATTTCTTCATAGTGTTTTTATTACTGTACACAGACATCACACAGGAACCATTGAATGTGCACTAACATCACTCCTCCCCACCTCCTCGGCTGTCTCTGTCTTGTTTTGTTTGGGAGTTGAGAGTGTTTGCAGTGCTTCGTTCGAGACAAGGTTACATAGATAACAAAATGCTCTCGGAGGAGACGGTAAAGCATCTTCAACTGTAAAGCATGTGTGTTGAAGGGCATGGTGATGCAACTGAAAGACACAAGTGCAT
Source organism: Diplodus sargus (assembly GCA_903131615.1). Classification (NCBI taxonomy): domain Eukaryota; kingdom Metazoa; phylum Chordata; class Actinopteri; order Spariformes; family Sparidae; genus Diplodus; species Diplodus sargus. The sequence continues at coordinate 10,991,295 of CAEMYA010002116.1, read as the reverse complement.
TGATTCTGCTGGATACGAACCTAAGAAAAGCCCTGAAAAGAAAAGTTTGCTGGTGACGTTAACGCATTTTTTTCTCCCTGGCATTTAAAAACATATCACTACTTATTTGACCTATCTTTCTGTAACATTAAACTCCACGTGTTGTTTAACAAGTGACCGCCGTGCTCCATCCTGCCGCCCGTTCTGATGCTTTTATCCAAGTCAAATGTGTCTTTGCTTGTCATTTTGCTGTTTTTCTGTTTGTATTTGCTTTGAGTTTGGCTCGCTGTTATAAGCCTCTTATTTCTCTTTATCTCATCTGCACACATTAGTCGTTTTCTGCCTCTATTTTTCATAGCGATTTTTAAAAAAGTTCTGCATTTCCTCTCACGGTACGGAACAGCAAGTCGGTCTTTTTTCGACAGCAATCGGTGACAGAATGTGAAGATCGGGTCTCAATCTACCCTCGACCTTTGGTCAACCTCGGGCCACGGAATAGCTCCAGATGTTTTCACAAGAGATTATATGTGAAACGGCTCTCATAACAAACAGTAAGCTTTTAATTAGCTTTTAATCTAAATGTTATCACCGCTGGACACTCACCAGCCTCGACTCCGGCTTATTCCGGATTCCCCAGGTAAATTAGTGTCACTGGCGGTCTTTTCAAATTCACTGTCATCACACTGAGTAGTTTAAATTCTCAAATCTGTCCTGATCAGATATTTTAATGGTTGCCTTTTGATGGTAATGTGTTTTATGTGCATGCCTTTTTGTCAGTCAATTTTCAACAGATACTTTATATCACCAAGCTTCTAAAAGTTATAGGTCTATATACAAGGCTTCCATCAGTCCACAGGACCTTCTGTGCAGTATATTATATCCTTTGTGGAAACACTGGCTCACTTGATTCTGTGAAAAGGAGCTGGTGGGCATCATTTAAGCCTTTACACCTGCAGAAATCCACAGCTTCACAACCAGTGATATCTCTCAACATTCTCTCTGATATCATAAAGAAAAACCTTCAAGAGTTTCTGCTGCTGCTGTGTAAATCACATGCTTGTGTCTAATTATATATCTTCAAATAGAATATTAATGGAGATTGCACAATGTATGTACTGTAAGGAGGCATTCACATAATAGCACATATTTTATATCATTTCATGCTGTTGCCCTTAGAAAAAAAAACCAAAATCTGATAGGTCCTACTTGTTCCTGCAGTTGAATGTTTGAGCTTCACAGCTTTCAGTGATGTGTGTTCAGAGTTTGACACTAGAAGGTTGGAAGTTTCCACACTCATCGCTGAACATGTCGATTTTCTCTGTGCTCATTGAAATTCTGATTTTGAGAGGCGGAACTACGAGTATGACTTGACATCACCAACAGTTTGGAAGCCAATCCTGCTCCAATATTCAGCAAACACAAGTCTTAATCTTGAACTTTCGTCACTGTCTTTGCAGCTTTCTCACCTGTAACAATCATCTATTATCCTCTGTAGAGAAACGCCAGTCAGATCGTGATGTTTGAGCGCACTTTGGCATGATGGTGACAGTAGATGAAGCACCAAAGGATCACAAAAAATATTCGTGTGTACATGAATATTAACGGTGGCATTGCCAGTAGTTATATAGTACATAGTCAGAGATCAGAGGTCGGAAACTCGTGAACGCACAGTCTTTCTTATCCACCCACTCTTTGATTGACGTGTTGCATCACAGGTTTGTGTCAAGTTTAAAGTTAATTATTCAGCTTGAAAGGTAATTGTTTAGGTGAACCTGCCTCAGATGTTTGTGCATATTTTATCGACATAGTAACCAGGACGTGAGATTTTTACACCTCTGTGGAAAACCTGACGGCACTACGAGAACTTCAAGAGCTTCAGTGTGTGGGTGTGTGTGATAAAAGATACTGCGAACCGGAGATAGAGACAAAAGGAGAGAAAAATCTCTGAGCGGATGACTGGCTGCTGAAGAAAACGATGAAGAGAATACGGTGTACTCTTATGATTATCTATCACCTGGAAATATGTCAGCGTGCCTGAAATAGATTCTTACGTCTCTCTCTGTGCTGCTGAGTGTAAAATAAACTAGATCACCTGGTTACTGACAGTACTTATTGATCTCATAATGAAGTTCAGCCACAAAAATCCTCGAAACATCGTCAACATGTTTGTCACCAGGTTCCGTGAGTTTTCTTTAACTCGTTAAACTCAAGCTGGCTGTGTCCGCCTTCATTTTAAAAGCATAAGAGTCACTAAAAATGCCAATAAAACGGGTCATCAGTACTTCAGCCAAGTTTAAGAGACTTTGTTGGATTTTATACGGGTAGTCATAGAAGGTCAGTTCACCATAAATTGGAAATACTGTTCGTATATAAAATAGAGAAAGAAATCGTGAGAGAAGACGGATGAGATGGAGGAGCTGGTGATGTAATGTCAAGCTGAAGAGTTCATATCACTGAAAAACTTGACAATATTGCTTCAGACGTAACAAAAGCAAGGGAGACTGAGGAGTCATGAAAGCTAATGACGTTCCATTAGACAATATTCCTGCAAATCATTTTTTTGATGGACTTCAGAGAACACAGTGTTTAGTCATAAAACATTAAGAATGCAGGAGCTTATTAGACAATGACATAAATAATTAAGGCCGACCTGAAACAAAGCAAGAAGTCTTCATTATGGAACGTGGGCCTCGTCCGAGCATTACAAGGTTGTTGAAATTTAATTAGATTTGAAGGTTGTACTAATGACTGTGGCTGCTAATGTTCAACTGTTGTGCTCTCTAAAAGGTTAAAAAAAAAAAAAAAGCATTTCAACAAACAGACACAAGCAGCAAAGACAAGTTTAGAGTGAGAAATGAATCTTGTGTGAAAGCGCGATGAAAAATATGGCTACGTACGTATGCAAGGAGAAAAAAAGCCTTGTAGCATGAACCTTGTTTCCTTGACTTATTGAAAGCTCTAATGTACCTTCCTGGTCTTGTGTTTAAACCCAGAGCTCTACTCTCGCCTCTTTGAATCTTCTCCCCTGCCATCACGTCCTCCTCCGCCCCGTCCTCTCCCTCCCTTCTTCTCTACTCTCTATTAATCTTTAATATGAAGAATAGAGGGGCCCATTCAGGATGTGTAATCTCCATGTTTTAATAATGGGGAGGTCCACAACATGCATTTAATCGCAGCACACACACACAAACAGAGGGACAGACGCACACACACACACGCACACACACACACACACACACAGTTGGATCCACATTGGAACCCTGAAATAAACTAAAATACTCAAACTGCTGCAACGTTTTGGACTCAAATTTCAGACCAATAAAAGCCACTGAAAAGAAAACAAGTCTGTAATTCTCACCACACAAAAGCAAATTGTTGCCCAACACGCAGTATTCTGGTCGATACTTTATTAAAACAACTATCTGGGATTGAACACAATGAACGTTGCAATAAAACACTGAGAGAAGCAGCCAGTTATTGTTTTTGAGTGCCTGAATGTCAGCATATATTTCTCATAATTGATAAAATGGCGACTATAAAGGTTGTTTTTTTAACAGGCTGTGGTGTTTATATGGTTCTACTTATAAAATAAAAGCCTGTATGAAAGCATCTTAAAGTGACAAAACTTAATGGACCTTCAGAAAAAACACAAAAGTAACAGCGTCACTGATACCGCTTATTAGAGTAATAAACTGTCAATCTGAGAGTTTATTCTCTTCGGCGATGACTCTGTTAGACTTTGAGATTCTTCTTCTGTAAAAAAAGAAAAAATGAACAGTGACAGCATCCATTGTTTCAGCAGTTGCCCAAAAATGACGACTGTTCACGTTGACCAAGTGTCAGAACCGCCGAGCGTTGATAGCAACCGTGAACTTCTCTCCACCTGGAGCGAAGGAGGAGGAAGAAGTGTGACGGAGTGACAGGAACTGCAGAGGCAGAAAGTAAACACTGCGATGTGACACGGATTGTGCAGTAATTTGTTTACCTTTTTCAGGAAGAACACACAAATTAAATTGTGCTGCGGGTGAAGGCATCGGATCAGGAAGTGCCTCCATGTTAAGTTCTGAAGGGCAGTCGCAACGTGCGTCTGTCCTTTTTTGGGGGGGATTTGTTGGAGATAAGAAGACTTTACAACAGATCCTACAAATGACGCAACAAAAACATAATTTGTCCATGCCGATCTTGATCTTGGCGAGCGTGTGATTTTTGTGTCGACTGTTTGTTTAATTACTCTCGCCGCCAAAATGGAGAGACAAAAGTTCTTCACTGCAGCTTTAAGTCCGACGTTTTGTTGAGTCATCCATGCTGTCAGCCGTTGCTCTGCTACAAAGTCATCTGACAAAGTCATCAAGTCCTCGCTCAGCTGCTGACAAACACTTTGGATTTTAACCAGTTTGTCACCCGGCATGGGAAATGTTCTCTCCAGGTTCTGTGCTGAATTTACTTTCCTTCCCTTGTGATTTAGGCTGACGAGCACTGGTGTGATTTTACATTTTTTCTGATCATCTGCAAAAAAAATTTATAAATAAATACAGAGGTAATGAAGATTGCAATTACTATCACAGCAGTCTCATCTTTATCCCCCCTTCTGTCTCTGGTTTTTATCTTCACATCGACATGTCGCTCTGTCTTTCTTTACTTTCACCTCCCTCTCTGTCTGCAGCTCCTGCATGTGTGTCTGTGCAGACCCCCCGTCCAGCAGATACCTTCTCTATCTCTTTGCTCTCAGCTGGACAGAGACACATCAACGCTCTGCTGAGCTTCAAGAAAACCCTCCTCCCCGTGACCGGCCGCCTCCACCCCTGCATTTCTCGGTTTCTTTTTCTTTCGGCCCCCCCACCCTCGGTCTCTCTTATAATTTGTCTCAGGCAGAGATGGCAGACAAGTGTCCCTGCTGTGGTTACAATCCTTCCACCCCCGTGTCTCTTTTTCTTTCCCCATCTCTCTCTCTGTCTCTCTGTGGCTCTCATTCCCACCGAGAATGTATGATGTTAAAATGGTGACCCAGAGGAGTGCGGCACTTTTACAATATCATAAAATAACAAGGTGAAAAAATGAAAAAAAAAAGACTTGACATGCACGTATAGTTTTATTAGCCCTGTTACAGAGATATCCATCTGCTAGATCTCTGTGTCGGCCCGATAATAAAAAAAAGGTGGATGGAGTTTTTTGTTTGTGTTGCCGACAGCAACAAATGACATTTGTTGCATTATAATTAAAAATGTAACACCTCTCCACAATCAGATAATGTAAATATATAATCTATGTTTATTTCTGCTCTAGCTTTTCTTTGTACCTTTGTATTATGTTGTTTATCGTTATATTGAACTGTTGCTGTGACGCACACATTTCACACTAATAAATCTAATCTAAACACTAATCTGATTCTGATTCCTGTCAGTAAAGTAAAAATAAGGGTCTGCAACAAGACAAAACTTATAAAATTAACGGTAACAGAACAAGGAAATGGGTTAAAGTCAGACACAGGTGCGCAAACTCATCCTGGTGCAATTCATCAGATTTATTAGAATTTGAAATCTTTCCAAGGTCAAAATATTCCAACATTACCTCATTTGGTCATCATTACTTTCCCACGTACAGTGTGTGCTCCTCCCTCCCCATCATCCCTCTCTCTCCCTCTCTATCGAGTGTATTCCGGCCCTGCTCCCACGTCTGCAGCAGCCATATTAGTCAGTCTGAGTGTGTGAGGCCGGCTGCGTCGAAAGGTGGATGAGCAGCCACATCTCAGAGGGAGAGCGGCGGGCTGAGTGACCCTAAAGAAAGGCGAGCGAGGGGATGAAAAAGTGAAAGTGGACATCCCATTGTGACAGTTAATACATGTCCCAATATTCATTACATGTTCCTCCCCCTCTCCCTCGTCTCCCCCTTGACCGCTCAACCTGGGTGGGATTTAAATTAAATGGTGTGTGCAGGTGAGCGTGAGTGAGCGAGACAGCATGAGGTGGAGGGAAAGAATCAAATCTCTGCCTTGTAAAGTCCTTATTACAGTTTCTGCTTCATTACACAGGAGCTTTTCCACGGACCCATGCAGAGTAGCATCGGAACGCAGGGCTTACGATTACACATGAGGCACACCGGGGTCGTGTATGTGTGTATTTGTGTGTGAACAAATGTAGTGGGTGTGTATCGTTGCTTTTGATCTCAGAAGACGAGGAAAAACAGCCCGGTCGCCATGATGAAATGTTGGCAGTTCAAATTTCTGCATGTTAACATTGTCGGAGACATTCAGTACACACATGATTGATTGCGTGAGGCCATCGTGTTTATGACCATACTTTAATTTCAGAAGGCAGAGATGGTGGTGGAGTTAAGGGTGGGAAGGCTGCAAGCCAATGACTGAGGTTCTAGACTGTGTTTCAACATTTGTAAACACGACACCCCGATTTTTCTCCAGCCGCGTACATGCCTATAAAACCAGTTGTTTTTCACAAGACTTCGAGACATCTCCAGCCGTGTCTGCGGTGAACATAACTGGACATTCTTGATGGGATGCCGAGATGTATCTGGTCGTGTCTGTAGACACATCTGGGTGTTTTCGCCAGATCTCAAACATCTCCAGCCGTGTTTGCAGCAACAAAACTGGGTAAGACGTCCAGGTTGACAAACATGATCTTTTCCTCAATCCTAAGCGAGTGTTTTTCTCCACATAAACTGAGCTGGATCACATGCACAGCGCTGTCACAAAATGAATGTGATCAAATAAATTGAACCTTAGAAAATAGAACATTTCAGCGTGTTTTGCAGAAGAAATTAATTTTGGCAATTGATACTGCTTCAAATTGAGAAGCTAGCAGCCATTAGCAAGGCAGCTATCTAAACATATAGCTGGATTCATGTCTCTGAGTCACAACGCAGCAGACGCTTCGTGCAGAAGCTCAACATGCATCACCTCAGAAATGTAAATACATGTCGGGGCTGCACAGATGTTTAGTCTCTCATGTTTCTGATGTCAGCAAATGTTGTTACGGTGAAGACATTACAGGGAAGATTAAAGAAAGGTTCAGTTACTAAACACATTTTGAGATTTTGGGAGCCAGCAAACCAACATCCAGTGTGGATGACCCCGTGATGCTCTCCATCATAAAGGTAATAGCTCAGTCAGACATCTGCTTCACTACTTCAGCCTGATGACTCCCTCACAAGGTCAACTTTCTCCCATTTCATGTCCATTTTTGGCATATTTGGTCCCTTCTATTTTGAGTACCACATATGGAGTGAATACGGCGTCCTGCTCGACCCATGATGCTCAAAAGCAATTTATTACAGAATGATTCCGCTCTGTTGCTTCTGCGCGCTGCACAAACTCAGCTTGTTTCCTTCATTCATGTCGAGGCTTGTTGGAGCAAGTCAATGATGTCAAACATGTCTGAGAACAGCTGCGAGAGTGGCTCCTCTGAATATCTAATTCACTCCATTCACATTATGTAAGATCACTCGAGAGGATGCGCCGCGCTTCTGGGCGACGAGAGGCAGGCAATGCGATCGGGTTGACAAAACATCGGCACCTGCCAAATGAATCCTGCTTAATCTGCCGTGCTGCTAAATAGTCTTTTAGTTGACAAGTCACGTAAAAAGTCACGCAGGATACGTTCACAGCCAGCAAGGCGTTTTGAAATCCCCAGCCTCTTGGCAACAGTTACAATGCTCAAGCCCAGAGAACCACACGAAATGAGACATGACGCGAAGTGAAAACGACACTAATGACTCCCATTAAGCTATTTAGAGGCTCATGTACTGACCTAGTTTTGAAACAAAGGTGGCTGATGTGTGGACATCACAACCTCGCGCTCCTGATAAACCTAACCACTCAGAAATGACTCTGTTTAAACGGAGCTGAGGCGAAGCTCCATGCAGCTGATAAAGCACCGCAGCTGACATCGGACTAACTAACAAATGCCATTTGGCAGATGCTTTTATACAAAGTGCCTTACACTCTCATAAATGCATCCACTTGTCGGCCTGGGTGGCCGCAGAGGGAGTCGTCTTCTAAAACCTTGGCAGCGTTAGTGTCTTGCTTTATCTACGAAACTGCACAGAGTGAAATGCCTTTAAAACTAAATTATCAAATTTGATTTTCAGCCTCAATATACAAACCAAAATGCTCCTATTCCTCAAAGCTATGATGGAAATCACACTTCTTTCTTTAACTGTGTAAGAATTTGATGAAAACGTATACAATCGCTTTACAATAAATTCCAGTGTAAGAACTTACATGATTGTGATTACAGTGCTCACAACTGCCGATCACACCGTCCTTGATTTGGCACACTGATGTTTCACAGCTAATTAAACACACTGAAGTTTGCTAAATGTTTCTGAAGAAAGACTCGGAGCAGTGCTAAATTTAGAAGTGAGGTCTGTTAACAAATGTTCACACGTGAATTCACAGCGAGCACATTTTGAGGGGCTTAAAACTCTATTCCAGTCTCTGATTTTACACAGGCCTGAAATAGCTTTTAATTCTTTTAGCTTCGTAATTGATAGGAACAAAAATCTATATATTTTTTTATCCATGATGTGACCTGTAAATATCGTTAATTCAAAGTGTCTTTTTTTAGGTTACCACGATCCACTTTAATATGTTTTAGTATCATTTTCTAACCTGATCTTCAGATAAAAGTACAGACACTGGTCATATGAAACCATCTTTTATGTTTTTGGTTTTATATTCCTGTAGTGTAGGTGGTGGACATGGTCACAGACCTCATGTTAGTAGTACAGAACAGAATACTAGTATCGGTTTCTGTCCTGACTCCCTCGAAAAGTCAGGAAGTAAAGAACAGGCACCAAACATAATGACCACATAGACCTGGTGCTTACAGTCTGACTGAAGTGATATTCCACAGGCGTTAACTGATCCCTGCCTCCACTCTAGACCTGAAGGGGTATCGAGTGATTGCTTCATTTCCACCCCTTCATTATGCTTTCAACCTCCTCATTTCATGTTGCCTACATGCATTTCCACCATCACTGCAGGGATACGACAGGAATAAAAGTGCGGTGGCCCCTGCTCATTTATATCGGCACATAACGATGAAGATCTGGATCTGAAATAAAGAAAAACAAACATCTTGTGAGTGATACTTTCAGCCGTTGTTCTGTATTTGGTAAAGCTTCAGCAAGACCTTTGATTATTGGTCTGATTATTAAGGAGGTTATGTGTTCCCCCGTGTCTGCTTGTTGGCTGGTTGGGTGACGGATTTCCAAGACACTCGGATGGAGGATGGGTCTTAGCCCAGAAGAGACCCCATTCACTTCTGGTGCAGGTCTGTATAAAGGGACAGATTTAGGATTGTTTTTAGACATTTTTTCTCATAATTTTGCTAATATAACAGGGAATGATGAGTAAATTGTTATTAAATTAGTCTTGATGAAATTAAGGTGTCTGTTGGAACTTGGAGTGTAGTTTTGAGACTAGATGCACATCCTGAAAAGCTGTCGTTTGGGTAACCTAAAAATCCAGGAGTTTTTGGCAGAACAACTTTATTCCTAAGCTTTGTCGAACATAATTAAGATAACATGGAAGTTTGACACATGCCAAATCAATGTATAGCTTGATAAGAATGCTGCCCATGGTGATATATGATTTCACAAACACTGGATATGGAGAGAGCTGTGTGTGTATGTGTGTGTGTGTGTTTGTTTGTGACAAGCATCCAACGCCAGCTAAAGAGAGAAATAGAAAAGTAATATGGAGACAGATGGGGACATGGGAAGAGAGCGAGGGGAAAGGGAGAGAGACGGAGACAAACAAATGAGAGCTTTCCATTCTCTGTGTAGTACCTTTAAATCTCTTATCTCTCTCCTCCTCCATGCTGGTAAATTATTCAGAGCTGCTGATTTATCACCTCCAACAACAACACAGATATAACAGTTGTGCGTCTTAATGGGAGCCCCACTGCACAGGCGCTTCCCCCAACAGTGGAGACTCTTAAAGCAAAAGCCTCTTAATGCAGTTAGACAGAGGCAGAGACACTGAACCAGTGTTGACCCAGTCTGACTTTGGCCTACGTAGCAAATGTCTGTGACTGATAAACTGTATGTTTATACCCGTCAATATTCAAATCGAGATTGATCGAGATTAAGTGCATAAATCTTAGTAATCTTAGGTTATTCACTCAGGGATGGACTCTTTCACTGGCTGTAAAATATGCATCAGTGCTCTTCACATTTTTATCTGTAGGAGAAGTTCAATGGTCAACAGTGTCAACTTGTCCAGCAAAGGCCTTGATGCCTGATATAAAACTCAGAATCGGCCCCTTTAAGACTGCAGTCGCCAACCTTGATTGTAGGCGTTTGAATACTAGCATTAGCGGTTTGCCCCAGGTGCCTTTAAGAGTCCTGCTATTAAAATCACAGCAGGGTTAATACATCTATGTTTCCTGCTGATTGTTCAATAACACAACTTAATGGTCTCCAAAAAAAGCTACAATCTCAGCCTGTATCAAAGCACATGTGGGTAATAATGTGTAGGAGGCAGGTTCCACCTCAAGGAGTTACCAACTGAATAGCAACCTTTAAAATTGAGCACAGTGCTCAGCTTTGTTCCCAGAGAGCATATGATCACAATTCAGGAGTGTAACTGTACAATTTTGTCCTGCGTGGTTGCGGATTAGAATCTTTTCACTCTTGATATGTGATGAAGGCTGGTAGACAACGTTCAGGACTATGGTCAATTGATGATGTAGTTCTCAGAATGCCTGCGTTTGTTTTAAAAGGAATGCTGTTGGAGATCACATGGGATTAAAAGTACTATGGTCAGAGCTGTGCTCATATTTGTCTCAAGGTTAATTTGGTCCCCAACAATGTTAAACCATGGTAGGAGCTTTTTCACCAACGTACTGTTCGCTACGCTTGAGTGTCCAGTTTCCTCACCCTCTTTCCCTTATGTGTGTTCCCTGTGTAATAATCATACCTGTATGAGCTACTCGAGCAGCGTTTTTAGTTTGATATATTTGTTATTGGACCCAGTCAGAGCAACTCCACATAATTCTGGAGGAATGGTAAATTGATTGGTAAGTCTCATTCCGAGGTCATCAAAAACCCATTCTAAAGCATTGGTATTTGGCGACCTAGGAATCAGACTCAACGACTGGTTGCTTGTGTTGGTGGTTAAGGTTGGCGAACCGTCATCATCCTGGCTTCAATAATAAACACATGGTTAGGGTTGTGGGAATGATTATAATCCAGGACTCCATCCACCCTGATAATCCATCTGTATCAACAAACTTCATAATGTCAGCTAATTTCCTCACACAATTGCTATGGGCGCTAAAGGGATTTGTCACTTAAACTTCTGTTGTTTTAGGGAGCTCGATGGTCTTCCTGGTGGGACGGTCTCCTCCATTAGCATAATTGCCATGGAATATTCACATTAGTGATGCCCTGCCTCTATAGGAGTTGTGATTTGACTGGCTCTTATCATATAGGCATCAAAGGAGTGTTGGGATTTCTTAACTCATATCTACCATCACAAGTTTGTGCACAAGCAGTGACCAAATGACGTACAACACTTTTCTTTCCACACTTTGTGAGCGTGGATGGCAGACCTCAGAGCAGCCTGGGGCCCTTGAGGGGAAGCTGGAAGACGTTGATTGGAAAGAAGAAGCCTGGGTTGTTTGCTTGCCTGAAAAACAACTGAGTTTGCTAAAAAATGTCTTGGTCCCATTGGAGTCCCATGGGTTTTTTTATTTATCTGTGGGACTTTAGTTTGGTCAGGTGGGTGGACAGTAACACCACTGCGGGGGCAGCCATTTTGACAAGAGGATTATCCATGAACTGGAGCCAACTTTTAAGCCTCTTTCCTTCTCCTATCTGTGTTGTGTCCTAAAAAGATAATCGCTTAATTAAATATTGATGATATTTCAAACCGGAAGCAGGCTGGCAATCGGACTTCTGGAAGGGCAGAATGATTAGACCAGTGTTTACTGAGTCATAGCTGCTGCTTCAAAAGGAGATAGAGAGGTGTGCTGGCAGCACAGAGGCAGGGACATTGGTTGGGAAACGGGCAAACAAAAAGAAAGGAGGACTTTAAAGGAAAGATGGAAAGAAACAGAAAAAGGGAAACTGAAAGCGACGAAGGCTGAGAGTAACAGAGAGATGCCTGTTCAGTGGAGAGCACTCAACCAGCTAGTTAAAGAGAAGGAAAACATTGATAAAAAGATTTTCAGGCCACCGGCAGACTCATTGAGTGCTTTTAAAACCAAATGATTAATTCACAACTGTGCAGATATGAGTTCAGCCTTGTATCATATCCTATCATATATTTTTCATAGAGCAGCAATACCACGACGGGACGATTGGCTTTCCCCCCCTTGGACACATGGGAGCCCTTAGGTCCATTAAAGTGTGTGTGTGTGTGTGTGTGTGTGTGTGTGTGTGTGTGTGTGTGTTTGTTATTGTGTGTGTGCCTCTATTGGAAAAGGATATTTGCTTTTAGGAAGGAAATCCAAGGAGAGAGGGAGCATGGTGAAGAATAAGTAAGAAAAAAAAAAGAAATCACACACACACACAAACACACACACACAGATAGCAAAAGATGACTTACAGTACACAGACACACACAGAATAAGTCCATTTCCATCTGGTGATGTTTACTTTAGAAAGTGAGAGCGTCTGCTCCTGCAAGAGCGGAGGCAGACGGAGGGACGAATAAACGGTGGAGGGATAGTGATAAGAGAGGGATGAAGCAACAGACTGATGGAAAAGTGAATATTCCTCTGGTAGAAATCTTTAGATTACACGCCCGGTTAGATTTCATCGCCCCCATAGGTATTTTGCACTGTGAGTCTGTCCGTCTGCCTGAGTCTCCCTATCTCTGTGTGCATATACTCAAGCGATTTCAATACAAGACAGCCACTCCTCGGGGACATGAGGATGCTTTGTAAATAATATATGTGGTGTTTGTTGCATGTTGGTAATACACGTGACATTTGGATCACCTGGTGGTAACATCAAACTACCGTATTATCTCTTGTCTGCAACCCTTGAGACAAAATCACTGGTGTGAATTTCACAGGCCTGCCCTGTCGACACAACAGATTTTCACTTTCTCACCCGTGCAGATGGAAATAATTGCGAAACAACCATAAAGGATCAAACTGATCTGACCTGAAGGTGATCAGTTTCCACCAGTGTATCACAAGGATAATATCCTGCCGTACCTGAGCTCATTCGCCGGCAAGCCTGAGCCGTGTGAATTTTTATTTTAGCTTGAAATTCTTTTTTTTTGTGCTTGGTTAATAACGTGATGATGACAGAAGGAAATAAGCGCAATTCGCCTGCGAGTGAGTGCAGAACACGGACAGTTTACAGCATACGCATCAACAGATCAACAGAGTGAAAATAGCATTTTTGGTTTCTCTTCATTCAATTGAAAAAAAAAAAAAATGTTTGAATCAAGATTCTGAATCTTATCGGCATCTGAGTACAGTGATAGTATCGGAAAGGGATGCAATTGCCCAAGGCCTTTTTTTTTTTTAAGATGTCTTGTAAAATCACAGTTACATCGGAGCAGCTCAGTTGGAAACATGGATTTGGTTGGGTTAGAAAGTTTGTTGGAAAGCTCACCAGCAACATTTGTTTGTAAAGTCTGTATCAAAAGATACTTGCCACTGGGCCTGACAACTTTTCTGGGGGAAACCCTGGGGACTATGGGCAGATTATGAAGGAAGATATCAAGATGAGTATACAGACAAAGCCACCAAAGCCCACAAAAAAATCCAATTACATCATAACTGAACTCAGTGCATCCAAAATGTCTTGTCTCTGGATGCATCTTTATCCAGCCACAGGTGAGCTGACTGTGTGTGCTTGTTTCACACATCCATGTTTATGCTGTTTTCTGGCAGCAACAATGTTTTACGGTTAGCAAATGAGCAGCTGAAGGTGAACTGCCTTGTTTAGGGGGCAACTAAACATTAGGTGCTGAGAAAGTGTTTCTCATCCACTATACCTGCCAGATTTGGGGGTATTTAACTGCTGATTCTTCTCTAACCTCCTCGAATTATTATTGCTGCATAAATGTTTGACAGCAATAATCATTTTGCCTTTAAGAGACGTTTTCCGTCACTTTGCTTTTTAATATGCGTCTCCATAGCAAGTTAATCTAATCTTTTTTTATATGCTTTTGCCTTCAGAGGAAAGAATGGAAGTCCATAGTCTCAGACTGTGTAAGACAGATATGCTACTGGGTCAAGTATGAAAGAATACTGATAAGACTCTCACTTTTTCACAAAAACGCTAATTCGATTGAGGTTTTGCTCAGTCAGGGGTGAGTAGGCAGGTTTTTTTTTATCAACTTTCTGCTGAATCGCCTCCCTTCAGTGCATCAGCCAAACGACCATTCAGGAATGTTGGTTGCAACAGGAAAAGGTTGTGCCATTCGTTCTGTTTCTCTGAGCCCGAGGCGAGTTCTTACCTTGTGTTATCCACACCAACTGTGTTACATCTCTCCAGGTGCCAGGTAATGATCTCACATTCCGACATTTACATTTCAGGTTTTTCAGCCAACGCAGCTGAATTACAATAAGTGCAGACATTTGTAAAAGTCAATTCTGTCACTGTATTCTCACATGGTAAGAATATGGCAGAGCCCGGGGTTCATTTAGCTCCTGCATCCTACTATCTGCATTCTGTAAGGCACAATGGATTTAAGAGCCAGCCACGTGGCCTGTGCAAAGTTCCCGGCGTCTCGCTGTCATTGTCAGCACGCTTGTAATAAAGATGTTCAAGGGCCCACAATACACTGCTGAAAAGGCTGAAAAGAATAGCATTTGGAATAGGAGCAGGCACTACAATAACTCAGCAGTTTTATCTCCCACTCATAACAAATAGCTTTGAAAGAAAATAGTGCAACTCGCAACAAGAGGGTGTGATAAGAACAAGAAATGAGATAACAGAGACCAACAGGACGATGTTAAGAACTAGACACTGGATAAAAGGTTGTTCCCTCAAAGATAAGAGGATCTAATTGTCGAGTCAAGACGAGCCAATTTAATTTATATAGCCCACAATCACGAATCACAATTTGCCTCAAAGGGTTTTACAATATATAGAGCATGTGACACCCTCTGTTCTCAGACCCACGATTACAATCACTGGACATAGAAAAGTCACCTCAAAATGACCCTTTAATTGGGGGAGGCGAGACTCAGAAAGAGCAATAGCAGCAAATGCAGCCATTCAATGGATGCGTAGGCTGTGAAACAGGAGTGAAGATTCGGGATCCAGGAGAACGATCATTTGCTCCAGGTGTCTTCAGCAGCCCAGTCGCTAGGATACAGTGATAGCAGGCGACAAGGCTGCCAAACCAGCAGCCACAGTTTGCGCCTGTGCATCGACATTTGTAACCATAAAACCACTGGATATTTTTAAGGAGAGCTGAAGACATTTCCAGGCGTGTTTGTGGCAACTAGAAGAGGAATTTTGAGCCAAACTGTGATGTTTTCATGTAGCAGAGCATAAACTCAGCATTATGACAAGAGATAAATAAAGAATCAAACCTAAACAAACAAACAAACAAAAAGAAATGTACAGCATGAACTTATCTGTGGTTTTGCAGAACCGTGCTTAGCTACCAATTATTCTGCAGAAGGTTTGACTCCTGATAGGTAGAGCGTGAGCAACTCCTCATTTCAATCATGGAGACCTAGAAAGAGGACAGACGGTCCAAACACCGACGAGGCAGCGCAGCATTACAACATCACATAACTGGCAATAACAGTATTTATCCATTGCACAATGCAGACACACACTGTGCGAAGGGGATGGACACCGATGATGAAACCTGGTTTAGCTCTAAGAAGTATACACACACACACACACACACACACACACAAACACACTCCACGCTACCCCCAAGACAGTGCTACGAGCAAAACACTGGATAAAAGCTTGTTTTTATGAAGATAAGGGAAGTGGCTGAGAGCAAAGCGAGATAAAAGGCTCAGGAAGATAACCGCCGTGTAATGTGTGACTGTTTCTTAATGAAAGTGATGACTCATCAGGGCTCGAGAGTGTGGGATTAAATGTAACAGGATTATATGAATCTGATTATGAAAAAAAAAAAAAAACTAAAAAAAACATGAAGTTGTAATCAGGTACAGTTACTGACATAAGCACAGCAATCTGGTTGGAACTGTTTGTTGTGACCTTTGTTTCACACTGTTTGGAAGGAATAATGACTCATCAGGGTTCGGAGAGAAACAGATTAATTCATGTGACAGGATTTTGAATAATTTCTGAGGAAACAACTACAAAGACACAGGATGACTAACGTGGCTTGATGAGTTACAATTATTGGACAAGATGACAGCAGAAGTGCTTTATTACAGTAATTATAGCTAATATATATATAAAAAAACTGTAGTTTTGCTGCAAACACTAAGATAATTCTACAAGTTTTGCCTCAGGGTTAATTAATGTTTAATAGTCTTTTGGAGTTTTTGCCGCTAAGAGTCTGTTCGTCCTTTATAGAACGATTTGTCTATATTCAGTGTTAAAAGGAGCAACTTGTAAGATGTGGCCAGAATTTTTGTTTAAAACATGCGAAGAAGTAAAAGTTGATGTTATGGCAAAGATGTTTATTAACTGTGTTGTAGAGATGTGAAATGAAGTTAGCATGTGAACCAGCTAGCCCTGGCCCGTCCTGTCTCATGATACAACTTGGTACCACAAGACGCGACAGTCTGATAGCCCCCCGTACTTTCAACTGGGAGATGTGTGCGGTTCACTTCTATGTCTACATATATAACAAAATAAACGTTCAAAATGTCAAGAAAGGAGATATTTTCTGAATTCAAGTTTCTCTCCTTTACCAAAGTTGAGCTTAATTGCCTTGTCAACTCTCTGTAATTCATTCAAAGACAAATAAAATTCACGGGGCTGAGTTTGTCTTTCCACTAATCACATGGTTTGGCTGCAATAAATGCTCTTGTGTGAAAATATGCTGGTCCTTCTTTTTCCCCAGTACTCTGTCGCTGGAGTCATATCCCTGCTCAAAGTGGCTGTAAATCACCTCCATACTGTACCCCCTGTCTTTTAAACTGGCATCTGCAGGTCTCAGGGGCTCGGTTCAGTCCCAGTCTGGTGTCTAGCTGGTTGCCCACAGGGACTCATTTTCATCTGAGGTTGCGGACGAGCCACTTAGCTCCATGGCTAACTGATCTACTTGCTAATGGCAGCTAGCATCGCGGCTTGTCCCTTTAACCGAAGATAGTTACAGCAAACAGTAGCGAGTCCACTGTAGTGAGCTGAAGTGAGCGGCTATGCTAACCGCTGTAGTTTTGGAGCTACCTCCAATTCCGTCCATTAGTTTAATTACAACTTGAAGAAAATCCTCAAAGCTCCCATTGGTGGGATAGTTGATTCTTGAGTCTCATTCCCAGCCCATCAAATCATGACGATTCGGGACGGCGGCCGACCCAACCTACAGTCCCAAAGCGTCAGTATTACTGTCTTACCAACAGAAGCTTTGAATTAAATTGTTAAATAGTTGTCAAAATATAATTGTATCAACCTCTGCTCATTCTACATCTCCTCTATGTTCTTATGAAGCCCGTGCAGCAGGTGTTAAGTTTACATCTCGTTCCATTATCATCGCACTATCCTTCATGCAAAATGTCAGGCCAATCTGCATCAGTGGAAACGGAGATGCAATGGGCTCACCCTCTGAGCGCAGCAGCCTGAGACCAGAGCCACTAACAGCATTAGTGACATTATATGAGCTCTGCATACACTTTCACACAGCAGAGAGAAAGCCATAAAAATAATCTTGAAAAAGCTGACGACAGCCTCTGTGATAGTGCTAGTTATCATGCAAGTGGTCCATGAAAGTAGCAATCCGACTGACTGCATTTATCTGGCAGCAAACAAATGGAAAAGACAAAAACAATAACACAAGAACGACAAGAACAATACCGAGTGGAGGCAAAAGAAGAGCAGAGAGCGAACCGGAGAGAGAGAGAAAAAAAAGAGAGAACGATAATATTGGTGCTGCAGTATTGGACTTCACTTAATCCCCATCATGTGTTAATGTCACTGTGATGGCATTGTGCACTGCAATTACCTCCCACTCATACATTGTACAGACAGACAGGGGACAAGAGCAGATGCTGCTTCCATGAAGACGGATCACTGTGGGCTCAACATGTCCTCCCTGAGCTGTGATGTTGGGCTTTACAGAGGATGATTGTGTGTGTGTCTGTGTGTGTGTGTGTGTGTGTGTGTGTCTGTGTGTTACGTGTTTATCAGGTTTGTGAATGTGTATTTGTGTTTTGGTGGGTTTTCTTTCATCTGCAAAGCTCCGCGTATTAATAATTTGTATTATAATGTAGCTGCACTATATGAGCGTGTGTGTGTGTGTGTGTGTGCCTGTGTTTTTCTGTGTGTGTGTGTGTGTGTGTGTGTGTGAGTGCATGCGTGTCTGCCCTATTGATCATCAGACTGCACCCGAGGCTCCGGATGGATGACCCTCGATTAGGCTGTCTGTCTCCCAGGAAGGAACCCTTCAGCCCGGGGAGAATATGATGCTCTGGCCCTGAGGTGCTGAAGGCCTGGAGGTCTGGATTTAAACTCCACTGCTTCACACCCTCTTGAGAAAGAAGATTTAAGAAAATCCTTTGGCAGACGGCCATGCTTATTGAATTTTACCAAAAATACCTGGATACAGTCTGGTAAAAAAAGAAAAAAACTGCCTGTGGATGTTGTAAGTGAATTTGGGCAACAGCACTTTATCCAAACACACAGAAAAAAAACCTCCAGACAAAATCATTCTGCAAAATTACACTATGTTTTGTAGGGTTTCTCCCTTCTCACTAACAAATGATAGCATGTTGTAGGGGTGGTGAAGATGAAATGTTGAGGAAAAGAGCCCCATCGTGGTTAAAAGCCAACATTATGTGTTATCTGAAACACAGCGTGAACTCCACTCTTTGTCATCAGCGTTGGATGTT
The DNA here is from genome assembly GCA_903131615.1 of Diplodus sargus. NCBI lineage: Eukaryota > Metazoa > Chordata > Actinopteri > Spariformes > Sparidae > Diplodus > Diplodus sargus. The sequence goes on along the minus strand of CAEMYA010002116.1, from coordinate 10,972,342 downwards.
TTGCACACCCGTCCACCACCACCCCCTTCACACTGTTTGTGATGAAACACACCAGCCATATTTGGCAATATTTGTATTATCTAACAGCACATGAGGTACTGGTTATGTCTGAGGGATTAAGCAACATAAAAAAAAACCTTCAGGCAACAACATGTTCTGGTGAAACTTCACACATTTTCCTTGGTGTCATTTCAAACTGTACCTACAGCTAACAGCCAGGTGCTCATCTTTTTATTCAGTTAGTTTTCGTGAACATGACACTGAGGTATTAAACACACTTGGTTAGGGTTTGGAAAAGATCTTGTTTTCAACAAACATGGCTGGATACTGTCCCAGACTTAAAAAATATTCAGTTGTGGCAAGCTTACAAATGTTAAAACGCAGTTCTGAACTGCAGCGAGTGTCTTGGCAGCCGTCTTGCCTCTCTGAACTCCTTTAAACTTCCATCTCTTTTGTCTATGCAGATCACGATGCACGAGGCTTCATTTTCCTTCTAGTTTACAGAAAAGTCTAGTTGGGTTCCACAACAAACCTCGAATCGCTTTTGACACTTATTTGCACTCTTCACACCCTTTTTCTTTGTCACAGAATCCCGTCTTATCGCATCCACTCCAGATCCCTCCTCACCCATATGGTCACTCAGTTAAACTCCCTCCATAACCCTCCTTGTCACCTCACTCTGTCCCTTTCAGCTGCTACAGGGTTATGTAACTTTAAACCTTTGTGGACTATAATTATCATACATTTCATTGAATCGCTCTTATTTCCATACTTTCTGTCTTGAGTTTGTTGAATGCACTGCACCTCTGCTGATGCTTGCAGAATCTAACTGTGTATCTACAGAGAAGACCAACTTCAATTCCCATTTTCCTTTTTTTTTCTCCTCAGCCATCTCCGTCGTCTGATTTTAGCGCCCCTGTCTTGTACAATCGACATGTTAGCTGAGAAAATGTCAAACACAGGCTGTGATGCACAGGGAACGCTGGAGACCGTCTGAAAACATCGCTCGTCTCTCTTTCATTTTCTGTCACATTTCAGCCAGGACCCGAATGAACGACTTTGTTTTTTGATGAGATGAATAAGAAAGTAAG
>CAEMYA010002116.1:10959122-10971244 GCA_903131615.1 Diplodus sargus | reverse complement strand
AAAAAATGAGTTGACATACTCTGCATAAACACACCTGTCAGAGAGAACATCATACATAGTTGACCTTTCTCGTTAAAATGGTTTCTCATTTGGCTGTTTCATTGCTGGTAAAGGCACCAGGCGGGGAACGTTTCACACGCTTTAAGCTATAAAAGAAGGTTAAATTGCCAAAAGCAATGAAGTATTTGGTCTTTGATATGCTACATTATTTTAGGAAGTAGTGCTGAGGGAATATTGGCAGCAGTTTGAAGCTCATTCTCGTTTCATAATGTGCCACAGCTGCAAGAAGAGACAACATTTGGAAGCCATGGAGGCAGGTACCATTTGAGCTGACTAAAGCTGGCTGACTAAAGAATGTAGGTGTCCAATTAGTGGTATATCACAAACTGTAACGTACAGACAAGGGCGCCCAGGTGGAACATATAGCAGAGCAGCCAGATTAGAAAAAACACAGGGATGAATTCGCCGACACATACAAAGATGGATGACGTTTTCTCCGGTTACACTGTGCGAGTGTGAAGCCTAAGTACCCGGGATATGAGCACCGTCATCTTTTGCCGGTGACATCATTTCAAGCCGGTGTCTGCTGTGGAGCAACACACCTGCCCGGCTCAATCTACAGAAGGCTCAGCTGTCCATTATAATGTTTCACCTCCATCAAATAACTCATTAAAAAACAAATTTAAAAGAAAAATGCTTGGACGAAAAGGAGATACAGAAGCAGATGTGGAGGATTCTGCATCGATATAGTGATTTAATGGCTGGACTATAGAAAAGTTGTATCGCACGTTACTTCTGTATGTTCGGAGGAAGGTGGTGAGTGCCACATTGTCTGCATGTCAGATTGTGTGTGCTGAGATGATTAAGACGGATACAGACATGTTTTTTTTTTCTATTGTGGAGTTGCACTGAACCTCCCTACGTCATATCAAATTGTAGAGGACTGAACCGATTTTAATTGCAACCACACGAAGAGAAAAACACGGCTCTATTTCCCGCCCTAATGGAAGTCAACAGCACTCATTAGCTACATGCAGCCACTTTCCCATCGTCTCGGAACTCACATGCCGTTATTAATGCTTCTCTACCAGTGTGCAGCTGGAGAGAGAGCCTTTTTTTTCTGCTTATGTTTTCCGAACGAAAGGTTCATGAATGATACATGACGCACATTAAGGGTCAAATGTATGTCAAAATATACTACAAACACGTGTGTGAGACAGCGTGGAGGTCAGGTGGCGGGGGAGGGGAGCCGGGCTGGCAAAAGAAAACAGACACGGGGAGGTAATGACAGAGGAGTTGACCTTGATGAAAGTGAAGAAAGATGTTGATATGGAGGGCGAGAGGAGTGAGGAGGGAGGGCACAATGACATTATCACAGTGTGTAAGACAGAGGGAGGCGGGGGAGAATGGAAGAACAGTTCACACTGACCCTCGTCAAGACCTCCGAGTCCAAGGGACTGTGTCTGTGGCGGCACCGTCCACAGCGAGGACGAACCAGGACGCTGTCTCAGATACACAAAAGACAGAATAAACTTCACCTTCACATGCAGGAATCCAAATGCATAATATTGAAGCTGCCTGTAGGGATCATATAAATGAAAGATACAACAATAACCATGTTGTAAGGAAGCCTTGAGGGACAAGTTTGGATTCATATTTGTTGTTTTTAAGTTGTTTTCTCTCCTCTGTTTATGACCGGAGAACTAGTAGAATAACAGTTTTGCCAGGATAAGTTTCTAAGTTCCTTTTTTTATTATCTGTGACAACAATTTTTCAGGAGAAAAAAAATAATAATGTGGGAAGCCAAGTAATTTTTTTGGCCATGTGTTTTCACAGATAAAAACAGAAATAAGCAACTGAGAGACAAGAGAACGGTTCTCAAGTCATAAACACAGACTTGGACTGTGGATCACCGGGAGAAGCTGTTTCTTCACTCGTCCTTCAGGGCTTCTGTTGTGTTTCCATCAACTTCTCAAGAAAATTTGAAGCTAAACCTTGACATCGTCGCAAAAAAGAAAAACAGCACCAGACTACGCAAAGTGTTTTTGTCGGAGTTGGCAGTTAGAGGTTATGTTGTACATTGTGTAATAAAGTGGAGATAGTGAACAAGAAACAACCAGGTGTTTGCCAACCGACTGTAAACCTCAAAGAATAAGAGACAAAACCAATTTACAAGAGAAAAAATGGGGAGAGATCTTCAGCCTCTTCAAACAGCTTCTTCATCCTCCTCTCTCTGAGCAGTCATTTGAGTTAAGGAAAGAAAATTTGTATCAGTATAATTTGCTGGTTTATAGCTTCGTGTGATAACTGTTAATCACAAAGTGCTTTTGTTGTACTTCTATTTCAATATGATACTAATATCAGTCATGCATCATCTAACTAATGTACTTTAACGGCAGGATTTCCTCAAAATTTCCAGACTTCTACCAGATAGACCAGAGGACCATCGTGCCCACGACCATAATAGTATATTTTTGCTATATTTCTTTAATCTCTTTCCTGATCACCTCTACCATGAGCTGAACATATATTTTGACACCAAAGTGAAAGAGGTGGGCAAAGGCATTGGAAGGAGAGTGGAGATTCATCTCTCAAATAAAGTTTCAGCTCTCATAAAACCCGGCTGCTCGGCGTACTAAACCTGCCCGAGTCTGGCTGAGGTGGCTGAAAAAATGCAATTTGTCTTCGCAACGCCCCGTTTGACATGACCCGCGTCTGAGTAAATTTTACCTCCCAACAACCAATTTTGTACCACGTCTACCTGCATGTCTATCTATCTGTCTGCCTGTCACGCCGGGACTCATTCTCGTCTCTTGAAGTGCCGCGACCCTCCGAGTCGAGGTATCTTTTTCCATCCTGCGTGTTTCTGATGTTTGATAAATAGTTCGGATGAGTGGCGAGAAGCTTGTTGGAGACAGTTACCTGACATCGGTTTCTTGCGCAGGGCATTGGAAAAGACCTACTCGCTCTCTCCCTGCCTCTGCAACAACCTCAATATTCAACAGTATACGTGTGCAATCCAGCGTTTTCTCCACGATGGCAGTTATGAGTGAAAAAGAAAAAACACCTGTTATTTTATTTACTCCATCCTCTTTCCCCATACACCTTACTCCTTTTTGCATGTTGGTTAATCCATTATTGACAGTAAAGGTTTTTCTTTGAGTGTTCACAACCTGTCAGAGATACTTCGGTGTAACAGGAGAGGATATGGACCCTAATGGCATCGGCGCACAGGAAGAAGCAAAAAACAGAAAACTCAGAACCTTTTAAAATATGGGTGGCGTGTGCGAAAAAAGTGAGAAGAGAATCGGGAATAAATAAGAAGTGAAGGAGCAACGAGAACCCGAGACAGCACATCAAAAGAGGAGAGAGGGAGAAGCACAAAGACAAAAGTGAGGGTGAAGTGCAGGAGAGGACGGGAGAGTGGAAGGTTTTCCCGCCGGTGCTAACATGCTGAGGCTTAGCCGGGGTGCGCACACACACACATGCACACACAAACACAGACACACAAAGCCGTTCCTCCTAACGAGTGAAAACCCTCTGAGCAGAAAAACTGTGATGTCTCTGGTGGCAGGTTGCAAAAAGCTTTCTCTCCGCTGCTGTCTCACCCCTTGCTCCCCTTTGCTGCCTTCCTAACTCCTTTAACCCTCCTGTTTCTTCTCTCTGCAGCAGTGCACACCACGAGTTCCCATTCATCCATCCATCTATCCATCCATCCGTCATCCGGCGCACATATCCATCTTCCCCTCTAATCAGCTTTTGCATCCGTTTAGCCCTCCTCCACATTTCCATCTAAATATCCATTAGAGTTGTCAAAATAACTGGAAATGCCAATGCCACTTCAGTGCTGTTGGGCAAGATTGAATTCAATATTGGTATTCATAAACAGTCAAGACTTCCTCTAAGTGTGTTCTGCAAGCTAAAATGTTATTGAGCATCACTCTTGGGGGGGGTGGGGGCGCTAAATTGGAAGAGTGGCGGAGTGAGGGGGGAAATGGGGAAGAGGAGAGGGAGGGAAAAAAGCGAGAGAAGAAGTCAGAGGAGGAAAAGGAGATTTGGAAGAGGCAGAGCTGCAAAGCTGCATCCCAACTCCATACATACTAATCCAAAGCAGGTTTTACAGAAAGTATGTAAAGTGTTCAACACTGGAAAGTGACTTGATTAAGTGCACAATGCACAAAGGAACTGGAGGGGTTGGTGAACATCGCACTTGTTGGTGAGACAGTTCGAGAATGAAGGCTCTACATCCTCAGAGGAAAAACACTTTTTTGCTTCACCTTGGTAAATTGCCAGTAGTGTGTAATTGATATAATAATGTAGCAGTCAGTGCATGTATGAAATTCTGAAATTGAAGACTCACACAGTTGGAGACGTGTTGACAGCTAACTGTGTCTTGAACTGGATCCCAGTCCACCTACACTGGTGCACAGCCGTTGTCAGGAGTCAAATATTAATGGCTTTTAGAGAAAAGAAGATGGACACCAATATGACACCAAAACACCTTTGGAGGCAGCGAGGGTCCATGTCCACAATGGTGCTGTATTTTTGCTAAATTAGGAGCTATTATATTGCAGGATCTGTATTTTAAACTCATTGCATTTCCATTATTTAGCCCTGTCCCTTATTTTCCACCCTCAGTACATAGTTACCAGGGATGGGGTTGAAATGGAACAATCATCATACGTCATCAGTCGCTGATGGCGTTTGCGTAAGCAGATGCAGCCAGACGTCACCATCATGTGTCTTCAGATGTGGTGATTTCCGTTGCACAACCTTATCTTTTGAAGTCTACTTTAGATAATGATCAATAATGATGAAAATGTGATAGAGGGCGAGAGTGGACACAAGAAAAATGCTTATTTTTAATCTAACATTTATTTATTTATTTCAGTTTGTGACATTCTACAAATAACGATTTAGAAACAGTAGTGAGACACTGGTATGATGTTGAAGTAACTATGAGAAACAGCTCCGTGTGGTGACTCTGACCTAAAATGACCATGAAATGAGAATAAAAAGCAGGAGGTTCTGCGACACACACACTCTGATCACACAGCGGCGCGTCCCGAGTGTAAGAGCGACACCAACGGAGAACAGTACCAACTCTGTTCATTCATCAACCTATCCTCCCCTGCTCATTCTCACCTCCATGTGTCCTCGGTGACACCTGAGAGAAAAAAAAAAGAAAAGAAAAAATCTGAGATGACTGGCAAATCCCCTGACAAACAGAGAGAGAGAGGGAATAAAGTGCGTCTCTGCAGGCTAACCCACTCAGAACGCCGGTAAAATCCCCCATTTTTACCTGTATTCATAAGTAATGCCTCTCTAATAATATATTACAATGCAGCCTCGGTTTCTGTGCACCGTGTCATGCTGGGTTGGGATGGTGACACACTCGCACTCTGAAAAGCTCCGAAAAAAACAAATCACCAAATACACAGAGAAAAAGTACTCGCTGTGGCTCTGAATTGAAAGTTACAAATGTACCTTCTCTTTCAATTTTTCAGATGGCGTGAATTGTATTTTTAGGGAGCCGATACTTCTTAAATGTAGAAAGCTTTTTTTTCTTTTCACTTAAGTGCATTTCAGAGTTTTCTGTGCCGGCTGCACCTCGGCGGCCCACGGGGAGGTTAAAAGCGTCTGTCGAGTCGCTCGCAGTTCAGCTTGTGTTCGGCGTTGTTCACTCTGCTGCTGTTCGCTATCTGGTGATGACAGGGAAGGAAGAACTACAGTGGCAAGTTGAAACTTCTAAAACAGAAAAAATATGTTTCAAAATACGTTTAGATTTACCATCAAAACTTTATCACTTGGCTTCTGCCCTTTCCCCCCCCCCGTGCTCACCTACGCCAGGTGGGACAGGCAGGTGTTGCACTTGACACTGTTTAAAAATTTAAATGATGCTCGGGGTTTATAAAATGAATTTAGGAAAAAGAAAAGCAGTAAAAAGGTGTCTGTAAACGGCTTGTGCATTTCAATAAGTTCCCATATACACCGAGGAGCAAACGGATGTCTCAGCCTGAAGCTTTAATTTCAAAGCTTGTCACTGAGAAATGATTTGTAACGTGCTGACAAAACAAGTGCAAAGAGTGCGGCTGTAAGGTTCACAGTCCCACAGCTCATTACTTTTTCAGCAGTGCAAAGTAAAGCCTTTCAATCACTGATTTCAATCACTTCATGTGTTCTGCTCATATCACTATATTACTCTTGATTCTATAACATCAGTCAGCAGCCAGCTTGTTGTCATAAATAATGGGCTTTGTATTTCGAAGGAAAAGGCTTCAAATATCGTGTTATGCGATTTGCAAACCTGCTGCAGGCTGTCGACAATCAAACTCTGCTGAAGAAACTTTGAGGGACCTGCGTCATAAAACTCTTCTTTTCAATTTCCATAAAAAAGAAAGCAACACTTCATCTCCTCTCGGTTAGACTGGTTGGTTTACTGGTCAGCTGGCTGTTGAGTAGCTGGATTGTCAAATATGATGGATGCTATGCTGGCATCAGTGTTGCACACAAAGGGCAACAAGACGTTATATGCAATGTCCAGTTAGACTTTCAAAATAAAGCTTGCAGAACCACAGTTCAAGTACGTTGACACCTCTTGGACTCACATTGTCGAAGGGCTCTGGTTGGTTAGGTTTAGGCACCAAAATTACTTGGTTGGGTTTAGGTAAAGATCATACTTTGATTATGGTAACATCAACCCAGTGTCTTAACTTGTATAATGTAAGTTTACCTTATATCACTCCTAAAATCAAATCACTCCTCACTGGTCACCTGTGACCACTGTGGGCACACCTCGACTTGGAATTTTCTTGTTTTTCACTGCTGCACTTGAGGGGCACTTCAATATGTAACACTAGAGAGGAACCTACATCAGCTACCACTACTGTATTTGACAAAGGGGAAGTAATCTATCCAGACTCGATCCAAATAGTTAATTAAAATGCTTTATTTTGAAATGTTTGCAGCCTCAAATCTGTTTTCACACTGCAGTGATTGTGTGTTGGGCTCTGAGTTTTTTAGGTGAACTGGACCCGAACACATCCAGTGTAGACACAGTCTGAATCTGCTGCTCTGCTGTGGTGCACTTCTCATGCATCACACCTGAGCGACTCCCACATAACCTCATGAGATCGGCAAAACATGTTGAAGATGATTTCCTTGCGGACGGGATGGCAACAGGCTAATCTACGGAAGATTGAATGTGTCAGAATCCGCAGGTCCACTGGTCTACATCCTTGAGCTTCTGACCTGTGGTATATTCCACTTGTGTTTTGTTATTGTCACACTCACACTGTTGGTGAGCAGGAATCTTGTGTATGAAATGCATTAAAGCAGATGCACACACACAAACACGCAAAAGCCTACTCAATTAATAATGGTGTCCTTTGGCCTTATCCACAGAACGCGATCATAATGGACCAGAGTGATGAACCACTTCCACGTTCACTCTTAAGCCCGTTACGTGAAGCCTGGAAGGGAAGAAGGGATGGAGCAAACCGAGAAGGGAAATGTGATTGAGTGAGAGAAGAAACGGAGAGAAGAGGCAAAGAATGGCGGAGCAGGAGAGGTGAGACACTGAGGAAGAGCATGTTTATATTGCCGAGAGGAGAAAGGGATATTAGATACAAATTATTCATGCGCTCACGCCACCCCACATCTCACCAGGAGGGTCTGTGCGTCCCTTAAAGACAACATCAAGGCAGAAACCGAGGAAAAAAGGTGTGAGGTGAGCAGAATCGTCTTCAGCCGAGGCACAGTCATCATACGTTACGGCATCTGACATTACATTTGAGGCACATTATTGTTGCGGAGATGAAGTGCAATAAAAGAGACAAAAGACAAAATGTATACAAAGCACAAGTGATCATTTCACGGTTGTCTGAACAATCTGCCACGGTGATAAAAGTCGCGCTGATACTGTCCTCGAGGAGACAATGAGAGCCGCAGAGACACAGAGCTGCCGGCTGAGTGAAACCTACGTTACGTCTTCGCTAAGTGCTTGTCTTTTAGCGAGTAATAAAAGCCAGCCTATAGCGCTGCAGTGTCTATCAGCGCACTTCATTACTTTCCGTCTGAGTTGCTTTTCATCAAAACATTAGCGGTGTACTGGAAGGAATCCTAAAAATAACACAATTATCCGGGCACAGTGGGACTCGCTCTGGGTTCTGACACCTGGATTAGGAAAACATACAGAATCTGAGAACTCCCACATAAATGAATGTGTTAGAGCGATCTGTTGTCTCTCCTCGATATAGCAAAGAACTGTGCAGAACATTCAGGTAGCTCCTCATACCTCTTAGGTGGCCATACTACCTGACTACATTAAAGTAATCTTATCACTCATGAATTAGTTATGAGCGAGTAATCAAGGGTTATTTGTGTTTTGTTACATGAGAATAGATCATAAGTGTTAAGTGTTATTGAGGTTGACTGACTATTCTTGTAGTTCTACTGAGCAATATCCGCACCCAAACAACTGTAGGGGTCGATCGTCAGCACCACCCAAAACAACATGACCTTGGTTACATTTAGGAAGATGTAACCAAGTAGATGGGGCGACACTTTGGGGCTACAATGAATACGTTACTTATGTGAGTCGTACATAAAGTGGCGGGTTGTGGTTTGGGATTTGGGTCTAATGGGATGTTTATTGGGCTTTGGCTTTTTGGGGGGTTTCAGGATAGTGGCCCGTAGGTAAAATGACATCTGTGCTTTTAATGAAGATTTTATCTAAGTCTCCTACTAACTGTTTTATTCAACCTGATGAAAACCTCAACCAAACAGACATCTGATCTCAATCTGGGAGACCAGGCTCATCACTGTGCTATGTCACTATGAGTTCAGCCACCACATGTGAGGGCTGAGAGGAAGATTTTGTCGCCTGGTGAACTGAGAGATCGGCCTTTAGACTGAGCTCCCTCTTCACCATAACAACCATGTACAATGGCCCCAACACTGTCAAAGGTGCACCAATCCCCCTGTCGGTCTCCCGCTCCCTCTCGCCCTCGCTCATAACCAAGACACCAAGATCTCAAAAATTAATTTCAGGCTATCCAACATTTACAGGAGGGTACTGCGGTCTAAGACTCGAGGGGTGTTTAATTCACGTTGTGCTGCAAAACCTCAAACCAGTGTATGTAGGAGGTTGTGGTCTGATGAAGATAGTGGAACAACTCATCATACAATCTCTAACCGCTGCTGAATCTGAGACCGTGCCACTGAATTCTCAGTTTCATACGCAAATCTTACGTACGCTCGTGAAAAGGGCTTTTAATATTGTCATACATGTCAAGCTGTTGCGTTTCTTCACTGTTAGCACAAGAAACCGTAAAAGTTATATACAGTTATAAAAGCGATATAGTAAACTTTACATTAATTCATTGGAAAATGGACTACCGTGAAATACGGAGATCCACACTCAAACACTGACAGCAAGAGAGCCGCAATGAAACATTAGTTGTTGCTGTTCTCCACTCTTTATGGAAGCAACAGTAAAAGCTACATTAAATAACATTATAAGAGCTATAAGGTATATATATTTATGTAACAGTATGAATATGTTCATGCACTGCTTTAACCTTCACAAACAGCAGAAAGCGCTTAACAATATATCAATCACCCATTCACACAACACAATGGAGCTGCCATGCAAGGCAACTGGCGTTCCTCGTCTTTCCCAAGGACGCCTCAGAACATGTACAGGAGGAGGCGGGCGGTCGAAAACAGCCAACCCTGGGATTGATGGAGCTGCTCTACCATCTGAACCACAGCCTGCTTAAAAAATCCTGTACCTCACCCCTGAATTACAGTTCATTACTAACACAAACCTACCACAGACATATATATTATATTTTACGACATATCTTATATATGTTTTACCAACTGCACTGTTTTGTCTTAAGATTAAATATATATTTATCTTATTAATAATGTTTGAGCATTGTTGGGGAGAGCCTGAAAATTAAGAATACTACTAAAGAATACTTGTTTCTCAAATGGCAATAAAGAGCCAAAACCTAGAAACTCTATCGAGTCACTGCACTTTCACTGAGCTAAATGTGTTGGGATTAAAAGAGAGGCGAACGCCATGCTTGTTGACGGACATGAAACTGAAACCAACGTTTGTATCCAAGAAACAGAGAGGCGGAGAGATGGATGGACAGAGACGGATGGGAAACCTAAGTTAAGTTGGCGCTGAAGGGCAAATGCAGCAGGCAGCTGATCAATGGGAGATGACTAATAACGCCTCTGATTGCACGCAGCACATCAGTGTGTGTTTGCGTGCCACTGTCCGCTTGTGTTACCGAACACGATGCCGTCCGGCCCGCCAGCGCACGCGGCAATGTTGCTCACAGTACAAGCGATGTCTCATTGTGTTGTGTATGATTGAGATAATGTTTAGATGTGTGTGTGTGTGTGTGTGCGTGTGTGTGTGTGTGCGTGTGTGTAATGTAACCTGACACAACTGTGCAGCTCTCATTAATGAAGAGTGAGTAGCTGCTTCTGGAGGACGCTGACCACAAACTCCATGAGGGAAACACACCAAACTCCCTCCTCACACACACACGGCATACAAATACAGTGTATACACATGATAGTTGCATCTCTCATACACACACACACACACACACACACACGCACACACACACACACACAGAGAGAGAGAGAGAGAGAGAGAGAGAAGTGCTCCAGTGGTCCCTACAGCTTGGGAGTCAGTTGAATAATTCAACACAATTAATGCTGGCTAAGGCTCCATCTCCTCTCTCTCTCTCTCTCTCTCTCATTCATTTTTCTGTGTGTATTCATCCTTACTCTCTTGTTTTCAATCACTCTCTCCTCCAGTCGTCCTTTATTCCTCCTCGGCTTACTCTAAGGGCGTCAATTTCTTACGGTTTACTGCTTGGCGAACGACATTTACCAGGTTGGAACTGGAGCATTGTGCTGCTACGGCGATGACAAGTTTGGATTCTCCAGACGTATTACCACAATAAATGCTGGCAATGTGCTTTCAGTGCTTCTCTGCAAACCACGGATATGTTGCAACTTTAAGTTTATTGAGATTAGAATTTCCAATTTCATCTTGTGACATCGCCGTGCTTACGATTTTTTTTTCTTCTTTAAAATGCTTTGGTTTGCACAAACACAGATGGAGATGGAACACAGTCTCCTTCAAAATATCTAGTGGTGTCAGGCTTACAAACATTTAAACATAGTGAGGACTTCTCACCTGTAACTCCACCTCAGTCCCCTCCACGTTCCCCTGTGAAATTCAGGTCATAAACATGTGAGGGTGAATGAGATAAGACAGGTTTGTCTTATCTGTGAAAATTAAATGCAAGAATTACCATCCCACCAAACTGTCAATCAGATTGCAAACACATATAGCTAAAATGATCACAAAATGATTAATTGGCATATTGGTATATTTCATGATGAATTAAGAAAGAGCCTGTAGAGCTTCATCAAAAGGACTCAAAAAATTAAATAATGTCAAGATGACTCATAACTGAAGATGTCACCAAAGTAAGAGAAATGATCTTGTGGATTACATCAAATTCTCTGCAGTCTAAAGAAAGCAGTAGCATCATTTGCCAATGCAGATTTATGCATCTTTAATGACGGTCATTCCATTTGTGCCATTAGGCTTTCCCAAAACCGCGACAGTTATTACCGTGAGCGTTCAGCAGAAACCCTCAGACCTGTAAACCACTTCTTTTTCATCTCTGAGTGGTGTGATTGATGCCAAGCTCTATTTTCTGAAAAAGTTCTTCAGTGGCTTGACTTGGTTCAGGGGTCATGAATTGCATTTTGTACAGGTGAGAGTAAAGGCCAGCTGTCAGACTAAAATCCCAAATTGGAGATACAAGTGAACTGTGGATAACGCCCGGCATCGGATCTGTGTTTATTCGTTTTGACTCACCTTCATCTTCCATCTCTTCCTCTGCCTCTCTCTCTCTGCGTCTCTGTATCTATGGTAGCCTGAAAGGTCGAACTTTGCCAGACTGTAGCGGCTGGCTGACCGGCTGAAACGTAATCAAGCGTGCCAGACTATTTCCCCAAACTGAGAGACACACACACACACACACACACACACACACACACACACACACACACACACA
>CAEMYA010002116.1:10945004-10959090 GCA_903131615.1 Diplodus sargus | reverse complement strand
CACACACACACACACAGGTCCAGCTAAGCTATTTCCTGGTGTTGACACTTCGTCATTTGTTATACAGACATCGCTTCTCCTTCACCGGCTGGACCATGGCCAAAGTTTGTTTTGTTGTGTCTGCTAGCTAAATATCAAAAATGACAAGGGGGAAGAGAAAATAGCAAGAATGGACTGGTTGGAAGGATCTCAGTGATTATTACAGCCCTAAATGGCTAAATCTGCAGCGAATTAGCGGTCAGAGTGCGACCTTGTTTGTGTTCGTGATAAATTGTAGTCAGATTTAACAATTGCCAGTCACATATAAAAAAATTCAGCTGCTAAAGGAATTTATTGTCCTTTTTTTGCTTAAAGGAATGTTTTGGACTATTGGAAGGTAATCTGGACGAGCAACTGGATGAAATCTTGCTTCCTACCTTGTCAAAAATGAGGTCTTACAGTAGAAATCATTCAGTTTCGGTGACTTGGCTCAATTGGAGAAGCCTGGTTGGAGTTACACATATTAGCTGTTTCAAAAGTAAGAATTTAAGCATTGGAACTTGCTTTTCACTGACTTTGGTTCAGAGAGGTGCCTCTGAATCGGAATATTTATGTGCTTTAGACTGCAATGGTTGTTAAAATTGTCATGCATTCGTCCTCTGAACATCTGTATTGTGGAGATGTTTTGAAGATTTGAAAGCATTTCAAGATTTCACAAAATATATGGGATATGTCGAGATTGTGAGGAACAGGTTCAGCCAATTTGATCTCATCTCTCTTATTGTGTGACTTTGATTCAATGGATGACTTGAAGAGAAAGATGTGAAGATGGAGGGATGGATGAAGGTAGAAAAAGAGGAAAGTAAATGCAGTGAGTGTTGATGTCATACATATCAACATATTGACATTTTTTTCAGTACATATCATATCACATTTACATTACGTGCCTATGACCTGATTTTCGTGGGGGGGTGAAGGTGACGGAGTTGGAGTTAAACAAGAATGCCGTCAAGCCAGTGACCACAGTTCAAGACTGCGTTTCAACATCTGTAAGCTTGATACCACCAGATATTTTCAAGGTCATCGGGACAATTTCCTGTCATGTTGGTTACCACTACAACATGGGTGTTTTTAAGAAGACCTCATAAAATATCCTGATAACGTTTTTGCTTACCAAACTAGGAATTGTGCACCATCACGTCTATCTATTCCCAACACTAACTGATTAATAAAAGAATGAAAATAACACCTGGAGAAAAGTTAAGTTGCAACTTATCTGTGGTTTGCAGAGATGTACATTGCCAGTATTGATTTTGGTGATTGGGTGTTTTATGTACAAGATGACAAGATGAGAGAAAAAGTGAAGAAGAACTTGAGTGAGTTTTTTGTGTAGTAGAAAGATAGAAAAGTAGATGAGAATCGCCTTGATAGCTGCTCCAGCCCTTTTTCAACCAAAGATAAAGAGACAGTAAGGGTGGGGAGAAAATGAAGGTAAGATGAGAGGCAAGGAGATAAAATTGGATTTAAGAGAGAAAAGAAGGAAAAAGAGAAAGATGAGTGGACAAGTGATGCATGGCGAGGGGGCTGGAAAAGGCGAGGGTGAGGGATAGGGAGAGAGGGGTGGATGAGGTAAACGAGGGAGGGAGAGGATGGAGGACTGTATGGCAGAAGAGACACAGTCCATCATGCACTCCTGTCTCGCTGTGAAAAGAGGAAGGACAAAGTTTAACCAGGATTTATCGCCTGTGTCTAGTCACTGGAATAAGGCTTGGGATATAGATCATTATGGAGGACACAAATAGACTCGCATGCACCTGAGCTGGGGTCAGTTCACTTTCTTTTCAGAACATCCCACCGCTGGAGATGGTTGAACTGTGTGAGCTGTGAGGAGGGAGGGTGATCGGTGAAGTGACAATCACACTCTGTGTTGCTTTAAGATCATTTGAGAGCACAATCATCCTTCTAACGCCGAGCCAGGATGATGTTTATTCAAATCTTATCGTCTTATTTTATCTCCAAAAATATCCCTAGATTCTACTCAAGGCAGCTTCACTCGGAATCAGAATCAGGAATGTAGTTCAGTCGCCAGAATAACTGTTGGCAATGTATGTTTCTGCAGAAAATGGATATGTTGAGACTTTACACGTCTCTGTGTTGCAACTAGAAGTTTCCTGGGATTCAGTTCTTTTTATTTAATGTTGCGACAATGCTGTGCTTATGATCTTGTTAGGAATAGGCCCAAAAATATCTTTGGTAGTGTTAGTAAAAGATCATAGTTTGCCTTCCAAAACATGGTTGGAAAAATAAAATATCAGTTTGTTGTCACTACATGGATTGAAATTGCACCCAAGTCTCCTTGAAATGTCCAGCGTTGTCACACTTACATATGAAAGTTGAATCTGTTTTTTAAGTAGAATAATCCAATCTGGTTTTCCCAGATAGTGAATTTCTCCATGGTGCTTATGTTTGTTCTTGTACATCATCAAAATGGCACTGCTTCTCCAGAAGAAGCCTCAAATCTTTAAAATATTGAGGCGATTGACTGAAAGATCATATATTGCGTAACAGGTCGTAATGTACCTCATCAGACCTCCCACAGTCAGTTTAGTCATCAGTTATGTAAAGGCAGCTAAACAAACCATTTAATGTTAACACCATCATTAAATTCAGCGTTGGCAAATCTGTAACACATTTCTGTTCAATATTCATTAAAAAACAATTTGGGGAGGGTGAAATATTAATGCAAACATCAACAGGATTTGCGCAATAAAAGGAATCATCATTAGGAATCGAAACCGTATTAAACACACAGCCTTTGCCCGAGCTAGATGTGTTCTAGTTTATTCCCTCTTGTTTTAATTCTGCAGATTCAGAGGGCGACAGAAATGCAAATTAAATGGTCAAGATTTCAATTTGTGTTCAAATATTAAAAAGGAAATATATTAAAAAGGAAATAAAATACAGAACGCCTCAGGTAACCAGCTCTGAAACACTCAATGAGGCAAGTGAGTGGATAGTGTTTTATGTACCAGGCTCAGATGGATCCAATAATATTTAGTGTCATTTTCTAAGCAGAAGTTTTTAAATCTTAACAACTCACTCAATGATTTAAAACCATTGCTGGTCAGAGCTACATGTACTATACACTATAGTCTTGCTGTGTTTTCAGGGTCGCTGACATGGAGGATAAACAGCGTCTTTGTAGTCGTAGTTTGTCCAAATATCCTCGGGGGAACTGTTCCTGTGTCATTGTGGTCCCATAGCTATTTAAAGACGCTGACATGTGGCGGGTCCGGAAGAAGTATTTCTGTGCACAACAGTGGCCGTCTTGTGTCTGAGTATGTGAGAAATCAAATTAGCGCTGATGCACACTGGAAGGCAATGTAAGACTGACCTTATTCCCATGGCGGACGTTTCAATCTTCATCACGTGTGACAGAAAACTTTACCCAGAAGGACGTATAAAGTACAAGCGATGGACTCTGAAATATGGAGATTGGAATTAAGCCAAAGTACCTCACTGATATATAGGTAGAGAGCTTCTCTCCTGTGAAGTTTAAGGAGTCACAGACAGGACACACTGCTGCCATAACCTACTGTAGCTAGATGAGGCACTTATAGATTTGGGATTTGCATATTCTTGCATGAACACATCTCTTTGTTTGTCCTCATCCAGCCTGAGCTCGCTCCGAACACGTCAAATACAGCAGCCTGTTCAGTAGCCCAACACCTCTTACCCCGAAAGTGTTAGTAGGTAAACATATGTGACATCAACTTAACCAAATAGCTTTGGTGTCTAAACCAAAACTACTTGCTGTTTGACAACGTTAACTACATTCCAAAAGCCATAATATGTCCGACAGAAACGGTAGAATAAATTTGAACAAAGTACGATTCAGCAAAAACCACATATAAGTTCAAACTTAAGTTTGTTTTGTTGAATTTTCTACTCCTCTGTGCAAAGTGTCTGCTGAGTTCTGGGCAAAAACACTTGATTAGGGTAATAAAAATCTCGTGGTTTGGCTTTGGCTTTGTTTACAGTGATCACTGATGGAGACGGTCCCACTTCTTGTGACAAATAGTTGTTTATGGTCACCACAAAAACCCTTTAAATGTCTGCAGGTCATCTTAAAAAAAACAGCTAGCATTAAATATGAACACGTCCAACCTTGGACATATCTGTGGTTTGCAGAAACTTACACTACTTAAAGATTTTGAGTCATAGTTTGAAGTCCAAGTTGCCTCATCATACCTCGTTCTGAAGAGAGCCCTGATACAGTTTCATGATCTGTTTTTTAATGTGACACTTTCTAGCTACAATCACAATGAGGATAATTAGAAGTATGATGTTAAATGTAGGTTTTGCATCGTGATGCAATCAGTTATAGCTAATTACATACTGTATGTGCTAAAGGGAAATTGTGTGTGTACACTCCAAGAATGTGTCGTGTACTTAAATGTTTTTTTTCTGGGAGCAAAACTGAGTAGGAAGAACTCGACAACAACAGCTCCGTAATTAGTTAGTGAGAATTGGTCCACCTACATTGTGTAGCACATTTACATATAATGTCTCAGCGTTCACTTGAGGTCACCCGAGTTGTTTTTGTGTCTGCAGCAAAAATATACTGCAGAGGCAAAGAGGTAAACACTGTGACAAACACTATGGCTTTGCAGTGAAAGTCCTTTTTCAGCGACCTGGTCGAGCAGCACCACATCAGCGAGTGAACGGCAATTTCAGCTGCATGAGGACCGGTGAATTAAAGAGTGAAAGCCCTCGTCAATGGGCTCAGTATGTTAAGGAGTGTACATCAGACTCCATTATCATTATGGTGATTCACAACAGATGACTCTGAAGGAAGAGAAGGCAGAGAGACAGAGGAGGGAGAGACGCACAGTGAATGAGGAAGTTAAACAGAGAGAGAGAGAGAAGGGATGGAGGTAGATGTAGGAAAGAATAGGGAGTGTGTTCCAGAGAAACAGGATGTCTAGACAGCGTAGAGTGTGTGTTGCTCTGTGGGAGGCTTTCTGATTGTAATGACTGCAGTAAGGTTACAGGTCTAATTAGTGGAAGGGCTCCACAATCAGGCACCATTACTGTACAAATACTTTGGATGAAGTCAGAGAGGTTAAGAAGTTCTCTGTGTGCCTGACTCCGACTACACTGGAGTCTGGTTTTTATTACGCCTCATTATTTTTTACTCTAGTTGTGGATATGATTGCACGTTTAAAGAAAAGGCTGCATCCTGCCATATCCTCTGTTTGAGGTCTTACACCCCCCTTAATGTTCACATGAACCCCGGGTTTGAATATTGCTGTGAACACACTCATAAGCCTTGCTTTGATGAGTCCGTTTGACCCATTTGTGTATGTGGTGAAAATGTTAGAAGTCATTTTGAGGTGTAAGCAAAGCCTAAATCTGTTTTGTGAGCTCTCATAGTTACCATAAAACCGCACTGCATTCTCTTTAATCAATACATTTGTGTTATTGTCATGAGAAGTACAATTTAGATAGTGAAAACAGATGTATGATGCCTTCAATGGTTCTGGAGGGAGCGTTCCAACATATGCACTGATGTTGTTATCAGGGCTAATAGATTTGGGAAAATAAAAAACTGGGGGATTTGAAAGAAATGTGAATTGCCGTAAGCACAGAGAGAATATAATAAAATATCCTTGATTTGTATTACAGGATAGGCAAATGTAAGCCCAGCAATACAAGTGACCCAAATTGTTCGAATTTGGTAAAAAGATCAGGACCCAAATGCAGCAAACACGCGGGAGGCAGGATTAAGAAACAAAAGGGGAGCTTTAATAACTAAAGCTGAAAATAATCCAAAATCCAAGGAGTGCAAAAGGGCTAAATATAAAAGTAGCAAACCAAAAAAAATAAAATAACACAAAGTACAAACCGAGAGCAAAGATGAAACCAGTAACCACGAGAGCTGAGAAGAAACATGAAGCCAGGAATAAAAACCTGAAAACATAGAGAGACAGTGGAAGACACTGGATATAACACAGAGAGAAGGGAAGAGGGAGCACAAAGACTAAATCGACACACTGATGACAGTTTGAGGTGCAGGTGGAGGGAGGCAGGGGAGAGGACAGGTGAGGGAAAGGAATGGAAAAACACTGCAAGGAGGGAAAATCACACACGGGGGGAAATGGAAAGCAACACACGATACACAAGGGCAGCATTTCAAAATAAAACAGGAAATACGAGAGCAGAAAAAACCAAGATAATGACACAAATACAATTATGAGTACTAAGAGTAATCAAGAGTATGAACGTGGACAAGCTGTTACGTTTTTGTTAGTTGATATTAAGCAAATTTAACGCCACGGCTCGCCTCCCCACGTGCAAAACAAGCTCCCCATGACACTATTTTGCAGGGACACCTCGGCTGCATCCTGTGTTTAGTGCTTGAGATAAACGTGATTGGTTTAAAGGAATATAATCAAATGAGAGTTTTCTCCCTTTTACCAGAATCAGAAATAATGGAGCCGGATCTTTCTGCAGCGCTAGCAGCAATGTGCAAACTACAAATGCTCTTCACTGTCCCCAGCGTATATGTAAGAAGTGGATTTAAAGGTAAACTCCCCCGATTGTACACATCAAAGTCTGTTTACAGGTCTTGGAGGGCGCTACTGCAGGAGTGGAAACATTTGTGGAAGTCATTTTGTGGCTTCAGGGGGAGCTGACTGGAGTCTGATAAGTTGCCTCCAGTGGTGTCACTCGAGACTAAAAGTTTGAAATTAAAACAAAATCCGGGGGAGTCTGAGAGAAGTGAGCTCATCTTTGCTCGAGGCTAGAGGCTCAAGGCTACATTCGAAGCTGTTGGCATAACCCACCCAAATGTCCGTCTGAACTGTCTGCAGTTGAGGTGCATTGTGGGTAATAAGTAACAAGCCATTATCTCTGCTTCTGGTTTATCTTTTTATGGATCTAAACTGTCTATCATCAGTCCAACAATGTTACAGGAGTGTGATGATAATTTGGCTGAGCACTCGCAAGAATTAAATGTAAATGTGAGCAGATGGTTATTTGAGTAAAGTCTATTTTCGTGCACTTTGTCATATTTCACTTCTGCGTTGGACTGAAATTTCATAGTGAAGGTTTTTAGATTGGCATTTTTTAAAATGCTTTTGCTTCGGCAGGTGCGGTCGCTGCATTGTTCTGGTTGTGTTTTTTTCCTTGTTTCTTGTTTCTTGTCGTTTTGGCATCAGCAGTTTGACGCCGAGGCCTTACCAATGCTGAATCACCGTGTTGTCAAATCATAAAACAAATAAATTCTTCAACAATGACTTGTTTTGCATGGCACATACAAATGAGTCGGTCCTGTCATCGAGGCCGTCAGATCAGAAAATGCTTTTAAGTCTAGAGCACCAGCCCAGGATGCGCTGCAGCAATGAGGATCTGGGATCGTGTTGCCAAAAGGAGTCGAGCAGATTATCAGTTTATGAATGGAAATCTCCAGTACATGTACACCTCAGCCTCTGAGCCTGTGTCTCACGTCTGGATTTCTCTCTCTCCATCTCATTCATTCATTTTTTCTTATGGATGAGTTTTTTTTTCCCACAATATCACAGATTTTCAGGGGCAGACTGCGAGGAGCAAGCGATTACTGCCAAATGAGATTGCCACAGCTGTACATCTCCGGCCTGCCAGAGGTGAGCTGGATGCTGACCGGGGTTATGGCCGATGATGGTAATCATACATCATTTGGTGGGAATGGACTGTTTTCAGCGGTCGTGAGGTCAGTCAGAGAGGTTTAATGAGTGCCGAATTATCCTCTCTGCCACCTCCGCCCTCAGGGAGGTTAAAAAATGTAGTGCGTTGACACAACACCTGACTCTCATGCGCACATTAACCAGTGATAACTGTGTCTGCTCCTCATTGTCCTCTCTGCTCTTTGCCCTGTGGGTGCAAACCGAGAGCATACGGTGACGATCCTATTGTGTTTCTGGCTTTGCTTGCATCTGCGTATAGGTTCTGGTCTGGGAGGACTCCTGCATAGGTTATTCATGACAGGTTACAAGGCCCGGTCTGATTTATGATGAAACGCATTTGAGAAAGGGTGATGGGAGTACAGAAATAGCTGAGAGGAGGACAAGCGAGAAAGCAAGGATGCAGGATGGGTACTGTAGATTCCTGGAAGTTTAATTGCCTATCAAGAAATGCCCCAAAAATATATATATCTGTGAAAATGACCAATCATGCTAAAAGTCCAGGCAACACAGCATGTGTTTGATGATAATTGATCATTTCTGACAGGCTTTGGGCTGCTGTGGACACATAAAGAAGACGTGATGTTGCAGTTTGCAAAATAGAGAAAGAGATTAGACACAGAGAGGGTCAAAGAGGAGAACGCAGCCTGTTGGTCATCGTGAAAAACGACACCAATAGCTTGTAGCTTAAGTTGGATTTACGGCTGTTTCAGACCGACATACACAATCTAACGCTAATTAACTGAGAATTAATGTGTCGTGACAAATACACCAGACCTCCTGTTTACATTCTGAATCAATTACGAATGAGAGCGATTGACTCCCGGGCCGATCGTTTGCCAGTGCGACTCGATACGATATGAAGATTTGCTGATGATGTAATGTGACGTCTATGGGGGCTGAATGGCTCAGCATATTTCATGATTCACTTTTTGTTTCATTATTCTTATGTTTCAGCTGGTTTCAGCAGCAGTAGAATAGCCACATCTCATTCTTTCTTTCACTCTTTCAACAGAAAGCTATAAAATGCTTCCCTTTTCATTCCCCTGTCAGTGGTGATCCTGTTGGCCCGGGTCCAGCTGAATTGTTCTGGTTTCTCAGAGTCATTTGTACTGTTTAAAAAACACTGGAGTGGAATTCATTTTTCATATAAATATTTAGGGATTTTCGCATTTTGGAGTAGGCGCAAGATTCCAACGTAACTCAGCTGGGGGGTGTGGGAGGGCTTGTGTGCAGTCGTACAGTTCATATCTATCTGCACTGGTCGCTCTGATGATAACCGGTCGTCTGAGGCTGGAAAGTCGTTTATGTTTGGACTCAGATCTGACCAATTCACAGAACACACAAAAAAGTAGTTATCAGCCACCTCATGCTGTCAGTCAGTCTATGAAAATGTCCCTTCGAGGAAGAAAATGAAATCAAAGTAATTGTGTTGAACTGTGCCGGAACAACACGGTGTGCGATCCCCTTTTAGCTGAAGAGGTCCATTGTTGTGTTAATGTTTACGGGTAATGAAGTAAATTATTAAAGCATCTTTTTTTTTTGCTTTCTATATTTTTAAAAGGCCACGTTTCATCATCTGCATGTGCCTTTTGTATTGATTGACCGGCTTCCACTCCTGCTGAGAGCAGCATTGTCCACAGTAAAAAGCCACAGTCATCTCATCTTTGGAAATGGATTAGCTCACCGCTGCATTTAGAACAGGACAATAAACCTTACAACGCCATGAATAGCTATTCTTCCGACCTGTTTTTAAAAGAAAAATTCTATTAACTTACTCTGTTTTGTGCTGCTTTGTGGAACATTTCCATTAGGAAGGCTTGATTTTTGGCATCAGTTGCTGCTAATCGCCGCACAGCATTAAAAAAAGGAAGTTTCTACAGGCTGTTAGCAAAGCCCTCGCAGGGAGAAAGGTAATTAGAAAAGCGGGCAACTTTTGTGAGGAACAGTGTGAACAGGTGTTGTTGTGTCCTGAGCACAGATGTAGGCAGTTAATGACATTCACATATCAGATGTGCTCTCTGAGATGTGCAGCGTTCATGCTGAGGGTAATTCAAGGCTCCTTATTTCACGACATTGCAACAGTGCAAACACAACCTTGTTTCTCTGGAGGTTTATACCTTCAATGCCTCAGTTTCAGTGCCGGAGCAGGAGCAGGAGTCACTCCTTGAGGCAGGGTCAGATTTTTTTTTTTTTTTTTCGTGAGAACACAATAACCCCCTACATATTTTTGAAGACGAAGGTCAAAAGGTTTCAGCCTTCGAGCTGCCAAGAGGTCGTATCTTCTGAAAGCAAACCTGAAGTAAAAGTAAACTGAACCACTACCTGTATGGCACGATGGGAAAGCACAAGGACACAGTAATCGTCATCCGCTATAGCAGTTTGAATGCTAATTCAGCAGATTTCTGAAATGATAATTTTTCAAATGATTAATCTAGCGATTATTTTTTCGAGTAGTCGACTAATCTAGCAATTAATTTAACATAACATGACTAAACAAAAGTAACGTAGTACCTGTAACTGTCTTTGGTAACTTCTATGAGGAAAAAAAAATATCGCAGTTGTACGCGGAGAAGCGTCCGTCCTTCTTGAAACTTGAACTCACTCAAGTGGTTGTGTTGATATAAATCACTGTGACGGTCAGTCCTCCCGACCGAGACTTCAGTGAACTTTCCCCAGAAAACAGCCTCCGTCCCGCCGAGTGACAGAGTCAGACAGCGTCCTGTTTACTGATGCCGATTATTTAATTCTGCAATTTAGAGTGACCTAACTCTTTCACTTTCCAGGATGTTTGGTGGGTCAGGATCTCAACTTTTCAACTGTCGCATTGGCACCAGTGTTATCTCGGCTTTTACAGTAAAAAAAAAGTTTTTTGGACAACTTTCTCAATTTCCTGTTGGACTTTGCTGAACATCTAGACGTAGTATATGTGCGGGTAAAGTGCAGCTTCTGCTCCCTTTAACGGTTTGGACCTCTGTGCCTCCTGCTTCGATGTTAAAAAAAACTCACATTCAGGACTCACATTTTGAAGACCTCGACTGCTTTGTTGGGCACAAATATCCTAATCATCAGTGCCAAAGATTGAGAACACCGTTCAAAGGAATCTGGTCCTTTGATACAAAGTCAAAGGTACAAGCTTGTGTACATGAAAATGTTCAAGGCGTAAGTGAAGTTCGACTGCAGGAAACATCCAGTCACCAAAGCTGACAAGCCACTAATGACGAGTGGGAGAGAGACGGATTACACAGTCCATAAAACTGAAATCTGCCATTTAAATTGATGAACTTTTAGATGGTGGGTTAACTGTCACAGCCACTATAGTGACTTTTTTTTGTTGATTTTTTTTGTCATCGTCAAGACATTTTGGATTCATTTATTTTGGATGCTCTAATTCGAGCCTCTCGCCGGTTTCTCTCCATGGCAACAGCAGATGAGGCTCATCTGTATCGCAGTATTGAGCACCTGTCCAACAAGGACCGATTACAGAGAAAACACGATTTATCAGAAACAAAGTTTAGATATTAAAACTTGTGGCAATAATATAAAACCCTGTCAACCTGTCGATGCATCATCTCAGGGGAGGCCGATGTTTATGTGTGAGGAAATAATTAGGATGGTGTTTATATGACATTTTAAATGGGTACACATAACGGAAAAACAACATCAACACCTCGTACGTTGTAAATCTGTATCCATTTTCGCTCCTGTCGTGGAGCCATCGTGTCGTCTAACAGCAGGACGTATGACACAACAGCAAAGAATCAAAGTAGTTCAACGCAGGTGTTAATAAAGACATTAACAATGCCTCAATACCTGTTGTGACAATTGCTTTTTAACCCCCCTCTTCTCGCTCCCTCCGTCACCCACCGCGTAGCCTCCGAACCCGGCGTGATACAGCTACTGCTATTAATACACGTCCCGCTGATGTGAGAACTCACACACCACCTGACGCAGTGCCAGGACTATCAGTAACACACATAGCATCACCCATTATGCTACATGCTACTATCAAATGCATCATCTCACTCTTATATCCAGGTCGTAAACATCCAGAATCAGAAAACTGATTACAGGGACACACATCAGACAGCACACACACACACACACACACACACACACACTCCTCTGACATTCTGTAATTGGATAACACAATTTTGTGACATGTGCCTCGTAAACCACTTTCAGACTTGAACTTGGGAACTGATAAACACACGAACCTTGTGTGTTTCTTATTGAGTTTCGTGGTCACATTTCTCGTCAAGAGCTGTTGTTTTTGTAAACCGACCGATTTAAAAAAAAACAGCATTTCTCAGCTGTTTCTTCATGTTGTTGCTGCAAAAAAAGTCGCCGTTGACCAAGATGGTCTCATGAAACCATTACCACAGCATGACTGTGTTTCCACTGAACATGTCAGCACCAGTTGTTACTGTAAAACCCCCCTGACTCGACCACTAGCGTCAGATTTGAGCCAAATAGTCGGTTCGTCACATCATTTTTCACTCGTGGCGACGGTTCTGGATAAATATCAGACTATTTAAAATACTTTTACTGAAAAAAAAAGGGAAACTGCCACCCGAGGGAGTGAGAAGCTAATATAATTCAGTCCATAACACATTTGGGTTTTAATTTAAAGATCATGTTTGTGGATACCTTTAGGCAATGTCACTCAGTCGGCTGAGCTGATTGGATGCAGCCTCTCACAGTCAGCTCAATTTCTACCTTGAACGATCAGTCACATTCAGTCCGTTAAAGCCTTTCAGGATGAGAGAAAAAAAAAAACATGCTGCTGTTTATTTGATAGAAAATGCAAGAAGGTGGTAAAACATCTCATACGTGCAGATTAGATGGTCTGGTGAATATCCCCTCCTGTGCTCAACAGACAGTAATGTTAGTACATAAGTTGAATTCTGGGTTTAAATCAATAATTTAAAAAAAAAGAAGCTGAAGGCTGCAGTTTAAATCCTGCAGTCTCCCCCCCATACAAATCACTGATATCAGATAGAGTTGGTGAACAGATACTTTATTTAAAATGGATGTCAAACTGTAACGGACCAGAGTTGAACTCAGTTTCTCACACAGACATCCAACGCTCCACCGTCAGGCTGCGAAGATGACTGACTTTCCTCTTTCTCTATCACTTTAATCATCTCCAGTAGGACTAACGTGGCTGAGTTTTTTAATAAAGCTGGCATAGACACCGCCGCTTTCTGACTGGAAACAAGGCCGAAAGGAACCAAATGAGCTTTTTTTTTTATTTTTATTATTGATGCCGTGCTCAGACCAGCTTAATCACCGTGAACGAGGAGGGGCATCGTCCTCGATGGCTCGCAATTTGAGTATTAACCAGCAGACATTATTGTAGAGTTTCAAACAACGAGGTATTTTAAAGAAGAGCTAACAAGACCAACGATAAAAAAGAAAAAAGCTTGGACAGTAGACAGAGTCGATAGTAGGAAGACAGCAATCAGCTTGTTTAAGCTGCACGCTGGGTTGTTTAATTGCAACCACGAAGAGGAAAAGTTTAGACATGGATGGGTGAACAACTGACAGCCAATCAAAATCTATCCATCCATGATTCTGGAGCCCTTTTTATACAAAATAATGATGATAAGCTAATTGATAGCTTTAAGGAAAAACTGTCTTAATGGTCAACTCTAATGACTCTCGGTTATTAATACAACTCATTAAACATTTTCATAATTTAATATTACGCAAATTACACAGTGATTTTAACTGAGACATACCTGAAGGTCCCTGAAGTTAATTTTCCCTCTACTGATGTCCTCTCTGATGGTCACCAGGATAGTTGATGTCGACAAAAAGTATTTAAAAAATGAGATTTGTTTTCCAAAGACGACAACTCTTGTATCAGCGTCTTGCTGGCACCACAGCTCACGGAACATTAGTGTTGCTCACATCGTTACTGTTGTCGTAATCGTTACAGATCTCGTTATCGTGATCATTGTGGTTATCATTCTTGTTGGTTGTTTTAAAGGACGAGGAGGAACCATACAAAGAACAGATGAAACTGAAAAGAAATTAATTAATTCACGCTGATAATACTCCTGTGAAGACGGTGTTAGGAACAAAAAAAACTAGAGAAAATCAGAGAACAGACACGTTCACAGCACTGAAGTTTTACATGCTCGTATTTAAAGCAACTTCCTGGAGACGGATAGACGGCTTCTGACCGCCAGCTGCCAACTCAAAGCTTCAGCGTGTGACAATCTGAGGAAGAGACTCAACAAATCAACTGTCTCCCTCCAGGAAGTTACATTTTGTTGCTTTAAGCCTGTATACTGCCGTCTGTATGTAATTATAACAGCGCGGGTTAGTTAGTTGATTGAAGCGCAGAGACCACCACACACACACACACCCAAACA
>CAEMYA010002116.1:10926232-10939141 GCA_903131615.1 Diplodus sargus | reverse complement strand
CGAATGGAGGTTTCTGGGTGAATGGCAGCCAACCCAATCTCCAGAATAAATGTTCAGTGCAAATATTATATTTAAATTAAATATTTTAAAACTGAACGTATCTTTGTGTTGCAACTTTACATTTGTGTGGGTCACATTTTCACTCTTGTCACAATGCTGTGCTTGTGCTCTGGTTAGGTTTAGGCACAAAAAACACTGAGTTAGAGTTAGGGAAACATCATGATTTGGCTTAAAATACTTGTCGCCACAATGGAGAACGGATGGCGATGGTCGAACTTCCAGTGAAAAATATCCGGTTTTGGTCGCCCAAGAATAGCTGGGATAGCTGCGACAGAAGCAGATAGAAATATCCTCCAGCTGTGATTAGAAACATCCACGGATGTGACCGAACCTGCCGTCGATCAACCTCGGACGTATCTTTGGTTTATAGAAACGTCAACTGCTAACATTTTATTATTGTCACTAACTTTCTGCTCTACACTTTCCAGATTGCGCCCCCCTGGGATGCTTTGGACTTAGATCATACTGCAGTTTCCCGTGGGTTCTGCTTTGTATCATGTCTTTTTTGTCCCATTGTTTCTCTCCACTCAGGAGCTCAATCCCATGTTGTTACCCCCCGCCTCGTCTCCAATGGTTTCTATTTTGTCTTCGCAAACATTTCGAGCTCGGCATTTTTAGCACGAGTAATGTGAGACCAGGTTCCCTCGCAGCCCAATTGATTATTCATATCAATCGATAATAACTCTGCATAAAAAAAACCAAACCAAAACAAAAAAACAACACAGCTGCTGGTGTCTGCTTCACCTTCCTCCTCTCTGCTCGTCTCTCTCTCTACATTCTCTCCTGCTCAGCCAGACTTTTCATGCATAACAAGAGAGACCACGTTTTTCCCACCACTAACCCCGTTCTAAAATGTATTCAGGCTTTTCTATTTTTTTTTCTTTCTATTCCTTCTCATTCACCGAATCCCCACACTGTATGGGTATTAAATTCGCAGAGCAGGGCGAGAGCGAGTGTGAAAGAAAAGAAAAGAAAAGAAAAGAAAAGAAAAGAAAAGAAAAGGGAGAGACACAAGACAGCATGCATGTTTATGAGTGTGTGCCGGAGACACGGAGGATGTTGGAGGGTGAAGAGAAGAGAAAGACGGAGTGTGTCCTTAAGACAACGCGTCGGGGAGAGAGGGGATGTTCGAGTGGTGGAGAGGAAGAGGGAGGAGAGTGGAATCGAGCTTAGTCCTCCCTCGCTAGCTTGTTAATCTCCCCGGACTTGACATTTGAAAACCTCCACCCCGCCCTCCTCCTCCTCCTCCTCTCTCCTCTTCCTCACCCCCTTTTTTTTTCTCCCCCCATCCCTTGCTCCCAGCGCAGTGAGGTGTATAAATCCAGCGCTACTACTGAATAGACTAAACTTCTCCTTGGCTCTAAATCCCCTCTGAAATGTGGTAGGACAACTATTTCTCAGTGGTAAAATTCACCTTCAGCAAATGACTCTGGCTTTACATAGAGACTATAACACTGTTATAGGGCAAATTATGGGCAATGACATGCGGGTAATTTTTGGACATGAGCAGCGTTGCCTCCCAGCCCAGTGTCCCTGGGAGATACTGTCATAATGCAGAGTTCTGCAGGAACTTGTGTGTCATTTACGTAGCGAGGCCAAGTACGGGTGTGTAGTCGGAGGTGGAGGTGGTGGATGGGCGTGTTCGACGGGCATGCTGAAGGTCAGAGTTTGTACTTGTACCACCTACAATGTCACTCAGGCCATCCACCTTCAAGACCTGGGTGTCTACAGCAGCTTATTTTTCTTTGCTCTGGCGGTTATTCGCCCACGTCCGTTTGTTTTGTCGGATGGTTGGGTTAGGGTTCGGTTGATTTGTCAGCAGGATTACACAAAAACAACTGAACGGATTTCTACAAAACTTGGAAGGAAACTGGGTTTTGGCCCAGAAAAGACCCCATTACCTTTGGTCTGGATCCAGGTTTTTTCCCTCACGTTGGGAGGGTATCTTTCAACACTTTGGTTAATTTCTCACGCAATAATAAATGGATGAAGGTGAAAAAAAAAGGCTGACGCAGGTGTAACTCATTGTCTTCATGTCTTATCTTGTAACCAGTAAGAGAACTCAGGTTACTTTTGCACAAGTTTTGCTTTTTATGTAATCTATGACTTTATTACATTTTCAAATAAGTAATCTGTAACTGAATGCACCTGTTTTCCCCTGTTCCTTTGGTGGCCACAAAAGTTGCCAAATTAAAATTCCAGAAGCATTTGCACTGTTTCTGTTTATCACCTGCTTCCTGGCATGTGGTAAGCAGTGCGGCGGTGTTGTTTTGGTGCAAATGTACACATGTGATGGCAGCCTGTGCTTCATTATCGCCTGTTGAAACATGATGTTCTGTAGCCTGTGTTTTGTGGTCTGACAGTGTGATCGTTAGTGGACAGAAGTCTGCCCGGCTTATACCTGTCACGTACCCTCTGCATGTTGCAGATATATAGTATTATAACATTTCTGTTATAATAATGTCAAAGTGCTCAAACTTACTTTACACATCACGTAATGCTGTAACGAAACAAGTTAATCTTCAGTAATCTTCCGATGTAACAAGCTTGTTTCAAGCAGTTGGTTGTGAGGAACCTTCACAACCTGGTGTCACAGATAAAGTTTTGAGCATCAATTTAATAGGAAAATTGGAAAGATTATTGTGTTGCCTCTCATCAGTTACACAAGCACATTATAGTCTACATATTTTACTTCTGAGATAATTCTTACTTTGTCTGTGTCCTTGACAGTTTTCTGAAATGTTGGCTACAAACGTTGGAATTAAACACTTTTATGTCTTGGCAGTGCACTGCACAACTTTCCATTTTTATATCTGCTCCCCTGTGGATTTATGACTGATACGAGGCTTTCAGGAGAGTATTTATGTGCAACCATTTCTAAATCCTGTGCAGCTGTATTTAAATGACAAGTCATCGGTGTCATCCAAGACTGGCTTTCTGGGACCGTATAAAGTTAAACAGTACTTTTTTGTTGTTGTTTTTATAAACAGATATTGTTGGTTTGGCTTGGTGTCAGGAAAATAAAACATTTTTTTTATACGTCCATGTGGCAGACAATATTGTTTTTTCTTGGCAATACAAACACAATATCGGTATATAAAATTGAGAACGTGAACTTTGTGCAGAACTGTGCAGCCATATAATGTATTTTCCAAACATACCATAAGTTATCTGTGGGGGGGAAAGTATGAAGGGTCCGTATGTGAACAGAATTTAAAGTATCGCTGATCAGAATTCTGCTGTAGATTCAATCCGTTCAGAGCTGTGATGGGTTATAAGAAGTGGCAGTCAGACTAAATTGATTCCACGGAGGGTATCTGTGCGCAGGTGTGTGTCTGTGTGTGTGTGTGTGTGCGCGTGTGTGCATGCGTGCGTGCGTGCATGTGTGTGTGTATTTCACCATTTGATCCTAAACTTGCAATGACCTGGTTACATAAGCAGTGTAATTGTGACCATGGACATATCAGGGTCTGACTGAAAGTACGGTATGAGCTGATTGCAATCACATGACTGCTCTCCCACTCGCTCTGTCACACACACACACACACACACACACACACACACACACAGCTGTCAGAAACAAGGCCAGATGCAGCAGGTGAAGGACTCCAGGTTCAGCTCTGTTATTGAGGAGTCAATCATATCACTCTGGAATTCATTACAGAAAAAAGGCTTTAAATAAAAATGACAGTACTGCACGGTGACACTGCTGAGACTGGAGCTTTTGAGCTTCACATAAGAAAAGTTACATATCTGATCTCACTTAATTAAATGTATTTTCAGTTCAACTTCCCTCAGTTTTTCAGAATACTGAGCATTATGGCGTTTAAAAGTTGCGTAGAGCATTTTTTTGCGAGGCAAGATATTCACGGATGATTCTCGATATCTGTTGAGCGCTTACTTTTATCTTTAAAGTTTAAATGTTAGATCTTTAGATCTTCCCCATACTTTGAACAAAGACAGATGCTTTGAAAGTTGGTTCATTACTAAGTTTGGAGCTGTCAGGTCTGTCAGGCATCCCCCGCAGTGATCCCGACAGCTGTAGCTGATGTCCACTGACTTGTGAAGTCACGCTTACGTTACGTACACGCCGTCTTAACATTGGCTCCTTGCAAAGGTTTGGTCTTGGTTTTGTGAAGTTAGCCTTTGATTAGACACCTTTGTATTACTTCATGACTTTTTGGTTTTGTTGATGAATTTAATCTTCACTTCGCTCTCTAAAATCGCCCTTTCAGTAGATTTCAGTCCAACCATATCCAGTTCTCAGGCAACTTCACATCAGGCAATGATTGATCCGTAGTTAATACAGGAAGATGATGAGTGCCGTCTTCTAAAGGGCAACACCGATTAGATAACCACTTTTAGATATACATTTTTTAAATATTTCATTTATCCAGATCAATACCAGAAGTAGATGAGGCCTTTTCTGGGTCAAGACCCGTCCTCATCCAAGGTTATTATGCATAATCCTGCTGACAAACTAACCACAACACAGGGATGAAAACATAACCTCACTGGCGGAAGCAAAAACAAATTCAAATCGTCATGCGGGCGTCGGGCATGTTGTGTATCTTGAGTAATCGGTGGACGCCCGAACACAATGTGACACCAGTAACAGCAAATGTTGTGGCAAGCTAATCCTGATTTATAGTTTGTGATGCTTAACAAAGTAGGGTGTGACTGCAAAATGACTTTGCAAACACTGCTGCTGAGGAATTCAGCCCCGAGAAATACAGAACAGAAGAAATGCTGATCTGCACTCAGTGTGTGTCTCACTGACTCAGTCTGTGTATGGTTTGTATCTAAGGCAGCTGGATGCCTGCTGCCTGTCAATCACTCAGATAACTGGCTTGACCACAGACAGGACCACCCAGGGGCCGGTCTGTCAGAGTGTGTGTGTGTGTGTGTGTGTGTGTGTGTGTGTGTGTGTGTGTGTGTGTGTGTGTCTGTGTGCAGATAGAGTAAGTGAGTTAGAAAGAGAGAGAGAAGGAGAAGCCAGTTGTTTTCTGTCCAGCTAAAGTCACTGGCCCTCACCCTGAACCATCCATCACTAGACAGAGGAGGATGGAGATAAAGCCAAACATAGAAAAGAGAGAGTCAAGGGCTACTAAATGGTTGGACAGAGACAGTAAAAGGGGGAGGGAGTGGGAGGCAGGGGAGCAAGAGAGAGGCAAAGCCAAACAGTGTGAGTGAACTTACTTGACGGTTAGGCGGAGGAAGACAGTAAAAGAGAAGATTTAGAAAGAGAGAAAATGGTTTGTGTACACTGTCCTTCAGTTTCAGGATGTATATGTCCTCCTTAGTACCGCGGAGCATCAGGAACGTTTGTTTCGTAAGAGAGAAGTTGACTATAAAGGCTGTAAAACGTCTCGTTTGTGTACTACGTTCCAGCTGGTGTCTGCAGGAACAAAATGTGACGCTTTGAATGTCCAAAAAAAGAAACTACCTCTTACATTTGTGACAGTCCAAAATATCAGACCCTTCTCCCTCCCAACGCTTTGACTTCTAGTGCAGAGTGAGAAAAGTCTGAGTCACGGGCTGGTCGGTGGTTGTTGGGTGAGTCATTAAAGGGACTTTTGCTCCAGAGAATGTGGTTTGTGACCAAGAGTCAAGAGTCATTTGTTTTTAAATCATGTAACCTAAGTTTGACAACGTACGTCGATGCCATAACTTACATCACTTATGTTACTTTACATGAGTGACGTCACTTGTGTAACTTAGGTTCCGAGACTGAATGTAGTTACTTACTTAATCCTAGTTGTGATCTTTTCCCAAACATAACCAATTAGTATTTGACCCTAACCCTAACCAAACAATGATTGCTGTTATTAAATGTTATTGAAACATTCCAAAAGTCATACCATGTACACTGTGAGACAGCTAGCTTTATTTTGAAAGTCTTACCTTAGCGCTTATAATGTATCACTGCCAAGTTGAGCACAGGGCTTTTATTTTGAAAGACTAACCGGACATTGCATATAGCATGTTATGCTAACTCTAGCACCGGGCCATTAGTCTGAAGCTGAAGGTCGCCAACCAAGCGTCTGAATTTGATAGCTGGGAATGATAATTGTAATTTCTTCAAAGCTGTTAGATTGATAGACCTCGATCTCTTACTAAACATCAAAACTTACGAATCAATTGCTCTTGTGCAGACTATCCCCCCTCTAAATGCTGCAGCACAGCGGTTGTTGTGGTACAAATACACAAAATCAAATGTTTTAATTCAAAGCAAGAGAGACAGACAGCTGGAATCTCTTCTCTGATTGTGTAACTGAGAGAGCAACAGCTTGACTTAAGAAAGTGATTACTTTCTTCTCTGCTTTAGTCTTTTTTTTCTCTTTTCCTTTAAAAGGAAGTCAGCATCACCCGGACGGCTCGAATAAATTAAGAATAAACCAGGCAGCAGAGTCGGTTCTCACATGTAATATATATGTCATGGAAAGTTTAAGTTAAGCCTATTAAAATGTAGAATGTCACACAAATCTCCAATACATTCCACTTACACATATAGTTAAATCAGCCGCTGTCTGAACCTCTCCATATGCTCCTTCTCAAAGATAATAACGGTTACATACAACTGAAACCATAACTAACAGGACATCCAGTGAACGCGGCCAAAACACAAACATTTCCACTTTTCACAGTACATTTTTTATGCTTTCCTCACATCCATTCCACACTAAAATGTGGATTTTCACAGACTCAAATCCCAATATTTAGTTTTTTGCATTGGGATAAGTCTGTTTTTGTTTTGTAGCTTTGGCCATATAACGAGCACATGTTTGGTCAGCTCTCTTAAAGAAGAGGCATTCATGTCCTAGTTGCTACCAGTAGTAATCCTAAAAGACAAGAAACCAAACAAACCCGCCTCTTCTTACAGGAAATAGTTTTCACAGGGTTTCAGTCCAACATGCAGAAGGAAGATGACATGCAGGAAGCGAGAGCACATTTTTTCACCCACAGAATCTGTAAAACTTCACATTTGCATTCATTTAAAATACGTAAGCTGCTGTGAAATTGTTATGCATTTTTTACTTTGCTGTGACTTCAACTCCTGCTGAGGTACTTTCATGGTTTGCAGCGAAACAGTTCGCCAGTGATTAGCGAAAACCAGCTTCTTTCATACGGCAGCCGCAGCACGTTTCAAATTCCAGAGAAACGGCTGGTGGAGTGGTATTGGAAATTACAGTAGCCAATAGCGCTGAAGGTGTGTTACAAACCTCGCCGTGGAGCTAGCAGCCCATCGACTCTTCCCAGACTGGCAGCCACTAGTGAGCAAAGCTGGACCGGGATGGAACAACACAGTCCCCCACAAGATGGAGTCCAGTTTGATGAAAGGGGATACAGATGGCTCGGGAGTCAGTAAAGAGCACTGCTAACTTAGCTGCGTCGCTAACTGAGCTTAATACCTAATGGCAGTGACATTTAACAGCAATCAATGGTTACTTTAGCAAGACAGCTATTGGTATCTGTCCATCAGGAAACACTATAAATCAACTCTGCTGTGTAATTGGCCTCCACCTGCTCTTAAATGCCCTGTGAGCCCTCAGTCCAGAGGTTTTAATGGAATTACTTCAGCAACAAGTAAAGCTACGGTCTTCTTTCCAGAGTTGAGGCACAGCAGAGTATATCTTCTCCATGAAATATAATCCAGTTTCACCAGAGTCAGTGAACACAGGATGTGTTTTTATCCATGAGATTCCAGAGGAGGTCAACGGGGAAACAATTATGGGATTCGTCTAAGAAGGAGGATTAGCGTCCGGTTACCATGGAAAATTATGGATAGATTATGACTCCATGGGAACTTTAGCTACATGAATTTGTGTTTTATGACAAATGTGTAATAAAAGAAATGAGCGTAAAGTGTTAACTGTATCCTGCAGATGTTATATTTTAAACGACCGGGCCTTCATGCATCTTCACTGAGGCATTTCCTTTAACCCATCTATCACTGGTGCTGCTGTGCTCGTGAGCCCGACAACCACGGTTTGAGTAACACGTGTGAAACTGCCTCCTGAAGACGAGCACAAACGCTGCCTTCAGACAAACAGGAGGCACAGCGTCGTGTTTTCACCGCCACTCTCACACCTCATGAGACCTGAGAACAATATCAACTTTTGATTCGATTTTCCAATCGACACCCGTGCGATTCTGGTATTTTACCTTTGGCGGTGGCTGTCTGACATTTTCTCACAGTCGCGCGCTGCAGCGACGGGGATGAATGCTAATCATTTCTGCACTGTGTCTCAGAAAAAAACATCAACAGGAAGAGGAGTTTAAATGGAGGAATGATAAGAAAAATAGCTGATTCATTCCTAGATGCACATATTTCTCTGAATTCATATTTGATAAAGCATTCCTCAGACCTTTGCACAGAGGAATGCTGTAATGATTTTACATCGGCCTGCCATCTGATCAGTGACCTATAACAGGCTCATGCACCCAACTTTGCCATTTTTATTTATAGACTTATTTGTGTGTAGCTGTGTGTCAAAGAGAGAGAGATGGTGGGTGGGCGAGCGTGCGTGTGTGTGTGTGCATGCTTATGAGGATCTACGTGGCAGCTTCATAACTCAAACAATTCCACAGTGGATGCTCGTGTTGTGCTATTGTGTTACAAATATGACAAATCGCTAACTCACTGCTCGCTAATTGTCCCTCGGGCCCCGAATACAAGCGCTTGTTGTGAGCTAATTGTCACCCTACGGGAATACACAAATCCACCGAAGTGAGCTGAAACAGTATGCACATGGGCTGAAATTCCGTTATCAAACTCAAATTATTAATAGATTACTGATCACCTAGAGACACATTTTTTCATCCAGCAGTCCTCGAGGGAGGTTCCTCCGATGGATTCTTCAGAGCTGCTGAAATAACGTCGTCATGTTGGATGTACTGACCCCCAGAAATTGAACTGCAGTCGAGGTCAGCCGAACAGTTTCATCTAATTTGCACTCTCATTTGAGTCTTCTAAAGTGGCAATTAACTGCCGCCCGTTGGGAGCTGCCTCATTGGAAGTAGGAACAGTTGACTTAAATACTTTGTGCAAACAGAAGCCTCTTGTCCTTAACGTAACCCTCAGTATGCTGGGAACACGCATAAATCTGCTTAAGTACGTAATTGCATGTAGCACCGTCTTGCATGTAAATGCCAAACGTCTTCGCGGTGAAAGACTCTTTGAAGAAAATCACCTGCTTCGTCATTTCAAAACATCTACAATAATGTGAATGCAGCTGTTAACGAATGTTTTCCAACACCTATTGTTTTTCTATTCTTCAAGAACAAAAGACGTATGGATTCTGATACATGAATAAATAAAATGCAACCGATCTGTTTGATGACACCCTCCCCACCTTTCTCTTTGTATTCTTCTTTTTTTCTACAAAGGCAGTCGTATCGTTATATTCACACATCAAATTTTAATCTTCCAATCTTTCCCCGTGGATGCAGCTGTGATTGGTTGTGAGTGACAGGAATAACCCTTCAACACTGAATTATACATCTGTTAAAATAGCAACACACATCGCCTGCGAGACCACGAACGATTGAACACCTTTCAATGCAAACTCAGTGTGAGTGTGAACAATATTCCAATCCTTAAAGACTAAACATGTATTCAAGCTGTTTTATTTCCTTATATTTCTTCCTCTGTCTGTCTCTCCCTCCTCCTGTCTCTCCGGTCTGGGTGTAAATGTTGATTTTGACCCCGAGACGTCTTGCTGTTTGTTGTTCTTAATAAGTGTGTGAGCATCTGCGTGTGTGTGTGTGGGTACAATTTGGTGGTGTCTCGCTGTTAGTTGCTCTAGATGTGAACCTCAGAGCGTCCGTCTGATTCATCACCTCATTAATTATTTGTTGCCATGGCGTCCCGCACAGGAGCCCTCCTTGATAAAGGCGCAATTCTCTAATTAAAGAATAAACAAAACCGCGGGTTTGGACTCGGTTCTGAGTGTGCGTGTGCAGAGTTCACCGCAGACGTTCTCAGTGGTCACTGTGTTGCCTCCTCAAGGCCATTAAACAGGGGCGGCGTTCGGTTCGCACATCGATGTTTTCGCTCAAGCCGCTGTAACAGAAACAGAAAGCGGATATCACACGATATAACAGCAACACGTTGGATTTTTCTGAGCTTCGCCATTTTGAATGAAGGCAAAACAAACGTCACTTCACATCTCATGACAATGGCGGACTTGTTGATTGTTTGTCATCACCCTGTGTTGTATGACAATGGACACATAGTTACGTAGGCAATGGTACAAAGGTGACGCGGACTGAGAAAGCTCAATTGCTGGGATTTGTGGGATTAACTGATGGGGGAAATTATAGTGTTTACATCCATCCGTGCTCTCTTCAAATCCAACCGGACTGGATCAATCCTCGCAGAACATGGGAGTTGATGGTCTACTGCGGCGTCGATCGCTTAGATTGTTTGTAACTTCGGTGTTTTAATGTATAAATACACTTTTAACAGATCAGACTGGAGCTCTGGGACAGGCAGCCGATACAAACCCGGTGAAGGCATCCTCTCTCTACCTGTCACCGAGCTGGTCAGTGCTGCAGTGCGACCCCAGAGCGTCCCGGGGGGCCTTCTCGGAGCTCTGCAAGCTGGTGTCGTTTCTCTGCCAGTCCATATCCTGCTTGGTGATTCTGTACACTCATGTTGTATATTTGCATATTGGAGCAAATTACTGTGGATGTGTGTCCCTGCCAGAATAGTTCTGATGTGACATTAAGGGTGTCACTTTGTGTTGGACAGTGGTGGGCATAAAAGGGCCAAGATGATGTCACGGACAACATACAGTAAATACAGACAAACATCTCAAGTCATGTGTTGATTTACATTTAGGGAATTCAGCTTCTGTCCAAAGAGACTTAAAGTGATTCATACATAAATTTATAGACTGATGGTGGTGGCTGCCATGCAAGGTGCCGACCAACACATCTGGAGCAGTTTTGGGGTTCAGTATCTTGCCCAATGACACTTCGACATCCAGACCAGGGGAATCGAACCAGCAACCTTACAACAACGAGATGCTGGCTCTACCCCTGAGCCCTGCCCAAGCAGGAATACTTTTCAAGAGCAAATTAATCAAAAGGTGCCAATAATTCTTACAGATGTTCACATAAACCAGTCTGACCCAGCACAGTACTCAAAAGCTTTTACTTTGAGCTGAAAAGTGGAAAGAAAATGGAGAACGATGCATCAAAATCCATTTAATCTCATTTGTTAGTTCAAATTTATTGGTGTAATCTTTTATTGGCACGTTTTTAGCTGCTCATGTTTTAAAAAAGTGATGGGGAACGAGTCTCCACAGCAATATTTACATTTGATTTCTGTTTTTCTTCAGAAGATTCCATCTGTAACAATGCCAGCTTTTTTTTTTTTTTCCCCACCACAATTATTCCCTGCTGGTGATGAACTACTATGTTGGGAACATCCGACCCCACTTCCTTTCACTTCAGCTTCACACATATGGTAAGTGGTTGGGAGTCCCACACCGAGCCACGCTGTGAGCAATCATAATCAGAGCTCGTGATGCAGGAAAAAGCGATGAAAATAGAACGAACAGATGAGCAGACTTTTATGAATTGGGCTGACTCTCTCGCTGCCTGCATGAGCCGTGTTGTTTTGCATGGATTTGTTGAGGGAGGAAATCTATAGTGGATAGCAGTTATCTCCTGCTGCAAGTGCAACTGCAATGTGTGTGATCACGCCTGGATATGACGCTGAGAAGCTTCAAGAGGCTGAACATTTACTGCAAATTATCGGTTCCTACATTAACACGTACTTTCCACCAACGATCGACCGGCTGCGGTGGCTCACAGGCGGCGGTTTTATCTGTGTTTCTGTTTTTATCTGTAGCTGTAATCATGGGTTTGAAGTGGGTGGGAGTCTATAAAAAGATCATGTCTCATACTCCTGTGATCCAATCAGGATTTAGTGAAGCACAGTTGGTGGGTTGTTTACTTGCTGCCAATCAAGTCAAAAGTGTATTTTGTGAGTTCTTAAAAGACCACTGCCGTTTACAGCCCGACAGCAAATCATAACATCCTGGAGAAAGACAGTCGATTGTTAAGTCTCATCCACAGATTGTCAAATAACAGACTTTTGGACGCCGACCCAGACTGTCAGTATTTGACCATCTGGGAACGAGACCCAACAATCAACAAGAGATGTCTGTCGGGTCACGGCCGAGTCGCTCTTCGCCAGCTCCCATTGAGATCTGTGTTTATCCAATAAATGAATTCATGATGAACACATTTGTTAAATGAGTTCCAGAAACATCAGATTGTGTTAAAATGAAGACACAAGCATGTGATACGTGTTTATGTCGCGCTGCTTGTTTGTCATGCAAAACAGTTCAGTAGAGCGTTATGTGCTCAAAATACTGTATGATGTTTTGACATTATTTAAGGTTTGTTTTTGTTTATTGTAATGTTGAATTATGGTATTCTGGAAATGACAAGGTTTAGTATGCTGAGCTGAGCTGAATGATCTTCCTCCCTACAAAAAGCTGGAATTTACATCACTATAATCAACCATCTTTTTCTAGGAAGTGGTTGCTGTTGGTATCACATTAACATCAGCTGATTTCATACTTTAACACCAATAAGAGCCAGAAGTTTGGGATTGGACCTAAGACGTGGTGTTAGTTTCACACAATTCATCTTTGTGTGACTTCCTTTATTTTTCACTTTTACTAAAACAAAGTAGAGTCTGCTTAGCCATAAATATTAGATTCTCTTGCCGCGCTGGAAAAAAATGAGGGCGGGAAAATGAACAATTAACATTTAAGTATCTTCGAGCGAGGCTCAACGCTTCAGTGCAGTTTTTTTTTTTTTTTTTTT
>CAEMYA010002116.1:10913846-10925860 GCA_903131615.1 Diplodus sargus | reverse complement strand
GTGTGTGTGTGTGTGTGTGTGTGTAGCAGCAGGGGGGTTGAGGGCTAAAGAAAACAGAAGTGGTTTTCACACATTAGCCAGCAGCATGCGACGCACACACCAGGAAAACACAGGAGGTTTTCACACATTAAGCAGTCGAGTGGAAAACCCGACCCACAAAAAATGATTTAAAGGGATATTCTACAACGTAAAAAACAAGTCTTAGCAGATAATCATGCTAGATTTTCTTTTCCTAAACAGACCCCAATAAGCGGAAAAGATTGTGATGGACTTTTTGCTCTTGTTCATCTACACAACAATAACAGAGTGCAACTATGATTAAACCCCCGACAAATAATTACACAGGCCCGTGTCTGTGTTTACAGGCGGAAAATGGGCTCAATCTTTAATTACCTGTGCTGTTTTTAAAAGGGATCTGAAATCTCAACAAAAACAAAATGCTTCACCCCCCACTGGAAACCAAAACACACCTTTCACCTTTAAATTGATTGACGGAGAGCTTGAGATCAGACCTGTGGGTGTGTGTGTGACAGCTGAGGGGCAGCTCGGCAGGATTTCAAAGCCGTCTCACCACCGCTGGAAAGATTGAATTTAGCTGCTTGTTATTTATTGATGAAGGCAAAATATCTTCCTAGAAGGAAAGAGTGTCCACGTCTTAGCGTGAACCCTCTTTGTCTCCGGGCTATTTGGAATGGTGGGATTCATAAATACTGACTTGCACTTATCCGCAGTGATCTACAGCGTCAGCTGAACGCCTGAAAAGCAAATCTGCTTACCATCAGCTGCAGTGCAGCGCACTCTCACTGAGCATAGCATTGTTTTGGCTTGAACAGTGTGCTTCACTGATGCCACTTAAAACATGTTTTACCACTGGAGAGTGTCAAAGCACCGTGCAAAATCAGAAGTTATGACTCTAATAAAATATTAGACATACTTTGGGAACATTTCTGAAATTACAGCTAAAGAAGCATCCGTCAACCCCCAGCGTAATTAATGGAGCGCCGGTAACTCTGATACATCATGGCATTTCATT
This sequence comes from Diplodus sargus, assembly GCA_903131615.1. Lineage (NCBI taxonomy): Eukaryota > Metazoa > Chordata > Actinopteri > Spariformes > Sparidae > Diplodus > Diplodus sargus. Next base: position 10,924,827 of record CAEMYA010002116.1, on the reverse strand, counting down.
GGTGCTTCCAACCTAAGTTGGCATGTGTGCTTTCTTTGGTTAATTAATGAATTGCATGCACCCTGTTGTGTTTGTCTCCCCTGCTAAGGAGATAGAGCGGGGTGTGACAGGCAGCAAAAGACCCCATGTGGAATCGAATCAGGCTTTCTGATGACATGGAGGCCCGTAACGATTAGTGGCAGCATGACATGGATGATTTTTCTGCACCAGAAGACAAAGAAGCAGGTATCAGAACATGAAGCAGACACCTTTTCATCACATCTTCTCTTTTTGATATGCCAATAAAAATCTTATTTTTTGCAAAATATCTCTGTGCGCTTCCACGTTGCTGTTTGTATGCGAGGTGTAATGGGCGCCTTTCGATGGGAGCTGCTTACTATACTTATTGCTGTAGTTATCTTCCATCTAAAGTTAGCTCAGCTAGCCTTGCAGCCAAGTGGCACTATTAGCTGACGAGCAGCAGCCTCCCAGTGAACACGGCTGGACAGGATTTACCCTGAAGACGGACCAAGACCGAGAGTGTTTTAGTGAGTTTAATCTTGTTAACGTCAAAGTGCATGAAGTGTGTGTGACCATGAGTAAACAGGCCAGTGGAGCTTGTCTTAATAAATGGAAACTAATGACAGAATATTTACCTTTCTGACATTTTGCAAGTTTATTTTGTTTATTCATTGGGAGTGAGGAAAAAAGAAAAAAAGAGAATAGGCTGCTAGCAGGCCGGGGCTAGCTGGTTAGCATGCTAACTGAACATCAAGGCTGCTGGCCATATCTCACATATGAACATATAAAAGAGACTGGCAGTTTTCAAGCAGATGTGAAGTATCAGCAGGATCAAGCACTTCGGGGAGAAGTAGGAGTCGGTTACTGTGAGGCGGTCAATTTGGAAAGAATTTCTAATCTAGTTAAGTGAAATGTTTTTGGTTCCCTGTTGACGCGCACTAGAAAAGTCTCCTGCAGAACGCCTGTATCTTTTTTAACTAAGTGAAGCTTTGTTAGAGTGGTGGAGCAGTTGAAGAGAAACCGAGGAGTTTAAACTAAACAGCTTGCATGTTGTTTAAAGAGTGAAATACTTTGGTTCCCCATTGACTGTGACTACCAAATGCAAATAGGGCACAGCTGCCAATTTCTCGGGCACAACAGCATGAAAACATTTGAGATGTCTTGAAGGAAAGTGTGGTTGTAGCGTCAGTGTGTGTGTGTGTGTGTGTGTGTGTGTGTGTGTGTGTGTGTGTGTGTGTGTGTGTGTGTGTGTGTGTGTGTGTGTCATCATGGTTAGGGATCGTTTGCAGGGACTTTTAAAAAATGCCCCCAACCCATTTCTTTGGCTGTAGTGTGTAGCAGCAAGCCCCATGTCAATATTTTCTAATTGGAATGAATTGAGGTAGAAAGTGGTAAAGGGCATGCTGTGTTTGTGCGCGTGAGGAGGAGGCGGGGAAAAAAAGCCAAGGATAGTTAAACTGAGGGAAGGATGGAAGAAGACGAGGAGATATAGGAAAGAGAGAATGTTACATGGAAGGATACTTCCAAACATCAATATTTTGTCAGAAGCTAAATCCGCGGCGTCTGGTGAGTGCGGGTGAATGACATTTTGTATGATGCGGTGCGCTTTGCTCACACTGTGTGCCGCCGGGTGTGTGTTGGGACGGTGTTTATTATGGACGCCTCCTCTCTTCCACTTCAGATGTAAAAAAGCCAACAAGGATCAGGAAACATTTCCATTCCTGTAAGAGATGCATGTCTTTACACATAACATTGTGTCATTTTGAACTATGAGGCATCCAAAGTGCTATGTGTGGCCAGTGTTCCCATTGTAAAAAAATACTTTGATCTGTGTGTATGTGTGGCCTGCTGCGATTCGTATGTAAATTATAGGGCTACTCCCCGCTGTCTGAATCAGAAACTATTGGCCTGGTTACCGTCGTTGTCTAACCGGCCGTGACTCGCTGTCAGAGATAAGAAGAGGGTAGTGAAACAGTTAGAAAAGAGATCGAAATGTAAAGGGCGGAGCGACAAAACGAGGCAGAGGAGAGACAAGTACACATAATGTGGATCCAAAGTGCTGTGTAGGGATTTGTGCAGAACCTGGAGGCCCTGGCGTGACTTGAACTAGAATTCCAGTGCACTCTTTCTACTCTCCTCTGCTTTCTAGTTCTGCTTCTTCGTTCTGCTCAGGTCCTGGTGCAAGATTATGTCAAGCAGACAGGACCTTAGATCACACAAATCTCCTATCATGAATGTCCACAACCAGTGTGTGTGACCATGAGTAAACAGGCCAGTGGAGCTTGTCTTAATTAATGGAAATTGATGACAGAATATTTCTTTTTCTGACATTTTGCAAGTTTATTTTGTTTATTCATTGGGAGTTAGGAAAAAAGAAAAAAAGAGAATTGGCTGCTAGCAGACCGGGGCTAGCTGGTTAGCATGCTAACAGAACATCAAGGCTGCTGGCCACATCTCACATATGAACATATAAACAGAGATTGGCAGTTTTCAAGCAGATGTGAAGTATCAGCATGATCAAGCACTTCGGGGAGAATTAGGAGTCGGTTACTGTGAGGCGGTCAATTTGGAAAGAATTTCTAATCTAGTTAAGTGAAATGTTTTTGGTTCCCTGTTGACGTGCACTAGAAAAGTCTCCTTTTTTTGTGCAGAACCTAGAGGACCTGGCGTGACTTGAACTAGAATTCCAGTGCACTCTTTCTACTCTCCTCTGCTTTCTAGTTCTGCTTCTTTACAGGTCCTGGTGCAAGATCATGTCAAGCAGACAGGACCTTAGATCACACAAATCCCCTTTCATGAATGTCCACAACCAGTGTGTTACCATGAGTAAACAGGCCAGTGGAGCTTGTCTTAATTAATGGAAAATGATGACAGAATATTTACTTTTCTGACATTTTGCAAGTTTATTTTGTTTATTCTTTATTCTTTACAGGTCCTGGTGCAAGATTATGTCAAGCAGACAGGACCTCAGATCACACAAATCTCCTATCATGTAAGTCCACAACCAGTGTGTCATAATACGCAGTCCTGCATACAGCAGCTCTACATCGCTGTTGCTACACTGCCTTCAGAAACGTGTCTCCCTCCTCCCGCATTAGCATGTATTATTCATTTATTAGCATGTTTCTTTAATATGTATTCATGTTCACCGATGCTGTGTATCTCGGGGTCTGCTGGCAGAGTTGTTCTGAATGAATGGGACAGTCTGCGTCAAGCTTTGCCCAGATTTGGTTGCATCACATGAGAAGACATCCAAACCCAAAAAATGCATGTTGCTGTTGCAATAAACGGTTAAAATCTTTATGAGCGTACTGACTGATAAAACATAGAAACGTGCAGGTCATGCAGAACGAAAGTCAGAAATGGAAACACGGCTTCATTAAATGTGGGATATTTGTTATTATAAGGGTGTTGCACTTTGGTGAACAGGCAGCTGTCCTCATTAGTGAGTTTTTTTTCTCAGTTTGTCAGGACCGGGGAATTTCACGAAGCTGCCTGTTGAGGGAACGATGTTCGACATAATGGCGAAGTAAGCAATGGAAGTTCTTGTTTTTCCCAATTAAGGCCCAATTTGTACAAATATTAACTTTGGTTAACTGCTAACTGTACGCTGGCTAAGACGGCCTCTCTGACAGCTTAAAGCGATATAAAGCATTGTATTATTATCAGTCTGTCTGGTCAAACTCTAACAAGAAGACCATGTGAGGTTGAATGAATATGTGTTAATTAAAAGGGGAATTTGTAATGTATGAGAGATGGGTGCTGAGCAGCGGGTTTGGCTGTGTTTCACAAGCTCTTAGTGTAGTGAATAAACAAAATAAGTTCACATAATGTCAAGAGGAAATGCTCTTACAATCACCTCAGGTTTGGTCAGCGTAAATCTCTGATTCACAGAGTAAGATGTGAAAATATTCTGGCTCAACAAGCCATTTGTGTCTGCTGCTGATGCCAGACTCCCTCTCAGCCTCTCCCCGTCCCCGCCTGCCTATATTCTTGTCCATTAATTTATAGTCCCGGTCAGAGTTGGGTGTAAATCACCTCCATACTGTGTCCGCCGTCCTCCATCAGTCTTGGAGGTCCCAATTGAGCCGAGACCCCGTTGCACATGCCGACTCCCCTCGTGAATCATGGTCTCGTTCCAGTCGAACTTCAGGGCCACTCGCTCCGGCTAACTGAGTCATGAGCTAATTAGCAACAGTAGCTAGCCAAGGATAGCTGGCACAGAGCAGCAGTTACCATTACTCTGGTGATATGGGGATTTTTTTACAGACTACACCTTTAAATGCCCATTCAGTCCATCATGAAGTTTTATTAAACACCTATCACAAGTTTCTGTCCCCTAATGTGTTTATGTCTGTGTTTTTATTCCATTTTTTATAGAACATTTCAACTGTTTTCATTTGCATTAGAATAAAACCAGCATTTCATTAGCAGTGGTGTGTATTGGGTTCTGGCCGCGGCTGTGACATCGTCCTTCTTTTCATTTTGTTTTTTTCTTTCCTTTCTCTTGGCTTGAAAGTTCCCCTCCCCTCGTCACCGCAGACCCCCCAGTGTTTACTTCATCCCCAGTGCACCAAAACAAGTCGCCTGCCTTTTCTTTTAACTTCTTACTCCTTCTTTTTTCTCTATTGGGGAGGACATGGTTTAATAAAAGAGGGTAAAAGTCTCGCCTCTTTCCGACTCCATCCATTGCATTCTCTCTCAAATGCATCCATTGAAAGCCTTCATCCCACTGCTGCTGCAGACACCGATACATAAAGAGGAGGCTAATGCACAGACTTAAGGCTCTGATTAAATGAGCCTGGAGTGTAGGAGGCGAGCTAATGTTTAGCATTATCTGGCCGATTAAAGCATGGCAAACAAGTGATTGCTATGCAGCTCTGCTCCTCACTGCTAACTCATACACAAGGCTGCTCTCTGTTCGCTCTCTCTCCCCACATCTCTCCATCTCTAGATCTCCCTTTAATTCTCCATCTCTGCTCCTTCGCCTTACTAATTCTCTCAATCCTCTCTCTCGGTGTCACTCTGACTTGCTTTCCCTCACGCTACCCTAAAAAGAAGAAAGTCATCCCTCCGCGCTTGTTTGAATTTGCTCAAACCGTTTAATTTTTTCACCTGAATAGGAATAATAGAGTATAAAATACGGACACATCTCTTATTTTATTTATCCTCCCGTGTCTCCGTCTACCTCAGAAATAAAACTCCATCCCTCTGTCATTCTCTGTACCTCTAAAGTCGGTCCCGGCTCCCTCAATTTTCACAGCTCAGTTACCATGCCGACAGCCCAAATTCAATTATTGCAGACTGTGTCATAATCCCAGGGCACTGATTGGTCACTACAGCCCTCCATTAAATGAACACAGCAGGGTGGATGGTGCGGGGGGGACGAGGAGGCAGAAAGGGTTAATGCACAGAAATTGTAAGTGTGGCAGAACGTAAAATATGACGTAGAAGAAGGGAACTGAAGACAGAGGTTAAAGGAATAAAAAGAAACATGTGCCTCACTCCTTTTATCCCCTCAAAGCCCCTGCGATCCTTCAGACCCGAGCTAAAACAAACAACCGTGCCCTTAAAAGCCCACTCCATAATCCCTGTGTAATCACTCAGGCAGCCTCACCACACATAACCAAAACACGAACATGAGGACGGAGATCTATGTCTGTGTTTTCGTTTAAAATAAATTGGCCGTAATCCACATCAAAGGCCCAGCGCTCGGACGAGAACATCACGCTGAACATTAGTCGAAAATGTCATTCGGAAGATTGTTTCTATCTGCAATGTCGAATCACAGGGGAGATCTGGATCAGAGCGTTTAAACTACGATGACAAATTTATAAAAACATGTTTCCCCGATTGGGGTTTAAGATTATTCGACATCAGCCTGCAGACCGGGGGCCGTGTCAGGAGGATCCTCCAGGAGGTCGGGCACTTTTTACATCAAACTCTCAGGATTTTATCAGCAACACAAAATGTGAAAGTGACAGCTGTTATGGTGTCTGGAGGATAGACCGTTTTCACACCCTATATCCTGTGGGTTTTATATAGAGCGCATGTAGGCGAGCGAGAGGTGAGCGAGGAGGAAGAGCATCATGGCACTAAACCGCAAAGATGCCACTAAAATACAGAGAGGCAGAAAACTGATCCGACACTTCTTCCCGTTTCCGTCGAATGAAAGTCAAACAAGATGATTCTAAATTGTAGTGTTCTCCAGAGGAAAGCCTCAAATGACTATAAACAACGACGAGTGTGGAACAGCTTTCTCACTTCAATGCTGAGATGAGTCACAAAACTGTGATATTCAGCCCAGTCAGCAGGATGAAATGCTGGTGGTTGACGTTTCTGCAAATCAGCGACACGTTTATATTTGTCGGTGTCCACGTGCCTGTCGACGTTTCTACAACACGTCATTATACCATGTCATGTTTTTTTTTTTTTGTTCATTATAAGCAGCTCATCTGAACGTTGGCTGGGATATTGATCTCGTTTCCTAGTAGCAGATCGCTTTAATGGAAATAAAGCGGAAGAAGCCATTTCTGCGGGTGGAATAACTCAAATCTCAGGGCATGATTAGAAAAAGGCTTCGTTCAGGATCAGGAGGCTTTTTAACTCACACATTAACCGACGAATACAAATCCTCAGCTTGGTGACAATATTGAACGTGTAGCCAATCCATCAATTGATTCCCAATCAGTGTTCCACATTTGTGACGACTGATAGGCTACAAAGACCAACATCAACACTGACGCTGTTCTGAAACCAAACAACAGACAACTAGCGGAGAAATCAAACCACTTACAGCACCGGATTGTAAATAACACTCAGGTCTCTGTCGTACAGTCAGTGGAGCAAGTTCCTGTAAGTAAGCTTTGCGGTGTGTGTGTGTTCCCCTCGTGTCCAATCACCCAGACTGAGTCAGCCGCACGCGCGAACACACAAACAAACACACGCCAGCATCAACTGTAATTATGTGAACACACGAGTGCACCCTTGCTAAAACACAAAATACAAAAAACACACAACAAAACACTGCAAACAAGTCTGTTTCCAGAAAAACAGACACACACACAAGCAGGCGGCTCTACTGATCTACACACACACACACACACACACACACACACACACACAGTCTGAGGTGTTAATACTTTATAACTGAGCAGTGACATCATCGAGGCGAGGAGGGGAAGCTCTCTCTCGTTCTGTTCTCCCTGTTTGTCTTTTACTCTGCAGGCTCTTGCAGTCTATTTGTTTAAATTGATTTTTAGCTTGTGTTCCAGTTGTTCTCAATACACCCTGGTGTCTGTGTACGTACGTATGTATACAGCTGTGTGTGTGTGTGTGTGTGTGTGTTTGTGTGTGTGGCCCAGCTCACGGCAAATATTCCCTTTATCGCTCGGGGGGGTTTGTGGGTCAGTGTGTTTCGACGACGGAATCGTCTTGCAGCTCCAGACCTCTGAGAAGTGCAGCCTCAGCCGAACATTTACAACATGAGACTGCAGTCTCTCTCTGTGGCCGCCGCACACAGTGTGACTGCAGCGCTCACCGGCCTGCAACGCTTCAGTTTCAAACACCATAACAGCTGAGAGACAGAGATCACTTAAAGGTTTGAAGAGGCCAAAGGGTGATGGGTAAATCATCATTTTCCCCTTTAAATATTTACTCTGCTTTCTCTTCGAGCACCGTAGCTTGGTGGTGTTTTCACCTGTTTCAGTTTTAATGTTGTGACGATGCTGTGCTGATGGTTCGGTTAGGTTTTCTCAACAAAAACTCAGCTGGAAATCATCCTGAGGTGGATCCTGCGGATAGTAAAGTCATGTAATAATCATGTAACGGGAGTGTGATTTGACACACACTGCAGAAATGTTAATATGTTACCTCTGACACATATACATATGAATGTATCATTGGTCTGCAGAAATGTTAGCCGGTGCAGTTGAACATGTTGACGAGCATCGCCGCTGGTGTAATCCCACGGCGAGATGGTTTTCCCTCCGCTCAAAAAGCACTTATTAAAATCACTCCACAGAGTTATTCAACACAGTGCTTTGCCGCTCTGTGACTCTTTTATGGAATTTCACACACCGAATGGATGCCGAAGATATTCAGCCCCCAAAGGCACCCGAAGCATGTCGTTTCCAACATAATGATCCTCTAAACAAGTTGTGTCTGTATCTAATTCTCTGTTTGCCCATGACCCGAAAACCCTCGACGCGTATTTCGCATCACTTTATGTTGACAGCTCGGCTGAACTTCTCATCGTTTTACAACCGTGAGTTCTGATCGAGTGACTGTGCGTCTTGAAAAATTAATGCTGATGAATGATCAAAATCTATATGTTTGACAGACAGAGATCAGAGAGCAAGATCTCCGGAGGTATGTTTCAAAGTCACATGGAATGAATCTGAATCTGAAATCACCCATCAGATCATGCATGTGAAAATAAAGAAATAAAGATTTGTTGCATAAATCTGTAATGTTTCTGACTCTGTCGCTTCACAGGCGTGAAAAAAACGAGTGAAGCGGTTTTATTCTCACTCGACACCACGAAGAGAAAGATGTGAGCGCATATCAGCTTTATAAAAAATCCTAAAAGTCGTCCGTCTTTGAGGAGGACGAACACATCGAATCCTCTTTCAGTTCTCGGCGTCGCCCTGCTGTCCATTCCACTCGCAGACATAGACAGAGAATTAAAACCACACACACACAAAGTAAACAAAGATATGAGGAAAAAGTAAGTGTGCATTAAGAATATTAAATGCATGCAAAGTAATTTAATGAAAGTTTTAATCTGTCTGCATTCCAGACACCCTGGAATAAAGACAGCGTGCGCACAGAAAAAAAAGGGGCGGCAGTTGTTTACATGTTCATTCATTACGGCCAAAAAATACCCTCTAATTACATTTGACAACCTGCCCTTTATCTTAATCTAATTATGTCATTTTGCATCCAAAGTAATAAAGGCCTGCTGAACGCTATAATGAAAATGTGTATTATCATCCACTGAATGGAAGCCCCCGCTGTCCTTCTTGCAAATGAGCGCTTTATCAAGAGCTTTTCAAAAACCTGCCATTAACGCTCAGAATGCACACTGAAATGTACAGAAATGATCGCTTTGATCTTTCAGTCTTTTAGAGTTAATGCCAGACATCGACGCTCTCTCAAATCTTTCTGAAATTGTTGGGACCACGTGACGAGTTCTGCAGGGGGTTGTTATCTGCCCGGCATCTCTGCTTCTTTGTACTCCAGCTGCTGCACAACAGTTTCCTTCAAGATGAAAAAAAAGAGGTCCGTCTCATATTTAATTCTTGAACTGTTTACTAGTCAACCGGTCACCTGCGTATCCGTGAGTAGGTTTTGTTCACACGTTTCAAAAGCCAAGCCAACAACTTCCCGCCGTAGACGCTGCTGGCAGCCACTCAGTCCAGCTGCCGATTTTAGAGAGACGTCTCAACGAGTCCTTCAGATTGAATGACAAAACAACACATTCTCTTCAATCTGAGAACAAATAAGATTTTTCAGACTACCTGCAGTTTGCTGGCGGCTGGTCACATGCTGATCCTTCTCATTCAGTCCTGTGGAGAGCAGATTCAGAGCGCTGCGTTCTCGGTCCAGGTAACAGAAATGAACATATTGTGAAACTGCGGTGGCTTTATGATGTTTAGGTAACAAAACTACTCGGTATGGATTCAAATGAGCGTGTTATATACTGATATGTATGTTTTGGTTATATTTGGTTCATCCCACTGAGGCGGGACCTTCCTGTGCGGCGTCGGCATGCTTTGCGTGGGTTTATTTTGGGTGTTTCTCCCACCATCAAATCATGCACACTAGTCTGATTCTCCAGTCACACCAGTTGACCAAAGGCACTGGCTAAGATCTGTAACTGGTCCCCTGGCGTGCATTCCTCTCCCAGCAGGTTTAGGCACAACAAGGTCTCGGTTAGGTTTAGAGAGAGGCCGCGGTTTGGATTATGCACTGATAATGATGTGGTCAGGGTGTTGGACACACACTGAACGTCGTCTTGAAACAGGAAATGAGCACCGTGTTAAAGTTCAACCACTCATCAACCCTCATCATCATCATCATCATCATCATCATCGTCATCATCATCATCATCGGGGATCCTTCCAACAAATACAATTCTGGAGGATTTTTAAAGGATTGTTTTGGTTCTGGAAACATGAATAAAACACGACTCCAGGGGGAAACTGCATTTTTTATAACACCCAAACAAAAAGCAGCACTTTCACAATTCTGGGTATTTTTCTGTGAAATTAACAAAAAAATAAATAAAAACTTAAAAGTGTGGTGTTTGATTAGGGCTGGAGCTTTATCCAGATAGATTTTGTATGTTTTCATTATGAGCAACAAATGAAGATTGTGATGTTTTTGGAGTGTTGTCTTACGGCAGCAGGCATTAACATGATGATCCGTCACATGACAGCTTTACACGTTTCCTCAAAGACACATTTATTCAGTGGATGAGTCAAAATCTATAAAAACCAACACATCAATAAATATAAAGTGTTGCTTTACTTTACAGCTGTTCCTGATTGATGTGATGATGCATTTTCTTTCCTTCCTCTTCCATCATTGGCTGGGAGACTTTTTTTTTTTTAAATGGGACTTTTTTTTGTAATCAGCCAATCACCTCTCAGAAAACACGGGGTCTTCCACGGGCGCCCCTCCCCCCTCCTCTCTTCTCATTCGCTGCCCGTGAGATTCTGAATGCACTCTGACAGCGGGTGGATATCCGCTTCTCAGCCAATGAGGAGAGAGCAACTGTTGCGTCCTCTCGCTCCCTCCTGCGGGGCTCCTTCTGCTGCAGCCTCGCTTCAGTCTGGGCGCTGAGCTGAGACGGTGCGCGCACAGTGGTGAAGAATCACGGTGACCCGAACACACTCCGTCACCAAACAACACCAGGAACATCTGCACACACACTCATCAATATATTTATCCCTCTCAGTTATGATATTCAGTCAGA
>CAEMYA010002116.1:10854247-10883126 GCA_903131615.1 Diplodus sargus | reverse complement strand
CAGCTTAGAAACAGAGATCCATGCAGCGTTTTTGTCGCAAGCTCTCTTCCCTTCCTCGTCTTTTCTCTCCTCTCCCCAGATGCCTTTTAGAGTTGTCATTGGAGAGTGACCTGCATTATCTATCTCTGAGTCGCCCTCCTCAGCTCTGTCTCTTTCTCCGTCTGAATGGAGATTTAGATAAGAGAGTCTGAGCTGCAAGAGAGCAGCCGCTGAATACCAAGAGACAGACCGGAGTAGAAGAGAGCGGAGGCCAGCGAGGAGCAGAGAGTCAGGGCCAGATTTACCGAGCCATTTGCACCTTGTTTCAGACTCCTTCGGCGGCGAGAGAGTTTACAGTTATTTATCCAACCAGAGGACTCGGCTCAGTGTGCGGTGTGAGCAGCATCTACCTTTGCTTCAACTTTCTCCCCTTTTAAGCATTTGCATGCGAGGGAGGATCATGCAAATGACAGGAGGATACATCACAATGGCCACCGTGCTGTCAGCTGGATTCGGTGAGGTTGTGGTGGTCAGTTCCTTCTGTAAACCTCTCCACATCCTAAGACACTGGACGAAGGAGAACGTACATTCAGTGTATTTAGCATAAGTTATGTCTGCTAAATATAAATGCCAGAGGCAACAGATCAAAGTATCCAAGTGGGCTGCACTGTAAGAGGAAACTGAGAAGCAATAAAACAAAAACCGGATATCTTAAGAATTCATTACACGTGAATTTGGGGAATCTCTGGACGTACACAAGTCGCCCTTACTGAGGTGGCGTGTAGTTGGCTTTGTGTTGCTCATTGCTAGATGATAAAGGGAATAATATTGATAATCATATTTTTTTAGAAGTGAAACTGGTGTGTTATGACTACAAATGCAGCTCTTGATTGATTATGCTAGCTTAACAAACCTAATTTCCTTGTTAACTCATCGTTAAACAGTCTTAATTGAAACTCAATGGAAACAAAACAAAACCAGCTGGGTCCGACTCTGATTTGGTCAAAATAAACCCTTAAATCACCGGGTTAAATGTGACATTTTCCCCCGCCGCCTGTTTGTCGTTGCTACTGGTGCTTTCACTCACGCTTTCTGCTCAGCGGATGTGTAAACGTGCTGCTGCGCTAACTCATTGAATATCTCGGCCTTTCATCGAGTGGCGACTCGTACTCAACCTCACGAGTAAATAGGCATAAATGAAATAAATATATGGCACAAATTTGGCCGAAAAAAACACCAACAAGAACAACAACAGCACCACCACGGTCTCAGTCGGTCGCTGAAAGCAGAGATATTGGTCCAATAGCCAAATGTGTGTGTGTGTGTGTGTGTGTGTGTGTGTGTGTGTGTGTGTGTGCGTGTGTGTGTGTGTGTGTGTGTTAAGGAGCTGTTTTCATCTGCCTGATTCTGCATACGACACACACACACACACACACACACACATTCACACAGTCCACCATTTAAAATGTCCCCAAGGTGATCGATGAGGTGGTGATGGAAATGTCATCTGGTGCTAATACATTTATCATCGCTCATCCAGCCTCATGAATTTCTCCCTTTGGTTTTCAATCATTTTTGCTCTTTTACCACGAGACCATTTGAATGCGGTGATTCATAAGACTGCCAGCAGTTTTCTCTGAGGAGGCAGAGCGAGCGTGCAGGCATCCAGCACTCTGACTGGACTCGTTAATTAGCGGGCAGGACAATGATAGCCTGTGTTTACATGAAGCCCGCGTGATGGGTTGGTAAATAAAGAGCCGGGAGAGGCAGCGATCTTTAATCAGCGATCGTCATGAAGAAAGCTAATTCATACGTAGCCGATAAGTCCTCATCGTGATTGATGATTTCGTTGGGAAAGTTTTAACATAATGAGTCTCGCTCTGTAATTCTGATTTAACTGTCGAGTTTTGGGGACTGGCTTGCAATTTGGTACTACTAAACATAGCCTTTTTCACTGTCGGGCTTAAAAACCATGAAGGTTGGAGGAATAATGTGCCGCTTTCTGGAACGTGTCTTTATCGAAGAGCCAACCCAAACCCGACCGAGTCCGAGAGAGTCCTAACCGAGCCCTGTTCAAACTCAACGTGCTGTCCTGTACATCTGAACCGGGCTCGAGCCAGGCGCAGGTAGCGCTCGGTTCAGACCAAAGATTCACGATGAGGCGCCTTGAAACTACCTGTTCACACCAACGCGACCGGATGAAATGTGTATCACCTGAACTGCAATGACTCTCTGTACTTCGGAGCTTTTTTATAGCCGGATATAAAAAAATATGAGTAAACACACATACAGGAATGTAATATACGACATATATGACATATAATATCAAGAGTGATGCTGCCATAACTATTACCTATAATCCAGCATATGATTATTATATACATACAACCTTGTGCATATGGAGATACACACATTTATGTGCAGATATGCATAGTTGGTATACAAACACTATCAATAATGACATGACATACAGTATAAGCTGAAATATGTCATTTACATACATAAACATATGAAATTGCTTCAAATTCTAGTATGTTTCATATATATGTACATATTACATAAATATATAGGGGTTTCATTTATGGACTTATATAACATTTGTGTAGTAACTTGCTACAGTTGCATTTCTAGTATTAATCAAAGGTCTGCGTGTAGCTTTGGGGGTACATGCTCTAACAGGGTCGCAGATGATTGTTTGAATTGATGTACATGATAACAGTGTCACTATAAATAAGACGTATCGTGGGCTGGAACAGTTTGTGTGCCTCGCTGACTCTTGCTGGAGGACACCGAAGCACAAAGCATGCTTTCCACTTTCCAGGCTTTGAATGTGCATCGTGTCCTGCGCTCGGAAGTTCTCTCTAGCCACACTCAACCAAGCGGGTGCACAGGAAAAAAAAATGAAAACGAGCATCTGCAAGGCTTAATGTTCCAGAGATCATGATGACATGTTCTCTCCTGAACATGTAAATTAGCTTTTCACTTCATCTCTCGTCGTGAATACGTGACCCGGTGTGAGCAGCAGGGCAGCAGTCTGATCTGATTTTTCTGAAATAAAAATCCTACAGAGACTTGAAAAAGTAAAAATCACACTGCCAAAGTGTGGAGATACAGTTCTGAGGGATGGTTACGTATTCCTGTGGGTGTGGATTCGTGTGTGTAAACTGCTGGCTGGACTGCTCGATGAGTAAGAGAGCGTGTCATACAATAACAAACTATCTAAATGAAAATCATCGACAAGTGAGGCGAGTCATAACTGAGCGTGCGCGTACATGCATAAGCGAGCAAGCCATGCGGGACTGAATATGTAAAAAGCATATTTATTTTCTCTCTCCCCCACACTCAGCTCTCGCTCTCCCTCCTTATCCATCATCTATCTCTTCCCTCGCAGCCTATCCCTCCTCCCCGCCCTGTCAGCTAAATGACTGCCGCTCGTTTCTCTCTTGTCTCTCTAAGTCAACACGCCAACTAGAATATATATCTCTTCCCTCGGCCGTGTCGTCAGCAACGCACACCGTCATTATCAGTGTGAGCGCTCACCGTCTTTATGTCTGGGATGTACGGTGAAGTTAGCGTGTGGCTTTTGTATATATACGAGTGTGTGTGCATGAATGTATTTGCTTGGAAATGCACCGAACGAATGTGCATTTCTGTTGGTATGTAAATGTGTTCTGGCATATGTATGTATGAGTATGCATGTGAATCTGAGTGTGTGTTTGTGTTTGTAGGAGTCAGTCTGAGCCAGCATACAGTGTGCGTGTGTGTGTTTGTATCTAGAAGGCTGTGCAGGAAAGCTGCTGCCTCCCAGCTTCAGATGTCGCAGTCCTCTACTTCTTCTTCTTTGTTTTTCTCTGTCTCTCCATCAGCTTTCATCTAAGGCACACAAAAAAGACTGGAGCCTGTCCCCTCTGTCTCCTCTTGTTGTTACACAGCACACATTGCTGTAGAGGCAAATGGTGACACAGTGATGTTGCTCTGAAGTTGGCATACAAAACATTTCAGTCTTTTTGTTTAGAGCTCGACTGATCCTCGATTTTTTGGGGCGGAAATTTGAATATCGACATAGCGGCCAGTACAGAGATGTTTGTGGGAATGATGCCTCGAATGTGGGCATCAAACACTTGTGATCATGACGTGTAACAGAGGCAGGATACTAACAATAAGCTATGTACTGAAACAGTCAACTTCACTGTGGATTAAACTACCACCCAGGCACCTTTTTTCTTCATTATAATCTGCACATCTAATACAGACACATCTTTGATGCCAATATCATGCCAAGGATTTGCTGCTTTCCTTTGTCATTTCTGACAGCGGATGAAGAGTCTTTGGGTTTTGGGGCCATTGGTTGGACAAAAGGAGCAATTTGAAGACATCACTTTGGCTTTCTAGGAAATTGCGATAATGGATTTTATCCATTTGATTCCTAGTCTGCGTCAAACTTCGCTAAAATTATGGGTGCGATTTCCAGGGTGTCCTGTCATTTATAACCAGAACCAGCATGTTTCACCATGGTAACAGGACACTAATCCTTTTTTCTTAGAGCGATTGGTACGACATTATCCAGTGAATATGACCGACAGTATTATTATTGCGTAGCCCTCTTAGCTAACCGACTAAAACCCTGAAAGTGCTGCTGGTGTTTCTGTTCTTATGGTGCTTTATGAGTTCCGCTGAGCCCCGGTAATATCACCCATAATCTTTTTTTTCCCCCTATAACCTCCCAAGTAATCTCCCCAGGAAACTTAGACTGAACAATAAATCAGTTCATTGTGAAAACGATCACTGGTTGCATCCTTAACAGCAGTGTTTAAAGAATGAATCTGAAGTCCAGCAGATCTCCTCAAATGCTGATGTTCTTAATCGTTGTACCGTCTCGTCCGAGCTGTGTTAACACATGCCATCATTGTTGAGCTCCACCCTACATGCTGAATCATTTTTTTA
This sequence comes from Diplodus sargus, assembly GCA_903131615.1. Taxonomy (NCBI): domain Eukaryota; kingdom Metazoa; phylum Chordata; class Actinopteri; order Spariformes; family Sparidae; genus Diplodus; species Diplodus sargus. Next base: position 10,878,203 of record CAEMYA010002116.1, on the reverse strand, counting down.
AGTTTAAGTTTTTAGTTTCTTTATGCTCTCTGCCTCCACAATCAAATGTGAAGAAAATGAATATACAAGATGCAAATGATGACTAGTTTCTTCCGATGAGAACCTCGAGGGGCCGATAACAGCTTCTCATCTTAAAGCAGTGAAGACGTCTGAGGCGGTGGGAGTGCTGAGGGTGAAGTCTTCAGAGTTTTAAATTACCTCACTGCTTTTTTTTTTAAAAAAAAACATGGGCAGCGTTTTGTAAATGAGCATCATCGCCTCCTCTGGGGACGAAGCAGAATTAAGGAAGAAATCAATGTGGGGAAATATAACCAGAAACAATTTACAAGAACATCAGCAAAAGACAATACAGATGGCTCATAGACACAGTGCGATACTTTGAAATAATTCCCTGTGTGCCACAGACTCAAGACGTAATCACAGAGTCTAGACAGTAAAATCAGATCACAGCTGCTTTGTCGCCTTACCACGGCACATTATCAACCAGCAGCGATGGAAATCAAGCTTGTGTTACCTCTCTGTTTTGAGGTGTGTTTTATATATTTGAGCTGAATGATATCTTGCAGTATGAAGAGTCGTTTCGTCAGACTCTTTGGAGAACAAATCACTTAGCAGCTCTGTAGGAGGAGGCAGTGACGAAGACAATCAAACTCTCCCAACTTCTGGATGTCGTCCGTCTCGCCTTCGGTCGCTCGGCTCGAACTCTGCCTTAAAAACACGTACAGCACCGGCGTGTCTGCCGGCGACCTTACACCCGCGCCTGCCTGCTGCTGCTCACACATTCTGCACATTTAGCAGCAGCAGCGAGCTTTCAAGTGAGTGCAGCTCACTTCAGAGGTGCATTTAAAAATATCTATTACATCGTCTGTGTGGTCACAAGACTTTGTATTCATTTTACTACATGGTGGAGGAAAATATTGTAGTTCTCACTCCACTATATGTATGAGATAACTTAAGTTACTAGTTACTTTGTAGACTGCATCGGAACCAAAGAAGAAGAAAAAAAGCAGATTTTGAAAAACACTGAAAAATGCTGAATAGCAGAGCCGATATCAGCCACCAATCAGCTGTCCCTAAGTATACAGTATATACATACATCTACAGTTATTACCAGAAAAGTACTCTGACTTTAAGACTGGATACATGGATAGTATTCAAGTAGTATCCAGTCTTAAATGGAGACTTTCACTTCTTACCAAAATACTGTTTCAACCCAAAATCTTTATTTGTATCCCAGTATGACTGTTGGGTACTTTATACACCACCGATTGACTGATTAGTTGTCTGCTGAGTGATGAGTCAATCATAGTTTACATTATTCATCAAGTAAACACATTAATGTTCAATTCCACTTTGTCCTAGTCATTAAAAATTTAACTGTTGGACTGTTGGTCGGACGAAACAAGCAATCTGCAGTCCTGATCTCAATATGGAAGTAAGTTGAGTCATCAGCTGTCCTCGCAGCTGCGTGGCTTTCACACTGCCGCGGGGGGACAGCAGGCAGAACTGAAAAACTGCAAGACGATTTAAAGGCCGCGTACATGTTCAGTCAAAAGCTATTGTTGGGCTTCTTCAATCTCAGTTATTTGACCTTCCTCGCTATAAGTCGATTTCAAAATAGTATAATGAAAACAAAGTTTTCAAGGGTAGACGGAAAGTTCTCGCTAGCCACTCGAGGTGGAATAAAAAAATCATCCTGACTTCTATCTTCCAGGCTTATCTAACCACCCAGAGTTATTTCAGAGAATCTGACAAGAGAAGCAGGCTTATATTTTCAGATGAGGAAGTAGAAAAATACATGAGCTGTCTAGAGCAAATGTTGTAGGAGGAGCGCTATTGTGGGTGCAGGACGTCTGAGCACGAAGATAAAAAAATATATATATATAGGCCTATAGTTACCAGCCAATCCCCTGTAAAGTAACTGCCCGCCAATTGCACCTGCATCTCCTGTGTAGCATTTTATTTTAGACTCAGCAATGAGTCAGACGAGGATGTGAGAGGAAGAGGAGGAGGAGGAGGAGGTGGTGGAGGAGGAGGAGGTGGTGGGTAGTTAGAGGAGGATGCTCGCCTGCAGATAAAATATATGAAAGGAAATGTGCACCAAAAATAAGTTTAAAGAGTGCAGATGAAGAAGAGGCACGCAGTTAAATACAGGAGCAGGTTATTGTACAGACCGCTGCCAAATTTAGACGGAGCTCGTGTATTCCTGACCGACCGCTCGGCCACATGCTGACGTCGCCCCCGTTTTTGTCCCGTGATGGAAATCATGCAGGGAAATTTAAAGGATAAGTTCACCCCCAAAAAATGCAAATCCAGTCATTATCCACTCACACTTACCCTCTGCTGATGGAAAGTCCAGTGCAGAACATTTCTGTCGGTATGGGAGTGAGTAGATAATGACCACATTTTCATTTTTGGGTGAACTCATCCTTTAAGCAACCCCAGATATGTGTGCGCGGACCAGTACCTGGTAACAGCAACACTTCGCTAGCTTGTATACACTCGTGCAATGAAATGTGCTTGTGTGTGTCTGTCTATGTGCCCGTGCACCTGTGAATGCATACTGGCGCGTGGATAATACTGACACAGCTGGGATCCACCAGTCCTTGCCAGCCGATATGTGTGTGTGTGAGAGAGAGGGAGAATGCGTGTGTGTGCGTAGCTACCAGCTGCGCCCACTGTGCTGATCCTCAAAGCTGCTATCACATTCTGCTTGCATCATTTCACCGCAGTCATACTGAGAACATCAAACTCGTGAACACATGCTCCCAGTTACAAGCCCATATTCACTCTTACTCTCATGCATATAATCACTTCCGCACATAAACACCCAGCCAGTGACATGAGACACTGTGATTACCTGTAGGTGTTTTAAGCCACTTGCTATTGAACGCCACCCTTCGTCTGATAAAAGTAGCCACACCCGATAGAAAGATTTTCTCATTCTAAGATCAGATGGCGTGTATTCCAGTGCTGTGGTCGGTCAGTGTTGGAGAGAACAGCCCCTTGCTGACGACTGCCTCTCAGTAACCGTCCGTTGTAGTCCAAAAGCTCTGCAGAAGCCAACATGCTTCTTAAACTCTGGGTCAGGAATATCTTCAGGGCACCTCGGATGTAGCTAAGTTTCCCCGTGTAAAGGTCATCTGTTATACTGCCCTGTAGAGCCGGAGAGCAGTAGCTGTGCCAGGAGTAAAAAATGGCCTCGAACTTTTATCTCCAGCCCAGACAAACTAATAGCGCTTGCTGTTTGCCTTTACAGGGCTGCATAAAACTTGGCTTTCCTCCAGTTTCAGTGGTAATGCCGAGGCTCCAATTGGCTGCTATCATGGGATAAACCCGAGCATCTTGATTTGGAAACTGGATGAAACACCAGATTTTAATCCGAGGGAGTGTAATGTGTTTGGATAGAGCTCAGCTAGAGGGCTATAATCAGAATAATTATTCTGGTCTCACTCCAGCTTCGGGGCCTTTTAGCTAATGACAGACACAACACTGATGGCTGCGTTTCAATCTGTCTATTTGCATGTGTACATGAGATGTGTGTGTGCAACCGTCGCGTGTTTTAGCACGCATGCCGCATTTGCACACAAGTCCCAAAAAAATCTGCCCTCCACCCCCACCAAAAAAAAAAAAAGCAAAAAATCTGATTATTTTCTGCAGTGATGGGTAGCTAAGCTGAGAGATGATGACTGTCTGTATCCTGAGATGACCTTGTTCCCGGCAGCTGCGGCCAATATCATATCGTACCTGCATTTGTTGAACAGCGGAGAACAGAACTCGCACAACAACACATCGTGATATAACAGAAATATTCAATTTCTCGCATTATGAAATGAAAACTGAGCTGCAAGTGCCGGCGTTCTGCCTCTGGGTGCTTCCTGCACAGTTGTGAGAGAGAAGAGGCACAGAGCGGGGATGTGCGGCGCTTTCGATGTATGGATCGGCAACGGCGCACTAAACAGTCCGACTGGGCCGAGCGCGGTGCCGCCCAAACAACAATCGGTTCACCCGAGGCCGTGCTGGAGTGTAGCCATACATCATAACATTGTTCAAATGTTTTTTATTTCGATTGTTATTTATTGCCGAACCCAAAAAAATAAAAAATAAATAAGACTGGAATGAAGAAAATCGCTCCTCAGATATGAATGTAATTCATCAAAATAAATCAATAAAAAAGTATTATCACTTTCTGGAGGCACGCGGTGAAACATGTACGCAACAGAGCTGTTGGCAGTTGACTCCCAATCAATAGGCTTTTATTCATGCATTGCACATTTCACACGAGAGCCAATTCAGACGGTGCTTTATGGTATTGACAGTATTGTCTCAGGGAAGGGTCCCTCGCAATACCACAACACGGTGAAATCCATTTTCCCTCACATAACGAGCTGTCATTTTCTGGTTGGAATGAGCTCAATCGTCTCCGCATACAAAGCAGGCAGATTTAGCCGCAGAATGATAATAACGATGGCACAATAGTGATTGGGGATGATTCCACAGTGACACCGCTCACATCACACACAATGATGATTAGTGCGGAGGCTTCATTTTTTTTTTTGAAGCGGTGTAGTTACGGACGGCGGCGACGGGATTGTTGCTCGCGAGCGACATGTGCTGTGTCAGCACGTGTTGCTACGGATAGTCTGATGAAAATCCATTTTTTTCTTCTTTAACAAGGTGAAAGGAGCTGGTGGTTGTTAGCATACAAAGCAGGCTGATCTGCTACATGACAATGATGACAGCATGATGATGATTGGGGTTACCCTTGAGGGGATATTACCAACACTGAATAACAATGATTTGTGATAGCGCTGTGCCGATGATGAAGGTGCTCGTGACAGATTTATGCCGTAAACCATGACGGTGCTGACGGTGCTGTAAATTATGATTGCACCTCTGCTGTCGTTCTCTTTCTAATGCACACAAGTTAACACGTTTTTCTCGCTAATTAGATATTTAAAAGGAGAAACATGGCACTCATTGTTCCGTAAAGCCTTTCGGGTTTCACATGTTGCGCAAAAATTACGTTATTAAAAAGTCCCTGTGGTTTTATTAAACTGTTTGAGTCTGACGACAACTTGTTCACACGAAAACTGAATAAAAATGTGTCGGCAAACATCATTTCCCAGGGAACCCCGAACAGGATCTAAAGCAATTAAACGTAACCGACGTTAATTCAACAGGTGTCAGACTCTCATGTGTCGGAGGTCACGTTGGAAACATCTCAGGCGCCGTCATGTGAAGTGTCTCAAAACTTTAAGTCGAAAAAAAATGTCAGAATCTGCATCCTATTCCGCTGCTGGTGTGGGGGGAAGAAAAAAAAAACATATTTAATTTCTTGCCAGAGTCTGTTCAGCTAAAGCTACTGGCTCTGATCTTTAGTTACAGCAAAAAAAAATGGATGGGAGGTTAATTATTGCGGAGTCTCGGTCCTCGGAGCTGTGTGATCTCTCACTGCACATTTATAAAGATGTGGATAAAAGAAATGTGGCACAGACGATAAAGGCAGTTTTTTTTGGCCTTTTGATATTTAGCCATTACGTCGTTATGAAATAGCTCCCTCGCACTATTTTTTCCTCCTCTCTTCACTCATGTACCATCACACCCACATAATTACTAGATGGAAGGGAACACATTCAGTAAAATAAAATAAAAATCTTATGTTACTCAGCTGCTTTCTTCTGTTATTTTAGCCTTATTCACCCGGTGAAAGCCGGCACAAATTACACATTTTCATTGCAGCGACGCCACGCTTCAGACTCACACAGGGGAGCTGCTCTGTACAGCCACTCAGCACCACCGCAGACCCTGTAACCGCTCCACCGGGACAGGGCCCGGGTTAAGTAGCTTGCTCGAGGGCTTCTCGCTGGTAGTTACCGATGGAGGTGAGCACATGTCCTGTTCATCACGCCGCCCAGACACAACCTCAGGTGATCTGGGAGTGAAAACATAAAGGCAGCGGCTTACAAATGTCCTCAAAACCCATTTGTGACCAATTCTAAAGTTCAGTCAGCTTCAGGCCCTGACCCAGACTTTGGAAGAAAAACCCTCAGCTAGCTGCCGGCTGAGGGTTTCAATCAGTGCGGCGTGCTGCTCCAGACGCTTGACACATGTCTTGAAGGATGAAGTCACCCAAAAAGAAAATTTCTGTCATTATGTACCCGCGACAATGCTGATGGGAAAAGTTAAAGTCCAGTGAAGTTCCGTAGTTGGTGAAACATTTCTGGTTCTTCACAGCAAAGCAGTGCTGCAGCTTTTTCCTGGATGGGGACTTTTTTTTAAACTGTAAGAAGTGTTTGGAAACCCTGGATCCCAAATTAATTTCAAGGAGCTGCGAAGCTCCAGAAACGCTTCGTGGACTACACAATGTTCCATCGGCATTGAGGGTGATTAGAAAATTACTGAACTTTGATGTTTATGTTGAAATTATCCTTTAACGTCTGCGACATATTGCTGCACGCAGTCTCCTCGTTTTGTGACATTTGCTTTCATAGCAACAGTGAGGCGACCGTTACATAACAGTGGCTGGTTATTTAAAGCCGGTGTTTACCTGGCCGACTCTCCAGTTAGAGACACGGCCCCGTAAACAAAGAGCCTCGGTTGCCTGAAGTGTCCTTGAGCACACTTTACTGTACCTCTGCCCACATCTGAAGTCCCACTGTGTGCACTGGAAGCGGGAACACATTAGCTGTCCTCACGTATGTAAATAATGGACGAGGTGAAAGACAGGACACCTTGGACCGCAACGCTGTGGTTATACAACCACTAAAGAAAAAGTGCGGCTGAAGTTTGTTTGCAGCCCCCGAGCTTCATTCCGCTGTGAGTGAACTGGCAACACCACACTCGCCCCAGAATACTGAATAAAAGTACTTAAAAAACAACCCGCACCATTCAGCTCTGAAATAATATGTCAAGCGATGCCAGGCGATGTTTTCTTCTGCGTTTTTTAATGGTTTCGGAGCAATAATGCATCAGAAGCACATGCTGAATCATACTTGTTATGATTGAATCTCATCTCGTCACGACAGCTGCTCATTAAAAAAAGATGCAGCGACACCACCTCTGTTCTGAGAGAAACATTTAATATTTAAAGCCAGATTTGATTGGCTGCGACCTCTGGTTGAGACAGACAACATTTTAAAGAGACTTTTCAACTCATCAAAGTTGTAATTCATTTTTTTTTAATCTTATTTTCATTGTCCGTGTGCGATGCAAACTGTAAGAAATCAGGAAAATCAAAGCTGCATTGGAATATAACTAACTAACAGTACCGACTATATCAAGAAATGAAAAAAAATAACTTCTTCATATTTTACTCACTCCAGAACTGTGTTTCTACAGCGCGGGGCTGAAATGCAATAAATGTGAGAAGACAGCGAGGGCAGTGCGAACACGGTTTGAAAAGTCCCAGATCTCTGCTGGAGCTCTCGCCCCGCCGCTGCTGCTGTCTTTGTTGATGCAGTTAATGGCCCGAAAACATTTTTTTTAAACCTAGAAATCTATTACCAGAGGTTGAGAACGGGGGTTTGGAAACACTATCTGACAGCTTTACACGTGTTTAGAGGCTTGTTGGGGAATTTGCTGATGTTTGAAATTCGCATGAGACACTTTTTTTCTTTCTGTGATCCGTGCAGCTGAACTTCTTATATGTTTGTTATCTCTCCTCTCACTCCATCCACTGCTAACTACATGCACAACATAATGAGACACGCTGTACATTCAATTATGAGACGTAACATATCTAATTACGGCATAATCACATAATGTATGATGTCTTTGAACCCTTTTTCTCCACAATAAACACAACTTCCTACGTGTGATTAATCTAAACTCCCCTCTCCTGCTTCTCTCAGGCAGATCTTTGTCGCCGTGCAGAGGAGAAAACCCTCAACGTCTTCGGCCCCAGTAATGAGCTAAAGGTGCGTTCAGCCATTTTTCTTTTTTCTGTGTGTGTGTGTGTGTGTTTGTGTGTGTGGAATCAAACGAGCTGTGGATCGGCGCCGACACATCGGGCGCCACCAGCCTGTTTAGCATTCTGTCAAACGGGTTGCGTCTCTTTCAGAGAGATGGCGAGCGGCTCAGAGTGATTAGTCGAAGTGCACTGTTTTCTCTCTGAGAGTTTTATCTCGAATTCTTTGACTCGCTCTTTCTTTGCTTTGTGCTTTCATGATATTTCGTTGTTTGTCCTCGCTTCCTGTCTTCCTAATGGCATTCCTCTGTTCCTGCCTCCGTCTCTCTCTGTACTGATCTCTGTCCTTCACGGTTTATAGAAAAATTTCCTGAATTGTTTAGCTCGTGTTTGCCTACAGCAGCTTGTTAAAGGGGACTTGTAAGAATGCATATTTAACACGATCTCATGCCTGAAAAATGTAGCTTACAACCCATTTGCCCTCTGGGCACGCGTACCCAAAGTCACCGTATCGCACACCTCACATCTCCCATACTAAGCATTTTTTACCGTTCGCCTGGAAAAAAAAAAGTTGAATAGATTAAAGGCAGATCTAATCGATCCTGAGTGTGCTTATCAGTGGCTGGCAGGCTGACGAGACGATTTCAGAACAGCACATTGTAATCCTTCAACTGCAGGCTGGAAACTGGAAAAAGACAAATAGGTAGAGCGACTCACAGAGAGCCGAACAGACAGGGAAAACAAATCACTGCACGTTTTCATTAAAGGCCGGTGTGCAGGATCGAGCGGGATCAAGTGGCAGAAAATTCATATAATATTTAATATTATGTTTACATTTGTGTATAAACACCTGAAGATAAGAATCATGTTCCCAGGGATGATCACTAAAGACGGCTCCTCTGTGAATGAATCAGTTTGAAGGAATGACTTTAATGTTTTAATGTCAATACACATTATCTGTTAGACGTTAGCGCGGTCGTTTGAGAACGAGGAGCTGAGAAGTGATCATTACATGATTCACCACTGAACGACGTACCGGAAGAGTGACTGAACGAACAAACAAACAAACTATTCTTCCTGCTGAACTGACCGACGGGAGCTGAATCTCGACATTGAACTGATGATCCCAGTTGTGTTCACTGAAAATTTGAATGATGAGGAAAACTTTAATCAAACGGTTATCAACAACAATCAGAAAACATTCTGCACGACACCAGACAGCGAGGGAGGGAACGGGTGCTCCTCCACAGAGTGCATCATGCTGCACTGCCATGTTTCAGTCGACCAGGACGGTCTCTGGCCACCAAAGGGGAAAGTGAGATAAGTTGTACAACCCATGACGCCACTAAGTTCCACACACTGGACCCTTTAAATCACCATGACACTCCAGACTAGTACATTATTACACAATGTGTTCAAGCACCGCAGACTGAACCAACACATGACTACAATGAGTATCAATCGTTGTCTATATTTGTCACAATTGACTTGTTATTAACCGAGGCCAATGAGCGCCAATCCCATCAGACTCCAGATGCACAGAGAACTTAAATGAATCAGTATGCTGTGTGCATGAGAGTAATTAGACTCTAGATTAAGCACACGGGCACGTTATCTGTCTTTTCCTGCCACCTATCAATCCATCCATTCACCAATAGCATGTATTTAATTAATCCTGCGTCTGTCCTGAGGTGTAAATAATGTTCTCCCATCCAGCCGCCAACAGATGTTGTGGAAAAGGCGTCTCTGTGAATCTAAAGATATCGATAAGAAGGATCAGTAATCGCAGGCTTAAGTGTTTGTCCTTTAAAAACTCACATCAGCGAGACGTAAACGAAGACTTGAACTCTTCCTCCATCTGGATTAAACTCTGAGGTCGCCGGCGGGACGTCTCCTCATTGACATCTATTGATTCCGCTCGTAACTTATTATGATTCTTGGTTTTCAAAGGGGTTTGGCGAGGCTGTGCGCTGATTGGATGTTTAACCTTCTGACCTCCAAACCGAGATCTGAGCACACATCCCCATAATAGGCCGCATTCATCCAGATGACCTCTTCTGTCAGCGCGACAACTCAGCGGCAGGCGAGACCGACAAAGACATCCTGTGTGCGTGTGTGTGTGTGTGTGTGTGTGTGTGTGTGTGTGTGTGTGTGTGTGTGTGTGTGTGTGTGTGTGTGTGTGCAGAAACAGATAGGAATGGAACAAAAGTGCTTATCTGAACCGGTCTCAGGTCACATCACCCCTCCCTCTCTCCTCTCTCTCCCTCTCAGATTAGCACCTTCTCCTTTTCGCTGCCAAAAGAAAGCAACAAATTCATCGTCCTGTGTGTGTGTGTGTGTGTGTGTGTGTGTGTGTGTGTGTGTGTGTGTGTGTGTGTGTGTGTGTGTGTGTGTGTGTGTGTGTGCGTGTGTGCATGTGGTCGCCCCGGGCTATGTTCCTCAGTTATTTCAGTGAATAGCAAGTTCACACACACACAGTGACAGCAGGAGGACATTAGGACGAGCATCCATTCTCTCTGTTCGTTTTGTTGTGTTTCCATGATACGAGGAGAAAGTTTCCAAATTACGCTCCATTTCAGCGCGCAGGCACCTCCAAGCACAGAGCTCTGCCTCAGCCAAAGGCTCCAGGCTCGGTAGAATTAATCTTGTCTGGCGGCGGCGCTGCAAAACTTTAGCTGCAATCCTCGGCACGCCAACTCCACGTTCAGTGAGACACACTCGTCATCGCAGTAGTTACAGAAAAATGTCAAGAATAAGTCCACGACTCTCTCAGGCGGAAGAAGCTCCTCTGCTGCTACATTCCCACTGTGGCTTTGTTTGCATGCACACCGTGTATGCAGCGTAATTATTTGACTTGCGTGCTGATTTCTGCATTATGTTAACTAAAGCAAATGTAATGCTTGCAGCGGAATCGTTGCAGATTAAGTGTAGCTGCAGTGCAACGATTTCCAAAATGAGATATTGAAGTGAGAATTCCCCTGAAACGATTGTGTGCTTCTGCCAACAGCAAACACCAAACCACATAAAAAAAACAGCGTTTTGATCTTCTAATGATCTGATGTTCAGTGTGTAAGACACTTGTGCCTCAAAAAGTGGGTCAATCGGGTCACAATCGCTTCTTTCAGCGTATGCGCTTCGTTACTTTGTTTGTACTTGTTCCAAGTCTGGAGCACAACGATTGCCGTAGAGGACGTTGTATATCAGTTGCGGAGCTTCATAATCTTGTGTCGATTGTGTAAGCGAGAGAAAAAACACGATTTCAACATGCACAGGGATCCTGGTTGTGATGACAGGTGCGTTGATAGATGTTTTAAAAGGAGACTTTTGCTCTCAAAAGATGTGTTTGATTGAGAGTCTTTAAATTACAAAACGTCTTTAAAAAGTAAAGCAGCCAGAGATCAAGCTCTGTTTAATGTCGCGCTGTCACGCCGGAAATTATTTTCTCAACCTAAAGAAAAATGTCTGGCATTTGCAAAAAAAACATGGCCGTGAATGTTAACATAACAAGCAGAAAACGCGTGGCGCAGCAGTTTCCTGTATATGATTAACACATAAAGTTGGTGGAGGGTGCAACACGATAAGACTTTTCTTTCTTGAGAGCAGAACTCTGAGTAGGAAAATGTCGCTAAAACTCGTTAACTATCAGACTCATATATCTTTAAAAATGTGACACTGATGGGTGTCTGGCAGGATAGATAAGGAGCAGGAATTAGAGAGGAGACGATTCCTTCTCTGGGGGATTTACACAAACACACATGGTGTGAGTTTTAATGCCCTCTACCAGTATTGATTACCCGGCAGCCTGACTGATTGAGGTCTAGATATAGAAAAGCACACATCAATAAAAATACTCTGAAAAACCTGGGGAGAGTTTTGAAGAAGCTGCCCTTTCCCACCCAGCTTCACACACACACACACACACACACATTTTGAACAGCTTCCATGTGATTAAATTATTCTCGAAGTCCAGCGAGCCGCTCCAGTGACAGTCAGTTTAAAAACCCTCCAAAAACCGCCTGAGCTCTCTGACTGATCCGAGGCCGTTTCACTTTGAAGCCGTTACCAACCAAATTTACATGTCAGGAGTTGAAAAGCAGGCAGATAAAAAGCTGAATTAAACCAAATGAAATGAACAAAAAAAAAAAAAACTTGACCACTTCTGATCTTTTCGGTACAAACGTAAATCCGGCAGAACATTCTGATTCCACCTGCTCGAATACGATTGGTCCGCTCGTAACTTAATTAGAGTTGTTGGTTGTTTTTCCACAGCTGCACTCATCCACCATCCATCATCTGACGCCGTCTTACTGGGATATTTGATGTCATCGGTGTTTATTGCTTGTGTGCTCGTGTTTGTTGCAATAAAAACTGACAGTGCGCGTGATTAATTAGCTGCAGAGGCTCATTAGCACCTGTTGATTGTCGGTCCACTTAAATGACAAAAAGGGCCGTGTTTTTTTTGTTTAAGCTGCAGGCAGGCCGAGCTGTTGGTTGGCGGTGATGAGTGGATGAATCATCAGAAAAGTGGCGAGAGGCTACGTACCGGGCATCTTTGAAAACCATCAATCTTTTAATGGAGCCTTCTCGGATAAAAACGGCTGCCCAAGCTGCCATCACTCCTCCGGGATCATTCGAGGGTTACAGAAGCGCGTCACTACAAATGCCGTCTGGACGCCGACGGTGGCTTTGATGCGTCCGTGGATGCCTTTTGTAATATTAGCAATGCGGTGGTTTAAAGCTTATACTACTCTTGCACTCAGCCTTTTTTTTCCCGACCGTTTTGAATAAGAGCATCAGCTTAATGCCTCGAACCGAGCGCGGAGAACGTTACATCAGAACTTCTTTCGAAGACGGACTCGATCAGCTTTAGATCATTCTCGGCGACACAAATTGGTGCGGACGGCACAGTCGTCTGTGTGTGAGCGATGACGGACGTGTTGTGTGGACTGACGCTCACAAAATGGCACAATTATGGTCTCATTTCAAGAAACATCGAGCAATTTGAAAATCCCCCCCGTTAGAGAGCCAACACTGGCATTAAATTAAAAAAACCTACGCCTGAATGTCACTGACATTTTTCCGATTGATGCCCTGGGCACCTTCGGAGATTGGCCAATTAAAATGGCAGCTGGAAGATATGAACTCTAATACCCAGCAATCTTGAAATGCCACGCCAGAAAAACACTTTGTAACCACAAAGACGAGGAAGGAAAAACAGCTCACGGACGAGCTCGATCAGCTGCACTTTGGATTTCTTTCTGAAACTTTTATCAGTAATTCAGGTTGTGTTGATCTGATTTTCCCCTCGTGTTTCATATTTGATGCACGAAATCCGACCTCTGATGTGAATCTACCTGACAACCACACTTTCATTCGGAAAACACGGTGATCCAACCACGTTTCACTTCTCCGTTGCAGTCTGATTTCGTGTCAAAATCCGTCCTAGATGTTTGCTTATGAAAACAGCTACACAGGTGACAACGTGAGCTTTGGGAACAGTGATGAGATCTTTGGTGACGATGTTTAATTTGAGAGCTTAAGGGGAGAAAATGGCATTTTCTGAATGGAGCGAAATTGCTTTTTCGGAGGCACTCAGAGGGACGCAAGAGGTGAAGTGATCCTCCAATATGAGATTACAGGTTTGGCTTGATCAACCAAGCCACAAAGCCACCTGCACTGGATTTTTATAAGAAGTAGAAAAACCAATAATTTGTGACCCAAATGTTTTTTTTTAATGCTTTTCAATGTGGATGTCTAGATAGATTTTCCTTTTCTCACAAATTTGTATTCTTTATTTAATTTTAAAGATCAGACGACAGTGTTTTTCCTTCTTCCAGTACGCAGACCTTTCATGGATTTCATTTTAATTCTCCTCTGCTCTGCGTTGGCCTTTATCTGCAGCGCTGTGCTCTGAATTTGTATTCGCTGCTCTGTTCCTCCACGTTCGGCTCTTCTTTGCTCTTTTCCCGGCTCTGCATCTCATCGCGCCGTTTTGCTCTGTTCTGCACTCTTTTTGTTCGCCGGTCCATACATGCCGCTCTGTTCCGCGTGCAGGAAATCAAATGTAAATATCCTATAAGCATCATCAGGCAGCTCAGAGACCTGCTGAGCAACAAGGAATAAAAAAAGAGGGAGCGAGAGAGAGAGAAAGGGAAAGGGAGTTAAAGAATGAGCAGATAAATGTGTTTGCGCTGAGATTACCATGCATCATAAACCCATAAACCCCCTGCGAGGGAGGGAGAAAGATGGAGAACCGGCCGACGGAGGGGAATTCAACAACGGGACAGACATGAAGGGGAGACGAAATAAGGGATGCAGGCTGAGAGCAGGAAAACAAAGAGAGTTGACAGGGAAGGAAACGTGAAGATCAGGAGGGAGCACGGAGAATGTCAGAAGGCAGAGAATCTGAAATACCGACAGATACAGAGAGAGAAAAAAACAAATGTAAGCTCCCGGGGATTAACTCTCTCATTTCTCTATGGGGAAGAAAGGAAAAAAAGAGGATTTCCACCTCCTATCCTCTCAGCCTCCCCTTGATATCTCTCTCTCTCTCTCTCTCTTTCTCTCTCATATTCTAATATCTTTAGTCTCTATTCATCGTGTCGGAAACAGACTCGCTGAGCTCACAACGCTAACCTAGCTGGACACAAATCCCTCGCTGTGGCTCTTTTTTTCCTTTCGTCAGTGGATCGATTAAAGTTGATCAACGTCATCGTCCATTATTTGTTTCTCCTCGTAACTCCACTTGTTTGTTCGGGACTTGAAGGAAGCGTGAATTCCTTTTTACCTGCCTCTTCTCTCCTCCATCTGCCGCCGTTTTTTGGCAGCTGCGTGACTGTTGCACGGGGCCAATAACACACAACAGCGCTCATCATTGTTGCGGTCGGTTTAACGAGCTTTGCTAATAAGATGAATGAGCTTCCTGCTGATCGGTTAATGGCGCATTCGCTGGCCCCTCCACAGCGTAGTAATTCACAGTTTTCTCATAAAAAAACGCTGCAATGAAGGTTGATTTAAGCGCGATTGGCTGCGTTACTGCTCACTTGCTTGCAACATTGTTTTTAAGAATACTTTTAAGGACTCAGTGTTCATGCAGTTCTTTAAAAAAAAAAATAGGTGATGTTTCAGTGTGACCATATTTAAAGGGAAGCTTTCTGTGACTTTCACTGGTAAGTTGTTTTTATTTTTTGTTTATGGTTCAGCTCAGTTTGGATCCTCGTGTCCAGAAACACTTCCTACATGTGTGGGGATCACGGTGCTTTCACACGGGATAGAAGATAAACAGATTCACAGCTGTAGTGTGAAACGGGTTTTAAAGTGAATCTCAAGCCTCTGCAGCAGCGTCTCGAGTTACCCTCCTCGCCTCCTGTTCCTCGTCTTCCCTTCGCTCAAGCTCTCCATAGAAGAATCTGCTGCAGACTTCCCCGTTCCTCCTCTACTTCTTCATTGTATCTGTTTTCTTTCAATCACCCTTTGCATTCATCCATACGTGCAGCTCAAATGTTATACAGTTGTGTCTCAGACGGGATATTCTGCAGAGATGTTCGGCCATATTTCAAGTTAAACAACCTATTTGATAACCTAATAGCTTCCATTAGACAAGCATTGAAAAGGGTTTGTCCAACGCCTTCAGAGGTCTGGTAACCGATAACAGACAAACAGCAAATGATAACCAAACCAACATTTATATTTTTGTTCATGGTTCATATTTATGGTACCAAATGTGGTGAGGAATGGAAGAAATTTGAATCAATATCTATGTTAACACTTTAAAATACTATATAGTTAATCATTAAATATCAGCTTACATCTTGGAGACACTCAATCGAGCCTGTAAGAGAAAAGCTCAGGATGTAATCAAACTGTAATGTTAGCTGAAAAGTGGTTGAATGCTAACAGTAGCTAATGGATTATGCTGTCTTGCCCTCCATATGTTCACTACCCATAATCTTTTTAGTTGCTGATCAATCAGGAAACGGTGAACTGACATTTAATAAGACATAAGGCAGCAGAACATTATCCTCACATTTGAGCTTCCCACCCTGAGCGTAAACACCAGAGGGAAAATGGCCAGTGTGTATCCGTTCTACTCTTATACTACACCTGGATTACACTTCTGCACTGTGAAGTTTCTGTTATCACTCTGCAGGTAACTGTGACAAAGTGACTAATTCATATTCCTGCGTGTCGCTTCAATCACCGACTGGCACCGCTGCAAAAATAGGCGCAGGAGCTGATATTTTTGGGGGGACGATCTCATGCCTTGAATATAAAGTCGTCTGTCCGTCCTTTGAATCCGTCTTCAACTGTTGTTTTTCTGTCAACAGTCCACAGCAGCTCCGCACACAAAGACACAGAATTTGGCCCGAGCAGAAGAATCTCAATGTCACGCAGCCTCTCTAACCCCTCTGTGCATATTTGAAGAGGCACACATGAGATCCGGCCACAGAGCACTTATGGCAAGCTGACAGACTTTATTGCAGAAGCATAAACCCTTCTATATGTTTGCTTTATATCCCAACCGCCATTTTTATTTATTTTTTTCCTGTGGTTCTGTGGCCTCTCTCTCTCTCTTTTCTTCCCTACCTCCTACCTTTCTTCATTTCTTTTGCGGTCATCTGCCCCTGCTCCCCGAGCCTTTAAGAATCTGAAGTATTTTATTTTTCCTTTAGCCTCAAATCAATTCCAGACGCCACCGTTTCCTGCCCCCCCACCTCTCGCTCGCTCTCCCTCCCTCAGGGGCTATAGACCAAAACCACACACACAAACACACACACACACACACACACACACACACACACACAGACAGAAGCAGAGTGAGAAAGACAGAGTGAGCAAAAAAGCATCGAGAGTCTCAGGTCTTTCTTTTCCACAGCATATAGCATAAATTCCTCAAACTTTCCACCCTCCCTCGCTTCTTTTCCAAGGAATTGGGTGTTTTTTTAGTGCTATGATTAAGCAGCATCCTCTCCCCACGACTATTCCCTTCTTCTCTCCGTGTTTCTCTTGGCACGTCTCCCGTCGCGCTCATCTGTCTTTTTATCTCTCAGATTAAAAGGTGCGCTGACGGTGTCATGAATCTCTCACGATGGAGTGTGTACGCGACTGTGACCTCTGAACCACCGCAGATGTCTTCAGAGAGTTGTTTTTAAAGCACTTCATTCATTAACCGTGTGTGAATACACACACATGAGGTGGGGAAGAAGACTGGATGACTGATCCTGGACGTTTTCTTTTTCTTTTTTGCTTCTGAGGGTCATGAGCCGTTCCCCTCAAAGAGAGAGAGAGATGAAAAAGTATAAATGGAAGACACAAAAACACAAACCGGTGATGCTGTGCAGCGCCGTGTGATTATCCATTTTCATTTCCCATCCCTAAGTATATTCTCGTAGCGCTCCGCCGTAATTACAGAGTCATTCTAACGCTGTAATGCACAGCTGTAATTGCTGCGACGGATCCTGCTGGACTGTGACAGAGAAAAAAAAGAAGAAAATGAGGAAAAAACAGATGAGAGATATACGGAGAGGACGGAGAGAGAGAGTGGGAGAAAGAAAACAAAGGGAGGAAGAGAAAAGATGGACTAATAGAAGAATAATTAAAGTGCTGGTTAATTAAGAACCTCCCTCCAAAACCTCGCTCGCAATCTTTCCATTTAACCAAAGTCAATTCTAACATAGTTAGCACCGTGTTTTTACACAACATTGCCCGTTTTTAATTTTCACATTTCTAATTGTACTGTCGGCCATTTTCGGAGATTACTCGTCATAATTAACTGCGAGAGTCCCTAATGTGGAGTTCGTCTGTCCAATTGTGGGGAGTGAAAGGCCTAATAGTCACAAAGTTGAGGCCAGCGACGGAGCCATTCCCATGCAGGCCAATAGCCAATAAACAGCGGTCAGCAGGCTAATTGGAGCTGCATTGTTTCGCCCTCCAGCTTAACTGTTTCTCATCAGCTCGTCTGTTGTTCCACTGTCTATTTCGGCTGCTCATTTGGAGGGAACACAGATAGCTGATTGGTTCGGTCATCAGCTCGTTTTAAGCCCAGAGGATTTCCTCCAGGATTGAAGGGAGCCAAATCGGGGAAAACAGCAGAGTGACGAACCCCAAAGTAATTCACCCCATTAGAGCCATTGTTTGTGTTTTCATTATGTTTCACTGCACTCAAAACTTATTTTTCTTTCCCCAAATTAATTGTCGGAGCTTGAGGTTTGTGAATGCTACAATGGAGAAATCCTTTACTTTCAGTTATGGTACAAGTTCCCAAATACGGACATTTCAGGTTGGCAGTCGAGCTGTTAACCCAAAGCTTCAGTATTTGATGATTTCTAGATGAGACTCTATCAACTAAAGGTCCAAATTGAAAGCTACTTGAAGGTTGAGTCTCATTCCCAACTCCTCAAATACTGACGCTTTGGACCGGAACGATCTACTCAAAGTGTCGGGAGTCTGACAAGTTGGGAATGAGACTCAACAATTCCCTGTCTTGCTATCTGTTAGATTTGTTAACCATCTTTAATCAGGAATTTGCATTTTGTTGCTTCAAACTTTAATTAGTTTAACCATAATTACAACTCTCTCCATGTTGCAAATACTTGTTTTGTGTATTTTGCAAAAATCCTCTGATTAAATGGTGTGTAAAAATGATGAGGCAGCTGTCTTTACAGAGGTGAAGCAAGTTCCCGGCGACGTACACAGCAAATAATATTGGTTCTCGAATCGATTGAATGGGACATGTTTGCCAAATGACTTTAAAAAGCCATCTCTGTCTCGTTAGCAGAGAGAATTGTTCTGATTGCACATAATTTGCCACCAATTGCATATTATTTCCATACAAATTAGTGTGATTCTCAGTAATTGAGGACGCCACTAAAAAAAATAAAAAAATGAGCAAAACAGAAATACACATGTAAACTGAGTTTATTTTCACGGAATAAAGTGCTTTAAACTGAATAAATTAGCTCTGGGTGTGAACTAGACTCCCCAAACACAACAATGGCGGCGTTAATTAGGTGCTAGTTAGCTGCGCGCAACAAAGTTTGTGCGCACTGTCAACACATTGTTCGTCTTCAATAACAGCTTTGTGTACTTAGCATTTTTTTTTTTCAGATTTGCATAGCTCGTCACAACATTTTTATTTTTTTTTGTTCAGCAAACAACACTGAATTTCCAACGAGAGGGATTAATTAAATGACCCCTCCTCTTCTCAATTCTTCTGATAGCAATGTTGGAAAAGTTAACTCTGGTTTCTTTCTCTAAAATGTAACAGTTAGGGCTGCGAATTCAAAGCATGGCCAACCTGGGTTGTTTAAAAATGTTGCGCTCACCTACAAAATCGCCCAAATCGTTTCAGAATGAGTCATTATTTCCAAAGACTAAACAACAATTACAAGAAGTGATCTGTCTATATCAACAAAGACTTGCCGGATTAATTTTTTCCCTGTACTTGTGGTCAACTGGGAATCACTGAACTGCTTCCAAACTATTCTCCAAGGACCACAAAGCTAGAAACTAATTGTGTTGACTGCTTTCAAGCAAAGTGAGTCCATATTCACTTAGGATGATTTTTTTGCCCTCTTCCCCACGAGGGAATCGCTTGATGCTTTTCTGTCTCCCAAGAGAGAAGAGATCTGCTTCACTGAGGAAACTGATCCTCTTCAGACTCTCCTCTCCATCAAAAATCTACCCAAGTGCCACAACACAAAGCGCATTACCTTTAGAGAGAGATGGAAAACAAGCCACCTTTTTCACGCACCACCTCAAAACCACGGTCTTATCGAAGTCAGTGATCGTGGTCAGTGGAGTCACGTCCCTTTGGCTGGGCTTCATCCTGTGTTTGGTTGAGGCGAAAGGCAAATCATTAAGTCGTCTTCCACAAGGTCAACCATCTCACAAAGTTAAAATGTTGACGAAGCAGAATAAATCGCATAATAACAGACTGCACATTGGTCAGGTGACATAATTACTGAATTTCTGAATATTTTTGACTTTCACGTTCTGGAAGATAAACAGCACGAGATCGTCCGGTAACTCATTCCCTTTGATGTAAAAGGATACTAATGGCGTTAAAATGTGGTTGATTAAAGAAATTAGTGCAGTAACTAACTGTGTGTGTGTGTGTGTGTGTGTGCGCGTGTGTGTGCGCGTGCGTGTTGGGGGTGTGTGTGTTTGTGTGTAAACAGCAGACGTGGGGTCTTGTGGGTGGTAATTAGCACTTGAATTTCACTAATGGCTTTAACAGGAATCAGCACACACTCCACACACGTACATACACACCGACAAATTTCATAACACACATAACAGGCACACAAGTATGCACACACACTCATACACACACACACACACACTGCGAAGACTAACACTGCAGTAACCATGGGTCCGTTCAGTTGCTAGGCTCTCATTAATACCTATTTTTTGCGAATGCTGAGAAAGCTTTGCAGCTTTTCCTTTGTAATCGCTATACCACACACACACACACACACACACACACACACACACACACACACGTGCACGCACACATGCACACACAGGCCTATTAGTTCCTCTAATTGAAAGGCAATTAAGCCTCAGGTTTCGTGGTGTGAGCTAAACGCCGGGTGTCTGTTTTCGGCGCCGCTCTGTTTTTTAAGCTTTTAACAGACCACAAAGAGCCGGCCACCGAAACAAGACACCCGAAGTGAAGTTTAATACACCGACTGTCTTGCTCTCTGGCTGTCTGTCGGTCATTCTTTTACTTCTCTGTATCTCTCTCCGTCCTCTCAGCCTCATCTGAAGCCCTACGGTCCCCTGCAGTACTTATCAAGCCAATATGTTTTACTGGAAATCTTGTTTCCTTTGCTTTTTTTACCTAATTTTCAAAAACCCGATGCCCTTGATTCAACTCAGCCAACAAGAAACAATGATGACGTGTGTTCTTTGCAGCATCTCAAAAGTTTGTGTAAAATTCTCTTGACAGTCGCTGGACAGAAACGCGACCTCTACTTTTGAGTCTATTTCTGTTGGTTTGCCGTTTATTCTGTCCACCCTCCCTCCTCGTCCTCGTGACATGTTCGGGAAAGAGAGATTTAACAAGATAAGGGACGGATGAAATGAACCCAACCAGACATTAAAAGAAAGAAAAAAAAGAAGAGAGAATAAACTTTGCAGCTTTGCATCCACAGCAGAGAAGCTCTGGGATTTGTTTTGGAGAGTAGGACTGGATTTGTACAGTAAGAAAAATCTCATTTTAAACCTCATATGACCCTTTCTCTCATCCCGGCATAAGCACGGAACAAAACGCCACATCTGGTTCAAATAGTGTTCGGGGTTATCGAGGGGTCCGGCGGCTGCAGGGGCTTTGGTTTCAGTGAATGCTCACAGGTTTGGTCATGGAAATAGTCAATCCTGTGTTCTGGTGTCCTTGGGTGCATCTTATCAGGATCAGATCTTACCTGTCAATCTAATTTACTCGGGGTAATGAGGATAATTCAACCCAAAGTTTTCCTTTGTCAGATTTGTTCAACCAAATCACCAGATTTAAAGTTTGTGCAAAACACGGACATGTTGCAACCTGTACAATTCTTTGCATTGGCAGTTTATTTTGAAGTTTCTTCAGGTCCAACTTTCAATTTCACCTCTGGTTAGGTTTAGGCAAAGAAACCAATTGCTTAGGGTTAGAATAAGATCATATTTCGGTTAAAAATACATGCTTGGATTGTTCTGAGGTTTCCTTAAAGATTCCAGTGGTTTCATGCTTGCACATATTGAAATGCAGTCTTGAACTGAGGTCACCGCCATCTTCTCCACCACTTGTGAGAAAGTCGATGATTTGACAATTACTGTTGCAATGTCAACTCGGTACATAGATTACATGTACAACATATCAGTGGTTTGCAAAAACGTTAACTGCGTCTGGTGACGGGAGGGGATTTCGTTTCTCAAGTTCGAATGAGGCTGCGTCCCACAATTCCCTGCTGTACCACCATCTTGGTTCATGTCAGAACAGACTCGCCACCCCTGCCAAATGACGCCAATGTGGCAGGAACAAACGATGATACAGTGGCTGTGAGAACACAGAGGGGACAAATGTCGCCTTCGGGCTGCGCCCAGGGAACAAACAACACATTTTACATCCATTCTGTGTTCATGTCGGCCGGCTAGTTAACGCCAGACATAATCCTTTAGTTTCGAGGCTCGGGGACACTTCATGTTCGCTGTGGTCAGTTCAGACATGCCAAGAATGTGAGTCAGCAGCAGAGTTGTGTAAAGTCACGGCAGCCGTGCTTTGTTAAAGCTCAACTTTGCGAGTGTTTACAGGAGCCAAACATCACCTGAGAAAGATAAATAATAAAAAAAAAATGGGTTTGGAGATTTATGCGGGGGATGATCTGGGACCATCTTTGATTTTCAAGATCAAACTAAGCCCGTGTTTGAAAGGCCTTGTCCAATTTGAGAAGGAACAAGGCTGCACAAGGAAAAATCACAACAAATATACCCGCAGCTCTCCTTCCTTCTCCTTTAATTCTCATATGTATGTATTATTCCCTTTGTACACAATGTGCAGACAAGGTACAGCAAGTCCACTGTTTGCCTTCACATCCCTGACACAGGCAATATGTGGAGACAGGAGTGAAGAAGAATGAAAAGACACACAAAGTCGGCCACAGACGGGGGATATATATCTCACTCGTACATGAATGAATCACCTTTATTACTACTGAACCCTTGAGAGAGAGAAGGAGATAGAGAAAGTTGGAGCATGGAAGAAAAAAAATAAAAAAGCAGGGTTAAGTCTGTATTTTTCTTTTCTCCAAAGATTATCCAATGTTATTTCAACGCTGCTGAAGTTTGGCTCAGCACGCAGAGAGAGAGCGAAGTCGAGACAGAGACGCCGACAGAGGGAGTGCTGAGGGATGAGAGGACGGAGGGATCGAGAGAGGCAGAGACGAAGTGGGAGTTGAGGAAGGAGAGAGAGCCAAAGAGACTTCATTGTTGCTCCACGGTCGAGCCTTAGAGACAACTCTCCCCCATGTCTGCAAATAGAGACGGAGAATGAGTAAAAGGCATCGTAGTGGTTGAAATGGAAACACCGTCAGGGTCATTTATTGATATTAAAACCACAACATTTGATTGTGCAGAAACAGGAGAGCAGACTGAAAACAGGTACAGGATAAAGACCTTTTGAGAAATTGCCTCCATTCCTTCACAGATGGCAAAATCCTTCTATTTGCTTTGTTTTTTTTTCTGCGGTTCCGGAGGTAATCACCGACTGAAGCGATCACAGCGTGAGACAACCGGAGAGAAAGAGGAAGAAAGAGAGCGTGACAAACAGAGACATGTGTTTACCTACTTAAACAACCTTTCACTGCCTTTCAGACCCGGAATATCCGCTAAACACTTTTAAATCCCGGCGCTACGTATTCTAAGATGAAGATTAGAGGACAGATTTCTCTGCTTAACTATCAACTGTCAATATCAGAAAACAGGATGTCAGAAAATTAAGAAAGTCAACTATGAGTTTTTTCCAACGTGTCACTTCACTCTAATACCACCTGATTATTTAATCTCAGCTGCACACAGAGATTAACGTTCAGGGATTATCTCACAGTCGCACACAAACGAACGTTGAGGGTCCCTCGATGAAAACAAAAGACCTCGAGCAGTGTGAGAACTGTCCTCACAGTCGAGCAACCTCCATTTTTGCTCAGGTAGAAATTATATCTTGTCGCGCTCGCGTCCTTCCTCTCTCTTTGACTCTCTCCAGGAAGTCGTAGCGACACGTGACCCGATGAAAAAAACACCGTTACTTGTATAAGATTACGTATTTCTCCGAGTTTGGACATCGTTGGAAACATTTGGGTCAACACAAGAACAAAAAGTTCTGTTGTTTTTAGATATTCAAATCCCGAAACAGTCCGTGGACAGACTTATTCATGCACCGATGCACACGTGTGATTGGTCAGTCAGTGAGGATACGTCAGCCCGCATTCTTTTTAAAACTACTGCTGACCTCTGTGACACACACACACACACACACACACACACACACACACACACACACACACACACACA
>CAEMYA010002116.1:10808386-10844743 GCA_903131615.1 Diplodus sargus | reverse complement strand
GCAGAGCCGAGGCCTAATATTTGGGTTTGCATTAAAAGAAGAAATTGGATGTAAGGAGAGAGGTTAGGGCAGACATGGAGCTATGTTGGGTCAGGGAGGGTGAAGAAGGACGGAAAAAAAAAGAAAGGTTAGGAGAGAGGAGGAGAGAGAAATTGGTTTAGAGAGAGTGAGTCCATGGAAAGAGAGTGGTTAGGGCACAGAGAGCGAGAGAGATTTGGGCCGAGTAAATCTGGCTAATCAAACCAGTGTTGGGTATTTGACTGGCTCAAATCCATAGCTCACATTTCTAATTGGTTTGGAGATTATCAGCTTTTCATGCTGTCACATACACACACACACTCACGCACACATACACAAACTTGGCGTAATATGACAGTAGAAAAGCCCCAACTCCCAAACACTGCAGTGTCAGACATGTGGAGAAAAGGAAAAGAGAGAGAGAGATGGAAATAGAGCAGGCACTGATGAATTAAACAGATAGAAAAGCTTACCAGGGCTTGAAATGGAGAAAAATAAGACTTCACACATGTTTAACTGGAGTTCTTATTAATGTGAGCGATGAGTGATGATGCGTTTTCTTGCAAAAAATGAAATATCTTGAAATAAATTACACCCCACTCTGAGGAAAGAAAATCACACTCTGACGTTTTCCTACCGCAAATGGTTCTATTTCCTGAAAGATTAACTTATGACTCTTTAATTACCATGAAATTCTCAAAATAACATGTCGGCATTGCAGCATTTAGATGTAGATACACAGTGAAGAGCTTCTGCATACACGACTCTCATGTATCTGTGTAGTCTGTGCACCGGTTTGATGATCCGATCTGTCCGTTCAGGAATCATTCGTACTGCCTTGCCCAACATGGACCGCGAGGCCCGCCAGGAGTATGATGTCGTCATCCAGGCCAAAGACATGGGCGGTCACATGGGCGGGCTGTCGGGCACCACCGAGGTTAAAATCACCCTCACAGACGTCAACGACAATCCTCCAAAGTTCCCACAGAGTGAGTATGGTCTCCTTCTCCGTCCATCCAATCATCCATCCATCCATCCATCTTTATCTATCCAACATTTCCTTTAGAGGAGTCGAGGGTCAGATATGTCACCAAACTCGGCCACATCACAGTGACGGCATTTTCTTTCATCCTGCAGCTTCAGAGGCCTTTTTTTCAGTGCTACACATATGTGCGTGTAGATTATGCAAATCCACACACATGTAGATGTTTATGCATGTACCGTATATGTGTATATATACATATATGTGTGTGCGTACAACTCAAACATGTTGCTCGCGAGCAGTATAGAAACTAGGGGAGTCGCAGCAGAAGGTACAAAAGATAACTTAAGAAATCAATTATTAAAGGCTCTTTACGGGCCCCCTGCAATGTCCTGAGGCGTGTGTGTGTGTGTGTGTGTGTGTGTGTGTGTGTGTCAGTGTGTGCGCATGTGTGTGTATGTTTATGTTTAAGCCTCTCCCTGGGAAGTTTGCAGAATCGCTGATTTGCTGAGCCATATAAAAACGAGTGAAATATTTTTCCTTGGTTTATCAAGAGCGGTAGCAGCAGGAACATATATCATTTTTGGCAAGTGTTACTCCAAAGTATTCCTACATTTCTAACCTCAGCAACCATGACATGAAGTAAACAAATGGTAGTTTTCTGATTGGACGGTCAGACTTGAGGAAACGAAGATTTGCCCTTTCTGTGATTGTTGATTTTGTTTTCTCTGGTCAGTAAGTTTGCCGTCATAAAGTCACTCACTTCACTTGCTCATGTTGTATGTCAGTGTTTACAAAAAAATATGGTGTCACAAATTTTAGGAGGCGGTAGGAGTCAGCCGATGTTGTTTGCTGACAACATGTAATGCATTTTTTTTCAAAACGCCGCAAACTGGTTATAAAAAAGCTTCAAGCCTGCAGATGGTAAATGAGCCTCGGTGGCTTCTGCTCAACCAAAGATTCAATCCTTCTGCTTCACCCGGAAGAAAAAGGACCTATATGATATAAACAACACAAACCTTCGTCTCAAGCTCACCGGTGTGTCCGACACCCCCCTTTTTTCTTCGTCTCCATCTTCTATTTCTTCCCTGTCTCTGAGTTTCTCTCGGCCTCTCTCTGTTTTTTTTTCCCCTCTTCTTTTCCTTCTTCCACAGCCTCTTCTCCTTCTCCCTCCTGCAGCTCTGAGCAGAGCGACTCCTGGCAGAGATTCAGCAGAGACGCTGCGGGAATGGATGGAGAGGAGAAGAGACGAGGGCTCAGGATTTAGCCCGTGGAGAAGCTGAATAGGCGAGAAAAGGGAGAGACACGAGCAGAAGCAGTGAGCTGGGGAATGTAAAAGACTGAGAGAGAGAAAGAGGCTGTCAGAACCATCACTCCGGTTCTTGTTTTTCCAGCGAGCCGACTGTGTTTGGGTGTCTTGCGATGCCAAGCTGAAATCCGATTCTGCAGGTTGCAGCCGATGACAAAAGGAACATTTCGAAAGGAATTGAGAGGGAGCCGAGTTTTCCTTTATGAAGACGATAACGTTCATCTGACTGACGCCATCAGAGATGAATTCATCTTACTGCATGTTTAATGAAGATAACGTCGTACTGTCAGCTCAACCGCCAGAATAAATGTTAGCCAAGTATATTTCTGCACAACTTATGTTGGATTTTCTATTTTTGCCTTATCACAATGCTTCACTTATGCCCCGGTTCGGTGTAGGCACAAGAACTCGCCGGTTTTAAACAACGGAAAAAATGAAATGTTAGCAGCTTTCTTAAAAACACTCTGCTTTGATGCAATACCCCTCATGTCCTTAAACATATTCATGGGTGTGACTCCAACTGTGGTCGATGGTTTGGTTGCCTTGTTGGCTGTAATAACTGAACATTATATTCTTTATACAATTAGTATTCATGTCTGAGCTGCTGCGTTGGATTGCAAGTGATTTGAGAGGTGTGCCTAATAAACTGGCATCCTAAAAAGGACATCCAGTAGTATTCTCCATTGTCCAATCCAGTACTTTTATTCCTTCTTGTGAAGGATGAGGGACCAGAGTTAGTGTGAGTGACGAAGGATCAAACCACAGACATGCAAGCACTGTTTGCCTCTGTTGCTCTGGGTAATCTAATTATAATGGGAGGCTTATGCAATGACGTGCTAAAATGTTTGTTGTGAGCAGTCAGTGAGGACAGAGTCTCTAACCGCAGGCCGTCTGTTTGCATATCCAAAGTGGATATAAAACATAATTGTAGTCATGAGTGTAAGAAAGTACGTCCTTGCGCTACCTCAAAATATCAGCCGCAACATCAGTGGCAGTTTACATCTGTGATACAAGACAACACATCAAAATGGCAATATGTTGTGGCGGTGGGTACCCTTGTTCTTTAAAAAGAAGAGGAAGCAGTACAAACACCTGCACTGAAAAAAAAGGTCTCCCAGATGGTGTGAATGAGGACAGTGATTACTTATTTAGTAGATGGGCAGAGTACGAGAGAGCAGAGAGAGGGAGAGAAAATGGGAAGTGAGATAAGCAAGTCAAGAAAGAGAGAGAGAGAAAAAACAGAACCGAAGCAAGAGGCGGAAAAAAAAAGACAAAAATAAAACAGATACAAAGAGAGAAAACACAAGTTATGAAAGCAGACAGAGAGAGAGATGCACAGCGTGACTCCCTCTCACGCGTTCCAGCAGCTTTCCAGTTTTCATTCAAGCTGTTATTTTTTTTTCTTTTTCTTTCACTCTTGATCTCTCCGTCTCTCACAGACTTGTTGTCCCTGTAACTCTCTCACGTTTCACTTCATTATCAAGCGTTTCTCGTGTGCCAACCGTGAGAATCCATCGTGGCACAGACAAGGAGGACGAGCAACCAAAAAAAAAAAGAAAAGAAGGCAAATGAGAAGTGATTGTTTTTTAACTCTCTCCGACTTCGGTCTTTATTAGACTGGCATGACAGACTGAGGGTTTATACTGCTAATATATGTCCCGCACAGCTTGCTCCGCTCTCATTCTTGTTTAAACATGAACAATGCAGAACAAAGACGATGAGAAAAGCTGTGGAAGATAATCTTTTGTTGATGTCTGCGGGATTCTATTTGCACATGTCATTTACCCCCCGTTTCTTTCTGGGATTGTAAAGACAGAATCGTCTGTTTTCATCAGCAAAAAAACAAACCTATACTAAAAGAAATGCCTGGGAGGACTTGACAAGATGATTACAATTCGAATGGTATTTCTGAGAATCTGCAGGGATGTTAAAAACATCATCAAACTTCTATTTGAAGTTTATCTCCCAAGTTGAGGCACAAAGACATGAAATACTGCGTGGACGATGTCCCTTTAAACGTAGCGTGCTATGCTGAATGTAATAAATGGTTAGCATCTCGCAAGTGAGGAAATTAAAGCATGCACAGTTAATTGCTTGCAAACTGACTCACGTTTAATAAGAGGAAAATGCTCTCTGAGAATCATTTTAGTGCTGTTAACCACAAACCAGCCGCAGAGAAAATAACACACACCACAGACACGTATTAGCTCTCTGCATGAATAATAAAGCCTCCAGTCAACACTTAGCACAACTGAGCAGCTACATTTTGAAAGTCAAGTGACAGTTATGTTAAGAAAAAAAGCTACTACATGTTTATATTTAATATAAAGATCCATCTACATCATCAGGCTGCCAAAAATGGGACCCGTCATAAGATTCAATTGTCCCATCAGATTGTCTCTAGTAGAAATAATTAAATGTTAATGTGTAATATTAGTGGCTTAATGCTCCTCAAATATGTAGGACACCTAAATATCAATATTTTTTTAATCATCTGAACAGGACAGGCTGAGTAAAGTAAGGAAGTTAATTAAGAGAACTATGGATCTCAGTGCTACGGAAGCTCTGAGAGGCAAATCAATATCAACACACACACGTATACAAACTCTAAGGAACTAATAGACATTATCCTGGAAAACAAAAAAAACAAAAAAATAAACCCGTTCTTAAGTCGTGAAGACAAAAACAGAGAATAGATGAGAACTTAGTCGTCCGGTGTTTTGTTTCTTACCTCTGTATAGTATAATTTTGCATCTTAACAATACAATATAATATAATAGGTGTTTGCTTTCAGTCCACCATTAAGTTTCATCCTCCAGCTGTAAAAGTTTGGGCACCTTCGATCTTCATGAAACACATCAAAGTTCACGAGTAGTAATCGCATTATTGTTGTAATTTTAATAATCACATTAACATGACTGACCTAAGAGATCATGGCCATCAGTTTCATATATGAGGCTCTTTATTGCTTGTTTACATCTAAACTTTGCTGGTTCCATGAGCTCCTTCTTCCACGATCGGACATCTATGTGAACACAAGTAGCACAATTATTCATTTGGCGAGTACGTGACCAAAACAGTAAACATCTCACAGAAACTACACTTCCTATAAGTGTGGTTCTCCACAACATAGCCACACATCCAGGTAGCGCCGTCCTGCGTGTGTGTTCTGTCATACGATGTTTAACTCGGCTGCCAGAAGCCATTGAAGTTAAGCTACTTAGGAAAAGCAAGAATGGAATGACGGGAGAAGAGAGGGAGGAAGAGGGCAAAAGGAGGGCAGGGATGAAATGAGCTTTTAGCCAGAATAGGCAGACGGGACGCGAGGAGGAGACGGAGGAGGAGAAGGAGAGACAGACATGAGAGAAATAGGGCGGAGAGAGGGAGGAGAGGTGAGGATGAGTGGAGAGATTTGGAAGGGTGGAGTGGAAAGGGGAGAAGAAAGAGAGAGAGGTAGATGGAGGGAACAGTGTTATACCAGAAGTGTGTCAAACGGTATGGAGATGAGAGCGAGATGAAGAGGGGAGATGGGAGAGGATGGATTTGGTCGAAGGAGATGTGGGGAAAAAAAAAAAAGGTTTGAAGGCAGGAGGGATTTATGGATGGATGGATCAAGTCCTGCGGATCGCTCTCAGAAGCCACATGGCCAAATTAATTTCCTGCTGCACCTGGACGAGCGGGATAAACATGCTAATAACGTAGACCCCATAAAATGATGAGTCCACTCTGCCCTCAGCGCCTGAACCATTAAGTAGGAGGAGGGCGACGATGGAGGGACTGGGGAGGTGCAAACAAGAAACGGAAGAAGATGGACGAAGCAGGGAGGAAATGACAGATATGGAAAAAGAGAAGAAATAAGATGATGGACGGAGGTGAGAGCAGAGAGAAGGGTTTTATGATGAAATGAGCGGAGACTGGAGACATATGAGAATAAGAGGGAAGAAAAGGTTTGGGGAGGAGTGAGGTGATATCTGAGAGAGGAGACATATGGTCCCACTGCTCTCATTCTGCAAGCCAGGTGTCTACGACACACACACACACACACACACACACACACCTGACACTATAGGGGGGTATTAATATCCTTGAGGCCATATAAGACAGATGGTATAGCTCCACGTTAATCCCTCTGTGCCCTCCAAAACTGACCCTGACTCAGATAGTAAACACGGTGGCAGCCGGCCAGGACTTCTCTCCTCCAAAGAGCTGGACATAAAAAGCCAGCGGTGATCAGAAGTCCACCAACGAGCCAACAACAGCCACGTAAATGATCTGCTTTCTGTCTCCCCCCCACAGGTGTGTACCCAATGTCTGTATCAGAGGACAAAGTGCCAGGAGAGGAGGTGGGCCGTCTCAAGGCCAAAGACCCCGACCTCGGAGACAACGGAATGGTGAACTACCGCTTAGTAGACGGCGACGGGATGAACATGTTTGAGCTGAGCACCGACTCCGAGACCAGAGAGGCTGTCATCAAACTGAAGAAGGTAAAGGAAATGCAAGAAAAGAGACTCGTGGACCTAAAAACCTGCTGACACCACAAGAGGGAAAGCCTCTGATCTGGCTCTCTGGCTGCAAAATGCTCCACTTTGTCACTCAGCAGGTCATGAATAATGTCTATGGCTGAAAATGTAGCGAGCGGCTGAATCCAAACAGCAACGTTGCAGCCGCACGCTTTAGGAAGCTGAAGGTTAGTACAGAGCTTCGTAAAGCAGAGGGGAGCTGGAATTAACACCACTTAAACACTGATACACTGTAATTAAGCAATCTCAATTACAGCCGCTTTAACTTTACAGCCCTCGCGTTTATTTAACAATATGTATTTCCGAATGTGAAGTCTCAGCAGAACAGTCGAGCATCTCCAGTTTAGGGAGGGACGGAGAGAGGAACGACTTTAGAAGGTCAAAGCTAGTCAGAGCTGTTGGAAGGCGTTCGTACTGTAGACGGAGTTACAGTAAGTTTTTCCACATAAAAATCTTTATGCTACAGAGCCGAGAGGAAAAACAGACGATTTAATGATTCATTTATAGAAAGCGGTTCCCAGCGACAACTCAAGATTTCCATTTGCGCTGGGAAGGGAGAAGGTAACATTAGGAGAGATGTTCAGTTGTTGTTACTCCACTCGTGAAAATCCAGCACATGGAACATTTGATTAGTAAAGATAAGACTTTATTGATCCCCGAGGGGGAAACTCACAATCGTCGTAGCACTTTATGGTCAGGAACGTTGGTCAAAAGTGCTTGTTTGCTGATAGCAGGCTGCTCGAACGGCGAGCGCTGATGGAAACAAATGTGCCATCAACCATTATTTTTCAATATAAACAGCGGAGGAATGGAGTTGAGCCTGCACTTTTCCTTCCGACGCAGCAAGTTAAGTGCAGCCTCAGTCAGCCCGCATTCCAGCCGCCGTCTTGAGATTTGGGTCTTAATGCTGCGCGTCATAATAGAAGAAAAAGAAAAAGGGTGATTGACAAAAGAAAAGAAAAAGACGGCGCAATAAGGCAGGTGGGTGGAAGTGGCGCTGCGTTCCCTTTTCCCTGACGACCGGCGCAGGTTCTTATTATGTTTGATACGAACGCTGGCCGGCCAAGGGAGGCATGAAAGTTAATGCACTCTCGCTCACAAAACCACGGAAGAGAGCTCATCTTCTGCACTGTGACTGTAACCCACACGTGCACACACACAGGCACACACACTCCATAACTATAGCTTTCAGTGATCCAGCTCAGCGCACACAATTACTTCTTCTCACTCTTTCTGTCGCTGCCTCTCACACACACACACACACACACACACACAGTCTCTTATTCTCTGACATACACACATTCAAGTCCCTCCGTCTCAAAACACACACAGCGGTCTGTCAAATACACTCGCGCACGCGCACACACACATATTATTGTACTGTATGTGTGGCTGCAGGTCAGGATTATGAGCTGAATCTTCCAGTGAGCTGCGGTCGCCTGCTTTCCCCCGCCGGGGCGTCCGACCTCAGAGTCTCTCAGTCACAAAATAATGGCATTTTGTAGCTGAGCTGTCAGTGTGGTGTGTGAGGTAAAAAGGACAATGAAATAAACCCCAAATCATTCTGCTAAAAGGTGGTTTTATTCTTCTCTTGTGGAAAGTTATCCTGAGAATTAATAGAGGTCATTTTTGCAGAGCGTTTTGTAGGTTTGTCAGACATTCAGTCTCACAAAGGTGGGGGAGCTCCAAACCATATCCTTATTTGGTTGAAATCTTGGCAGTCAGATCTGTAATTATTATGCGTGTGCTTTAAAACTATGATGGCATCCGTGGCGAGCTGCGCTTCCCCGTCCAGACAGCAGTGACGTTGCTCAAAAGAGCAGCCAGCCTTAACCCACCTCTTGTTTTCACTGATGCGGTGGGAAAATCTTCTGTCTGAATCAATCGATACAAGTCTGTTTCATGCCTTTTTTCTCCACCGGCTGCATGAGCGATTCCTTTGGAGCTCAGTGCTGGAGCTTGGCATTAAGACTGGCAGGGTTAGGGGGGGGCTCTCATCCCACTGGTGTCACCAGCAGTGAGCAGGGAAATGAGTGAATAATAACAATGAGTAATGTTCTCTCTCCTCGCTCAAAAAAAAATACAATTTGTGTGTCCTGGAGGGAGGCAGTTAACCCAGAGAGCAGGCGTCAGCGTGGTTTTCACTGGGCAGTAATCAGCTGGGAATTTTACAAATTTGCAATTCCTGGAAGCACCGAAACGCAGAGAAGGCCACGACTAGACAAAG
Organism: Diplodus sargus; assembly: GCA_903131615.1. Lineage (NCBI taxonomy): Eukaryota > Metazoa > Chordata > Actinopteri > Spariformes > Sparidae > Diplodus > Diplodus sargus. Next base: position 10,835,687 of record CAEMYA010002116.1, on the reverse strand, counting down.
GCACATGGGAACAGTTAAGAATGTGTAGTTTTCAAATGATGATCCTTCAAAAGAATATGTCACTGACTTAATGTGCTGAAGAGCCAAACAGGGCAGCCCAATCAGTGAGTAACGAGAGGAACTCTGTGTGTGTGTGTGTTTGGCTTTCAACCCACCTAAAGGCAGGAAAGTTTGCTTGAGAAGTATTAAATGTGTGGGTGAACCTCATACGCTCAAACTCAATAAAACGAAATCTAGACAGGACCATTGATCTCACTGTAAAAAAGGAAAAAAAAAAACAGTCTGGCACAATAAACACACGAGCTGAATGAAGCCACATGTCAACACTTAAGTCTTCTTTTTGGAAGGCAGTGACGGCAAGAGCTTTAAAACCTCAGTTAATGTAATGAAAAGTGTTGCCCTGTTAAGATCAATTCAATGTAATTAAACTGTTTGAAGTCGTGTCGACCCAAAACTTTGAGTCAACGGTTTCAAAATGTGTCATCGTGAGTTCAAGTGTTGGATTAAGTGGATGTTCTTTATCGTCCCCGAGAGGCTCTTTGGTTTGCAAACAGTAGTCAACACGACTAATACAGAATGGAATAGAGAAAACAGATAAATACATATAATTAATGTCATAATAAAGCTGCAATGAGCTATGAAAACACTACGAGATCATCAGAACTACAGAACTACAACTTGTTTCAGAACCCGGCAGCTGAGCTCAGCGCATTCTGTACAAATTCTGTTAAATATCTCCGTCGAGGAGGTTAATGTTTTCACCCCTGTTTGTTTGTTTGTGCGTCTGTTGGATTGTCAGCAGGATTTCGCACAAAACTTGGATTGACGACGGGTCATTAACTGGAATTATGTCTCGCTTTCTTTAACATTGCGAGGATACAGCGTTTTCCCTAATTACTCCATGAATAATGCATGAGTCTTGATGAAGAAAAACAAAAATCCATTCTTGGATCTGGTGAGCTTAAATCATGGCGGAGCAGCGATGGGGTGGTTTTAAATGTAGAGTCGTACAGTTTGAAACTGGATGAGGCTTGATTAAATTTAGAGGCGACTTTTGGGCGTTGGTGGATGTTTGTGTACGTGTTGAGGCAGGCACACACATGCACAAACAATCAGACATGGCGGCAAAACCGTGTAATTACAATGTCACGTGACGCAGACCGGCCCGAAGACTTTTTTCCACCTCCATGGCTATATAAATCCGAGCCGTCGATGTGCCGGCAATTGTGTGAGATGGGCGGTGTCTATGACGTGCACTGTTGTGCGACCCACAGCCGGGGACTTTTAAAACCAGGAAACAGCGGACGTCAAGATGAGCAACTGGACAGCCGCTGAGATCCAGGAGACGCAGTGTCTCCTCGGTCTCTGTAGCTGTCTTCGTTGTCCGCTAGTTGTTGTAGCGGCAAGCTACTAACGGTCGCTACTTTCAAATTAAAACCCAGTTCTAAACTCCAATGGGGTGCAATGTAAAGCTTTTATTTTGAAGACAAATTCGACCTGCTTCTCTGTTCACGTCAACTTCGTGCTTCACGTCACGTCACATGTTTACGGCGACCCCTTTTTGGAAATTTAGGAATATAACACCTCCGTTTTAGATAGACAGGGCAGCACATTGCCGCCTTTATCTTGCTGCAAATGTGCCACCTTTTCTATCTAAAACGGGCTTTTGATTCGTGTTACTGGAGGTCTAAACTGGAATTGGCTTCCAGAAGTGATGCTGAAGATCCCGGGGAAGTTGATTTTTTTTTTGGCTTCATGCGCCACCGAGCAGCTTTCCTCCGACGCCACATCCAGATTTCCCCCTTATTTAAAAGATCCATGTGGGTAAGGTGCACTGACTAATGCCAGGAGCTATCAAACAACAATCCCTCTTCATAAACGCCTGTTTCTGCTGGAATAATAGCCTTAATAGCCTAAAGCTGATTTGAAATGTGTGCCTCTGTGTGTTTGTGTGCGAGAGAGAAAGATGCTCACACCATGCAACAGCCCTTCATGGATGTTTATGTTTGTATGTGCGTTTGATTATTGTGTTTTCATGCTTCTCAGGGGAAATCAACATCTTTTGCCACACAATTAAAAAAGGCCAAACACTTACACACAAAACGCATGTGAAGACTCGCACCTGAAGACACTTTCAAATCAGCCTTCGGGAGTGGCCTCCACTAATCTCTATTCTCTCGCTTCCCTTCTCACAAACACACACACACGCACACACGCACACACGCACACACACGGGGATGAGCTTTAATCAGCTATTCTCTTTCAACTGTGTCCTGACGAAAGCAGTCCACAGAATATTAAGGAGCTGTGTGTGTGAGTGTGGGAGTGTGTTCAGGAGAAAAGAGAGGGAAGGCGTTATTGTGAATATTATTACCGCACGCTGATTACATAAAGACGGAGAGAATGAGGAGAGAGTGGATCTACCGACTGAGAGACGGAGGGGACAGAAAGCGAGAGAGGACGACGGAGACGGAGACGGAGCGAGCGTGACAAAACCCCAAAAAAGAGGAAATGAAAGAACTGGGTCACATCAATCCTTTTAGCACCGTACCCATCGTCAACACGTTCGACACCTACACCGACACCACCGAGTCAGAAGCTGCTGCGAATCAGTGTGGAACGATCCATCGAAAGAGGGGGGACGTCCCTCCAGCGTTGAGTCATTTGTCAGCGGCGTCACATGAAAACAGTTCTGAAGCTGATAGATTAAAAGAGCTTCTGGGAGCCGTCTTCAGAGGGGTAACATGCAGATGATGGGGACCGGCCACCATGTTTGATCACTCACAACAAAAGGAAAGAATAATGGAAGAGCCTTTTCCCTGAAAAAGACATTGACATCATGCAACGTTTTAAATCTTCCCCCATGAAATGAGACCCTTCAAGACCCTCGTACACCATCAGTGTTTATGCAAACTGACGTGACCGGAAATTTCCAATATGCTATCTTCAGTGTTGCTGTGGCAACCCCTGGTGTTATCACAATGCTATTTGCCATTCGTCTGATGGAGATGGAAAAGCACGGTCGCTCGCTTTCATTCAGAACTTCCTGTGATCAATCAAGTCATCAGATATATACGAGCAAAGGTTGCACCAGTTGGCAACGAGACATTGGTCAAACTGGGAATTAAAAGCCATCAGAAGGGGGTGAAATGCAACATTTAGATACAACAAAATGCTCGACTGTCATTCATAAATCAGCATCACCATGCAACGTTAGCTCGCTGGTTGTTTGGCTGCTGAAAAGGCCGTTAATACATTGAAATGATGAGTTCTCACAACCCCTCAGCTTGAAGTGAGCCTCTGAAAAAGCTCCATTTCGAAGGTCACGTAGTTCGAACACTTCGCCCGACTCTCCTCTGCCAACGAGGATCGGGACACCCTACCCCGAGGCGTAAATACACTAAACGGAGGGGCAGGGCTGCTGTAAGTGGTGCGGAGCACAGGGTGTGTTAAAGATTAAACCATAGTCTTATCAATCAGCAGCAACCATCCATAATATTTGGAATGAGTAGTTTTGGTAACCATTCTAATCACTGGTAACCCCCATGTGTCAAACTCATAAATCCATAGCAGCTTCACTGTGAATGATTTTACAACACTTCACACGAGGCTTACGAGCCCTCGCTCCTCCCGACGGGATTTCATTAAGTGATGATAGCGTGGAGATGAAAAGATCAAGCTCGCTCTTGGGACTTTGCCAGTTCAACATCTCCATACTGGCTGGAAAAATAGTGGTGGGGGGAAAAAAGGGGGTTATTATCAGGGTTTATAATACAACGCTGATACCCAGAAGAACATTTTATTTTTTATTTTTTTACTGTGATGATGCCGATGACGGAGCCGGAGCGGATGAGTGCAAGTCGCAGCCAAGTGCTGTTGGCAACGTACGAGTCCTCATAATCATAGCAGAGAGCATCTCTTGGGTATTATAGCTTTTTATACAATGTCTGCCAACACATTTGTTGACTTGCAGGTTTCCGCTGCAGTAGTATACGCTCAGTATAAGAATAGAAGTCAGGAGAGAGGGGAGGATCAGTTAGATGTACGCACCGTCTAGCTGAGGGTCATCTCTTTGTGTCTGCTGTGCCACTTTTTCATGGCTGATAGAAAATGTGAGAGAAATGCGTGATGTTTTTCAGTTCGGGCATCGAATGACTTGCCTCAAAGCACACGCTCAATTCAGTCGATTTAATATCAAGGCCATTAAAAAGTCAATGGGTTTCCTACCAATACAGAGTAAAGTGAATTGAAAGCTCAGTTCAATATGAGAGAATTGAATCTCAGGTTTGTCCTCTGGCCTTCCTCAGGGAGTTTAAAATGTATTCCTAATTCATCTGTCTCGATTATAAAGGTGTAATAAACGAAAAGAAAAAACAATAGAATAAAAAATAAAAAGCCAGATTGTAGTTCCTCTCAATTTCATCTCCCACCTTGTGAGCCAGAAACACTTTCTGCTCCCTTTTATCATGCGGTGTCCCAAACTCCCAAACCTAATCCCGGCTCATTAAAAAGCAGACCAGTATTGTTTTCATTGGATGATGAAAACGGCCCAACAGAAACACCCGAAAATGATTCATTCATGATTCATTGTGGTCCCAAAATACTCTTATTGTATCATGTAATATCGTGCAATACAAATTATCTTGAGGTAAAAAGTCAGCGTTCGGGCTACTCCTGATCCTTTTGCTGTGTAATAGTGGTGGCAACAGTCTGGCTTTCAATACAAGTGATATTACGGCTGTTCTCATCCGTGTAGCAACAGCTCCCCCTATCAGACGACCAGGATACAACACCGGACACTTCCTCAGAGCTGGTGTCTGCAGTGGAGAATCTGTATAGAGCCATTCAGATATTATTACACTGCAAAATGTGTGTTTGCAGTTAACAGCAAATAAAATGGGGATGAATGTTGACTTGAAAAGAACTGATTCACTGACCTCTCTCTCCTCTCTCTCTTACAGATGGTGGACTTTGAGACTAAGCGGTCGTACACTTTGAAGGTGGAGGGATCCAACCCTCACGTTGACCCTCAATTCCTCGCTTGGGGGCCTTATAAGGACGAAGCCACGATAAAGGTAAACAAGTGTAATATGTTTGTCAGATATAAGAGTGTGCTTGAGTATGTTACAGATGCACAATGTGGATTGGATGTGGATTTATTTTTTTGCTTCTCAAGGCTGTTACCAATAAGATAACCCATAATTTCACATACAAGAAGTTACTAACCCTTAGTTTATGCGGACTTCAGGGTCAGAAAGGCGAGCCAAGATGATTTAAGACACCATAGCTCTCAACGCCGACTTCTGACAACATGTTTTCTTCTTCTTCTTGGTCTTCTTCTTCTTTTATCCACCAGTAAATATAAAAGAAGAAGATGAATCACAAGCCATCTCAGTCAATGAAAGCAGTTTGGCCTCATCTTATCGCCTTAAACTTCATCGATAAACGCTGAAAATATACATTTCCTAATATCAGACCAATGATTTATCGGTGCAGTATATATTGTGCATCCCTTTGTGTGAGAGTGTTTGTGTGTGTGTGAGTGGCGGCATAAGAAAGAGAGACTTTTTATGTGTGTGTGACTAGATAAACGTCACAGGATCCTTTAGAACAACTCTTTGTGTTTGTGTGTCTGCAGATATCAGTGGAGGATGCAGATGAGCCCCCTGTGTTCGTCGCTCCCAGTTACACCTTTGAGGTAGAGGAGAATGCGCCCGAAGGCACCCTGGTGGGTCGCGTCCACGCCAAGGACACCGATGTTGCCAACAATCCCGTCAGGTAACACGCAACAAACACCGAAACGCACACGCTGGCGCACAAACACATTTACTGAGTCATACTTGCCGCAGTGGGAGAATGTGAATTTTTCAGACGTGTAAATTCTCATGGAGCACCGCCAAAAAAACAAATACTTGTAAATAGTGTTCCTTCAGCTACACTGAACAAAGATAGATGAGCTTGGCTTTACGCTCATACTTTTATGCAGATTACATACACGGAAGTTTTCAAAAGAATAAGGAAGCAAAACAAGGATTACAGAAGCATAACCAGACACAATTCATATAAAACAAGTGGAAAACAATCACTGGGTCTTTCATGTTGTCTAACTCGACAGTCGAGACTTAGTATATTACGTTTGGACATAAATAATGTCCGATTATCTCCATAATGTCCTCACTGAAGCTCCAGAAGAGACTTCCCGGTCAATTCAGTGTTCATTTGCCAAAGGAGGATGTCTAATGTCTTAGAATACAAGCTGTAAATGCAATTTAATTTTCTACAAACTGCTTAAGCCTAATGCGTAATAGCAAAATAATACCAGCCCGTTGTGTTTACTCTCCTCGTAGGTACATGATCCCTCGGTACACAGATGTGGAGCAGTTCTTCAGCATCAACACGGAGGACGGCATGATCGTCACGATGAGACCGCTGGACAGAGAAACACAGAACTGGCATAACATATCCGTGTCGGCCACAGAGATCGGTACGTATACGCCCCAAAACACAGAGACACGTGAAGAAAAACTGGAGCTGAATCTGGTGTGTGTGGGCCACCGTGCAACGAGCTGAGACAGCAGTGTGACTCATTATGGTTCAGCCTTCACGCTCACACCTATTACATTTAAATGTGGAGGGACACCGCGGCTCTGAGAATGTCAGCGCTAATTGACTGATATTTTCAGACATTTAAGCAGAATAGTTATCGGGTATTCTAATGGCACTTTTTTGCCCAATTGGGACTCAGGAGGCGGTCAAATCTTAAAGGATAAGTTCACCCAAAAATGAAAATGTAGTCATTATCTAGTCACCCAGCTGCCAATGGAAAGTTTTATATCTTGCAAAAAAAAAAATCGTCTGGAGCTTCACAGCAGAACAGCATTTCAGATAAAGGCTTGTTTTAAAACATACAGCTCATCTGTGGCAATCCAAGTCTCCTCCTCCGCAACGCTGTTTTGCTGTGAAGCTCCAGAAATGTTTTGTGGACTGCGAAACTTCACCCAACTTTCCATCAGTAATTTTAAAAATCCTTTAATCTGTGCTTTCATTACCGGTTTCAAATGCGCCAAGTCACAATTGTGGCGTACCATCTCCGGGGCTCAGTTGAAGCACACCCAACCGGTTGTGGTGATGTCAGATCATCATTCAGGGACAAAATGGTAGCTTCCTCTCCCACTTATCGTCATCCGGTTTCCACTTTTCAAGCAATAAGTGGAAGGTGCCGAGCAGAAATCATATGTGTGTGGCAATTTGTTCTACTGAACATACTCAACAGTACGCTGATGAACATAGGATGGAGAGAGAAAGTCAAAGATGGAACAGATGGAAAATTCCCAGACAGCCACCAGGCTGTACATTTGCTGGCATCCAGAGCCCAACCTGTCATTCTGCGGTGCTGGACACACTCCATGACATCTTATGTGCAACATTTAAGTGGGTTCAAGCTGCTGCCTTTAATTTTTTTCCCTCTGGGTGGGACTAAAGTTGGAATGTTTGCTGTGAATGTCAGTGCAGAAGTGTCGAGACCTCAGTGAACTTATCATTTTTTTACGTAGATAACTGGTGATATTATTTTTGTTGAGAGAATCCAGCTGTTAGGCTCAATGCCCGACTGTTGACACTGAACACTGAGCGCTGTCTGTCTGTCGGTCTTATTTCGTTTTCATAAGACGCTTCTGTCAGAAATAGAAACAAATAGAAGTGTTATGTTTAGTCTGCTATTGATAGAAGTTATCTGAGATTTGTCCAGTTAATTCTGGTCAAATCCGCCTTCGCCTTTATTCTTGATGAGTTAGTTTACGTCAATCAAAGGCATTAAATCTGACAAACTTAAAGACGATCTGAAGGCTGAAGACAAACAGCTGTTGAAGCACCACTTCAGTTCAAACTGTTTTATAGATTTCAGTGAGTGAGCTGGTCACAGCACAGAAGTACAGTCTGATGCAGTGAAAAAGAATAGAAAGTAAAAACTGTTGAGGCACCACTAAAATATTAAACTATCCGTCTCCACCACAAACACTCCTGCTAACTACACAGAGAGAGTGAGGGGAGAAAACAGGGGAGTGCCAGCCGACCCACAGGGCCTCTGGACCTTTTCTCTCCCCAGCTTCATCCCCACAATCCCTCCAGCCAGCGAGCCTCGGTGGCCCCACCCTGGTATTCTGTGGTCGGGGCTCGAACTAGCAGAGCGCCGCGTGGTTTCCCTGTGGCGTGCTAGACGCCAGACGGCCAGATGGAAACGGGCTCTCCGCCCACAAAGCCAGGACCATTGCAGGCTACGCTAACCGCTAACAGGCCCTGGGAAGCTAAATAAATGCCTCGTAATGACAGGGTAGTGGAAAACTCATACTGACTAGAATTGCAAATATGTGAGGCAGCACAATGTAAAAATGGATGGTTTCTCTTTTTTTTGCATGGACAGAAAACTCTCCTCTCTCCGTCTGTCCTAGTTAATATTCTGAATGAATCAAGAGTTTGCTGCACGTGTCTATGTCGGCTGTTTAGACATAATTCTGTCAGCATCACACCATTATTTTATTTTTTTCCCCTTCATTTAAATCTCCAGCAGGCACAACTTGACATTTGTCACTTTTTGCATATCAAAAATGGCTCCGGCAAAAATAAAAGCGTGGGAGCCGGGCTAACTGAGCGGCACTGCTGTCTGACGGGATATTTTGATGTCTCACAAACTCGTGTCTGTAATTTTTTTTTTTTTAGCAAATCAAAAATAACAAATAGCTGGCTGAGTGGCTGACTGATTGACAGCCAATCTCGCTGGGAAATATTCATAGTTAGCTTTGTGTTCAGCCAATGCCAAACATGGATTAGAATGCAGACAGACAAGCAATCACAAGCAAGCCACAAATGACATTTGGTCTGTAATGAATTTGACACCGCTTTGAATTTTTTTGTACGCAGCAGAACACTCATCATTTTTGCCCTCCTCTGTGTGTGTGTGTGTGTGTGTGTGTGTGCAGGGGGTCACCACCAAGACACCAAAGTGCGCGTCAACATCAAAGTTAAAGACGTGAATGACAACCCTCCGGAGTTTGCGACCAACAACGAAGTCCTCATGTGCGAATCTGTCACACCGGGGAAGGTACGTCATTAAGTAAATCTACGTATTTGGTGGATTAGGGTAAACAAACATATATTTAACAGTACGTGGCGCTAATGTTTTTTGTTTGGTTTTAGGTTATTGAAAGAGTCAGCGCGGTGGACAAAGACGAGATGGCTCACAGGCAGCACTTCACGTTCAGCCTCGCTCCGGAAGTCGCCCACAACAACAACTTCTCCCTCAAAGACAACAGAGGTAGACAACCTTTAAAGTATCATCTCCGTCTGCTACTCTCACCTCTTTTTTTAGCTCCAGTTCATTTCTTCACTCATTTCGGTCTCTAACCCCTTCTAGCCAATCTTAGCGTCTCTTCATCTGCGGTCTTCTCTCTCTCTCTCTGTCTCTCCTTTCGCTGAGATTAGATCAAAGCATAACCAGATGGAGGCTTACACTACCTTGTAGAAAGCAGCAGGTGCTCTGAATTTCCCTCACACACACAAATGCACACGTGTCCTGCGGGCTGTATTAATTGCAGTGGGGTCTCTGTCCGTCTGTACACATATCTTTGGGGGCCAACTGATTGAATTAAGTTTTGCGAGTGCTGGGAAAGAGAGAGAGCGAGAACAGAGAGGGAGGGAAGAGGAGAGGAACGCAGATAGATAAAGCTATAGCTGTCGGAGACGGAACATAAAAGTGGAAATGTGAATCAACAGGGAAGGGATGTGTGGGATTTAAGGGACCTATTGGGCACTGTAATAAAATCAGGGAGTGTATCTGTAATACACAGGGCCAGCAGTGCCTCCCAGAGAGTCCTGTGTCTCTGTATCATAGTAGAGACGCTGCATGGGGAGCAGAACTGCTCGGTGTGACACCAAAAGCATAGTTGATAGCGAGCTAGATAGCTAGATAGTCAATCCATCTGTCCACATAGTCTCAGACGCCTCAGATCCGCAGACACACTGGCACAGCTGTCAGGGAGTACCGGTGTTGGCAGGAGGCTGATAGCAACAGATGACAGTGACATCAGCAGCGGAGGGCTGGGAGTTACCTTCACTCTCTGTCGGGGGGAAAAGTTTGAGTCCCTGCTGACTTTCTGTGTTTTCTTTATCTTGTTATTTCTCTGACTGCGACTGTGTTGCATCATTCTTTCCTTTCACCTGGGGCTTCAGTGCAGCGTTTACTTGTTTGTCTTCATCAAGCACTATTCCTATAACATAAAACATTAAAACACAAGTATAGTAACACCAGTATCTGTATAACATAACTTCCTTTCCATCCAGCAATTCTGAACTTTTTCCCTTCCGTTGCTCGTGTTCGCTGCACTGCATTAGCTTTCATAATTTTGACTTATATTGCTGCACAATGTATTTTTAATATAAATGTTCAGACTGAAACTCCTGAAACTACTCCCAACTACCTCATATCTTCATGTGCCTGCAAAAAAAAGCGAATGTGACATTAGAAAAGAATAATTCAGATAGAGAGGAAGAAGAGAGGCAGAGCCAGCGAGCCGATGTCAGAACAGCAGTGACATCTGCTTTTGATTACATTTCCTTCCCCGACTGAAGAATGGATCTACTACTTAACAGCAATGTAATATCACCAAAGTCACACCTCATTGGCTCTTAGTATTTGTAAAGTCCAAGCTATGACAGAAGTCTAAACACCTAGTTTGGTATTGGCCGTCTGTTATACTCCCCCTGTTCGTTGATAGATTAAAAAGAGGATCCTTTCTATCATTCCACCATCTCATCTTTCTTTACTGACCAACACATTTCTATCTCCCCCCCCACAGACAGCACAGCCAGCATCTACGTGCTCCGCAAAGGATTCAGCCGCCTGACCCAGGATGTTTACTACCTTCCCATCGAGATAAATGACAACGGTTTCCCGGCGATGAGCAGCACCAACACCCTGACCATCAGAGTCTGCTCCTGTGACAGTAAAAACACCATCCTCTCCTGCAACGTGGAGCCCTACGTCCTGCCAGCCGGTCTCAGCACGGGGGCGCTGATAGCTATACTGGCCTGTATCGTCATTCTGCTGGGTAAGGAGCTGACGGTTTGTTGGTTTTGATACGTTAGTCTGGCGAGGATTACTGATTCACATAAGGTTTGCCTTGTTGTGGATCAAGTTCTGACACAGTGCTGCAGGGACGACATATTTTTGTAGGCCACCCTTGAAGTCATCATCGGTCTGGTTCCCTCAACAAAAAAGAGCCAATGAGATTTTTCCCAGTTGAGTTTTTGGATTATTGCAGAAAATAAGCTCTGTGGCGAACACATGTTTATGATCCTTACATGTGTTGTTCCGCCAGATAATCTTCACAAGTTAACACCACTTGTTTATGATTTTTGAAGCTTAAATGCAATCTCCAGGATTGAAACGTGACATCAAAGACACCAAAACTGAGCTTCACACTGCACTAAACTACACACAATTTACATTAAATGGACATTTAATGACTGTTTAGCCACTTGTTTGCAACCTCTGTTTTAAAGACAGATACAAGCTTTAAAATGTGCAAGCGCACATGTTTTATGTTTTGGAACGAAAATTTCCAGATAACCACAGACATCTAACCAAAAATCAATCTGAAAAACCCAAATACAAAATTGCAGACTTTATTTCTTGGTTTTCAGACTCAGTCCTGCAGCACTCTCTTGGATGCCTGATTGAGATTATCTTGCAGTGTGTTAACAGAATGAGTCTTTGTAAAGATTAGAGGTCCAGGAGACACAGCTATGTCTTTTTTTTTAGAAAGCACTTTCCATACAATAGTAAATGTTCTACAGGTTACATTTGTGTCTCCAGCCTTCTTCTTTTCTTTTCCACTAACCCACATCGCAGCTGTTAACTGTAGTTTTCCTTTTTTTTTCTTTTTTAAATATACACTGTATTATTCTTGTTGTTAATATCACATATGACATCCAGAGTACGACAAAACTGAGAACCTTTCAGAAGCCTGACACCACCTGCAATTAAAAACGGCTTGTGTGCGCGTTGCAAAATCCGATAATGATATTAATTTAACTGTCCAAGGTCTAATTACACTATCTCCTACAGTGAATACTAATTATCTAACGCTCACATTCCTCCAGTTTTTTTTCAGAAACTGTGTGAGGATTGTTATGTAATCACAACATGCAGGACATTTTTGTTTGATTCGTGTGTTTTTTCTCTGGCAGCGATCGTGGTGCTGTTTGTTGCACTGCGGCGTCAGAAGAAGGAGCCATTGATAGTGTTCGAGGAGGAGGACATCAGGGAGAACATTATCACTTATGATGACGAGGGAGGTGGCGAGGAGGACACGGAGGCTTTCGACATCGCCACACTGCAGGTATGCAAAGGAGTGTGAAAGTGAGAAAACAAACCTCCTACTCCTTTTGTCAGTATTTGTCCAAGGACACAGTAGGCTCAGTAAGGCTTGATTCCATCCCAATGTTTTACTCCTACCCCAAGTTTTCCAGTGCAACCCTTTAGAGTCTCAAGGGGTGGTGATTGAAAAGCTCCCCCTATAAAGTGGGACAACATGTCAAGACCCTCATACGTCATCAATTGTCGCTGATGCCATATTTAAACAAACGCAACTGGACATTTCTTCAGCTGTGGTACATCACTTTGCATTACTGGACAAATCCTGTTATTATTTCAATGCCATTAGCATCCTGTGCTCCTTCTCTGCCAGCCTGCACTGATATTTGAGAAGTGGTACCAGGTCCAGCGGCTTCACTCCTGGATTTCAGTAGGCATACATACATATTGGCCCTTATTTCAGTGTTGCATTCCTCCGTTTGATGACATTGTATATGTAAAGATGTCAGACCGTCAATCACAAATAAGCAAAAACAACCAAACTATAGCTTGCTAGCTAGTTAGCTACCGAGCAAAGTCTTACCAATTATGACTGTTAAAAAGAAATTGTTTAGAGATTTTTTAGAAGCAAACTGTAGTCATATAGTCCTCACACTGAGCCCTACCCCTTTATACCAACTTACCTCGAGGCACACACAAAACGGAGATACACTAACAGATTAGGGTTCAAGGGGTGTTTTGGGGATTGAGCCTTAATTAATTAAAGTCAAAGGCATATTAGGATTACAAGAAAAGGGTGGAGAGTTACTTGACATCAACAATTTTGTATTTCATATATTTTTTTGGATGCACCTCATCCTTACAATTATCTTTCTCATTAAACAGCCTTTACAGCCTTATCTGACTGTTACATTTTAAAACAAGGCGCTTTCTCTCTAATTGCTCAGAACCCAGATGGTGCCAACGGTTTCCTGCCAAGAAAGGACATCAAACCTGAGCTCCAGTATCCCCTCAGACCCGGTGGCCGCCCAGCAGCCAACAGCGTCGACGTTGATGACTTCATTAAGACTCGAATCGCAGAGGCCGACAGCGACCCGACCGCACCCCCTTACGACTCCATTCAGATCTACGGCTATGAGGGCAGAGGATCGTTGGCTGGGTCGTTGAGTTCCCTCGAGTCTGTCACAACAGAGTCCGACTTGGATTATGACTATCTGCAGAGTTGGGGGCCGAGGTTTAAGAAGCTGGCAGATTTGTACGGGACCAAAGACTGCTCTATTCATGACGGGGATGATGGTGAAGACTCTTAACAGCGGTCTTTCCGTGTGGACGCCCCCGATTTCTGATTAATTGATTCCATGAGGATTCGTTAGCTGAGGGTTAACACTCCTCAATACCCAATTGTTACCACCTGATCAGTTCATGCCAATTCGTCAACGGACGTTAACAGCTCTCCCTCCCGTGGCGCCTCCCTGGTCCTCCAGGATGATTTGTTAATGAACACTTAATGAACGCTTGGACTCGAACCGCTTTTCCCAAATCTCTCCTTTCCCGCCCATTTCTCTTCCCCACTCTCTTTCTACAGACTGAGCATCGCAGGGCTGGGAGATTTTGTTATGTCACCAGTTTGTTGGTTTGAAAAGTAAAATTGTTGGGGGGAAAAAAATGTTGCTGTATGATCAAAAAGACTTGCTTATAGCTAAATGTTTAGTTTATTAGAGGTTCTATATACTTTTGTGGACTGGATTCACGTACTTAGCGAATGGTTCCTGAGAGAAATGTTATTCCCCCGCACAGGTTCCTGAGTGGGATATATATATTTCCCTTAGTGGTGTTTGTAAAGAACACACTGGAAGAGAAGAAGAGCGAGATACAAGCAAAATCAAAGAGGAAGTTAGAATGGGATTCAGCAGCTGCCTGATGTTAGGAAAGAGACCTAAAAAAGGTAATGACGACGTGTCGGTAGGATCAAACAGTCAAACAAAACTCTTTGCGATGTGTTGTTGTGTGTGCAGAGTTCAGCAGGTACTGTGGCTTAGATAGCGTGACCCAGAGGGTTGTTGATACTCTGAAGACGCTCGCAGCATCTTCACAGTATGGTGGCCTTATAATAAATAAACAACAACTCCAGGGGTAAACACAACACGTGTAATGAAAGAGACCGCTAGCTTGAGTAGCGACACACAGATAAAACACACAAGGACTGAGTATCTGTGAAAACGCTACTCAAATACCTGTTGTTGTTTTTTTGTTTTGTTTTTTTTACGCCCAAAAAGAGACGGACTCGACACGGATCCAACTGAAAAAACTGTGGACGATTCTTCGTTTTTCATTCTTCACTGCAGAGAAGACGTGAAAAAAAAGAAAAGCTGCCCTTTCTCCCCCTGTGTCCCCGATCCTCCCATCAACAATCACTTCCCATACCGAGTCCACCAATGAATGATCACTTCTCCATCCAGAGTCCACCAATGATGATCAATCACAATGAGTAAAAACCTGTGAGCTCTAAAAATCGCCTTAAACTTTATGGACACTCTTGCAAACGCAGTGCATTCTCTTTTTTTCTCCTTTTTTTGTTTCTTTTTGTAACTTGAAAAGTATATTCAGAAAGCAAACTATTGTCCATGTTAGGTATGTACAGAGCAATGTGCAGACATGTGATATATCACGATGAGGATCCGACCTGCGCCTCGTGCATTCTTAAAAAAAAAAAACAGGATGTGCCGTTTCTGCCAGCACGGTAAATGTAGACCAGGATAAACGTGCCTTGTGTTTCTTTTTCCCAACACCAGCTATGTTAGCAGCAACGTCTGTTGTATCAACATGTGTTGCTATTCCAACATAAAATGTGCACACTGGAAAATAACACAAGGTGTGTCTTCTGAGCCACATATGCGGAGGGGCTGAAACCAGAACATCCTTTTTTAAGCGTGCTGATTCTTGTTCAATCTCTTTTTTAATGTTATTATATTATTATGATTATTATTGTTGGTTTTTTTAATATTATTATTATTATTATTATCATTATTATTATGACGATAACTGTTCTTTCTTTGGCTGCAGCTACACAGGACCGGATTCATGTTTAACTCTTTGCAGCTCCGATTTGATCTTATAGGTGTCTAAACATGGAGAGACTACGTGCTATTTCATTTTTTTCATTTTTGGACAGCTGTAAGAAATGTACTGCCAAAAGTTAAATATCAGCTTTGGTTTCTGCCTGCGTGAACACAACCTCTCTCATTTCTTTTGTTTTTGTTCCTTTTTTTTTTTTTGGCGTTTCTTCGTTCTTTCTCCCTGTTCAAGAGGAAAAACTAGAAATCTGTGTCTGTTGCAGTGAGAGAACGCCTCGTTTTTATTCTCTGTCAAGTTTTATGGTACCGATTTGTACAATTTTAAAAGTTCTTATTTTAGTATACATGCAGAATATTCCAGTATTACAACAAAAAACATGTTAAGAAGATAAGATTAAAAAAAAAAATGTTACAGCATCACACTTATATTTTCTGAACATTGTACTGTTGCTTTACTATGTGCTTCAATCTCCGAAGCGAAAAAAAACTTTGAAATAAATGCTCTTTTTATAAAATGATATCGCAGTGCGTGTGGTAGAAAACTTTGTGGAAGCTTTCTGTACTTTACTGCTGCTGACGCTCTTAATGAAAGGATATCCATAAATAAGCAGCCTCCTGAGGACCCAGGTTCAGTAAAATACATGATATTCAGAGTTTCACACTGAAAGAAAAAGCAAAAACTGTGGGAGTCACTCAACCCGACTTATCAAATATATGCATAGGGCAAAGTCTAGATGTAATGCAGCGCTGCAGCTCTGCTGTTTTCCAAGATAAAATAATTACTGTTGTGATAACTTCCCAGAACTGCAAAGTCTTCTTCAGTAAACTTATAAACCACTGTGCATTTTTTGGGGAAAAATGGGACCCTCTGGATCGTATTTCATGTTTCATGTCGTTTCATTTAAATGTTTTAAGTCTGAACAGCCACTAGGAGTCTGTCAGGCTGTAGACAGAGCTGCTTGGAGCTCAGTGCCAACAAGCTGATGTTTAGGTCCAATATTTACCATGTTTAGTTACATCTGATCTTCGAAGGTTAGCATGCGAACACTCAAGCTGACGCTAAACACAATGCCCAGCTAAGGGTGATGGGAACTACTTTAATTGCTTTTGCAGGCTTTCGGTGATAAACCGAAATCTTAAATTAGAATTCAAACGTAATCCTGGTGATGTTGCCATAATGGAGACACGTCAGTCGACCGAATCACTGTGACATCACGCTAACAGCAGCAGCAATGTGGCACATTTACATTTGGGAAAGTCAAATCTGCAAAGGTATTTCTGCCATTTTCAGGGACAACAATTTCTCAAAACGCAAAAAGGACATGCAGGGTTTTCTACCTGGATGCAAACAAACACTGTAGTTGCTTCTATAATGCAACAAACAAACCCTCTTAGAGACGGAACTGTGGCCTTGGGGGATTTATGTTCAACTGTTAAGCTTAGCATACCGAAGGACACGCTGTCTTTCCAATTATCACAACCTTATTTATTGCCAAAGTGGGTGCAAGGGGAAATTATTCAAGAATTGTGTCGCTGATTAAGCCATTGGCTCCACGAAAACACTGAAAGACCGAGAGACACTTCAGTTTTCAGTCACGTCCACATGAAGAAATGTCATGAGCACAAACGCACAGACACACACACACACACACACAGAATTCATTCACTCTCTCCTAGGGGAGCAGCACTGAGAAAGGTCAGGCTGCACTTTGGATGAACAACATGAGAGGTTATATTGAAAGGGAGAAACAGTGAGAAGACACAAAGGGAGAAGTGAAAGGAAAGGAACGAGGGGAAACAGATCAGAATGAGCCAAGAGCGACAGAGAGAGAGAGAGAGAAAGAGGCAAAGAACGAGAGGAACGGTGCCCGCAAAAATTAAACCATCCTAGACCATGCTGCAGTTTTTGTTGCATGAAAAGCAGCAGAGCCTCCTACGCTCAATTTGCGGTGAATCATGGATACTACTGAAGAATACTTTCATTATTCATTAATCTGGTAATTATTTCTAAGTCGTCTAGTCTATAAAAAACCTTCAACAACAGTTTTTAAAAAAAAGATGCAATTTTCTCGACACAATCTGCCAAAATGAACATAATTTGGCTGCATGTTTTGCCTGACAGGCAGTCGATTATCCAAACATAGTGAGCTTACAATCATAGTTAGTAGTAAACTAAATGACTGGATATTTTCTATTATTATTACCATTTTAATTACCGATTTGTTTTTTCATGGCCAGTGCTGCGTCGGCACTGTAGAAAGATCTGGATTGTTTGTGTTTCCTTCAACAAATCACAATTGTTTTCAAACAGTCTCTAACATGTTTTGCACATCTGGAGGCGAGCCGTGCAAATCTCAATATCAAACTGGAGCAGCAACAGCTGGGGAGGAGCCTGCGTAAAATTACAGCATTGCTTTAAAAACATCATAGAAAAGTAATAGTCAAATATAGAATCAAGTTGAGAGAAAAGAGACAAAAGGAGATGGGAAACTTCTTCACTGCTAACTATAGTTGGAAGAGACGGGGGGACGTGAGAAAGGATGAAAAAGAAGTTAATATTTGCACCACCTGCCAACCGCGGTCCCTCTGGACAAGAGGAGGGAGGAGGGAGGAGGGCTGAACTCCTGCACCTCGCTGAAGATGTTTCACCGCGTCCCACTGGGGGAGAGAGAGAAGAGACAGAGGGGGAATCGAAGGAGAATCAATCGGAAAGAGACGGAGGACAAGTAAACTATTGTGTGTGCCAGCTGCAGGTGAGAGAGGGGAAGGAAGGAGGACCGAGGAGTAAAGAAAAGGTCGGAGAATTGGTGAGGACTGGAAAAGAAGAGGAGAAGAAGGGAGGTGAACTTTTGCACCTGTTTATGCAAACTTAGCTTCTCCACCTGGGATCGAGGCAGACGCAGAGACAAGGACAATCAAGTGTGGCTGGTTCATGATAGGAGAGAAGTTATTTGCTGAATGTGACCTTATTAGTGAGAGTAATAAAATATCGTGGGAGTTTAAACAGCCATCAGAGGATCAGCTGGCTGTCGCACCACAGTCTCCACAGGACTCCATCAGACAGTTTTATTAAAGTCACTGATGTGAGAAAATTCACAATTATGCCAATAATGTGAATGTATCATGAGATATTACTGTAACAGTTGATGTTTACTTTTATTCGAAGTGCAGCTTAGTTTGAAGGGCCAAGATGGAAAAACTCCAGGGAGCTCCGTCGATGTTGTTTATGGTACACCTTCGGAAAAAGCATTAAAATTCAACTAAATGCAGCAAAAGAGAAACTAATAAGTAAAGACTACATAATGAGGAGATTTTACTGAGCATCTGTTTACTTTTAAACTACTTGGGAGTTCATCTTGGACATAATCATCATGGAATTTTCAATGATTTCCGGATTTTTTACAGATTTTTCGAGAGGTACGTTTGTTTTGTGAAAATCCCGACTGTAAACGTCTTAACATGTGCCTGGAAGTGATATTTATATTCATCTATAAAGCATTACTTTGTTTCTACAACTACAACTGTTAAGACCAAACTTTTATATTACTTTTATATATAAGACTTAAAACCTAATATTCTTCCCCCCCCCTGTTTCTTTCGCTCTCCTTCTGCGTGTGCAGTTTGTGTCCTGTCCTTGTTATTTAAATCCTTAAATACCTAAACTCCACGAGTCCCCTCGGAGCCGGACTGCATTCTGCGGCACGCAGAATCATCAATGGACACTGAGAAGACACTGAGAAGAGAGGTGCACGAGGGGACGGGACGACTGTGTGAGAGAGAAAGTGTTTATGGTAAGAAAAAAATCCTTCTGTGCTCAGGTTTGTTTTCCTTTGTGTGTGTCTGTGTGTGTGTGTGTGTGTGTGTGTGTGTGTGTGTGTGTGTGTGTGTGTGTTGTAGAGAAGTGACATTAGTATTCATGTTGAAACTGTACGATGTGACTGTTTGGAGTAATCTGCAGCCCACACTCAGTTTTTGGTGCCTCATGTGGAGAACAAGCTGCTGTGCCGTCTCTGCACGGTGACTCCAGTGTGGTTGTGTGTTCTGAGCAGGGGTTTGTGTGTTTCTTCGTCCTCGTCTTTGCTTCTGTTTTCACGATGACCGGCTTTTCGCCGTAAGAAACGTGGACAGTAGAAAATAAAAAAGATTCAGCTTTCGGTTTGGTTCCGTCTGTTTGTCGGTCGGATCCTCGTCAGGGGGTACGATGCAAAATCCAAACGGCACACAAACAGATGCGACATGGTAATGAATTGTAATGAATGCCACAATCATCCCCAAATTAGAATCAATAAGACTGGTTGTTATTGGAGTTGTGCCAGTGTTTAATAGTTTTACTACGCTGTATATCACGGTGAAACACAATGACTAACTACCCTCATTATCAGAGGACACCATTAGCACGGTGCCCCCTATATTTATTAGTAGTTTTAGGGTGCAAACCCACAGAGGCAGAACAACCCTCAGCTGGGACAGCAAATTGGGCTCCTTACCTGTCGAACCCTACCTGCTGTGGCCACAGCTTGGTATACTATCAGTATCACAATCACATCTGGACTGAATGGATACCGGTGCTGGTGCCTGGAATGCATCGCAGGTGACCGACGGCATCTTTATTTGGTACATTGCGATCTCTCTGTCATGAAGAAAATTATTAGTTAAGTGGCTGGGTTTTGGCTAAGTAAAAATGCTATGCTAACATTAGCCAAGTCTGGGAAAACGAACCCGACAACTTATCCAATGTTGATGTTGTCGGTGAATCACTTATAGTTTCCTCAATCATGGAGGTTTCAGCTTCTCCAAGGCTGGCTGCAGGCATGCTAACGTTGGACTAATGCTTGAATCCGTTGCAGCTTGACCTCTGACACAGAGAGGCGCAATAAAGTTACAAGTCAGGAATCCAGATGACATCACAGCAGTATGACAAGCTGAACAATTACTGTGTTACTTTTCATTTCCACTCAGTTGATTTTATGTTTGATAGAAGCCTCGACACACACGAGGTACGAGCCTACACCTCCTGTCTCTTTATAAGCTGCATCATTAACTTTTAAAGTTGAAATACACCTGTCACCTCGTCTGAGCTGTTCTCGTTCTCTCCCTCTGATTCCTCTGTGTGCCCATAAACAATTTCGACATGAAACTGTGACAACTTTGACATCGACACATTTGATTACTCTCACCGCTCCGACAAAAAAGTGTAGACAACTATTTTAAGTTTGATGAATGAACCGCAAGACCTTAATTGTCAATTTGCAAGTGTAATGAAAAAGTAACACAGCTATGTGACAAATCACTTCCCCCTGGGAGGAGTAATTGCAATTTTGAGTTGAAGCTCCACATTTTCTGTGTTGTTGTTCAGCTGCACACAGCAGACCTTGTGCTATAACACGTCGTGTACTTGAGCATTGTGGGAGGCGAAACAGAAAGAGGAATGACTCAGCAACTCGAGCGAAGGCAGACTGGGACGAATACAAGTTATTTGAAGTGGTACTTCGTAGCCTCACAAATCAGGACTCTTCTTTCTTCCACTTTCATTGTGTCAAGTTTTTAGCTGAGCTCGACGCCTACGTGAGTTGTTTTGGAGCTTTAAAAACAGAAAATTATCTGAGAGGAACATGTTTGATTCATGCTGAGTAAGGATGAGTATCGTGAGGGCTTTATCAACCCACTAATCTGAGCAACACACTTTATCAGTCTTGTTCTTTTTCTTCATGAAAATAAGAGCAGGAATATTATTGAATCTTGAATCCTTGAATCCTAAAATGGTGATAAAATAAATAGTAAACCGGAAACCAAAATACTGAGTGAAGTTTAGAGAGAATGAGGAACCGACAGATCAGTCGGTATCATCAGTCCCCCTTCGTCTGCTGATGTGATTCAATACTGATAAATTCATTTTAAGACAAACTGAACAGTCTGGACAGCTTACATTTTAGCGTGCCGGTAGCTTTTATGTCACGATTGGCTACAGCTGAACTAGCGCACTGTGCTTGTGTAAAAAATAGCTTAACAGAAGTTGAATAGACGTCTCACATAACATTTTAAAAACGTTTTCATTTCGAACTCTGTCAGGATGTCACTTGAACATTTAATAGCAAACGTTGCAATACTGGCTTTTCAGTGGAAGTCTTTTAAAATTCAACAAAGACCAACAATGTTTTGAACATGTTTTTGCTCAGTAGGCATCTGTGCTTACTTCCTTCTGTGTGTGTGGAGGAGTTCAGCAGAGGAGAGGCTGCAGAGTGATAATAAATTACACCAAAACTTTAAAAAAGTACCAATAGAGAAACCTTTTCACGTTGGATCTTATCAAAAATACCATCTTAAAAAAATGTAGCTGCAGAGCCGACTGGGTTTTTGTATCAATTTCCTGATATTGAGTCACAATTTGTAGCTTAACAACACAGAAAGCTCCCATCTCACCTGTGCTAATGCTGTATTAACACAAAAGTACAAACATTGCTACGAAGGGGGAGAAGACGAGTTATCTGAATTACCAACTTTTAACCGTCGCAGCTGCGTAGTTCCTCTTTGTTTACCTCCTTTTCTCACCTTTCTGGACCTGACAGCACTTCTGCTTTATCTCCGTTTCTTTTCTATTTTCCATCGTGCTCCACACCTCCTCATCACAGTTGCCTTTTTTTTTTTGCTTCTCACCATCCCCGTCTCTGCTTCTAGAGCTCTTCCCTCTCCTGTTAAGATAATTACAGTTCATTCTGTGTCAGTGTGTAGGGGGGATCCCAGGCTGGCTGAAGCCTGATTAGTTTTTAATCATGAAGTGGCACTTGAGTAAACAGGGAAATATTCTTCCCGTCACTCCAGAGAGAGAAGATGTGTGTGTGGAATAGTTTTGTGTACAAACTGCATGCTGGATGGATGTCCTTGGGTGCACTACAAACAGACAGACAGTAAGTTAATTAACCAGTCAGGCAGCCAGTCAGTAATGTAGTTACTCATCCAGTTTGCCAGTGAGCCCGTAAGTTGGTTAGATGCATGGGGAATGTGTTTTTGTATCAGCTGGATGTCCTTGAGCAAACAGCGAAAGAGAAAACACAGCGAACACCCGCGCACAAGGTAAATTAACCCATCAGTCAGTCGGTAAGTTCATTAGTGAAATGGAAAGTTAGTCAAGTTATTTAAAGGAGCCAGACGATCCCTAATGAGCAAGTTTTTACGTCCGTGTGTTTCAGTCAGTCGTTCAGTTTGGCAGTCAGACTGATCTTTCAGCGTGAACCTTAATCCAACAGGCATCTCACAGATGGTAGAATGAGGGAGGTGGTCAAGTCTGACACAGTCCAAAGAACCACAAGCTCTCACATGATAATATTACACAGGAAATTAACTTTAAAGCTTTTAGGAATCTTCCTCAGTCACAACAAACATAACTATGTCAATATCTAAGGCAATGTCGGTCTGACTTTCATTAGAACTAGTTTGTTTTTGTCAACAAAACTTATAATGAGGATTGGGAGTGTGATGGTAAATGATTTCGCCATGGTTAAGTCAAGGTTTGGTGCATGCAGAAGAATAAGTATACGCAAGAGCGTTCGTCAGTGGCCTGAGCGTATAACCGTTCTGATCCACACTCCAACCCAGGAAGTGGCGCAAATGCACCGAAAAGCTATTTTCCAACCACCACTCAACAACAAATCCAAAATTAAAAGAAGACATAATAAATCAAGAAGATGAAGAAGTGACTTATGAGAACGGTATGACGAGTATAAATGAGACACCAGAGCTGGAGGACCAGTCGGCTTCTTTCAGATCAGCTGTGTGAGAAACATTTGGACAGCGAGAAGATGATCGGACGAGGGCGCTGTGTCAGTGTTGATTGACAGTTGTATGTGAGACACGTTAAACATGTAAATACATATTAGACGGCATTATCGACGAGTTAGTCAATGACACTAAGAGTCCAGGACCATAACCCTTTTACCGGTATCGGGTTTGTACCTAACTGTGACTCTGGTGTGCCGTTATACCCTAAATGATGATGACAGGTAAGCAACTGAGAAAACATGTATTTCAAGTTTCCAGCAAGTTTCATGTCCGTCAGGATTTAATATTTTAGCAAACGATAAGATAGCATTTGTCTAACCAAAAGAAAACCTCTATTTTCATTCCGTAAAGGGTCACGGCATCCAACACTGACAATAAAAATAAATAAATTGCAATACCGATTACCACGATAGTGTGAAACTGTAATATTTTCAGAGATGATTATCATATTGTTATCCAGCACTGTGGATGTGGACCTTACCATAACTGTCTGTTATCTCTCGTGTTACTGTTATAAAAGGAATGAGTCACTTTCAGGATCAATGTTGACGGTCAACTGTCTGTATTTTCCACTAGATGTCTGCTAAAGAAATGTCAATACATTATCTGACAACTTCAAGTCAGACTCAGACAGTATTTTAGAAAAAAAACAAGCGAGTGAATCCAGCCGCTGAGCGCCCTGCAGAGCAGAGAACACATGGCTGCAGTAATGCTGGGTGAGAAAGAAACAACAGTCAGGGAGCAGCAGAGGGAATGACAACTGGATTTACTGAGAGGAGTCAGAGGCTGTTTTATTACTGCAGAGCCGTGACGTGGACATTGGACAGTGTGTGGACAGGTAAACAGCGCCCTTTCCACTCACCTTGTGATAGAACTGTAACACAACAAAGATGGCAACAGCTGTTGCCTCAAAATGCACGACAGGGAAAATGCTCAACTGTGAAAGCACATACCACATAACCACAACGTCGAGGGTTTGATTCCCAGCCAGGGGACCTTCGATGCATGTCGTACCCCCCAATCTCATTCTCTCCACGGGTTGTCAAATAAAGGCAGACTGCCAAAAATCATTAAAAATAGAAAGTTTTTTATTGCAAAAACTAGACACAATGTCTGGAGTCTTTGTTGACAAGATAAGACTAAAACTAACAGAATATCAAATGACTAAAGTAAATAAATAGACTAAATCAAAATCAGGTCCTGGCTCGGGAAAACTTGACCAGATATTCTTTCATATCTCCAGTTGAGAAGGAGAATTGTGGTGTGTTTTTCTGGACGACACGACACAAACTGAGTCAGCCAGAGTGGGGTTATATTATTTAATTTTGGCAGTGACTAAAATTGAGTAAAAACTATTTTTTATTCTATAATCTGACAGCAACAATTTCCCAAATGATACCGCAGGACGAGGCGCCAATAGATGAGTTCCAGTCTTACCCGAATTAATCACGGCTGACTTTTCTGCAGAAAAATACAGCTAGAGGAAACAATTTCCACCCTGAAAGGCAATTCTGGTGGTTTCATAAAGTTGTTGAAGTCGAAAGGTAAACACTGTTCATAATGATGTTGACTGCTGACACTGTCAGGCATGTCCTCAGGTGGGAAACTTTTCATGTCCACAAGGATTCACCGCAGCAACCAGCTCTCCGACCACTGCAGCGGCTAAATCTCAGCTGTGTGATGCACCTGCCACATGTCCTGGGGACACATGAGAGAGAGAAAAAAGGGTGTTTTCATGCAATTTCAGATAAATTGAAGGTTGTGTTGGCAATTAGTCGAGATAAAAGCTTAGCACCGTTTGAAGCCACCAGCTGGACCATTATGTGTCAAAATCTGGCTTGGTAGTCAAAGCTGTGTCATGGGAAGATTAAAAAGGTCCCCAAATGATTCAGGACAAATTGGTATTCAAGCCTATTGGCAGAATTATGTCGAAAATGCCTCTGCAAGCGCTGCTGTTTGCAGGAAAATCTCTGTTTGTCAAAATGTGTACTTTCCAGGAAAATGTCTGTAAAAAAAATAAACTTCTAAGCTATCTAGCTATCTAGCTATCTATCTATCTATCTAGGTTGGGTGTTGTACTAAATAACAGTACGACAATGATATAAATTACAAGTTTGTGGTTACCGTGTGTCACTGTCTATGAGGTAGTGTGTCCCCTCAGAGTTGCCGTAGGGGTGAAATTGCTTACCAGGTCACTGATGTGGTCACTGCTGTCTGCTGCTGCCGTCGCTATGACACCATCCTCCAACCGCCTCACCCAGCTGAGAAAATTGTCTCCTGTCAGCAGCGACGGGAGCAAAGCAGGCAGATCAAAACGTTCACATCCCCGCCGGGTGAGCGTATTTGTATTTAACCTCTGTTTGACCTCAAAGTTAAATGGCTGGCTAAACTGAGTAACCTGAGTAAATGCAATAACATTACATTAATAACAACAGCTTCCCACAATAAAGAAACAACACTGCATCTCTGGTTTGCCTAGCTGAGCAGGTTTAATAAGAAAATAACAAACGGAACATGGAGACATACCAAAAACAACTTATTTCTATTTTCTAAACGTCTCTGTTTTCTTTCTACCCATATATCTATTCATCCATCAACCAAACCATCTCTCTATTCATCCATCTGTCCATCCATCCCTTTACATACATCCATCAACTATATATTGTTCTGACTGATTGCTGCATTATGTGAAAAATGACCGCCTTCATCAGGCGCCTGTTTCATGTCACAGCCTCGTGTATAGATCCATGTCTGGAGGTCACCGGGTTCATAGATACACAAACACAGGCACATATATATGAAAATAAGAAATCTATACACGAGAACAATCATGCACGTACACACAGAGAAGTGAGAGCAGCTCGTATTATGGAGAGCTATTGACCCCTGAGGTCTGATGAATCCAACTGCAGCCCTGTAGCTGTGTGAAGTGTATTGTGTGTGTGTCTCTGAAGCTGAACATAACAAATGACATAAGCTAAGGAGAGGACACTTGGAGACAATAGAGAAAACATTATGTGTGTGCATGTGTTTGTGTGTGTGTGTCTGTGTGTGTGTGTGATTGAAAGTAAGGCAGAGGGGGACGGAGCAACCCTGTGTGTCAGTGAGTGAAGGTTATGTAAAAGCAATCAGTGGCCTGTTTAATCTTTCAGAAAGAGAGCTTGCTCATTTCCATAATCATCATCTCTCTCTTTCCCTGATCCCTCACACTGCTGCAGCAGAGCCACCAGTCCGAGACAGCGAAACAAGTCTGAGAGGGATCCACCGAGACCAGGTCCTCCCTCTCTCCTGGTCCTCCTCTCCTGATCCGTCCTAAAAAAAATCCTCCGTGGGTCTCTTCGCCCGGCCGCACTTGAAGGTCAGGGAAGAGCCCGCCGTCATAGAGAGGGGTAAGATGCAATAATCTGGGGCAGCCTCTCCTGGGAGGCGTTTTCACCGACATTATGAGGCTTAAGGGCATCCAAGCCAATGTGGGCACCACCTCGGCCAACTTAATGTAATATTAATATAGAGAGGATCAAAACAAACGTATGGCTGCAGTTAGTCCTCACTGGACTTGTTTAGCAAGTTACCATTAAGCTTTTCGTGTTTTGTTTGTTTATTATCTGTTCTGCAAGAATAAATGTTTGCCAAGTATGTTTAAAGCCTTACTTATGTTGCAGCTTTACGTTAAGGTTAACATTCCTTTCTTTCTTCAAATGCTATGCTAATGCTCTGGTTAGGTTTTGAGCATAAAAACCACTTGGTCATGTTCAGGGTTAAAATACCTGTTTTGGTTGCCAAAAACACGGCAGGAAATATCCGCAGGTATTCTTTAAAAGACCCAGTTTTGTCACCACAAGCACGGCTGCAAAATGTCCAGGTGGTGTCGTACCTTACAATAACATTTTTATGTCTTTTAATGTAATTTGTGTGTGCCTGTAAAGCACTTTGAGTTGCCTTGTGTCTGAATTGTGCTATACAAATAAACTTGCCTTGCCTACAAATACAGAAATGCATCAAATATACGTGTATCTAACATTTCTAAAGATCTGAGGAAAACAGCAGTGACAGAAGTAGTAGTTGTGCAAAGAATTAAAAA
>CAEMYA010002116.1:10751802-10807580 GCA_903131615.1 Diplodus sargus | reverse complement strand
CTCTGGTTAGGTTTTGAGCATAAAAACCACTTGGTCATGTTCAGGGTTAAAATACCTGTTTTGGTGGCCAAAAACACGGCAGGAAATATCCACAGGTATTCTTTAAAACACCCGGTTTTGTCACCACAAGCACGGCTGCAAAATGTCCAGGTGGTGTCGTACCTAACAATAACATTTTTATGTCTTTTAATGTAATTTGTGTGTGCCTGTAAAGCACTTTGAGTTGCCTTGTGTCTGAATTGTGCTATACAAATAAACTTGCCTTGCCTTACCTACAAATACAGAAATGCATCAAATATACGTGTATCTAACATTTCTAAAGATCTGAGGAAAACAGCAGTGACAGAAATACAGTAGTTGTGCAAAGAATTAAAAAATAAAGATTGAGAAAGAAGCTTAATCCCTGCTGCCCGACTCGCTCTCCTCTGTACACACTGAAAAATGCTTTATGAAGTGGAAATGATTTTCAGATCAATTTCATTTCCCCAAAGTTAAAGAAGTTGTCAGATGCAGTCAGACAGCTGTGCCTGTGTGACTCTCCAACAATC
Source organism: Diplodus sargus (assembly GCA_903131615.1). NCBI lineage: Eukaryota > Metazoa > Chordata > Actinopteri > Spariformes > Sparidae > Diplodus > Diplodus sargus. The sequence goes on along the minus strand of CAEMYA010002116.1, from coordinate 10,807,032 downwards.
AATTACTTGAATTGGAGTATATTGACATCTTTAGTCAGGATGCATTTGAGTTTTACTGATATTTGAGTTAAATCTTTTGCATGATTCCATCTGCAAGATTGCTTCGTGCTTTGTCTCCGTCTCTGCTGACCGGTGTGAGCTCATCTAATGCACTTCTACAATCTGTGTTTACTAGAGAACATCCTGCGCATGCTCCTGTTTAATTTCATACTAAGCGAGAGATTGGACAAATAATATTTACAGTCACGGTACGCTCATCCTTGGCAGTAGTAAAATCTTAAATGTAGCTTCTGTAAATATTATTTCCCTCCCTCTCAGATTAAAGACCTGCACAGAAGAAAGTATGTGTGTTGAATTCTCTTAATTAAAATCATGCTTGTGTGCATTTGTATGTTCCAAAATATACTTTGGATTTGAGGATGATTGGATAAGATTCCTGTGCCGGCATGAGTCATTCAGATGAAGTCCCTGAATTTCCCTCCAAAGTGGAATAGCTTAGCATGCAGGGTTTTTACTTGAAATGATGACCTCATTGTCTCCCACTGGCACCTGCACAAAGATAACAATAGGTGTGCAGAGAATGTGTCTCGTCTTCCTCACACAATCTCACACACCTCGCCGTCTCCTCAGGGAGCAGCTATCAGTCCTCCAACCTGCAGTTACTCTTCTCCTTTCATCCCGACTTCTGTCATGCCGGCATGCATTAGGCAGCAGGTCTGTAACCACAAAAATATGTGCTTTTGTGTTTGTATTGTTGGTTTGGGAAGTGTAGGGTGTTGGTTATTTTTTGTATTTTGATACTAAATGTCTTGGCGCGGTAGTCTGGAAGCAGGCCGGCCATAACGGAACTAAGCGCAGAGAAAAGCTTAAGAGTTAAATGTACAATATTGATATCGTGTTAATAATACACATATGATGATATCATGTAAATAATCTGGTGCTGATAAAATAACTGTCATTGTCTGAGCAGTTGGCAGAAATGTACCTGAATACTGATTGCTACCTGGTATTAAACAATAAATATAAATAATAATGATAATAATAAAAAGAAGTCTATGAAATAACTTGCTAGCCAGTTAGCATGTTGCTTCCACAGTGTGTCGGACGAGATGACAGACGATGGCGACAACTTAACTAAATATTGTGACGCCGTTAGCGCAAATTCTTATAGCCACGATAATCGTGACATTGTGATATCCCTAGTTTGTAGCCAGTGTCACCTAGTGACATAGTGCATGCTAAAAACAAACTGTGAACTCAATAAGACCAGAACCAGACTGTCAAACACCACAGAAATATTTCAACGATTTAATCTATTATGAAACTACAGTGTGTGACGAGTGTGCAACTACTGGGCCCAAACAAGTGTCTCCAATGGACGGAGAAGGCTGAATGTTTACACCTCTGCACCATCCTAGTTAAATGTGATACTGACTTTGATACAAAAGAAGATATTACAGCTGTTTGAGATGTGATGCTGCATGCGCCAAAAAATGCAGAAAGCGCGAGGGGGGGAAAGGGGGAACGAGAGTACAAAAGCGGGGGACAGGGGAGAGAGACAGTCTAGATTAATCCCCCCACCCCCCCTTCCATTTAGCATCAACTGAACCCGCTCATATTTAATGCATTTTTAATGAACTGATCATTCATTGCAAATCTAAAGCTAATTTGGTGTGTTATGAATCTTCTTTGCTGGTTAACCATCGTGCAAAAAGATGACGGTCGCTGTGAAGTGTGTATGAAGTGTGTGCGGGCATGACGGTAGTTTTTCGGCGTGTGTGTATCGGTGAAGGCGCTGCTGTGGCTGTGTGGCTCACAGATGGGTTGGATATGCAGAGTGGGCACAGAGGGGCTGGCTGAGCTACAAGCCATATCAGCCAATAGCGTCATAACTCACAATTAGACCCTAAACAGATTAAAGAATAGGGTGACAACGAGCCAGCCGGGCAGTCGCATAGAAAGAAAGAAATGGTTTCATTATTGGCTCGTTTTTTATTAACATTTTTGTTTATTTCTTGTGCATCCCTTCTTCATTCTGAATCCAACACCGTCAAGTGTTTGTGTCTACTTTTGTTTCATTATAATGCACTTTGAAGTCCTTTAGAAAAGCCTCTTTGTAAGTCTGACTTCACCTCTAACCCATCAAGTCGCTTTACTTCTAATGGTTACACAAATATGCAGGCGGATGCCCGATCTGGTTTTTTACCAGGGGAGACTGATAATTTGGTTTGCCAATGCACACCGGTAATTCCAATCAGTCATCCAGATGGTAAAATAATTTACTGGCGGTTTTATGGCAAACCAGGGACACACAGCACACGATAACACCAACAGTGCAGACAGCGCTCACATGACTGTCGCAGCTCCATCCTGCCACTGGTTTTTACTGTAATGGTCGTAAAAACGGAGATGCCCGCTGCAGAGGTCAGTGAGAGTGCGAAATACAAAACAACGATCCAGGTGTGACACTCAGCGCTCGCAGTAAAAAGTCCAATTTATAAAGATAGTAAAGATTGTTGAGTCTCATTCCCAACTCGTCAAATACTGACCCGTGTGTGTTGTAGGCAGGCCCGTCCTACCAAACTGAAGCGCCGGAAATTGGACCATCAACCATATATTTTCAATCAATGTCCCAATTTCGTCAACACTGATGGAAAAATATGAGGACCGCCTGTCAGTTTGTGTGTGATTTACCATCACTTTAGTAATTCACATGCAACTCTGTCAATAAGAACCTGCAGTAGACTCACCCCTCGCTCTCTGGGTGCTGACAGCGCGTTGAAGAGCAAACGACTGGAGGCATTGTAGCACCTCTGGGGGCTCTACGGGTGACAGTGGAATACATAAGGAGCGCACACTTGTGAGATTTCCTCCTGCTGAAGGGAATCCTCGCAGGATTGACTTCAAAACTCTGGCAGTGCTGGTAATTCCAGGAACATAACAAATTAAAACGACCATGAGGAGTCAAATACACACAAGCTAATGACAATCGCCTCACTAGCAATTCAAGTTGATGTGTTTAATTACGCTAAAGCAAGTATCCAGTTCAAGTCCAAGCAGATCAGGAGGACGGTTTGAGTTCAGGCTCGGCTTCAGCAGGACAGTTGAGTTTCATTTAACTTCTTGAAAATGGTTTGTTTATACTTTAACTGTCTAACTATTCAAAACTGCACAATAATTATTTGCTTGTTAAGGCACAACAGCCGCAGCGTTTAACCATCTTCCGCTAAAAACTAATACAACTGCTTCATTAGGTGTCGACACGAGAAGCGACTGCACGTCGTTGAGTGGACGCTAATTACAACATTCTGGGGAATCCTGAAGTAGAGTAGTAAAATATACAGTGTAACCTATAACATCAGCTGGAATTAAGTGGTAGGAATAAAATAGTATTCACTATTCAGACACTGATAATCAATCCCATGTATTTTTTTCTTTCAGTAGCTCAAGTTTTGTACAACATAAAGAAAAACCAACATGAGAGGAACATACAGTCCCGCTCAGCAGCGCCACATCACTGAACAGGCATAATTATCCGAACGGCAATCTGGGACATAATGTGAAGGTTTTCCAGCAAAACAAAGACGGAGTTACTCTAAATTATTCTAAACTCATTAGTCAGATACAAAATAATTATTGTGTAGTCTTGAAATATTTAAGTCACTGTCGGGCTCATAGTTCATCATTTAATAGGCACGATCATTTTTGGAAAAGCAGGTGCCGGTTTAATAGGACCGAGTTCATCCTCACGTCCTGCTCTGCGCTCATGACACCGTGCTCCTTTGAACCGAGTCGTATTTTGAAGTTGCTCCCTCCGTGCAGAATACAGCAATCTTAACAATGTCCAACACCGACTGAAATCTCACTCAGCGGTACCGAAGGGCAACATGGAAAACACACACCGTTTCTCCTCATTGTACGCTTCACGTTCAGGCAATTAAAAAAGGAAAGAGAAATGTTCCTTCAGTCATGGAGATTAATTGAGCACATGATGATGTCTCCAGAGGGTTTGATGTGACAGGTTATACTGAGGTGCATAATTGAAGCTTCAGGCACACAGTAAGCGCAGTTAAGACACTGCTAATTGATTTGTCAGAGAAAACTTACGAATGAATTAAAAAAAAACATGTCCGGAATGATGTAACAATAATGTAGCTGCCCTCAGTATGATCCTGCATTAATAAGTCGCTAGATTTTGTTTTCAGTGCCTCACCTACTTCATGGTGACTGAGTTATTATTTCAGTCAGGCTTCTTAAGACACAAATAAACAGCTCCGTCAGGCTTTTGGGATCCAGATTAATGCCTGTTTAGCTCACATTTGTTTGACGACGGATTTTCCGTAACACATCGAGAGCACCCTGATTCATTCATCATCATCATACAGCAGTGTCACCTGAGAACAGAACGGTATTCCAGTCAAGCACTGTTCAAGTTAGTCTTTCAGAGGTATTACAACAAGATATATTGATAAAGATCGCTTACATGTTGGTGAGAATATCTGTAGTTAAACACTGCAGTGTAAGGACTATTGAACAACGCCCAACACGCCTGATTCTCAGATCCATTTTCTACCGGGGATCATCTGACAAGGTCTCTGGGCCTTTACGGATACTGATTATTGGTAATCGAGAAAGATTTGGATGATATTCATTTGCAGGAAAATAAAAAATGCTGTGTTATTACAAATAACCACTGATAGAATGTGACTGCTATTTATTCAAGTATAATTTTACAGTACTTTACTTGAGAATTTCCATGTTCTGCTCCTTTATAGCTCCACTTCACTACATTTATTTGATAACTTTAGTTGTTAGTTACTTTGCAGATTTAGACTATGGGATGTGCAACCAGTCAGATGGGTTGTGGGACTGACATTAGGTGCATTTTAAACTTAAAACCAATGGCAATAATCATCAAAATGCTGTCCAGATAAACAGTTTATCCCTATTTTTGACACTTGAAACAAAGGCAAACACAGTTGCTGCCATGTCGAGGCTCATTCTGAAGTCTGAAGTGGATCTAATGTGGGCGAGTTGAAACCATAAGTTTAACACGTCAGGTAAATGTACACCTGACAGAGAGTTTGGGGCATTTCCAGGGCAAGTTAAGGTTTCATAATACTGATGATGATGATATAATGACAATGATTTTTACAAGATCCAACTGGTAATATTTTGACCTTCAGAATCTAGAAACAGTTTCACAGGTTCATCACTCAGTTACTGATAAAAGCTCAGAGAAAAACAATAATACACTGTATGTGGAGAAGAAGTGTATCTCCTTTCTTGTCTTCATCCTTTTTCTCTGTATTTCCCTCCTCCTCACTTCTCTCCTCTTTTTCTCCCTCCTCCTCACCATCTGAGACCGTCCATTTTCATTTCTCCCCCTCTCATTTTCTCCTCTATTTCATCCCTCCTCTCCGCCCATCTGCCCTCCTTTCCTCTCCTCTCTGTCCCCATCTCCTTCCCTGTCCTCGACATTCTCCCCTCTCCTCCTCTCACTCTCTCTTCTCCCTTTCCTCCTCCTCCTCCACCTCCTTCCTCCTCTTCTCCTGACAGAGCTATGAATAACAATTAGAGGATATACAAGTCAGAGAGAAACCGTTTAAAAGTTTGAAATCACTTCTCTGTAAAGTATCAGCCTGTTTCAGCCCGAGAGAGGGAGGAGGGAGCTCTGGCTAAAACCAAGTCCGTTGCTGAGGATACTGAGAGAAAAAGGGGGGAAATTATTATTTCTCCTCCACCCTGCCGTCTGCCAGTCCTCAGTAAAGAGGAGATTATTTATCAGCCGTTCCTGTCTGGTGCCCAGAGAGTTCTAGTTATCATGTGAGAGGCGCTCGAACAGCAACACAAAGAAACTCCTCTGATTGTTGTCGTCATGCCGCTGCAGCTTTAATAACAAGCTGGTAACAAAGAAACGTCTTCGGGTTGCTGCTTATTAAACAAGCTGCTTTGACAACGAGCGTGAAGCCGAGGTGAAGACAGTTTTATTTTATTTTGGGATAGGATCTGGGGCGCGGTGGCAAATCTTTTCAACGTGTGAGCGGAATATGTTATCAGGGTTGGAAGGCAGCGCGTCTGTTTCACTACACATAATCTCAGGTATTAATCAGGAGATTCACTAATGATTAGATTTTAACCAACATAATAGATCAAAAGGGGTAATTTACACTAAAAACGGCAAAACCAAAAGGAAAGATTACAGTTTTGATACCATTTTTTTTAACAAGGCTAATTCATCATGTGCAAAGTGCCAATTATGAAACAATTAATACAAAATCTGGTAACACAGAATCTAAGATCACACTTAATGTGAGATGACACTTCATGAGCCAACGATATCCATATATGGGGTGTCTGGGGCTCAGGGAGTAGAGCCAGTGTCTTGTTATCTGAAGGTTGTTGGTTCGATTCCCCTGGTCTGCATTTCAAAGTGTCCTTGGGCAAGACACTGAACCCCAAAACGGCACCTTGCACGGCAGCCACCACCATCAGTGTACGAATGTATGTTAGTCGCTTTGGACAAAAGTGTCTGCTAAATGCAAATGTAAATGTCCAACTTCCCAGCATTATGATTTGGCATGCTTGTCCTTCATCTCCTCCGTGTGTAAGACATGAATCTGTTTGGCTTCTGCAATGGAAAACTTTTAGGGTCTTTCAGTTTGTGCGACTGCATGTTTGAGCTCCATATGTCAGCCTTTAAATTTCGCCACAGCAACGTTTTTTCCGAGCATTCTGAGAAGAATTCCCAAGATGTGGGACGAGCTATTTAATTTTGGTTTGGCAGCGCGTAGCGGGGGCTGGAGATGTTCAATTAAGCGTTGAAAACCTCACGGAAAGCAGGACTGGTCATCCACCACAATAAAATTCCGTAATTGTTTCCCCTCGTCAGCTTTGCTTTGGTGTTTGTTTGAGGTTTCTCACGCTTCTTCTCTCCTGCCAACAAGTTTTTCGTTCTTTATATATCTGCTGTAGATCTTCGTCACATTCCTTTGCATGATGCTTCAGCAAGTGTTTTTTAAGTTTGTGGTACTGAATAATCTTCGACTGTCATGCTGTGTTTTGCTATTTAGAGTCGTCCTCGTCGAGTGCAAAAATACCTTCATGCTGTAATGAAATGGCGGGCGTTGTTATCATCTGAAGTATTCCTGCTTCTCTTCACAGTAGGGCACACTATGTAGTGTATTTAATTGTTATTCGACAACGTAGGGTTGCACAACGAAATGCGAGTTGTAGGATTGAGGATGAGTTCAGGAGTCTCACACTCAGTGGATACTTCTGTATCTCGGGTCTGCATCCTTCGAAGGACCCGGCCTTTGATCTTGGAAATCGAGTCCTTTGGAGAGACCTTGTTGACAGCTGCAACCATTGCTAAATGGGATGGTCTAGCCTTTGGAGCATTTCCTGGTTACGTCACCAGATGTTTTACCTTTATGTCACTATTTCTGCCGCCCAGGCCCGCAAAAGTGACGACGTAGGCCACACGATGTCGCCATTTTCTCTTTTTCTTTCTTCTTTCTTGGGCGCGCAAAGAATCTTCGGATATGTGAGGCCAGGAAGGTTCGTAGCTGTGCATCCTCCTAAAAGAGGGAAAAGAAAGAGCATTTGTGGGCTGCATTTGGAGGAGCCTTTGGATTGGGACAGCCTTCGCGTGGCGTAGTGACGTAATTGACCTCTGAAAGATGCAGACCCTGAATTGAGACACAGCAACTGTGGCTTGGCTGGTAGTTGTCTTTTAGTATGCAGACATCTCACCTCATCAATGTCACCGACGCTCTGTTGATGGGTGCCAATGATGTGCTGGGCGGTTTTAATCACTCGCTGTAGAGCCCGTCGTGGGCCGTGCACGAACCATGCCAGTTTGTCACGATCGTTTCTATTGTTCCGAGAGTTGACAAGAACTTGACACGGAAATGTAACCTTTCAGAAGTTTCTTTAAGGAGGACAAGACAAAGACATCTAGATGTATTCTCGTCAACAGGCTGAATGAAATGACAACTTATATGTTTTATGCAGTGTTTTTGAGAAAGCATACAATCTTATATTACAAAAATAGTACATTGATTATCGTATATCTGACGTGACATCATTATTCATCTCACAATGCAAAGTGTCACACCTCTGGAGTAAAAACAGCATCAGATTACACTTTTTTACTTGATGAAAACAAGTTGTGATGCTGCATTAAAACCACAGACGTGTTGTTTCTGAAACAGCTGGGGAAAAAAAAGTGTGAACAGTCAACAGAGAAGGATGGTTTTCAGAGCAGCTCACCGCCCCAGCCGACACCACCACCCCTATTTTTTGAATCCCCTTTCACTAACCAATTTCCACCGCAGTCACCTCTGTCCCCTGCACTGCCTCACGCTGGCTAATTGAAATTGGCACATTTAATTTAGCCCCACAGCCAGCTTCATTCCAGTGATGGATGGCGGTGGATGAGTGTAATTGAACTTTGGAGAAAAGAGGAAGGAAGCAAAGAGAGGAGACATCAATTAGCATAACCTGACTGGCCACTTCATTTATCAGCGGGGACTGAGCGCTTCGGATGGACTAGAATACAATAGAATAGAATAGAAATCACTGAGCCTAATGTAACTGTCCTATTCAGTTAGCAGCCTTATTGGGGTTTTTTTGTGCTCTAAACACATAAATGCAGAAGATGCTGATTCAAAAAGGCTGCAATCTGACTGACAGTTAAGATATGCAGGAACCATTTCATCAGTAACGCAGAGGGAGTTTGTTTTACACAAAGTTTTATTTTCAGAGTGTAGATTCATGTCAAGCCCCGATGCCTTATGTGTGTGTGCATTTTAATAATGTTCTCTTTTTTCCCATCCCTTTCTTTTTATTTTACAAGCATCACAATATATATTTATCTATTTCCATAGCATTTCAATTCCCCTTAGTGTATAATGTATGCTGTACTTCAGGACTTGATTCATGCTTGTGTCTAAGAGTCACGCTGATTTTTTTCATAACTGGCAGCAGGTTGTATTCCCAGTCTGTCGGCTTTGTTTGAGTTGCAACAGATAAGCTCTGTTTCCCCGGCTCTTACAAGAAAGAAGGCGTTAGCAAAATAGTTCAGTCGAATGTGAACTTGTGTCTGTGTTAGGGTTTTGTCTCCAGTTACGCTTTATTGATTGAATGTGTGAAATGCATTTCAGGCAGGTTAACAATCTACTAAATGTCCTAACAAGTGATGAAAAGGCCGAGGCAGTGGACATGCATGAACACAACGCATTGTTTGGTGAAGTAAAGCTCGACTGATGTATCACAGACATATGCCTTCCTTTATGACCATTACATTACCAATAACAGTTGCAGCATCGGCCCCAAAAATCAAGCATCAGCCGACCTCACAGTGAGTTTAGTTTCTGCCCGGAGGGGTCTCTCTATCAAAACCAAACACAATGTGTTTGTGGGGGGTCAGAGGTGATGCGCCAGCTAAGAGCCGGCCAGCCCTCCAGGAATAAACATTCAGAGTCACTTCAGATGCTGTTCTGCTCTGGAGGCATTTACAGGATGGAGGTAAGCTCAGAGATTGTGTTTAATTGTGTATCTTAACTCTTTACAGGGAGTTACAAAGATGGGGAACAAAGATAGAGAACCAGAGTCTCACAGACACATCCCTGATGCAAGCTGTTGCTGGGTGGCTAATACAGTAAAGCTAGCTGACTGTTCGAGGTGAATAAACACAAATGATCCAAAAGTCAAACTTGCATCTTCACTGGCGGGAAACACGGTATTAAGCAACCACCACTGTTGATAAAAAATCTGACGTGATTCAGGCACAAATGTTTCATTCACATGAAGAACAAATGTCTTATTCGCCATCTTCCTTCCTCCCCAGACTCCAACCAAATGAAACACAATGTACCATAAGTAACGTTGTTGGGATCTCTGGGTTTAAACTATCTTGATAACATTTGGGATAGTGTAAGAACACAACTACATATATTATACAAAAGGTCAAGTTATTTTAAGACACTTTAATGCAGAATTCTTACACGAAGGGGAATAAAACCCCGACCCACTGGTGGCTTGGGGACAGTTATTGTATGAATAAAGAAACTGATTAAAATTTAAAAGAAAGATCTATGTGTTGTCAACTGTCAGTGTTGATATTCAGGTGCCGGTTTTAATCACTGGATTGACTGGTAAGACTTCTTGACATGAGCACCGGTAGGAAGAAGGAAGGCAAATAACAACATCTGATTTTTGACTTGATGATGAAGTTCCTCTACAATTCGCCAGAGACGTAGCCTATATATGAATATTGCATCAGCAGACGTACACACAATCCACATATTATGGGAGTCGTGCAGAGAGAGATCCGTAGACTCAGGAAGTGACTCTACAACAAACACTGTTTGAAGAGTGTTTACAAAGCTTCGAGGCAAAACACCACTTCCACACTTCTGTTTCTCCACTTTTTGATTTCTTCACCCCTTCACCGCCCTTGTCTCCATCTTTCCCTCTCTCCTTTTCCTGCTGTTCTCCTTTTCCTACCTTTCCATCCCTCTATCCCCCTCTTATTTCTGTTCCTCCCGCTCCATCTCTCCTCTAGCTAATTAGATCAAGACATATAGTGGCTGTGTGACAGTATTCTCAATAGAGCGCAGGGGTAATATGAATAATTGAGAAGCTATTATCCCCTGCTATTACACCGAGAACAGAGCAACAGGGTTGGCTGACACGGATAATACCACAACCACTGTCATTTGTCATCATTTGTGTCTGCTGCTAATGAATAAAAGGACATCTGTTTTCTTTCTTTTATCCAAATTATTGCTATTAGCAGCGCTAGTACTCTTATCACTATTAGCATAAGATTGCAGTGCCGTGTATTACATCACATCCTGCTGCTTGCAATGCAGTCTGCTGTTATTACACGATTCATTTTCAGTTCTGGTTTTGATTCGTAATCCTATCCCAAAAAGACTCAAGACACTCAAGTGAGACGCAGTAAATAATCTCTCACAGTCTTTTCAATCTGCGTGAAATACTTCAGAGAAAGATGCAGTAACGCAGCCTTCATCTTAACTTATCTTCATCACAACCCGGATGCAAGACGATGCTGGCGTGAATATCACCGCTTCTCAATCTGTGACAAAGCGGCTTTTTTCTGTTAAAAGAAGAAAGCCAAGTTGTCTTAACAAGCTCTGAGGCTGTGCTACTATCTTTGAAACCTGCACAACTGAAGAATTGTCTCCATTGGCCCTGCTGATCAGCTGCTAGCATAGCAACGCTAACTTAAAAGCAGACGTACTTGATGCTCTGTGGGCTGTCCATCGTTGCTCTGCTAGTCCTCCCTCCACCACAACCTCAGGGTTATTCATCGCCTGGCTCCGTTGTCGCTCTCCTCTGTTGCTGTGGTCTCCCCCGGCTCGTGGCGATGTTGGATGGTCACTGCTTCGCCGTTGCTGGCGGGTCTTTGTGTGTTTAGCGCGGGAGCTCCTGGACTTCTGCTGTGGCTTCGCCCCGGGCTCCATCGCTGGGATTGGATCTCTGGGTCTTCTGCGTTGCCCCCACTGTGTGCACGGGGCCTCCAGACACAATTTCGCTTCTGGACGAAGGGTGCTGTTCCCTGCGGTGTAGGCGGCGATGTTGACGGCGGTGCAGCTCTTCCCTGCGTGCTGACTGACAGGCGCTCCATTTATTCTTTGTTTTGTTTGTTCATAACAGTTTGTTCCACTTTGTTGACGTACTTGGGTACCCTGAAAGGCGCTATATAAATTGAATCTATTATTAACATGACCTAGAAACCCTCGATCAAAGTTCTGTGAAAAGGTAGAGTAAAACACTCCCTGTAATAGTCTGTATCAGCTTTTGTTTCTCACTGATCTACTAGAAAGAACACCTGTTGTGAACCGTCTGGTAACGGGGAACACATACCTGCGGGGAAACAACTGTGACATGATACTGGCACTCTCCATCAACTGAATGCCCATCCGTTACCTCGGTTTCTATCACTCTCCATCTTCACCTGCTCTGCCTCCTCCTCCTCCATCAGCTGAGTTCTTTTTCATTGGCAGTGTAGAGTCACCGTAGTTATTCCAGTTGTTCCACCATCACCTGGGAATTGTGACCTGGGAAAACAATCCCTCTTCCTGTTTCGGTTGCCTGATGGCAGAAGCGTTTCTATGCCGTAACAGCCGTCCTTGTTATTGAAACTTTCTAAGAAACAAAACTTTGCTTAATACAGCGGTGGGACTTTTTGTGAATGAAGATCCCCTTCCAGACAACACGGCACACACAACTACCACACACACACATACTTACCAGTGGTGCTGAAAGAAATCCAATCAGAAAAGGTATTTGCTTTTTGTAATGGGGGCAGAGCAGAATCTGACTCCATTCTTTATCGTCGTTCTCTCTTCTACTTTCCTTAAAACATTTTTTTCTATTCTCTTCATTATTTCTCTCTCACTCTCTCTTCCACACAGCTTCTCTTTATGTCATTATCTCTTCCCCACCTTTCTCTGTCCGTCTCTCTGTCAGCACCTGTTCACCGAGCTCGGACGCTGCGCCTCTTTTTCCATTTTCTCTCCCGCTGCCACAACACACCGCGGACCGGGCCATATGGCTGAGTGGAGCTGATATCAATTTAAATGGCTGGACAGGAAAGACAGTGTGTGTGTGTGTGTGTGTGTGTGTGTGTGTGTGTGTGTGTGTGTGTGTGTGTGTGTGTATAAAGGATTGTTTGGTCATACATGGCTGCTCTTTAACAGGGTTTATGGGTTCCAGGGACCGTTTCTCTGTCTCATTCTCTCACACACACACACACACACAGACACACACACACACTGGAGTATCTGATCTAATGAATCACACACACACACACACACACACACACACACACACACACACACACACACAGCGAAGACAATGTATGAAGAATTCACCTGTGTGTCTACATACGTGTGAAAATGTGTCTGTTTTGTTGCAGTCAACCTGTGAATACAAATACAAACTAAAGCCGTCAGTCTCCCTCCAACTCCCATTCGTTATAATGCAAGAGATCAAGTTTTCCGACCGCTAGCTTACTCGAACTATGTGCTGAGACCCTATTTGTACTGTTGCTGAAGTTTAGTGCAGTTCTGAGCTTTTGATGGCGGTTTCATCTTGGAGGCATAGACTGCAGTGTATTGTTATCGTGCTGTCTTTTCTGAGTTTGCTAAAAATCTACGTAAGCTAGCGGTCGGAAAACTTGATCTCTCGAGGGGGGGGTCTTACTCGGTGTCACTGTGTGTTAGACCATGGATTAAACTTGCGCCGGAATATCCCTTTAATATGGATATTTTTCTCAGCTGAAAACAACAAATCTTGTCCACACAACTTCAGTTTTACAAAACATGTCCATACTGACGAGAAAAAAACTATTACATACATTGAAACCTGCATGCCGGGCCTCTAGGCGGTGCTAAAGTCTACATCACAGATGTGTCAAATACAAGAGAAGAACATTCTGATCATGAGCAAAACCACAGTGCTCAATTTGTGTGGACAGACGACGAGGTGGAGTTGCTCTTTGCAGAATGCAATTATGTGCATGTGTTTCCCCAAACGCTTAGTTTTACGTGTACACATGGGTTTGTTTATTGTTTTTTTCTTTTAAAAAGCTACTACAAAGGCTTTTTTTTTTTTTAAATCTCTGTTTTAAGACACCTAAAACTCAGTTTGCTTGTTGACAAGAAGCCAAAACAGGAAAATGTTTGTTTTGCAAAATATCTGTGTTATTGCCAATGCAACTATCAGCATGTGGGCATCCTGTTTGCCAACACGTTTGAAAAATAAAGAATAAGAATATTAATTTCAGCAATCCATTTGTATAATTTCTAAATAAATTCTAATTGGCGTTAAAAGACCAGTTTACCAAATACTAATCAGGCTCATTTATCGTATCACCGACTGCACTTTTTTCATACAGGACTGCATTTATACGATTACTCTGTCACACAATTGTGACCATGGTTACGACTGGCTTCTGGCTTTTCCTTCTATTTTTTTTCGTACGCACACACATATAACATAGAAATATTCATGAACATGTATTTTATATTTGTGGATAAGCACGTACTCACACAGACCACTTTACTATTACTAATGTCAACGAGCATGAACCTGAAATTGTTGTCAAGGTTTGAGTCAGGCGCTCCAGCGGGAACAGTAACCTCCATGTCTCTAAAAAAGAAAAATACTATAGTACACTTTGAAATCAAAACTGCTTGAGAAAGAATTGAGCCATCATACCAAGGTAGTGCCTTAAGTTAACTGCTGAAGTTTATGCAGCAATAGGCATAAGATCATATCTGTTTTTTCACCTTTTGTTTTGCATGCTGTTTTGTTAGCGACGCAGGTGAAAGCTGAATAATTAAATAAAGGGGTGAAAGTTTTTGATTTCACTGGCACAATCTTGGTATTCTGTGAAACAGTTGGATGCCTTTCCCGCAAAGTAACAAGTGCAACTGTTTCCTGTTCCTGTGAAAATGAGAACAGGATGTTACGGTTTCACAGTTGCATGTGATGGAGGTGCATGTATGTATGTATGTATGTGAGCCCACAGGTCACTTGGGAGAAGATGAAAGTAGGCCAACCAGTGCTAGTCGTACCTGACTCTGACTACTGAAGCTGCATTAAAAAAAAACAAAAGAAAGAAAAAAGATCTGCGATGTGAGAGGATTATTTCTGTCTTGCCACAGGAGAACCACAGTAAGAAAACAATTAGTCTCATTTCGGCACGTTTGATTAACATTCTACCTAATGTTTAAGCCCAGAGGCCTTAAGACCACAGGAGACGGTGCTAATTAAAACATATATCCTCCGCCTTCCATTGCTGGCTAATTAAAACATATAGCACCCTCAATCGTCAGAAGTAGGCAGTCTAATCATATAATACTTTCCGTGTTGATTGCTGCCTAATTAGAACATATTACCCTCAGTTGTCATTGTTGGCTAATTAAAACATATACCTCTGCTCCTCACATTTCAGTGTTCTTAAAGAAATACAGACGCTTTTCTCGGCTCTTGTAACTTTTTGTTCACCCTCGGCAACGCATCTGTGTAAAGGTGAAGGCAGAGCTGAAACGTAAAGGAAGAGGAGCTGTCAGTCATTTGTAAGATCAGAGGATCTGAGGTGCAGGAGGAACATTCCCATGCAGTGAAAACGAACTGGTGTTAATGGAAATGTTCTCAGATGTGCAAGAAGATATCACCCTTTAATTGAAAATCTATATCTAGATTTATCGTCATTCAAATCAACATTATTCGTGTAAATATAAATAATAAGGAGTTGGTTACTGGAGGTGCAGCAGGTGCAGAAGTTCCCTGCTCTGTATTCCAGTTTTTGTTCTTTAAAATTACATCCTTAATGTCACTGAACACGGTAGTAAAATACAATTATACAACGGATAATTGCCGCCTGATTTGCCTTCCTTATGTCCAGTCTACTCCTTAACTCACTAAGGTAACATACTTTAAGGCCACCGTCATTTGCAGTCTCCAGCAGTTGTCCACTCGCCGTCCCCACAGCTGCAGTTCAGCCAACTTGAAGACAGTTGTCCATCTTCCTACATGTAGCTTCCTTCTTCTCGGCAGTCGTAGGCTCTTCTTGTCTCCTCATTGGGCCTTCTCCTTTTTCCTTCGCAAAGTAGCTCTCTGAAGATGTTTGTTCTCCACTTATTTTAGCTAGCGTGAGGGCTTATTACAACTAACAAAACTACATAAATAAACAGGCTTAGATTTACTTTACATCCCAACTAAAAGTGTGTAGGAGGATTGATGGCAGAGGATTAATGTTGCATTGCTTTCTTTCATTCTTCATGCACATTTATACGGCCACTAATCTGCTTAAACATCAGCCGATAATCACCATGGATACACTGCTAAACTTAACTTCAGTGTTTGTATCACTTTACAGTAAGATGTTGTGAACTCTGACATGATTTACTGAAATTTAAATTTAAAAAAGAAGCTATTTAGTACTTTGCCAACAACCTTAAGTGGAGGATGAGTGTAAATCCTGTTTCATCTGAATCCTTTCAACTCACCAGCGATGTGTTAAAAAAAACAGCCTTTTATTTTACAGTTCAGGCGTCCTTGAGAAGACACAGATATCCTTCCTGCCTGTTTTACCATTTTACAGACACAGTTCCTCTTAAAGTCAAATGCAGTTTCTGTGGCACTGTTAACTCTGAGTGAAAACGTGAGGAAGCGACATCTATTTTTAGCTACGAATGCTTTTAAAAAGGTCATCGGTATCAACCGGTCACGTAAACTCCCACAGTTGCACATTAGCAGGTGTCACGAGAGGTCCTACTAATTATACAAATGTTCCAGTGTTATCTGTGCATACATAATAACACCTGGGAAATGTGTCTAATATTGTTTGACTGCCTCAATCACAGAGATACTGTGGCTTCCTCCGAGAACAAACACCTTGAATTATTCATCGAATTCTTACATTTAGTGCCTCTAATGGTAATTCCGTCCTCGATTCATCATTTCTGTTTGTTTTTCCGGATGAGGAAATTCATATCCACTGTATTGATATTAAATGGCTAAGCGTATGTGATTATCTTGACTCTTCCAGTTGGCTGGAGGGCTTTTAGTTCTGCGACTCCGCTTCCCCATTCATCAGCTAATCACAGGCTGTAAATCTCAGCCGTTAATATCAACACCAGCCTCGTGCAGAATAGAGAAGCAATGTTTATGCAGCGGCTTTAATGCCACCAGAAAGTCACGTGTCGTGATCTGAGGAGTCATTTTATCACCCCGGGGCTTACACAAAGAACAAAATGTCACATTTATTAAAACAGGATGAGTATAAGAATCTCACAGCACCATCACTGGAATGCAAAAACATACTTTTTTAAAACCCAAATCAGCAGAATAAACATTTCTGCAAAACCACAGATAAGTTAAGACTCTAAATGTCTTCATGTTGCAACTTTTTAGGTTCAATTTTCAACCGAAACCACTTGGTTAGGGTTCAGAAAAGATCACGACCGTGTCCCGTGGTCTCTGTCGTGCTCACAAATATTGAAATGCAGTCTCGACCTGCAGTCTCTGACTCTGCAACCCTCGCGCACCTAACCCCACCTATATCCCCTCCACCTGCTGACATTAAAGTCAGGTAATAAACATATAATTTGAATGATGTGACTTTATATTTGCTTCTTCTGTCCAGCAGACAGTCCAAAACCTCAAACCTCTTTATTTACAGACATGAAAGCCAAAGACTAGCAGAAAATCCTCATATTTAAGATCCAGTACCAGCTTTTTGTTGTCCAATTTACTTAACACAATGCATGTATATGAAATGTGACTCGGCTGATGCTGCATTTTCCAAATTTTCTTGGTTAAATCTGATTGTATTCATCCAATGATGGTCTGAACAGTACTGTCACGCTGTGGAGACCTCCTGCACAGCTTTTATACAAATAGTCCAAGTCTTTCTCTTTGACATGCACCTTGTATATATTCTGTGTCGTGGCCTTAAATGTGCTTAGTAGTTGCCATAGAGAAGGTTATTCTCATCACTTTACATCTCGGAGAGAGGAGAGAAGAGAGAAACGGAGGAAGTAAGGAGCAGAAGCAATTCTGCAAATTTATGTTCCAGCTCAGATACTCAAAGTCTGCAGCGAGCACACCGAATATCACGAACGATATCAAGACAGTGACAGAGCGAGCGCCAGGACTCATGTACATAAAGAGTCAATAATTTAATGTTAGCCGCCATGATTGAATCATTAAATCAAATACTCATTTTGTATTCCAGATACACCTCGAGATCTTTTCCATGGATACCTAAGGGAACCGGGCTCATTATAGCCGAACTATTGTTGAGCAGACAGAACGAGGTCTGAGCCTTAATGTATTATGAGTCCCAAGCCAGAGAAAAATTCACCTCTTAGAAGTCGATCTCTCTCTGTGCGGTGGAAGATGGAAGATTCCCGAAAGCAGCATCAGTCTCTTTTTAATGATAGCTTTGTCTCTGACAAGCCTGGACTTAACCCCTTTAATGAGGGCTAATTAAACAGACCACTGTCCTGCTGTGCACAAAGAAAAGGAACTTCGTATGAATATTAAGGTCGCCGCAAAAGAAAAAAAAGATGTCAGCCTTCAATAATACATTTTCATATTGATGACCTGGACAGTTTTTTAGATGTTAATGTTTTTTTTATGAGCCCTCGGACATGAAACTGACTCAGCACACCATTAAGCAGGTAAACTTTTGATTCAATTAAAAAGGTAATCAAATAAAGGTCAAAATTGCAGTAATGTCGTTTTCATTCCAGGCAACAATATACCCTTTTTTTTTTTTTTTAAAGGTCACCTTTGCCAATGAGGCTAATTAGCATAAGCTGGTGTCTCTTCAGAAGCGTATCTTATGTCCCCTTTTAACAGGTTACACTGGTACCAGGGTTAATTAAAAGCCAAGGCCTTATTGTCATAGACGGCGGCAGGTCAAGGACGACCAACCGTCATCCTGAGCTGTGTGAGATTATGAGAATAGCTCATTTGTTATTGTAACTACTGTGTGTCAGTCAAAAGTATCAGGACCAGACAGGGCAATCATTTCTAATCAGTCCTGGACTTTTAAGTATAGACTTGCAAATACTTCTGTACAGAGAAGAAAGAAAAGGCAGAAAAACATGATTGTAGCCAAAAGGTCTGTTGAATATTTGTGGTGGATTATTCAAATTCAAAACGTAATAATATAGTCCTACAGTCCAATATACAGGTCTAGTTTCATCAAAAGAGAATACAGATCTGAGTGACACACAGCGAGTCTTCAATAAAAATTGCATAGCTGTATTCTCAGACCCATCGGTGCAGAAAGACGCGTGTTCTCCCTGAAGACCAGCCGCCCAAACATATGTAGAGCAATGCAGTCCAAGTGTGTTTATTGTGGGAGGCCAAGCAACCGCTAAACAAGCACACGGCCTCTTCACAGGAGGGCCAACTCTAATTCCATCCAGCAGATAACGGGCGGTCGTCGAGGACAGGCCTCTCAGACAGAGAGAGGACAGTCTGATTTAAAAGAGGAGAGAAAGAGGCCACCTAGGTTGAACTGGGACTATCGTGCACCAGAGGAGTAATCTAACACGGTTACCAGCCAGCTACGATGCTGTTCTGACACCCCTTATAAAGCAATTCATACTTTTCAGTCTCATGTGAGAACCAGGTAGTCTAAAGACCCACATGTGGACTAAAACACTCTCAAGGTCTTGAACAATGTGAAGCAAAGCCAGCTGCCCTTGACTTACCCCCTCAAGATACGCCTTGACCTGCATGACCACATAGAGAGTGTTTCAGCGATCAATTCTGATGCTCAAAGATGCTCGGGAACATGTTGTGCTGCACTTCCCGTACCTCCATCTGTCACTGCTGTGGGATGATGTGTGCAAAGCCGATGTGCAGTGTTGTGAAAAAGAATTTCCCTCCAGGGACGATAAAGTCTAACTCACTAAACAGGCAGCAAAGTCATTTTTAACAGCTGCTAAAACGTGTACATCTTCAAAGCTTCATCTTTAAGGGAAATGTGTGCAAAAAATCATATCCAAGATTAATTATAATCTTCAAGGTGTTTTACATTGAACAACAGGTGAAAAAAACTAATGTGAAACAAATGAGCAACAGTCAATCTGGAGCACGCGACTGCAGTGACTTAATTTAAACTTTTTTTTAAGATCTTTAGAGTCAAACACAGACTTAGCCTCTCTTTACATAAAATCTGAAGCAATGCTTTTTGTTTTTATTCTCAGTTTCCTTCCACCATGTTGACTTTGTTATTTTATACCCACACTTTTGAGGAAAACTCAGTAGTCAGTGGTGTTTTATTGGCTCCAGCTCTGAGCGGTAACGACTGAAACACCTTGGTGAACGCCTTAATCTTCATTCCTTTTCCGGCACGATGCTGTGAAGCGTGTTGTCTGCTCAAGCAGCACTGGAACATTGTTCAGTTGGCATTTAGTTTGAGAGAGAGACAGAAGGGAAAAGATTTGTAACCACTGACACATTGTGAATGGCCTCCATTTCAGTGCTAGATCCTTGCCAGCAGCCCCTATTAGTACTAGACATGAGCGCCACTTGACTGAAATGAGAATAAAGTGAGACTCCGTCGCAAACTCTATAACTAGTCTTAACATTTTCTGGGTGATGTTTGATGAGGTTTTTGATTTTGCTGCCAAACTGTTTTCTGGCACATTTGTGATGTTGAACATGACACGCAAGCAAACAAACAACAAAGGCATCATCGTCTGGCCAATTTTAGCTGGTTAACCTACATTTATAATACCTGCATGTATGCGCTATTTTTGGAATAAAAATGGTATTACACACTTGTTTGTCTTACACATAAGGAGGAGAATATATATGTTCTGTGTGCTCACATGTCAGATCAAAGTTCCCTCATTTTTTTCTTCCAGTGTCTGTGTTCACACACACACACACACACACACACACACACACACACACACAGATGTTCTTCTCATGTCCAACAAATCGCTGATTGATGATTATACAGCTGTTTTATTTTCTCCCTCTTCATACTTTACTTCCCCCGTTCACAACTACACTGAGAGACATACATGAGCTTTTTCTTTTTTTCTTTTCCTCCATATTTTCCCCATCTCTCATCTTGTCTCATCTCTTGATCATTTCCAGCCCTGTCCCATCTGGACAAATCATGAAACATCAAACAGACACATACATCTGGCCTTGTCATGTTGACATCTGTAGCGCGAGTGTGCGCGTGTCTGTGTGTGCATGTGTGAGCGTGCGTGCATGTGTTTTGTCAGTAGTGATGCAGCGATGATTAATTGCCGCATGTATCGAATCCATCACAGTGTCACAGCACACAATAGGCACGAGCGCGCACAAACACACTCACGCACACTGAACACATGAAGCGAGCATGTTGGGTTTAAACTGAATTGGAGTTGAACAAGGAAACAAATCCCAACTTCCAAAAACCGTCCGCTGCTGAGTCTTCAAAGTCTGACTGTAATTTTCTGTGTTTTTTGTTAGCAGGCGGGCAGCGGAGACGCTCTGTGGTGCGCCACGAATTTGAATGGACACGCAATGTTTACTTCTGTGACTATTTTTGAAAGCCTGCTGTTTTCGTATAATAGATCTTAAACTAGAAAAAAAAAGTATTCAAACGTGAGTCGTGCAGGTTGAACACAGGACGTGTCATGGAGACAATGTGCTGTATTATTCTCATAATCATAGGTTCGGTGTATATTGAAGAACTCTGGAGTTTGTTTTGTGACAAAGAAGATAGAGCCAGGCGCAGATCAAGTGGTTTAGCAGAGATGCGGAAGCATGTAATTACTCTGACTGAAGCCATTTTACTTGCTTTCCATGTGGATACAAATAGGACAGTGAATGTTGCATCAACTCTGGTTACCCTTGTTTACAGAAGCTAAGTGCCGTTTTCTAGGTCAAATGTATTTGTAGACTGTACCAGTAATTCTACGGCATGAACTACATAGTAGTTAAGAAGTTAAATTTACAACCCAATCGCCAGGATACATGTTAGCTGAGTGCGTTTCTGCAAAACCACAGATGAATTAAAACTGGACATTTCTTAATGTTTTGCAACGTTATGTTTCTAAGCACAAGGGGTTATGATCTGGTTAGGTTTAGGTACAAAAACCAAAAGGTTAAGGTTAGAAAAACATCAAGGTCTGGCTTAAAATACTTGTTTTGGTCGCCACAAACACAAGTCCAAATGTCACATCATCTCCTTCAAAAACACCAGATTCTGCTGCGGCGATCAAGGCTGGTACGATCACCAAGTCTCATAAAAATATCCAGATGTGTCACACTTACAAATGCCACAACACAGACTGCGGTCGCCTGTTTGGAAGTCTCCTCACCACCACCGTCTCTTGCACTTCCCGATGTGAAAGTCAGTCAAGAAACATGTGATGTGAACATGATGTTGTCCAAATGTCAGTTGAGTAGGCAGCCTGTGTGTCACATACAAACTTTTATGTGATTTGCAGAAACGGTAACTCCCAACATTATATTCTGTCGACCGGGCTGAAATCTGAAGGTTTGCTGTGATGTTGCACGGTGGAAGAAATCTCAGAAAAGCCTTGCATTATTTTCAGAATAATGATTTCAATCAGTTCCACACAGAGGGGGTCACAGGCTGAACACAATAGCTGTACACATTGCTGAGTGTCTGAGTTAAAGATAAAATGAAACGATCAGGCAAATTGTGATCACAATCACTCAGAGTAATGATTTTGACTCCACGTCAGGCTACCTAATACAGCTCTTTGAGTCCGTGTCGACTGAATTACCAAGAATGGGCACTAAGGCAGCAAAACCGGCAGAGAGAAAGAAAACCTTTATTGAGACAAACAACATACAGATTGCAATCTATACCGACTTGTTTAAGATGACAAGCAGGGGTGTTTCAGTCAATGAAAACCTTACATACAGTATTTCTTGCCTTTATTTCCTTTTGCTCTTGCTCCTCACCGCCTGCTGCTTCCAGTTGAGCAGATCTGGTTCGTCTTTGGTTTGAATTAGAAACACATCAATTTCACCGCTCTCCTCACGCACAAGAAAGGTTGGCAAAAATAAAGACGTGAACATTTTGTTCTTGTTCCTCCTCCTCCTCAACCTTTTTTTCTCCGTCTGCCCCCTCACCTTTCATTTCTTAGCTTACACAAATACATGCAAATTGGATATTTCTGTCAGTAGTGCCAGTGAATTGAAGCTCTCACCCACAGCCGGCATGTCAGGCTCTCTGTTGTGGCTTTTAAAGTTATTGCCAGCAGTAAAAGCCAAACGGCCCTGTTATTGCTGCGTTCCTCAGAAGAAACAACATTTATGAAGGTGGATTCATGCAGTGGCTGTGCTCAGATGACTCACTTTTTGTGTTCTCTTTGTCTTATTTTAGTGTTCGCTGTTTGCATTTCGTTGTTATTTGGTAATATTTCGTAGAGCGCAGAAAGTAACAGACATAAAAGCAAACTTGTCTTATAAATACTGAAAAAAAGCCCAAATGCACAGAAACTCAAGCGTCAACAGTAAAATTGAAACAGATGCATGTCAACCATTCCAGCTGCCCAAACCTGATGCTAAGATAAAGAGTTGGCATTTAACGCTTCTGCAAACAATATACGTTCACATTTGTCATGTCATTTATGTTGCTATGACCTGACTGTCATATCTGGAGGGTTGGTGGTCATGTTACAGGGGAGAACACTGCCAAGCCAGTGACTGCAGTTTAAGACTGCGCTTCAACATATGTGATTCAACATTTGTAAGCGTGACAACAGTGGATTGATTTACGGAGACCTCAGGATAATCCCAATTCTGATCCCCAAACAAGCCTAAATCTAACCAGACCATGTCACGACATACAAATGAAAACTGAACCTAAAAGAAGGTAAAGCTGCAACAAAAAGAAATGTAAACATTGTAATGTAAACATTTCAACATATGGTTTGCAGAAACGTACATTACCAACATTTACTCTGGGGATTATGTTGGCTGACCAAATCATGTAAAATCTGAAAAATTAATCCATTCAACAGTTCAGGTTTAGGGAAAATACAGTTACATTCTTGTGATGAACCTTGGATTTATTTCGCTGTTGAAGGATGATTTGCGAAGAGAGGTGACATTAAAATTGCTTTCTGAAAGCCGGTTTAAGTTTGGGCTTCTTTCCAGAGTTTGTTCTGCCTGACGAAACCAAAAAAGGATTAAAATTACGAAAAAGAACCAACAAGAAAAGCAGCAAACAATTTTATATTCATGAATCTGGAACCAGCAACTAGATTATTTCACTTTCTTTTATAAATAGTTGAGGATTCATTTTCTGATCATTGAATATTGGCTAATCCTTCTACCACTATTTTTCTCTACTGGAAGAACTTTCTCTCACTTTCTCTCACTATCCGTAACACAGAGAAATCAGAACGGAATGAAACAAGTATCCATCCATTACCAGGGATTGTTCAAAGTCATTTTGGAGAAATGCAGGAAATCACACAGTGAAATGGGAACAGACAGTGGATGTTAGCGTAAAGTGGAGGCATCAAAAAGTCATTTATATGACTCCATCTCAACACAGCACCTTGAAAGCAACATACTGGCGAGATGTATGAGTGATAGAGGGTGAATTTATCCTTTCACGTATAATTTCTCCTGTCAAAGTATCAGCATGAAAATCCTCTGCTGGGTTGATTTCGAACTTGGCCACCTCCTGTTAGCTGCCGTCTGTCGGATATTTGCTGGCAGAGAATGTGTCAAGTGTTGAACGTGGTGAGGCAGATCCGTACCCACGTTGTTCCGAGCGTGGGGTGAACTCAGATGACTCACAGCTGGAGTTTCATGGAGGAACAAGGTTGCTCAGTAAGCCAGACCGCCGTCAACAAGACTGTATAGCAAGCCTGATATTGAAGTTCGTCACTTATACCAGCTTTTATATGAAATGATTTGATATGCTTTATATATTTATTACCCTTCTGTGTATAGACCACTGTGGAAGTAAAATAATGAAAAGGATGCAGAAAGGATGCATTTTTATAATATTCACAGTCCTCGTGATTAAATTACTAAACAGAAAATAAAATGTGAGTTCAGTACATGTATTCACAGTATACTGAATATTAATATGTACAAAGATTAAGTAGGCACCCCTCAAAAAGTAATTGATTCATTCATCACGCGTCCCAAGCAAGGATGTCTGTTTTAAATTATATTAATTCATGTAATCAGAGAACTTCGCATCTGTCAGTTACAGATTGTTCTCCCATGATTCTCTTTTTTAAGTTGAGAAACAGTAAAAACTGCCAACTAGTGCCGAAGAAACTGGTGAAAAACATGCTTCATTCAGACCAGTTTGATGTGTGAGGGCAATTCTTGAGCAAGACAGCAAAAGTTTTAAGACTTTTAATTGAGAAAAAAAGGGACAATTTGCTGATTCATGCCGGAAACATCTGACACTTACTTTCAGCTCTACCATTCTTGAGAATGATGAAACAGCAGGAAAATAATCTCTGAGTCAGACGAGCAACAGGGAGCGTGTAACGAGAGTAAAGGATGGGGACGAGAAAAGAGCCCAGAGGGACCCCACGAGGGGACGCCTGCTGAGGAGGATGAGGAATTGCCTATTTTCACAGAAAAAGATTCTGTTTGACAGATAGGACCTGAGCAAACCCATGCTGAACCGGAGATACCCACCTACTGCTCGCAGCGATCAATTAACACCGCGTGATCAATGGTTACGCGGCAACGGGGTCCCACTGAGGACAAACTAAAATCACAGGCTTCCTGTGAAAACACCATTTCAGTGTAGATCCACTTTGGAGGCTGAAATGTACATGTGATCGGTTGTTTATCAAGATATATATGAATATATTTAAGAGACAGGTC
The DNA here is from genome assembly GCA_903131615.1 of Diplodus sargus. Lineage (NCBI taxonomy): Eukaryota > Metazoa > Chordata > Actinopteri > Spariformes > Sparidae > Diplodus > Diplodus sargus. The sequence goes on along the minus strand of CAEMYA010002116.1, from coordinate 10,781,622 downwards.
AGTGGTTATTAAAAATAATCAGGATCTAAGAGGGTTTCCTTTGGAGATTGTGAGGTATTGTGTTGACGAGGTTATTACTTGCTTTTTAATTGTTAACACTCCAAATCTCCTTAACCTCCACATTCAAACTTCAATTATATTACATCTGTACATCAAATTATCCTTCTCTGATTTATACTTTGTGGTGTGCATTTATTTATTTTTTTTAGCTTTTGTCGCATTACATTGAGAGAAGTATTTCCAGCCACTAGGTGAATTTAAGTGCTCTCCTGTTGGCTCTGTTTTGATTTCTCTTAATGGAAACATTTGGCCTTTTTAGCTGTGAAACACTCCATTATGTCACTTGTCACTGTAGCTACTGTTTCCTGCCGGCCAGGTTACAGTTAGTTTATCTGAGCTTTTACACTAAAAAGGCTTTCTGTTGCCTCTGGAAACAACACTGGTGATGGCAGTGGAAGGACCCGACCCTCCACAGAAATTCAGTAAATGTATAAAACTTCTGGATACGAGAGTCGCTCAGACTGTCACTCAGACTTTATGGCTGTGTTGATCGGTGGACACTTAGTGTAAGAGTATTTTCCCCAAAGTGCACCATTATAAAAGAGAAGTCTAAAAAAATGTTGACATCTCAATCTAAAAAAATGTCAATTACAGCTAGCTGAGAAAGGCGATGTAAAGCTCTGTGATGCCATCACACTGTAACGACTATGGGTTTGAGCAGGAACTCCTATATTTCAAATCTGTGAAAATATCTCATGCATGTTGATGTTTTCATCAAGAAAATAAACCTGCCAACCCTTCACAATAAAGGCACCGAACATGCAAAATGCAATAACAATATATACATGAATAAATACATTCAAGCGTAACGCCTACTCCTCCAAGGTCGGAATCAATGGCGATGATTAACCGATCCGACCTACAATGGTAACATGGAGAAATGAATATGTAAAAAAAAACACATCACACAGAAACACGTGGGCATTACTCAAATGAAATATTCTCTCAAACCACGAGATTAAATGTGTATTTTAGAACAAAATACATGAAACACATCCGGCGTGTTAAACAACTGGAGGAGCTCGACGCCATCAGTCACTGCCGGGCGGCTGCATGTAATCTTCGACAATAAACCATAAGGCAGATACATTTTCTAAGATTAAGGCCTTATGTAAAAGAAGGTGATGATTGTTTTTTTCTAACCAATACGTGCAACGAACACGGTAGCTCCGTGGTAAATTGCCTCGGTGGGAATTGTTGCCGTGTTACACAAGACAGGATCATTGTTTATTATGAAGGAACATGTTCGGCTCGAGACGGATAAGACGGAGAGCGTCGAGCTGCTTGAATGAAGGCAGCAGAAATGCTTTGTGTGACGTGAGCGCTGAAGGGATGTCATTTTTTTTTTTAAATGCTTCATGTATCATTAAGAATGTTAATCAAATCCCTTAATTAAAAAAAGTATTTACAGGTAAATAAATAGAGGAATACGTAATCAGCAAGACAAAACATTTCCATGAAATGCACAAGCTGTTCTTTGATATCAGAATGTTTAACGTGCTCTATTTGTTTATTCTTTTTAATTTAAGTCCTCCAGGAATGAGAGTAGATTTATTCATGAATCTTTATTTTCTTATTAATTTGGCATTAATTAAAAATACAGGAGGAGCGTTGAGAAATTGGATGACAGAATTGTTTTTTGTCCACATTTGTCTGATGCATTTGGGTTTGAGCTAAAAAATAAAATAAAAATACTGTCAACTGTTTAACCGAGGGTGAAGAAACAGCATCCATTTTTGATTTTGTGGGTAAATACTTTGCATACCTGTCCCATCCCTTTCACTTTGTGGATGTCAAGGAGTTTCTGGAGTGTAAGTTGTGCAGACAGGCTTGAAGTTGGGTCCAGGGAGAATATATGTGAGATGCTGAGTCAAGAGTTTGAGACATCTGATGCTTTTGCTGGAGATGAGGAGGGGGGGGATGATTAACATTGTCAACGGCTGCATTGAGATCTATAGCTAAAACAAGCAGATTCATTCATCACTGTGAGAAAAGCTGTCTGAGTGCAATGAAGAGCTCTGCAGCCAGATTGGAGTTTCTCCAATGACTCAATTTAACTAACCTTAAAGTCTTTGTTTGTTTTTTTTGACTTGATATAACTGAAACATTTGGAGACGACCATATGTGTACGTTTTGAGTGGGCGATCTATCTTCCTTTGTCGTGTTAGTTTTTTTCCTGTGCTTGTAACATAACTGCTGTACAGAAGCCATTAAACTTTGAGTTGTTTCTTCTTTTTTGGTCTCATCTTCCCCGACAGCGTTATGCGGTAAGACTTTTACTAAGTGACAAACAAACTATTTACTTTCAAGACTTTTTATAAAGGGAATTAGAGTTTATGGTCTGTACAGCTGACTTGACAAAGTTCTGAGTCAGACTCAACCTTGCAGCACAGTTTCACTGTGTAACCATCTGTTTGTTTATCGTAGTTGTTTTTATGATTTCAAGAATTGTAATTACTTTGCTAAATAGCATCCTGAGAACCTGACGCCGTGTTTGAGTGAGTCTAAAAATGATTAAATGTTTTGATGCTTTGTGTTAAACATGATTAATGCATTCAGCACAGGATTACACTTTCCTCTACAAATACAAAGCACACACACACACACAAGGTCTTATTTATGCACACTGTATGTCAAGTTCATGTCATTCAAGTCAGGATTTTTTTCTGTGCACCGACTCTGCAAAAAGCTCAAATCACACCACATCACGGGTTGCGTAACTGCCAATTAACATCTCACTGGGTTCATAAAATGGTACCTGATTCCAGGACCAATTCATTCACTTTATGGGGGGGGGTCGTAAACTGTGAGAGCTCTTAAGAGGCTGAGCTCGAGAGAACCAACACATTTATTCTGTTTTCAATTTTTCCGCTTCTGTAGCTCTTATCGCGTTTCATGTGTTTAAAAAAACAAGATAAAAACTGAACTTTTTGTCCTCTGAACTTCAGATTAAGCATGTCATCATCTTCAAAACATGCACTTTTCACTGTGTTGAACGTTGTATGATATGTGACATAAATAAAGATTCTTTTTCTTCTGCGATGGAATTTTAGGGGTTAAATAGCATCTCTCGGATCATTTTCCCTCATCCCTCTTCTTTATGTGTCCATCTCCTCGAAAATACAGCAACTCAGGCACTGTTTGATTAAACTAATCTTTGGAAAGCAGCCTGCCTGAATTTAAATCAGTTCATTTCAGATTCAGTCTCATTAGCAAACTGACTTGTTCACATTTAAATAAACAAATATTCCTTAAAATGTTCCACTTCTTTCAACATTTTCGGTCACTTAATTTCCTAAATTATCTTATTTAGCTCTCTGCAGTATATAACCAATTTTCGCAAATGTATTATCCAACAAATATTGTTATGCTGAGTTCCCTCAATCATTAAAAAAGTTGCCATCGCAGAGTGTTTTGCAGTGCACACAGTGGCTCTAACAAACATGCTGAATGATATCCTGGCATTTTCCCTGTAGTTTTAGAGGTGACACATTCGCCTTCTGAACCATACGTTGCATAATGTGACCTTTTCTTTCTGGCACAGAGCTGAGTTTGTTGTTCTATCAATAACAAGAGCTGCCACAGCTGCGTGCCTTAAAGCCTATGAGGTACAGTAATACTCTTCCGATAATGCCCCGTCTCTGTCCCTTGGCTTGTTTTCATTTATTTTGCTCTGCATTGTTTCTCTCCCTCTTTATCTCTCTTTGCTCCCCTCTGCTCTCGGTTATAATTCAAGCCTCATCTTAGCCTCAGAAATTAATCTGAACTTTCCACAATGAGCTTAGATGGCATTACATATGCAAACAAAAGTCTGATATTAAAAATCCAGCTTTGCACCAGAAGGGGGAGGGGGAGGGGAAACATCGTATTTATTTTCAGCAATACCCTGTTGATTCACATATGAAAATACTGGATTTACATTTAGGGAAAATTAAATATTTATGTTTTATGGCTTACATTCTGTGAACAGATTGTCTGGTTCTTGTACTCATCTCTTCATTCATTACACTCTCCTATTTTTGGGGGGGATGTAACATGTTTGAAACACAATAGTCCTGCTGTGTGGAGGAAGACATCATGTGTTGCATGTTGTCTTGTAGGAAAAGCTGATCAAGATAGCTGCTTATAAACGAGTGACAGAGGAATACCATCATACTTACCATTGGCTGCGTATATTGAAATCATCTTTGTGTGTTTACAAGAGGGATATAAACCAATGAGCATCTCTCCCTGTGTGTCTGAAGAGCGAGGGAAGATAAACAATCATGATGGCGAGATATATGCCAAAATAGGTCACAATACATACTGGGGCGGCCGTTAAAACACCTTACTGGGCCGCCTAAGTAAGATATATGTGTGGGAAACACTCCTGTTAAGCAAGATCACATCATAATATATCAGTTTTCTTCATATCAGCCAACTACGCAGAACTGAGAGCGATAACATCAAACCATGAGTTGTTCATGGGATTCATTTAATTACAAGGTCAGCGGTGAGTACACTTCTCTCTCCGAGCACTATTACCGACGGCAGGGGACCTCGTAAACTCCTGAACAGGCCGAGGAAACATAAAACTGTAGGCAGCTCTGGATTCATTTTTTCAATTACATGTTTTCATTGTTTTTGTTCTGGATTCCCATTTGTGTTGATGAATTACAACTTATACCAAATTTTAATGAGAACAAAATCTCTCCCTTTTTTTTTTTTATTCCTCTGACGAACAATTCCACTCTTATTTTTTTATAATGGTGATGGAGAACCGGCACGTGGGTCTGTAAACATGGCTGCTCATGACTTAGTAATGAAATGAAACTCAACAGGAAATTGAATCGGATGAGGCGCCGCACTCAGCCCTCTCCTAGAGGCGGTGAGAGAGAGAATGTGTGTGTGTGTGTGTGTGTGTGTGTGTGTGTGTGTGTGTGTGTGTGTGTGTGTGAGTGTGAGTGTGTAGGAATGTGTGTGCTTGTGCGCACGTGTCTGGCTGATTAGTTCTTGGTGCTAATGCATTTATAACCATTAGCACGAGCACATATCGATCATGGCTTACATACGCAAAATTAACATCCGAAATCTGCGTAGAGTGTTTGCATGTTTTGGCCATTGGGTGTGTGTGTGTGTGTGTGTGTGTGTGTGTGTGTGTGTGTGTGTGTGTGTGTGTGTGTGTGTTATCTCTAATGATTGTGCTCAGGATTGTGCTTAGGAAAGTGAAAGTAAGGGAGAGAACATTTATCCACTAACAGCATCTCCCCACGATCCTAATCAATCAGGTTGTTCGCCCATTAGCCGTTGTGCTTCCTCACGCTGCCGGCTGTGTTTTTGTAAATAATGCGTTTCTTGGGCCGATCACAGCCAGATCACAGGTGAAATGGTTGGTCTCTTCACTGAGCGCGAACTTGCAAGGCTGAATATCTGCTCTGGACTGTCTTCACTCCAAGTAGGCGGAACAACAGATGACTGACAGTTCTGTCCTTCCCCCGTCTTTGGTCTTTGCGTCTAACTGTCGAGTTGTAAAATCAAGGCTGCTGTTTCCCATCAACCTTCCACCAAAGTCAGTTTTCTGAATTACTTCCAGATGACAGACGGGCCGAGCAGTTGCAGAAACAACCATCAGTTTACATTAATCAAAGTTCAGGTTCCTTCATTCCCTGGGTAAATTTCTAACGCCTTAACAACTGAATAGATGTTGACAACGGCAGACTTATTTATTTCTGGAGACAGAGAGCTGTGTTCAAGTCTGCTTTGACTTGTGGGTGTATGTGAACAAACAGGCGATTACACTTGACTGCTCCACGCACAAACAGGCGAATGCAAGCGTAGACGAAAATCTCTTTTCAGTAAAAAATTGAGCCCCATAGAAATACACGCTTCCTCTTCCCACTGTTTACAATGCTTCACATCACATTACTTGGCATTGAGACTCAGACTGCTTGTCATGTTGGTTTGTATTGTAAGTCATTTTTGTGCTGTGTTTTTTCAAAATAAATTCAGCTGCAAGTTGACTGGCATTGACTGTGTTCAATACAACCATAAAAAAACAAATTACATTTTTTAAATCTTGTTTGTTCAATTTCCCAAGTCGGCACTGAACTGTCAAAAGTGATTCAAACATGATTTTTAAAGTGACAATTCCTGGGATGAAACTTTTAACTTGCCAAATAAATGGCTGCTCAAATCAGTGTCTATGTATTGATTGCATTGCATTAGCGGTTTATTGATTCTACTTTGCATAAAACGAAAAGAACTTCTAGGCTCTTCTTCTCTTGCTGTCTCCGGCCGTCTTGCTTTCCTCCTTCTGTCCAATTGTTTTAGCCACGGACAAACTCTTCACCTCACAGCATAGATTCCCTCGCTAAGAGTAAACAACAAGCTCTGTGTCTTCTCCGTCAGCCTAACAATCCCACCATGGGCTGAGGGATTATTCACTGAAGGATAGACCGCGGGGCAGAAAAACGGAGAGAAAAAGAAAATGAGATGCTGCAAGATAGAGAAGGAGAGTTCAAATTGTTGAGAAAAAAGCAGCCATGGAGGGTAAAGGAGGCATGAAGGGAGGAAAATAGAGTCGGGGAGAGGAGAGGGAATCTGTGGAGGTAATCCCTGAGATTCAAGGCTTTGTACACTCCATCATGGATGCATGGACAGGAGTATGGACAGAGGTCAAAGGACGGATGAATGTAGGATAAAGTAATGGATGAGTAGAGGGAAAGAGGGAGTCATAAAGGAGGATAGGGGTGTAAAAGGCAGGCAGAGAGAAAGGGGAATAAAGTGAAAGATGGATGGATAAAGGTTGAGAGAGGGGGTATTAAACAGTTCTTTAGAAAAGTGGATCGGGGCCAAAGGACCACTAACAGCTTTTGGTTCTCTTTGCGGACCGCTATGATTGCTCACAGTCGGCTAATTCAGCTTTAATTCCACTTCTCTAGAAGGATTTTCATCACCTAAGAAGTGACAACACTGCAATGCTGCTCATTAAACTCAGAAACTACAACATCTCTGTTTACTGTTTATTCAAAAGTCCCAGAGACCATGCAGGACGACTGCCAGAAAACTGCCGTGCCTTTCCAAAACGAGATCAACGCGTGATTTGTGTTTCTAAGAGCTGGTTTATTGGGATATAAATACTTTTTTTGGAGAAGCAGAGTTGCCAAGTGGCAGCGCTGTCACTGGATGAACAATAAAGGTGTCACAAATCCAAGATTTTATTCCATTTTCGATTTTAAAAAGGTCATTTTCTTCAGCACTGACGCCGATGATCACATCTCGTTCTGTAAAGACGAACACATCATTGACTGCCCTTTACATTCTCCAACAGCTTGAGTTTGTCCTGGTGGACTTTTGCAGGTTACAAAAGATATCAACTACAAAAGATAGAAGTTCAATAAAAGTAAACCATTTTTACAAACAAATCCATAGAGGATCTTTTAAAAGAAAAACTTAACATCTCAGATGCTGACGGAGTTGGTAATTACAGAAAATCCTCAACTAGGATATGTCAGTAATATTTAAGGATTCACATATTATGAAATTACTTTCTATAAATTAAGCTCACATAATACGGTATTGCGCTAGTGGTTCATTAAACATGTTACATCTTTGTAAAAACAAAGTAGTCTTTGCTTACATTGCAGCAGGGCCAACCTGTGATGATTTCCTGCCCTCAAATCAAACCCATGTCTAAACTGACACATGTGGCAGTGCTGAGTCCTATTATTTAAAAGCCCCTTTGTGCTCAGCTCACAACCACAATCAGCCGTTTCCAGCCATTATTTACTGGGGGAGAAAAACCTCCAATACGGGGAGGAACATCTGTGTAACACTGCCCTTAAAGTCATCTGTTAGTTTTTTTAAATTCTAAAGTTGTTCCTGATGAATTGTGGTGGCAACAGGAAAAAAAACAAAAAACAAAGCAACATCAGCACACATCTTCTGTGACCCTCCTAACCTGTTTAGACAGCCATGAAAAGAGCAGATTTAAGCCACAAAGAGAGAAAAAAAACACATTTCTTTCCCTCCTGAATGCAAATGCAGCCTCAGAGCAGATGTGTGTTCTCTCGTATAGGGAATGGCTGCCTGTGATTGTGATTAGCACTACTAGATGTCCCCTTTCTTGTCAGGGTTAAAATGATTTGTCCACTGGCAGATCTCTGCTCATTTACTTGTATTGGAAGTCGTCCATCTATGGCTAATTAGATGGTCTCTCAGTGTGGCTGCTGCTGGAATTCCCATCAGAAGGAAAATCCCCACATAATAGGACAGAGGAGACGCTAAAAGGAGAGATTACCGGCAGGAGGAGAGCTTGTGTGTGTGTGTGTGTGTGTGTGTGTGTGTGTGTGCGCGCGCGTTTGTTTATACACAGGCAGGGCTAAGTGTGTAGGTATGTGTGGTTATGTTGAGGGAAAGGCGGAAGGATTTAGCAAAGCTAGCTAAGCTATGAAAGCCGCGAGGCTCCTCTGTATGTGCAAGTTGTTTTGTGTGTGCCTGTGCGTGTGTGTGTGTGAGCGTATTATTGCTTTGTGAAGACATCTGTAGCGTGATAGAGGAGCGAAGGATAGATTGATGAGGAGGATGAAGTGAACAAATCCTGGGGAGAAAAGGGAAGTGAGAGACGGGGGATTCGTTCTGTGTTCATAAAAAAAAAGTTCACATGAATAAATGTCTCGTCTTCAGTCATCTGGGGCTGTTTCTGGTGCCATCAGTTGTTGTTGGAGTGAGTGCTTATTGTTGCATGCTTCACCATACCTGATTTGTTCAAAAATGTGTACATTTAATACGGGCGTCTGGTCAGCCTTGTACTTTGCAGTATGGATAGTGTGGCGGAGGCTGCCCTGTCTCATTGTTTGAGACTTGCCATCTTTCTTTGTTTTGGGCTGATTCTGGACTAATTGCAGCAGGGGGGAGACTGACTCCTGAATGAGGAGTGGAAGCAGCTTGGTTCATTTCCCTCGCAGCCAGTCATGGTGTGACGACGCCCTTTTTGTGAAGGCTTGAAAGAAGTAGGGAAATGGCACCCAGGTGACTCTCACACCTGCTGTGTCTCAATTCAGGGTCTCCATCCTTCGGAGGAACATTTGAAGGCCAATTCCGTCACAATGCGGCACGAAGGCTGTCCCAATCTGAAGGCTCCTCCAAATGCAGCCCACAAATGCGGCCTTCCTTTCCCTCTTTTCACATTATCCCAAGATTCTTTGCGCGCCCAAAAAAGAAGATAGAAAGAGAGAAAACGGTGGCATCGCATGGCGTAGATCGTCACTTTCAAGGGTCTGGGTGGCAGAAATCGTGACGTAAGGGTAAAACATCTGGTGACGCAACCAGGAAATGCTCCAAAGGTTAGACCGTCCCATTTAACAACGGTCGACGTGGTTAATAAGGTCTCTCTGAAGGACTCGCCTTCAAAGACCACAAAGGCCGAGTCCTTCAGAGGATGCAGACCCTGACTTGAGACACAGCAACTCATTCTGAATCTGTCCCTCACTCACCTCATCCCATTGGATTGCCAGTCCGAAATTCTGGTCTGCTCAGGTGTTCTTGGCTGCTCCACGTCATTCTAGTGAGGAAACTGTGTTCATCCTTGAAGCCCTTGAAAACCTATAGCCTCTACACACCTTCAGTTTTAACATGTAAGGGCTTGTAGGAGCTCCATTCAGTTTGATTATCCCCGGAATAGGCATTTATTTATTAGTTTAGAGTCCAAGTAGCTTACATTGGGCATCCTGCCAGTACCGCCACGTACAGTAACCATACTTACTGAAGGCAATGGATGATTACAATGAACATTTGAGGTGCATTTGTTCTCATTCCCCATTTTCTCGTTAGATAATGGAGTTGAACAAAGACCCATAAACTCCAATGTAAAGTGTGTGAACGGGAAACATTAAGGCAAAGGTTATCATAACTTTTAACCAAGCAACATATAAATGATATTGTCACTGGTGACCTTCTTGTTTTGCGGCGCTAACAAACAACGAGCACTGTGTTCTATGGATTTGAATAAGATCTGTAAAAAGAGAAATGCACTGAAAACATGAACTCAACGATTGATTCGTTTGCCAGGAGTCAGAATCATGCCTCTGCACGTGTGTGTGTGTGTGTGTGTGTGTGTGTGTGTGTGTGTGTGTTGCAGGTGAGGATAAGGGTGGCACGTCACTTGACAGAGTTAAAAAGTGCATAATTGGGGAAAGATTTCTGCATAAAACTGGCAAACATCCCACATAAAGACATTTATTTAGCTGTTGACCTTGGGGGTTGCGGCGGTGGCTCAGAGAGGCGGAAACAACACGATAAGAGCTTTTCATTCAGATAAGCCTCTCTCGCGCTCCCTGTCCTTTTCCCTACTCTGCATAACATTGTAAAGTGCTACTGGGTGATTTTTCAGCACTCCAATTGGAATAATAACGCTGCCTGCTTTTTGGTGAAAAACACCCCTAATTACCACAACCTTGCAGCGCGAGGAAAAAGGGCAAACTACTTGCTTTTGACTACTTCTGCAGTGAGTAGCTCTTGACTTACAACAGTCTCATGCATGAATCTGCATCTTTATTCGCTCGTAATGCATTGATTTGTCAGCCTATAAAAAGAGAGGTTATGGCATTGCTCCTTTCATTTTTTTTAATCTGTAATATTCCACAGTTTTTGTGTTTGCCTCAGAGACCTCAGAAAGTACAGAACTTCTGATTCTTACACAACCACTGATATACAAGTTATCAAACTGTGAAAAGCATTTTCCCCCTTGCAAAATACTAAATGAGTCTACCGGGGGAGAAAGTTATGACGCACTCTTGCCTTTTGTAAGAGCTTTCAAAGTATAGGTTTTGATTGCAAGCAGATTACTGAGGTAGGTAATTGGACAAAATATCATACAGCTGCAAGGTTTTGTGCATAGAAACTTATCGACACAGGTAGCCAACTTCTATAATATGATTGTAGGGCTTTTGTGAGACCACAATCCATGTGAAAAGCACTGACTGCTCCTGTGGTCTGGATTTCCTTTTCTCATTAAATTACAGGTACTTTGGCATTTATCGTAGCATGGGTGATCCTCCAATGGTTGCCCCCCACCGTGCATTAACACTGAAGAAACCGTGCACGGCTTCTTTTCAAGTTTCTTTTCAAGTGCAGAGCTATTCATCACAAAGCTGCTCGGGACTGATTTCGAGACAAATTTGTTGCCGTCTCCATCTTTCCCTCCCTCTGTCTCTCTCGAAATGACTATTTCCGTCTCTCTCTTGCTCTCAGTCCCTCCCGAGTGTCAAGTCTCTCTCACTCTCCTTTATGTCCACCATTTCTCTTCTTAATGCTGACTGGGATCATCACGCTCCACCGGTACTAAAAAGATTCTCACCCCGACCTCGTTTCCTTTTGTCTGAGCCGCAGCAAAGTTTACATAGTTGTTCACACTAACCAATACAAAGCAAAACCAGTGCTTGGAGAGAAGATAAACATGGGAACTCATTTAGCTCCTCTTTTATCAGGCAAGAACACACTGAATACGCACACTGGCCATTTAGAGAGCCCTTTTTATTTCCTATTATTCAATCTAGTTGAAAAAAGGACAGATTTTCAAGCCGTCTCTGTGTGACGACTGCGTGTTAAAAAGGCATTTTGCAAATCTGCTCAAATGAGTCAAACTAAGTGCTCCAGAGTTCAGATAAACGGTATCAAACATGCCACCCACTGACTTGCTTTCATTTCCTCCCCCTCTCTCCCTCTACGTCGCTCCATCTATCTTTTTCTCCACTCGCTGTCTCTCTGGATAATAATAACCTACCACACCGGGCTCATTACAGCATCAAAGAGGGTCTGAAAACACTGATCACTGCGTTGGGAGCCGAGCACTCAGCTTTGATTCCCTCTCACACCCGCATGAAAAGGAACAGCTGAGGAAAAACAAGAATAGAAAAAAAAAGAGACTTTTCTCTAACAGGAAATTTATGCCGTCTTTGAACGTGATAAACATTCGACAAAGAACTCGAACGCAAGTTGTGCCAATCGGAATCGGCAGCTGTTCTTGATGGTTGTTTATGATCTTTTGCCTTTTGTCCTCAGAAACGCGGCGCTTTATTCTCTGCTGTGATTACCGTCTCTGCCTTTCCGAGAGGTCAATTTCATTCTAATAATAAGGCGTCTTTCAAGTGTCTCAAAGCTGTTCGAGGATATAGTCCCTCTTGGCAACGATACAAACTTGAGGCTCACTCAGTGTCCAAATAAAGGCTCAAAATATTCTCTTTTTCACCATGAATTGCATCTGTGGCTCACCACTGCAACTGTACTTTACCCACGGCTCAAGAAAAAGAAATGTGGAGAATTGGATTGACAATTATCATCAGTAAGGAGCAGAGCGGCTGACCGCAGTAGAGATAAGATGACCACCTGGCCCTAATAAACTGAGAGCACCCACAGATACACAGAGAGTTGGTCCAAGGTACACAAGTTATATTGTGAAAAAAACTAACATTATTCTATGATATATATGATATATTCACACCTATGGCCATGAACTTTGGGTCATGACCGAAAGAATAAGATCCCGGATACAAGCGGCCGAAATGAGTTTCCTCTGCAGGGTGGCAGGGCGCTCCCTTAGAGATAGGGTGAGGAGCTCTGTCACCTGGGAGGAGCTCAGAGTAGAGCCGCTGCTCCTCCACATCGAGAGGAGCCAGCTGAGGTGGCTCGGGCATCTGTTTCGGATGCCCCCGGGACGCCTCCCTTGGGAGGTGTTCCTGGCGTTCCTGGCACACGCTGGAGTGACTATGTCACCCAGCTGGCCTGGGAACGCCTTGGGATCCTCCCGGAAGAGCTGGAGGAAGTGTCCGTGGAGACGGAAGTTCGGGTGTCCCTGCTCAGGCAGCTACCCCCGCGACCCGGCCACGGACAAAAATGGATGGATGGATGGATTAATAGCGATGATCTGCGACAGCCTCCAGTCAGAACCAAACAAAGATGTTTTCGTACAAATGGACGACAAGATTTGTAGACCAGGACATTTCCACAGCACTACAGTTCCTCGTTATCTACCTGTTCTGTCACACGTTTTGCATTTTCATCTAAAAAAATGCATCTTCTTGCGATTAAGATATTGCACTTCTAAGATTTTAATTAACTATGTAGCCCTCTTAGCAACATTTAGCCACATTTTAAATAAATAAATATGATGGCTTCCACCCACAGCAAGCATATCAAATAGGTACGGAGATAAAGTGTGAAGCAAAAACTTATCCGCCACTTTGACTGCTGTCTGGTGAGAACCTACCTTATCCTTCATATCAATGGCTTTAAATGAAAAGCACTCGCCGGTTCCATTAACGAACTTGAGCTCGCTGTCTCTTCTGATGAGACAGACTGAGACGGAAGGAGGACAGACGCACAATCAAGATGATGATCTCTTGAAGTTTTTCTCTTAAGTTTTAGGTCGCCTCTCATTTTGCCCTTCTCCAACTCTCTTCCACTTAGTCATATAGAAGACCTTGATGTTAAAGAGCAGCTATATTGAAATTCAGGGCAGACAAGTGGAAATCAGTCTGAGTCTGAGGGTTGCAATTATCAGACTGAAATGGCTATGAGGGAAAGTGCGCCATTGAGGCTGCACATGCGTGCACACAAGCAGACACACACTGAAGCAAATGCTCGCACACACAAACAAACCTGATTGCCATCTGAAAAACATACTGTCTGATATTGACGCACACACAAACACAAGCAAAGAAGTTGACCAACACACAGGAAAGTGTGTCTGCACGGAGAAAAAAAGCATTCACACACAAACTCACACATTAAAGCGACAGCGATGGAGAGATGAGTAGACTGGAGTTCAAGAAGCTCTGCCTCCGCATGTCTGGCCTCCGGTTAAAGACGGCACTGCTGTTCGTCACAAAGTATGAGCTTTCCAACCGCTGACCAGCAGAAAGGCTGACCTACGATCTGAGCTTATTTTACCAAAGCAACTTCCAACTTCTGAGCAGTAGCTTCCTGCGAGGGTCAGCCATTTGCCAATACAGGGTGGAGGTGCTCTGCTCAGAAACGACTTAGAAATGGTGCAGAGATTTTACCACCAACTAAGAAGCTCCTGACAACACCGGTGTTCCCCTGTACACCCGGCTTTTAACCACAAAGGATGCTCACGATATGTAGAGCGCTGTGTTATGTGCATGTGGCGAGTGCAAACAAAACACTTCCTACTGATGCAGCTTCACAATAAAAGCATTTAACTGAAACTCGTATTGACTTGTATATCAATTTGTTCCTAATCAACGTTAGCAGGATTCCCATTAGCATTGAGCTGAATCGGAAACATTGCCAAACAAGTGCTTTTGTATGTGAACTCTCCGTATACTCCCGTCACGCTTACCTTACTCGTACTGCTCTATGCCGGACAGATGAGTTTCTAATCGTAGTATCTGTTGTCCTGTATTGATTAAAAGGGCAAAACGACAGTGGGGGTAGTAGGAAGGTAATATAATCCACTGTGTTAAACATGTAACACCACGTACTGGGAAAGCTGACTTGGAAAGACTTTCAGTTATGCGTAATTGGGGTAAATCTACTTTTTTTTCTGGTTTTGAAAATAATGGGACTTCTTCCAAAGGCAGAGAAAGGTTGCTTGAGACTACAGGCATGAACCACCCAAATCCATCCCTCATTCTGAGCTTTAACTACTTAAAAATAGTCCAACTTTTGACTGACAGGCTTATAGAAGTTACTGATCAGGCTCGGAGGAAGACAGTCGGCCTAAAAGGGCTGTTTTTGTTTTTGTCCTGCGTCCTTACTGTAAGTGGCTACGGATAAAAGCATCAGTTAAATGCCCGAAACGTCAAATGGAAATGTCTGCAGCAAATAACTGATTGCTCAGGCAACTAGCTATCTCCATGTCTGCGTTATTATTACACCGCAGGACCGTTCTATTATGCATGAGAGTGATTATGCTTTAGCAGATTACAAGCTGACCCCATTGCCTTTGCTTTACCTGAAGTGTAATTTGGATTCGGGAGAGACGGGAGAGAATGTTTGTACCATCAATCTCTCTGATGTCTGGGGATTGAATGCAATAGAACAGAATAGAATGGGTAGGCTCTTAATGACGTCCTGATATCATTTTAAAACGGAATGGGACAACAACATGATGAAAATGCTTATTTCCCTTGCTGACAACAAAACCAGTACAAATGGTGTCCCCCACACACACACACATACACACACACACACCCCGACAATGTTTCCAGTGGAAATGGAGTCAGTATGTGTGTACATGCTGCAGTATGATGTATTTCAAAGCTGATGTTAAGGGAATGGATTCCGACTGACTGAGAGTGCCAATTGGATATGGCTGGGTGAAAATGACCTCCGCTGTAGCTCTCTCTGAGCAGTCTTATATTTTTGGTCGTTGGTCGTCTCTATTCTGTGCCTTCAAAAACACAAAAAGCTGACTTGCCCTTTCCTGTCAGGCTGATAAGTCCTGCAGCCAGAGGAGAGATTTAAATCAAGGTTAGATTAGGGGTTTAATGGTGGGCAGTATACCGGTTTCATCCTCTTCACCGGTGTTACGTTGGGCGGTTACGATTTTGCATTACAGCCAGAAGGGTTTTTCACTTCGTTTGGTTTTCAGTGGGTTTCTTTTGTGCCTTTGGGGTGCTTTATTAGACAGGACAGCTGCCAAGTGTAGGAGAGAGGGGACGAAATGCAGCACAGAGCCACAGGTTGGAAATGAACCCAGGACCACTGCAGCGAGGACACAGCTTCTGTACATGAGGCACGTGCTCTACCAGCCGTGTTTAAGCATATTTGAAACAATGTGATATTCTTGGCAGCAATAACATGCAGTTAGAAGGTTTAACATTTACTAAAGTGACATCCAATCACGCCAAAAACAAAATGTTCTCAGTTTTTGTCTGCAAGAATCAACAGAAACGTCTTCATCCACTCCCACCACCCGAGGAGGTGAAGACTGAGTCGATAAACAACAACAACTGGAAAACAAACTATTTTACTTCAGCAGCATAAAAAGCAGGATGAGGCTTCAAAACTCAAGCTTATGATACACCGTTCCTGAGTTAACACTTCAAGGCTGTAAGTTTTTCTATATATTGTAGCACAATAGAGCAATCGTTATTTAAAATGTCCTATTAAGGGACAGTCGAGATAAATTGTGTGAACATTACGGCTCGTTTGAAGCCAATTAAAAAAAAATGAGAGTAGTAGGTAAGACATGGGGAAACTTGTTTAATATTGTTGCTACATGCTAGCTCTGTTATTAAGGTTACATTAATATCAAATCTCTTCTGCTCCACGATTCTCACCTGTACTGACGGCATGGGTGCTTTTTCCCAAACTTATCTTTTTTTGTGCATTACTTCCTCTCTTTGGTTCTCCTAAATGTATTTTTTCTCTGGACTCTATCGCAGTGATAGCAGCCTGTGCTCTCTCTAAGATCGTGGTCTGACGTGTTTCTGTTTTTTTTCATTTGCATTTCCACCACTTAAAAGGGCTCGAGGACCTCTTCACATGGCAGCTTACACACACACACACACACACACACACACACAGACACACAGACACAGACACACACACTCTCTCTCTCTCTCTCTTCATCCAAGGTGAGCATCAAAAGAGTTTCTACCTGTCCTTTTTTCTCTCTCAAGTGTGTCTCTTTAATGTGGAATAGTCCGAGCAGAAAACACACACACACACACACACACACACACACACACACACACACACACACACACACACACACACACACACACACACACACACACACACACACACACACACACACACACACACACACACACACATACTCATGCACACACAGGACAGTCAGATCAAAGGTCTGATGTCCAGCCGGCTCTCTTTGTCTGATCCAGCTTCAAACAGTCACATGTTGACAGAAGGAGCCTGGGTTAGAATGTTAATCAGATATTAAAGGACGGCAACTCTGCAAAACAGCATCGTCTTCGAATAAGTCAATGCACACACGTTTTCCGGATGTAGAGATTTACTCTGGATATCTCGTTTTCCAACCACTGCATATGGACGGCTTTCTGTTATATCCATATGCCATCCTGTTCTTGCAGGTAAAGATGGGACTGTTTGAATGCTGCTGCAGAGAACCAAATCTACATTAACACTTTCAGCAACTATTTATTTAGTCTTGCTTTGGCTGCAGGAGCCCGGAGGGAGCTGCTGCTGCTGCTGTCCCCACAGAACGGACAGATAAAGAGGCTGGAAAGACTCGAGCCAACAGTGACTGCCGCTGGATTCCTTCATAATCACTGCCACGCCTTCAGAGACAATTATAGGTACAGGCCAGGGAGCTGAGCTGAGAGAGAAAATGCCTTTTAACGAACAGAAGGCATGCAAAAACATTTATTTACACTGTGCTGTACAGAATTCTGGATCAAGTCCTGCACTACCATCCTGGTTCAGACACTTTCAACAGACGCAAATGAATAAAACAAATGCTGCAGAAGCGGAGAAATTCTGAGTTCTGGATCTTATATTGCCCAAAATTTGACTCAATAGAAACCCTTGTGAAAACACTAATCTCTGCCTCATGCCTCAGTTTGTCACACAGGCTTTCTGCTAGTCTCCAAGCTCAAACCCCCTAATGACATCATCGTGCCATCATTTTTTTTCTCAGGGCTTTTGAGAACCTCCTTTCAGACGACGTTACACAACAGTTTTGACAGGCTGTGCATTACTTCCTGTGACAAATAAACAGAGTTTCATGTGAGAAATCCGAGGGCCTCTTTAAAGTGCAGCATAAGCTGCTTTGGATGAATCACAGCATCATGCCTGAAAGCAGCATCCCCATCTAGAGTCACAGAAATGCTGGTAATTATCTATAAATACAACAACAACAAAAATCTTTTCTGGGAAAGTCTGGACTAGTGATGTCAGTTTTGCTTCAAATGCATTAATCAGTAGCTAATCAGCCAAGTATTAAGTAAAAAACTAAAATGATGAAAAGCAAGAGGCGCTTTCCTTTCAGTCCAATACTCAATGAGCTCCAGCGCGTAATGTTGTTTTTTTGGTCAAGGTTGTCTGACGTGCTGAGACAAGAGAGACGAAGTTCAGCTCATCTTTCTTCTTCATGAAGTGCTTCTCACAGTAGCTCTTGATGGCATAAAATACCAAAATATCTCTTTGAATCCCTCGACCTCTACCACACTGATTGGCTGCATATCTCCTGGAACCAGCGCAGCGCACTGTCTCCATTAACTTTAATTAATTTGACTTTACTGCCTTTCTGGACCTCAGACCGCTCTGCCAAAGACATCGACTGACAGTGTGCCTGCATGCAAATTAACCTATAGACTGACAGGGGTCGAAAACATTCTCGGTGGTTAACCTACATCCTTCGTTACAACCCAGTTTCGTAACAACTGGTTTAAGTATAGCAATTTATAAGAAAAAAACAGATCTTAAAGCATAATTATCAGAAAGCTCAGCTGCTGTTTTCCACTGAAGCAAATCATTATTAGTAATCATAATAACATTATTATTATTATAGACAACAACAAGTAGAAAAACAACACAAGAAACTTATTCATGCAGGTGACATAAAAAATAAAAAATAAAAACTCAAGTGCTTATAAAAACATCTCACCTCACCTCGGAGAAAACAAGCAATCAACACATAGCTGAGAGAAAGTGATACCAGAGGTTACAGCCAATGTTAATGGGATTGTCACAATCTGATTTCAAACAGAATGACAACGCCGCTTTAGAGAGATTGATTTTAGTGTTGTTGCCAAAAGCCTAAAAGAAAAAAAGGCCAAGGATCCGAAGTCATTTCTAAAATATTAATTAAAGACCACAATGTGCTGTGTTGTGATGTTATGATCTTTGTGCAAACACAAAAAGTCCACAGTGTGCTTGATGCATTTTGACGACTGCGTGTGATGATTTAATTTGTTTTGCTTTACAACTTGAGCCTCTGTGATCATCAGGACACCAAATTCAATTATAAGGAGAAAGTGATATTCATTTAATTTCAACATTCATTTTTTATTTCTGTATAGTTTAAGAAAACTGAACCGGCCCTGCAGTCATCAGCCCGACACTCAAAACCCATGAAGGCTTAGATTGTGCTCATTGTTTTGTTTTTAATCATCGAATGTCGATGCTACTCTTATGAAATGATGAGAAATGTTTCCAGAAGTTTTCTAGAGAACTACGTGTTGTTAATATCCTACCATTGGGAATCACCTATGGAGCGCTGTGACTATCCAAACTAAACCTCCCTGCATTCTGATCAGCAAGTGTGAAGCTCTCCTGAGCAAAAAAAGGACGAACGAACAGACTGATTGACAATCGACCTGCTGACATTGTTATCAGCGTGCCCAGCTGCCAGCAGGGCTGAAACTTTTCCAGACAGACTATATAGGCTGCAATAACATATTTTCAGTTTTGGAAATAAGGTGGAATGTAGCAGTCACACTTGTTAACAGATGTCACAGGTCATGATAAAGTCAGACAACTTCCCATCACAATTCTCGGGGATAAGGAGACATAATGGACGTTATTGGAAAAGCCCTGTATTTCTAGACCTTCTGTGTGAGTGTCTGGCTTGGTGCCAGTTGTCAGGATGGCCGTGTCCAAGGCAGCCCGTTGTCCCCTGTCTCCCAACTAATTGTCAGGGACAGCCTGGTAATTCGGCAGGTAATAGCAGAGCAGCCCTCTGCTAATGTATTCCTGCCCAGGAAATGAGACTTTGGAACCACAATGACAAGATGACTGACAGCGAGATTAGAGCACAGACAGAGGGAGGATGAGTGAGAGGGAGAGAGAGAGAGAGAAGGGTACGCAAACAGATAATGTGAGAGGGAAAGAGAAGGGAGAAACGTACAGAGGAGACGATGAGATGAGAAAAAAGTCAACGGAAACTGATGTTTCAATCTCCACGTCTGCTACAGTCTCCCAAAAGACCAAGCGGTCAGGAAACTTCCTCCCAATGGAGGAAACCGACCGGTTGTCATTTCATTGGTGTGACGAGGATGTTAGACTTAACTTGGATCAGGATGAAAACACGAAGTTGATCATCGTGAACTTCCATTATGAGGAATATTATTGATTTGGATAATCATGAATATCTCACGTGAGAGACTTAAGCCGTCCAGTTCTGCATTTTGGCATTTCCAAGTGTCAGACCACCTGATGTTTTTCCAAGAGACCACGACGTTTCAACATTTGCAACCATCACGCCACTGGATATTTACAAGGATGCCTTGGGGCAAATTCTAGCCATGTTTGTTAAGTCAAAAAACTGATATTTGTTAAGAGAATGCAGGACATATCCAGATGTTTTTGTGGTGACCAAAACAATTTTCTTCTCCTAACCCTAACCAAGTGTTTTCTGTGCTTAAATAAAAGAAGACCACAGATACCGTATTGGAAATGTACCCTAAAGAAATGTAATGTTTTAACCTATCTGTGATGTGATAAAAGTATTTGTTTCGTAACAAAATGTATGTGATTCCAGTATGTTTTTTTAAGAGTTTAAAGCATGAATATGGGGATAATATCTTGAATCGCCAGCATAATCCTGACATGAATTCTCATATCGTCTTATGTCTACATTTCAGTTGAGTACTCAATAAAATGCTATTTTTTAGCTTATTGTTTCGACACACTCGGCCAAGAAGACATGCCATCATAAAGTGAGTCTCAAGTGAGACTGATGGTTTTAATGGCTTAAAGTCTAATGTGCAAATCCTGGTAAATAATGAGAATGATGCCATTTTTAAAGTAAATGTCTATAATCACTTAATGCGTTCACTGACCATATATATATATATATATATATATATATATATATATATATATATATATATATACACACACACACAGACAGAGCTCTCACAGCAGAATAATAGCCAATCTAATAAAAGCCAGAGCCATATTAATTTAAAGTCATTCGAAGACAAAATAAAACCCTCCATCTTATTTTAAATGTAGGATAAGGCTTGTTAAAAGCATCAAGAATTACGGTTGTCATAAATTTCACTGTAGTTCATATCCTCCTCACCCTAATGAGACACTTGTTATGAACACATACTGTAGTTATTCCACCTTCTTATAAGAGGCTTTAGCCAAATATGTTTTTTCTTTCCTTGTTAATCTCTGCGCTGACAGTCTCTGAGAAGCTAAATGCCATTCAGAGTTTTACTCAGCCTGAGAAGGTGAAGGCTATTAAAGTCCCGACATCATTTGACAGCATCAATTCCTTCTGCAATGGAAAGATCGTCCAAGGGGAACAACACTGACTTTAAAGAATCAGCACTTTGTTTATACGTCTGCAGGCAGTTCAGACTTCAGCTTACAACACAACCACAGCTTTACCCATGACAATGCAAAGATGGTGTTCTCCAGATTGTAGTGGAATATCTGATCTATTCCGCTTAATTTGGACAATAGATCAGTGGAATAGCAATAACCGATTCTAGGTAAAAGCAAGGCCCAATCCAAAAATGCCCCTTGCACCCTACCACCTGCTTTTCTGCCATTCCTGGGTCTGATCTCTGCTGGCTCGATCTGCTCGGTGCTGCTTGAAGTTGCTCCTTTCCCCTTTTATCAAAAGCAGTATTGAGCTGCTTCGGGGACGCTTCAGAATGACTGCGATCAGCTCCAGGAACCACATCACTCCCGCACCGCCACACAGATGTGCCTGGTGGAATCTGGAGGGCTAAAGACGGTAATGAGAACTTGTTCCAGCGTACTATTGTCAAAGTTAGATTGTTATTGCGTGTCTCCGTCATATGAATTGCAAATGGTGTCACAACTGAAACCCAGTTGTCCATCACTTTAAATAAACCCCATCGACAACAACTGATGATGCATGAGGGTCTTGAAGCGTTGTTCAATCTGATAGGGGGTCATTTTCAATCACTAGCCTTTGTAAGTCTGCTCTGAGGGGCGAGGTCGCGGTCGAAAACAAGGGGTAGGGCTAAAAATTGGAAATGGGATTTAGCCCAACAAACGCTTAAAAGCCTCAATTGATGTTGCTGTCAGATTTACCAGCAGAACACAGTTTTCTACACCGTCTTTGGATAATAATGTAGAAGCAATTTTTTTTTTTTATCTGCTCTACCAGTGTTGTGCTAGAAGACCACCATGTTCCCGTTTATTGCTGATCCTCTAAAACCCAACCTGATAGCAGGCAGACAGGCATCACAGAGGATGAAATGAGAAAATGAAACCTGCCAGACTTTCCATTCAGTCCTCCATGCTTTCTGGTAATTTCACCAACGTCTCAATAACAATATAGTTATTATATTTCAAAGATGTCAAGTAGCCTTTGAAGTTGACTGATTTTGATTTCGGTGCCCACGGTGCGGCAGGTCGTCCCTGACAGCTACTGGGAGGTATTTTCCAAACAGTCCATGACAAAAATGGGGATTTTCTGGGGATTGCTTCGGTGAGCTTCGGAGGGCGAACACCATTACTGCTGGGACATCATTTGACGGCAACAGATGGAACAAGCATTACAGTAAGTCACACTACAAGGGTTGGCTCGGGTAAGTCTGTTGTAGCCGTGATTGGGGGCTTGATTGCTTTCTTCCACACAACAAAGGAAATGACAGCCAGAAGCAGCTGTACGTCTTGCACAGAAATCACAAATGGCTGCTTTCACATGAAATCCTCCGTCCATAAAAGAGTCTTTCTTTCTTCAGGAATTTAAAAAATAAACATGATCAGGCTCAGATTGACCATGATCCTCTGGGTAAGCTGGATTTCTTTTTTATGCCACTTTACCAGCTTTCATACAGGCAGTGTTACAAGGAAACAGAAAATCATTCTGTTTGTTATCAAGTATTTGGAGCGTTTATCTGAATTCTCCTCTCTGTGCTTATTATTTCCCTCTTTTTACCAGCTCCACTTCTCTTCTCTTCCTGCTTTGTCTGCTCTGTCCTCTAGTTGCACCTCCTTTGCAGAATACAACGGAGCGATTCACAGATGAGACAACAAGTTTGTCGTTTCACTGTTTCTGTTTCATGTCGCTTCTGGTTTCTCCCCCTTTCCTTTTTCTCTCAGCTCGTTTTTTGAAACTCGTCTGTCTGCTGCTTTCACTGCTGTGGTCTCTCTGCCTCTGTCCGATGTTGTTTCTTTATTCCTCACTTCCCTCTGTCAGTCTTCATCAGTCTTTCCCTTCGAAGTGACAGAGATGGGAGGATGTGTTGTTTGTTTCTTTGCTCATCATAAGGTTTTTATTTCTTCTCGTCTTTTTACTTCCCCGTTCTTTTTCAGTCCGCTTTTTGCTGCCTCTGTTCTCTCCATCGCTCTTTCCGTGTTTCTGTGCTGAAGATGAAAAGATCAGTCTTGTCGGCTGTTTGTTGTCTTCGCTCTGAGAGTTTTTCCTCTGGTTCTTTGCCACATGCTGCTAGTCTGACGGCTTGGGTCAAACGAACTGACCCACCGCGCATTGCTAATGTGCTCCGGGGGAATCAGTTAAATTATGCTCACTGCGGGGGTGAAGGCATACATAACACTGGAATCAAACTCCTCAAGGTTACGCAGTATTTAGCCCAACAACTTCCAGCTGTTTACAGAAGACGAGGCATGTTTTGCCAAACTGACGTGCACATGTCCTACGCCTGTGTCGGCCATGAGACAGACTGAGGGCAAACATCGCGGGTGGCGGCCTACATCGGCCTCCAGCGCTTTCTGCAGAGATACAAGATGACAGTTTGTTGGCAGATACCCAGCTAGTCAAAATGCACTGCCACAAACATCTTCAGGGTTTTTATTTTGAACACTCTGACCAGATCTGAGGCACATCTGAATAAGACATACCAGACGTGTTTTGAGTGTCACATCTCTGGGTTAGCGCCAACAAGCTGCAAATGACATATTTAAAAAAAAACACAAAAAGGCAGGCTTTGATTAAAATATTGATTTGTACGCTATCTTCATCTACATCATGTGAGTTGCCAAATCAATTACAAGTCAACAGAGCTTTTACTTTATTAGAATTTTCTGCGCTACAGTCTAAATAGCAATGGTTTTACGAGGTTATCGATCAGCTCGCGAATCTTCTTTTCAGCCACATGCTGACTGACTTCGGAATATCTCACCTTTCAGGCACAACAGACAGACACACGAGGAGGCAGACGGCTGAACAAAAATAGATCAACAGACCGACAGAGGAGAGCAGACATGTGAAGCTCCAGAGAGATGTTGTGTCTACGTGAGGTTTTACAATGTGGAACATCAGCACACATCCATATCAAAACATCAAGAGGGTTCCTACAACAACTCTGTTCAGTCCTCGACGTCCTTTTAGTTACTCTCTCTCTCTCTCTCTCTCTCTCTACTGCTCACATGTTTTCCCTGCAAATCTTTTCTGCAGCCGCTTCTTGTCTGCCACCTTTTGTTTACCCGTCACACCTGTCTCTCTGTATACGGCTGAAAGGAGACGGATAAGTAGAAGCAGAAGTTCTCTTACTATGCTAAAATGTAACATGTCACATCAAATTTGCAGATGTAAAACTTACAAATTAAAAGTTCAATATTTGTTTTTTATTTTCAATTAAACTTTTACTAAACAAATAAATCTCAACATACCCTAATTTGCAAGCAAGAGCTGATGTGATGATCAATAGTTGTATCAACAGTGTGGTGTTTTTGTGAGTTGCAGGCAAAACAAGACAGCAGGCTTTGATTTTTGGGACGTCTTCAGTTTCTGGATAAAACGCAGCGCTGTGAAACTTCATTGAAAAATGATCACATCCCGAAAAGAAAATATGCACCTGCTTTTCACAGGGTTTATTTAAAATGTGTAATGTAACATCTATAGACTATAGTGATCTGGACTGAGTTACTAAGCAACCTACAGCTGTTAGTAAAATGCCGACAGGGTGATCAAGACTCTTCTTTGTTGTTTTCAATGTACTTATTTTTCAGATGCTGAAGGTTAGGACTAAGTCTTGAACAGCTTTCATTTATCATTTTTGATAATGATAATTTTTAACCTAACTACACCAGCACTCTTGTTAATCCATGTATAATATGAAAATATTATACAACCTGACAACAAAAGCTCTCATTTAGAATTCCCCCACGTTCCTTCCCTGAATCAAAAAAGAATGAAAAATAAAAAATAAATCCGGAAGAAACGTAGAAAACAAAAACAAACAAGCTATCAAGAGAAAAGAAAATACAATCCATTTTTTTCCCCATTCAATCTGCTATTTCAATCTACCAAAGGACACAGGTGACAGGAAACAAGTAATAACAAACTGTCAAAAGCACACGGCAGTCAATTCTTTTATAACGGTAGTTTGAAAAAATATCAAGACTTTGTGACCCATTTCTGTTCTGTGTTTCTGTTCGCTTGCAGAGCGGGTGGACGTGGCACAGACGCACTACCGATGTGGAAATATAGTCTGCACACCTGGTGGACACAGAAAGTGTTCTGACACAGCCACCTGTCTGTGAATGGTATATGTGATGTGTTCAATGAAGCCCGGCGGTCAGTCGGAAGTAGTCGGTTTAAAGGATTTAATGTCCCTGATACCGAGCCTTTGCCAAGTGAAGTACGACTCATTGTTTGATTTGATTTACTCCATATTTAAGTATCTAAAGTATGAATATTTGACGAATTTCAAAGTGTCCCAGTGATTTCAACGATATATGTATGAGCTTTACTGAGCTGAGCCGTGTGTCCAGATGGCGGAGGGCGCTTTAGTCATTCCTTAGCTCCTGGCGCTGAAGTGCTTTTTTGAAGAATGAGTGCTGCTACTGTAATTGCACAATACAATGACTCATATATGGATCAGTACAGTACGTCTCTCTTCTTGTCCTCTCCGCCTCCCACCTCTCCTTTGACAGCATGTTAATGTCTGTGCCAAAACAGAGGTCGAGCCAAGGCCAGGAAAAAAAAAAATATCTCCATCTCTATGTACAAAGTACAAGATCGAGATGTATACATTCAGCACAAAAGAGTGAGACGACGGCGATACAGGTGGTATACAGAAAAGCATCAAAGAGGAATAAGGAAACCAATATTCACCGGTGAAAAAACATGCTTTGAGTGCTACATGAAGGGTAAAGAAAAGATGCGATAGAGCGAAAAACCGAAACACAAAAGCATCATTTGACTTGTAGATTTTTTGTTTGTCTGTGTACAGTCTGAAATGTCTACAGGTGAACTCTTTGCTTTAGAGGCATTTCCACTAGAGACAGATGAGAGTGAAGGAAAAGCATGAAGTATGGATAAGGACGTCTAGGATATATATATACATTTTTTCTTTTTTAAAAAGACACAACATTAAATTCAGCTGATGAACGATGTCAGACAGCACTAGTTTGTGAAGGACATCCAGGAAAAGTCAGGAAGGGATATTTTGAAAGACATATTTCGGGTTGCAATCCTAAACATTATCTGAACAGTTCAACAAAATCTAAAAGGTGCATTTCTACTTTGGTAGTCATGACATTCATTGCATATCATTTCTAGATGATAAGCGCAATATAAGATTTAATAATAGCATTTTTCTCTTCACCTCAGTGTGGTGAACACCTCAGATCAATTAAATGTTATTACAAATAAACCAAATAAGGCATATAAAGTAGCTATTAATGAAAACTACTGCGGATTTCAGCTCTCAGGATGTTACAAGATTTAACTTCTGTTACAGCATTTCTGATATTTTTTCCATTTTTATGGTGTTTTCCAGTTCATACAAAACCAAAGAAATGATATATATGTTATTTCAGCCGGAGCTTTTTATAAATACCACAGCCTCGCTCTCTATTACACATATCAAAAGCTCATTCTTGCAATGGCTGGAATTTACACAATGGACACATTGGTGTCTAAGATCGTATCTTGCGGCTGCCTCTTCACCACTTGTGATCCTATAATATAAGATCTCTAAGATGTCTGCTGCAAAGCTTAAGCAATTTCCCGGCGAATGATCGTCTCTTAGAGGAGGGTGAGAGATTGATTTGCCCTTCTCTATCAAGGCACACGCATCAAGTAGCACTGATAATCACCATCACACACACACACACACACACACACACAGGATACATCTTCCCCAGAGGACTGCTGCTATCTGGTGCATACTCTGTGTTGTGTCCCTACGTGTGTTTTATCATGCATCCATTTTTAACATCCGAATGTGAGAGGATTCGATGTGTTTGTCCATGTGTGTGTTATCATAGGCTGTAAGTTTGTATGTGTGTGTGCATGTGTGTCAAGCAATACCAGAGCTGTCAGGTGTACTTAGCTCAGAGCCCGTTGATGGGTTCTCCACAGTGGCTGCAGGGGTCACGACCCCATTATATACAGGTCACACACGCTGGCCCCGCAATGTGGGAGTTGATCGGAGCGAAAGTCCTAGTGTGGTCTGATTGTGCACTTTGTGGATGACACAACTTGTGTGTGTGTGTGAGAGCATAAACGTGAGAAGGTGAAGAGAAAGACAGAAAATAAAGATTAGAAATTTACTTGAACATCAGCAACATTTAATTAGTTTAATCTAATTCATGTGTCAATTTGAAGTGCAGTGGCAGATTTACCATCTTTTTGTTCCTCAGATTTCTTTTTAAATGAAACACAGAGATGGAGATAAAAGAGTTAGTGAACAATGGTGGCTGACAGAACTTTTTGATGAACTCATTAACTGTTTCTATGCCGGGGTAGTATCCAAATTGAATAAATGGAATCCCTCTGTGTCGGTCCGAGACACTGATAATTCATTTCAGCACCATGTCACTCAGTAAAAACAGTTTTACAGCTGGTGTACATCAGCCGAGGATCCATCCTCTCTCATGTGAACGGGAATGTGGTACATGATCCAAAGCAGATACAGGATATGATAAAATATAAAAGGGAGCTTTCTGTTTCGTCATGTGCTCTTTTTAATGCATTAAAGGTTTTGAGAAAGACCTCATTGTCATCCGTGTGGACTTCTATTTCTGTCTAACTGAAGTCAAATTTTCAGGCTAATTTCATTTTCCGCTCCACTTACCCTGCATTTCTTTCTGACTTTCAGCATCAGCTAGCAACTTATTTACCTTTGTTGTTAGGTGGCGACCTCTAGTGGCTGCAGTAATCATTACAGCGGTGGAGGAGGAAGTGACAAGAAGCAGTATAAAGAGTGACAAATGGCGTAAAGGGGGAGGGGGTTGGTGTCCGGTGGGAAACCAGAAGTCAACGGTGAAATCCTCCACAATGACGTAGGTGACGTAGAAACATTTGGAGCTTCTCTTCTCTTTCCAAAAACCTGAACAAATGGCGTCAAATGTGTTTAGTTGTTTTGAGAATGGTGAAATATGTTGTTTTAAGAGACACTGACAAACAACGTATTCAGTCGTAAAGGTGCGAGGATGAACTGGAAAAGGGAGTCGGTTGATTTATCAGATCATGATTATTAACAGCAGCTTTTCTCAGTTATCTCACCTTCCCCTCCTTTATAAAACAAATTGTCTAAACTAATTTACATGCATGACAACAGGCACAGGATGCACTTGCTTCTCGGTGAAAGTTTGTCATTGAGGCTGGACTCTAAAACCCATTTTGTTGCACTTGTGACGAGCTGCCCTCGACTCTTCATGTTAACATCCACTCGACAAAGACTCAAGTCTCTCTACTGATTACACTGTGTGGGTAAGAACACCAGACAGTCAACTACAAAAACAAGATGCTTAGTTGAAGTCTGAATGGTTAAAACATGATTCATTTCTCTCTCCACTCTGCAAAAAACTAATTCCTCCAAATAACACTTGTCAGCTCATGTGGTTCTTGTTTGCATGCCCTGTTTCATTTCCAACTATTTGAATCTTAACAAAACAACCTTCACGTTTGAATGTGTGCTCTGCTTCCTGGGACCCGGTCGCATTACCTTTTTGTCGATCAGGGACCAAAACATAAATGTAGGTAAATTAAAAACACATCAGTGCTCTCGTCTTACAAGGACCTAATGCGAGTAAATATAGTATCTCAACCAGGAATCCAGGCTAATTAAAATATAGTAGGACTCTTATCATTTAGGGACTTACACTAAGTAATCATCTCTCACCTGGGGCTTGTTCGAGGGGACATTTGTCTTTTAAACTCCCTTCTCTCAAACACTTCCTCTTGAACAGAAGAGCAGGTCAGACTTTCTGCTATACATCAGAGAATCATCAGCACAGAACTCGCAATGGGGAGATGAAGATGGGGGAGATGCCCCGAAACAGCCACAAATTAAATTCCTCCTCCTTTCAAACTGTGCTGTAGTCAATACTCAGTGCTGAAATCCAATTTGTTCAGTCTCACCTGGAGTTTAGAAAAGGAATGTCAGTTTCAGTTCATTTTGCTTTCGACAAGCCGACATCCATTAACAGATATTAAGCAGTTACTTCTTTTTTTTTTTTAAATGGAATGACATATTCGAGGTGTTTTTCATTTAAGCCGGCGCTTAATTGGTTCAATGTGAGTGTACGCATGTGAAAGACTTGTTTATCAAGTTTAATCCACTTAGTAAAGACCCAAAGGAGTTCAGTCCAAGTTAGAGTTCTCACGGAAGATGATGATTAAAACACTGTTAAAACATTTGTCAACCTGTTTCCAAAAACACTTGTGTATGTCAGACTGGGGAGAAAACATACATCTGTGTTCTGTCTGTATGCCATTGGCACTTTTATGTTTTTCTCCTTGGCTAACCTTGACGTTCTTCTCGCACTTCTCACAAGCCTCCAGTAACAGTAAAGAGAGGACTTTCTGTGCGAGAGATCGCAGTTCTCTTCCAGATGTTGCAACAAGCTTTCAATGTTAAGTATTTG
>CAEMYA010002116.1:10727670-10751547 GCA_903131615.1 Diplodus sargus | reverse complement strand
TCAATGTGAGTGTACGCATGTGAAAGACTTGTTTAATCAAGTTTAATCCACTTAGTAAAGACCCAAAGGAGTTCAGTCCAAGTTAGAGTTCTCACGGAAGATGATTATTAAAACACTGTTAAAGCATTTGTCAACCTGTTTCCAAAAACACTTGTGTATGTCAGACTGGGGAGAAAACACACATCTGTGTTCTGTCTGTATATGCCATTGGCACTTTTATATTTTTCTCCTTGGCTAACCTTGACGTTTTTCTCGCACTTCTCACAAGCCTCCAGTAACAGTAAAGTGAGGACTTTCTGTGCGAGAGATCGAAGTTCTCTTCCAGATGTTGCAACAAGCTTTCAATGTTAAGTATTTGTGATGGTGCAGATGACATGAGTAAATCAAAACAATACAAAGCTAGAGAACATCTGATATCCAATAAACCAAGCAGGGAACCTTTGGAAGCAGTTCATACACATGTGGAAGCGTTAATGCCAGAAGACAAATGCAGATTTTAAAACAAAGAAGTCGTACATCTTATCTGAATACATTCCGTTTCTATCGAATCTGTCATCATGAACATAATCATTTCATCATCGCTGTACCAGCCTGTCTACTTCTGTAAAGTATCTGATTTCACAAATTACACTTGGGAAAGAAGACTCACAGTAAACAGAAACCAATATACAGGCAGCTTCTGTAGAGAAAGTCACCAGATTCCCTTAAAAAAATGCTCAATTATGTGATTCCCCGGGTTAGGAGAGAGTTAATACATTATCGAAACATTATCTACAACATATTCTTAAATATTACAGCCTTCTTCTGAGTTCAGCAAATGTTATACATTAAGATATCCATTGTTGTCTGTTTAATCCATGCATGAGTGACTATAACAGGGTTTCTGCAAGTCAAATTTAAGAAAAATAAAGTCCAAGAATTACTTCAAAAAATAACAAAGAAGTGTGTGATAGCGTGACTTCGCTGGAAACTTTTAGAAGCTAACTGGTGTTTTTCTGATTTTGTGTGTGACACCAGCGCTTTCACACCGAGTGTAGCCAAGTTGAGGGTCGTCTTGCAGAGAGCTTACACTGCGCTTCATATTCATTATGAGGTACAGCTTTTAACCAACTGACTTCTGGGTGTTCAAGCAGATTCCGCTGTCGAAGTGAAGCATTCAGCGATAAATTCCAACCGAGCTGTTGGCAAAACGCCACTTACGTTCCTGGATACTTCAGAAAGAAGAACATGCGGAGCTGACTGTCAATCTCATAAACACATTTCCCCAAAACACACACACACAAAAAAAAAAGGTGACAGCGGCAGCGGTAAATGAACTTACATATTTAAGCCCTAACTAAAATTGAGATTGTCAAATTTGAGACTTTTTAAGGAATTCTTTCCTTCACAAAGGAAGAGGTCGTTAACACCACCGGGGGAGATAGAGATACAAAGCTTTGCTCGAAGACACTAAAGCATGGCTGGCTGTTCTCAATCACAACGGTTTCCATTTCACCAGCGAGCTTTCTCTGCTCCTTTCATTCCCTGCAGCCCACCATTTCCTCCTGACAGCATGAGTTCGACCTGCTGCTGCTCAAGTGTCCATCAGCGAGACAGCGTTTGCCTTTAGATTTCTCCTGGCTTCGCAGACGCTCCGTGGAAGACGCTGTAATCTGTCTTCCATCTTTTTTTGCGCTCTCTATTGTACTTTAACTGCGCATCATTCAATTCTCAAGAGGACATATCCACAAGAAACTATCATTTTAGGGGGACTCAGGCCTTTCACTTGATCTAAAGTCTACTTTTGGGTTAAATCGACAGTATGTCGGCCCTTTTCCTCCTCTCTCTTTGCTTTCTGTGTTTTATTAACTTTCCATATTCATGTGGTAATTAATTCCTTCTCATACACATCACTATAAATCATTCCGAAACACCTCAAACTGGGAAGATCTCCAGTGAACACGTGTTAAACATCTTTCTGTCTGGTCTTCTCAGATTCCACCCACTGGAATGTGAGCTTTTTACCAGACATCTTTCAACCAGCTGGTGAAATCTGCTCTTTCTTAAATCTGAAAACATTCAGAGTTTATCTCTCAGTACCACTCATCCCCTCTACAGAGTTCCAGTCTGGGTTTCATCGATATATTACCTCAACACATCAATTAAAAATCTCTTTCAAGGAAGTGATTGAACTCTTTTAGGTCCTTGGATTACAGCTTCAAGTGTAAATACAGTACCTAAGAACAAAAAACAAATCAATCTCAACCAACATAATCTTTTCAGGTTTTTCAGATGAGCAGTCTGATGGCAGTAATCAGATTACAGACATTACAGTGTAGCAGTTTGACTCCAGTGTATAACATTCAAGTAAGAATTGTATGCAGCCCAAATAAAATCCTTCATTTACTTTGGCTGTTCCTTTTCTTTGACAGTTAGCTGTATTTATAAAGGATAACTGTCAGTTCAGACTAGAGAAGGCTTAAACTGTACTGCCATATTCTGCTCTGTGAAAAGCCGCCTTCGTCCTTGCAGTCGTTGCATTTCTAAAAGTAAATTAAAAGAGATAAAAGTACATTTTTAAACCCTTTAAGGCTGACGATTCTCTTTTTTTTAAAAAGAAATATGTGAGTATGGCCCTGAAGATGACGACGACGACGACGACAAAGAAGAAGAAGAAGAAGAAGAAGAAGAAAAAGAAGAGCAAGACGAAGAAGAAGACGAAGACGAAGACGAAGACGAAGAAGAAGAAGAAGAAGAAGAAATCACACTCTGTCTGTCTTCCATTTGAGTGACAGTCATGTAAACTTTTTTTTAACCTGCCAACATTAGCAGCAGATGTTTGTCGGGTTCAACTAAGCACTGAACTCATAACCACAATATCCACTGACTCCTTTACAAATCCTGTGATTTAGGAGTTGCTGGATGACAAGAAACAAATATTATGAAACAGCTACAGATTTGCCAAGTTTGGCATTAAATGCAATTAA
Source organism: Diplodus sargus (assembly GCA_903131615.1). Classification (NCBI taxonomy): domain Eukaryota; kingdom Metazoa; phylum Chordata; class Actinopteri; order Spariformes; family Sparidae; genus Diplodus; species Diplodus sargus. Next base: position 10,748,581 of record CAEMYA010002116.1, on the reverse strand, counting down.
TTAAGATGTAGATTTCTCTGTAAAACGCAAGCAAGCAAGTCTAAAAGATCTGATTTCACAAATTACACCAAATAAGGGAAGAAGACGGCATTTGATTCACAGTAAACGTTCGGTTAAAACATGAAGACATTTATTTTTTAGTGTGAAAAGCATTCTGTCCGTTTGTCCCATGCATGACGAGCTAAAAGCAGATGTTAATACGAGGTTTAAATTTGCTTTACGTGGAAAATTTCACAAAGTATCAACCGAGCAATCAAAATTTAAGCTTTGACAGAGCAAAACCTTCCGATTCATGGCCGAAACATCTCAAGAACACAATAATACTTTGGAGCTACGTACAAAGTAGGTTTTCTTTACCCTGCTTATCAGCTCTGCACTGACACTTCCTCTCACGGCGACGAGTAAATTAATCCCTTGTGATACACAAACACTTTGCAACTTCTTTCCCCACCAACATATATCTCATCTTTGCCAATTAGAGCCCAACATGTGTATCGGATTCTCTTGTTCAATACGTTTCAATAAGCATACAGTCACATATTAAATCATGTCTGTTCATTTGCAAGTAGGATTAGCAGTTTAAGACACACACAGAAAAATACAGTGAGTGCAGTCGCTGAACTGCACCTCCAGCAAATCAAAAACAGAATGTCTGAATGCATAATTTGTTGTTATTGGTTTGGTGTCAGTTTCCTGCAGAAAAAGCTTCCTTCCTCAACGGAATAAGCTTATTCATCAACAGCTAAATTAAATTTCATGCCAGAGTGTGATATCTTCAATTTCAAAGATGTGACAGTCACTGTGAAGTAATGCTGATTTTTTTTTTTTTAATAGGACATTTGGTAATTCAAGGTCTTTGATTGACAGCACCTCAGTGCACTGGATTATCTTCAATATATTTTTGTTATACAGATGAAATGTGGATTATTTAAGAACTGAGAAAGGAAATAATGAAATCTCTGCATGCCATTAAATTTTGAGTTATGAGTTTACACTCAAAGACTTCTTTCATATTTCCTTATTATTGTTATTGTTATTATTGTTGTTATTACTCCGTCTCGGTTTTAGCTCCTTGTACGAGTGAGAAAAGAAGACAAAAATGGAGGTCGATGTGTGCGCCCCCCCCCCCCCGAACAGCGACAGAGAAGCAGGAAAGAAAACCAGCAGAGGCGGATGGGAGCAGGGAGGCAGACCCGACAGGAAGAGATACCAACTGGTGGCAAACAGACTGGCAGAGAGAAGTAAACCTTACAGCGCCAGACTGACAGGAAAAAGAAGGCAAACGGATCAAAAGACACACAAATTACATGAACATATCCACCCTGGAATAGGCCACAGTGCCTGCAAGCCCTGTGACCGCTGCTGATTCTCAGTCTTGCACTGCCATCTAGTGGAAGCAGCAGCCGATTCAAATGACTGTTGAGTGACTTACTACAAACTAACCACAACATGTCAGCGTCCGGTAATACAAATCATGTGAGCACAACAAAAACGTATTTCAGAACTGCTGCAAAAAGCCTCGACTGGGTCAAAACAACAGTATTTTCAGTTTGATAAGTAAAAAAGCAGAAGAACTAAAATGGATCTGGAGGGGAAAAAAAGGAGGTTGGCCAACACAAAGTTCATTAGACATCGACGTCTCATAAAGTTAACGCATTAAGAAACAGAAATGCACCAGTCAGCCAGCCAGAGACCAGATTCAAACAGTGACAAGCCAAACTGCGTCATATACAGTATATACAATTCTGAGCCAGCTGGGATCAGCAGGGATCTATTATTACCACCACTGAACTCTACTTGTCTTTTGATCAGTCAATCGATTTGTATAAACTCTCACCAACCTTTTTTTAACAATGTGCATGACAAACTAACAATGGATATTACAGCTTCTTGTGATTTGGATATTGCACGTAGCCATAGTGGGTTTTTTTTGTTTCCATCAGTTTAACTTCGTTCTTCTCTGCATACTCACAACAAAAAATTGTGAATTTATAACTGAGAAAAGAATAAACAAGTGGTACGTAAAACTACGGCGAAACCTTAAACCTTTGTTGTCTTTGGAAGATGTATAACTGGTCAGCTGTTTGGTCCGACACCGACACGCACTCTGGACGCTTTCCTGTCTCCTGTCCTGGGACGCATGCTGGCAGGGCTGTGAGCACAGTGTGTATATGTGTGTATGTGTGTGGTAGGGAAGGAGCATGTGTGCAGAATGCTTTTCATTCCGTCAGTGACAGCTCTCAGCTGTCTGCCTCCCTGTGTCTGTCTCTACCCTGTCTGTCTCTATCCTGTCTGTCTGTCGGCCTGTCTGTCTTTCTTCCTCTTTGCGGTGTGTCTCAGTTCCATTCACTGCCCTCAGCTTCTCTATCTCACTGATATAACATGCTATACTGGAGTCATCACCGCAAGAAAAACTTCCACGTGTGTGAGAAATGATGACAGTGTTGATTTGTGCATACTCAAAACAACACACACACACACGCACACTCTACCAGCTGTCTCCTGTGCCTTGAAGTGTGCTGAGAGGTTGGGATGTTGTTGGGTGGGGGAGGAGGAAAGGAGAAACCAGAGCTCACTTAGTGGCCGATCCACCTTCCCACCGCTCACTTTAACTCCACAGTGACTGGTGCAGCTTGTCGTGCATGCGTCTGCTTCTGTGTGAAGTCAGTGAATGAGTTAGCTCGCGACCCGCTAACTAGTTAACAACACATTATTAAACGGATGCTGTAAATTTAAGGGGTGATAAACGTCTGGTGGAGATATGAACCTCCTTATGGTCCAGATCGTGCTGGCATGGATTCTCTGTCTATTTACCGGTAAGTCTTCCTTGTGTGTGTGTGTGTGTGTGTGTGTGTGTGTGTGTGTGTGTGTGTGTGTGTGTGTGTGTGTGTGTGTGTGTTCAATTTGTGTGTGTGCATTGATATTTCAACTGTCTTGTTCCGAGAAAATTTCTCAATACAGTCCAGTTAGAAGTGTTTTTCAGTGATTGACAAAAAACGTTTTCAAAGAGGGATTAACCTGTTGTTTCTACAAGTCTAAATCCAATCCCAGCAACTTCAACTATTTAGATAACAACTTCTCAACTGTGCACACAAACAAGGTATTGACTTTTTTTAGTTGCATTAGATGTAAAGTACTTATAGACAGCTCCAAGAGGATAGAAAAAAAAGACAAACAGCTGCAAACAAGGCTGAGGAAAGATGCCAAATTTAACACAGAGCTATAAAAGTGGGCTTTAGAGGAAATCCAGTATCTTGTCAGGTATATTTTCAGTGAAGATTGTGTACAAGTATTCAGGCAGAGTACTTTGCTTGTTGCTAAATACATGTTCTGTGTGGATAAAGTGCTGATCTCTCCAGAGAATGTGCTCATGTGTCAACTGGCCATGCTCAGAAACAGGAAACAGACACATGGCCCGAGACACAACACAAGATACAGCGAACACTAAAATCCTCTATCATGGTACACGTATCTTTTCTTTGTTGTATTAATGCTGTTATTTAGTACTTTCTTCTGGAGAAAAAAAGACACTGTGAAACAGTTTGTGGATAGAATAACTAGACAGGAGTATATTTTTTGCCAATTCAGTAGATTCAATACCTGGCAAATCAAAGTGCTTCATCACATTGATACAAAACTCACAAAAATCCAATACAGCCTTTGATCAAACCTGCTCAATGTTCTCACACAACCAGAGGTATTAAAGGGATTCTTACTATGGTATAAACAATATTAGGAGGCGGACAAATCTATACACACGCACATAACAATGGTTTATCAATATCTGAATTTGACTTCTGTGTGATCAGCTCTGGTGATGACAGTGTGTTTAGTATTTGTCCTTCAGGAGGCCTAAAAGAAGCAGCTCTGCATTGTTAGCATTCCTCCACATTCACATTTTAGTCATTTACTGGAGCTGATGTCCTCTTCAGGAGTGATTTATATGTATCGGTGAGTAGGTATGGGGTGTGTTGGTCTTTGTTCAAGGACACTTGGGTTAGTACACATGGTTGTCGGTGCACACGCCGTCTCTTGGGAGGATTAAACCTTTGAACTTTAAAGTAGCGGGCAGCCTAACACCCAGAGGCCTCCGCTGCCTCGTCAAAATGAGAAGCAGTTTACAGGTTTTAACAACCACATTTCTTCTCTTTATCTTCTCTTTAATTATATTCTGTATCATTTGAATAAATGTTTCGCCCGTAAAGTGCGTGTGGTCTTATCCTCACCCACTTACTCCTGCAAATGAACACACTTCACATTAATTAAATGCTCGTAACCGCGTGTTTTACAGACTCCACTTTGAAATGGAGGACAGTAATTACAGCGTAACATGACTGGTTTATCTGGCCAGCAGCGAAAAAGCTAATAAAGAGACGAGGACTTCAATTACTGAAAACACCTAAATCACATCAAATTACATGATCTACTCATACCCGCTGAGAAGAATTAAGGTTTTTGGCAGACTCTCAAAGAGAACATATGACTTGAGATTAACTTTAAATGAAATCAAGCAGAAGGAACACGAACCGTGTGGTTTCCCAGTGTCCTCTGAGTCGATCGCACTGCACTTTAGTACACTTGAGTAGGCTTTAACCTAAGAATATCATATTTGCAGAGATATTACGCATATATGCAGGATTTATTGTGTTCCAGGATATAAGGGTAGAACAGATTTAGCGAACTCTGATATATCATGCAGTTTAAAACAAAATGGTGATTTGGAATTGTTTTTAGATTAGTTTTTGATGTTCAACACATCAAATGTTTGGTGTTTGTTATTTAGTTCTTCCTACATCATGCATTCTGCACAAGAAGAATATTAATCACCAGTATATTAATTTCCACACGTATTTACTTTTATTTTTCCTTTCCAACTCACTGATCTATCTGGTTGCTGGCAAATGCAACACAATGGTGGCAAATTGATGAGATGGCCGGATAGAGGTGATGTGTCGGGATGAATGGATCCGGCCTGCGAGCCACCAGTTGGACATTATCTGCATCACTGCAGATGTGCAATAAAAACGGTGCTCGGTAAATCATCTGAAGGTCTTTATTGCCGGATGCTACACATCCTAAAAAATATTTACTAGCTTGGAGCTTGTATGTCAGTATATCAAACAGGTTATTCCACAATCAAAACATGATTGTTTTGTCTCCGGTTAAATCTATTGATGATAACACTACAAAACTAAATCTTAGTGCCGTTTGCATACAGCCAATGCTATTTAGTGATTCACTAACAAGACAGCATAAACAGCAGCTAAGAAATCAAGAAAATTCAGGCTTAGTGTCATTATAAAACACAAAAACATGCCAGGATTTCATGTCACGGCTTTCTATTTTGCACCTATGTTTAATTATCATACAGACACAATAATTTAAAAGATAAATTTTACCTATTTTACAAAGTATAAACTGAAAGTTAACTGTGTTTTCAGGTCTTGGGGAGTACTACCTTATATGTGACAAAAAGTAGCATAAGGTCTTTTGTGACTCAAGAGAAAGCTGCATGTAATTTGATAAATATTACCCAGTGATGTCATTCAGTGACATGATAGTTGCATTGTGGGTAATGTAGATGCCAGGTTTTGAAAAAGCAGCTAGTCTAACAGTGGACTCCTATAAGACTGTTGGACAGTTTGTGTGAAGGGGATATCTCTAGTTCTGCTGGATCGATTTCTGATTTTCAATCTTCTTTTTGTCCAAAACCTGACGCCTACATTACCCACAATGCAGTTCAGCCTCCGAGTGACATCACTGGAGACAATTTATCAGATTACATGTAGCTTCTCTGGAGCCAGAAACGGTCTTATACATTTTTTTTCCCCACATATGCAGGAGCCCTTTGTAAAATCTGTAAATTCACTTAACTGTGTGAAATTGGTGGAGCTGCCCTTTAATTGAGTCGGAGGAGGAATTAATTTATTCACTAATGATAACTTTAACAGACAATGATGTTATGTGTTCTGATTAAGAGGTGTGGCTGCCATCACAGATACAACACTGTGATCAGAATAAGCTAACTAACAATCGTATCTATTCAGCCAAATTTGACTCGAATGCAACAATTCATGCCCATTTTCTGACGGTTACAAAGAGTCACTGGGAAAGTAGACAGAGGAGGCAATTTGAAGGTGACAGGCTACCTATTTTTTCCCTTTTAAAGCCCTGCTCACATGCGTCTTCAGTCAGAGTGTTTCATTTTCCCCACTAACATTTTTCCAGCTTGTCATGTGAGTCATAGCAGTGACATCGGAACAATAGCTGACACACGTCCGCATCCTCGTGGACATGAACTCGATACAATCATCGCAGCCACACTTTTGTTACATGGAGAAAATGGAGAGCGGCTCAGCTGTTTTATTTTGCAGTGGTGGTTCATGCGGATATTAGAGTCCAGTGGGCAATGACTGACAGCTCCAAGTGGCCAGCCTTGCTTCTCCCCTTCTATTTTTGTATGTGGCCAGATCAAAGCGTGCTCGCAGGACAACAGACAGGGAGCAGGAAGCCAGTGACAGATAGAGACAATGGCTGACAGCCAGGGAAATGAACATCGGCACTGTACACAACAACACCACGCTGAGCCTCAGCGTGTTTGAGAAAGATCCCAAAAAAGGCCTGAAAGGGAACCAAGATAAACTGTGTGTGTGTGTGTGTGTGTGTGTGTGTCCTCTGCTCTTGCTGGCTAAATGAAACAGGATCCTCGCCTGCTCAGTTCAGGCTGACTGTGGATCGCCAGCAGGATGCCAGAAATAACATGCAAAGGATGTAACACGGGTCACAACCTGGCTAGCAGCACAAAGCTAATCTGCTGAGTCATATTGTGACAAAACTACATGATGTGTTTACTGCCATTACGGGAACAAAAGGTGAGGCAGCGCTCCAGTTGTAGCATAATGATGGCTTCTAGGTACAAGTCTTGCATCTCTAACGCCTCCATAATTATCTTTTTGACTCTCTGGCCAAAACAAAATCCACCAACAAAGCTTTTTTTTGTTTTACCAGCCAAAGAGTTTGTGTCACATTTACGTTAATTGAAGTACATTATATCGGGACGATAAGACATAATATTGCATGCAAACTTAAAAAAAGAGGCCAGAGAAAAAATCAGTCAAAATTATATGAAGAAAATGATCTTACATCAACTCTATGAGCATTATCACATAAGAGTATTCACTACAAACACTTGCAATTAAAATCTAACTCCAACTGTTTATGCATCTGTCGTCTACGTCTGTTTTTAATATATTCAATTTAACATCTAAATTGTGGTCGGCACCTTGTTCGTAACTATCCTCGCCGCACAAAACACCAACTTTTGCCTTATAAACAAAGATTGTGAAGCTGCCAGAATGTGACCGACAACCAAAGCTCCTCTCCTGTCCCCACTTGAAATTAATATAGAATGAATAACTGAATCAGTTGATTTTTTTTCTAGCTGTGGTATATTTCTATGGCGTGTTTCCCATCTGTATATATCAGAATTTACAGCTTCATAAAGACACTGTCTAAAAAAAACAAAACAGTAAGCCTGTTAACTGGAAACACCTTCGCTGTGAGGGGGTGTTAACTGCAGGTTAACTGTTCTGAACTCTGACTGATCCAGACTTAATGTCAAGTGGATTGCCTGGCAGGTGGTTTTCCCCGACTCCCTCTTAGCACTCAGATTAGGTTCGATCCAAGGACTTATAAAGAAACAGGTTTGATCGCGGCGCTTAGACAGCTCATGGGGCATTCAGTGCAGAGGCTTTTCACCAACATGGAATTCCAGTCACTCGGCTCGCTGCTGTTGATCTGTCTCTCTGTCTGCCTGTCCCAGCCTCTCTCTCATCAAGATAATTCCCAACCCCTTCCTGTCGTCCGCTCTTCCTGCGAACTCTATCACAGTCACTCTGCAAGGTTTCAAGTTGCTGGTTCTAAGCCAGGGAAATGTTTGGCGTGTGAATCACAGTTCCCCACTCGCTTCAGCTGTGATTTCAGTTCCAGTAAGATAACTTTTGTGGGGACATGGGCGTCAGCTGGGTATGGCGACATGTCACACTGACCGCGTGCGTCAGCTGAAGTGAGCCTGAAATAAAATGTGTTATGAAAGTGTGAACCAGCGTTTCTGTACAGCATGAATTATACATTATTGGCATAAGATCCAAGTAAAGTCTGAGTGTTTTTTTTACATTTCATTACTCCACACCAACTACACAACCCACGTTGCTTCACCCACTCCGACTGATCTCTGACCTCCTTGTGTTTGGAGGATGAGACTCATCAAGCAGAGACTGTCTAACAAAATAAAGTCTGATTCTCTGTGTTAATCTGTGTGCCCCAGGTCCAGTATCCAGCTCGGCAGATGAGACTAGTCTGGTGAAAACCCTTTTTACTGGTTACAACAAGGTGGTTCGTCCTGTTAACCACTTCAGCGAGCCGGTGGTGGTCACCGTGGGACTGTCACTGATACAGCTGATCAGTGTGGTAAGCCGTTGATTCTTAGCCTGGAGGCAGTTGCAATTTAATTTCTCTTCATACCAACACAACATCACAAGGTCGACAACAATCGTGTGACAGCAAGCTGCCGACATATCTGAAGCTTAATATATCAAATAATCAAAGTGACATTTAAGCAAATTACATCAAAAAACACATGCAAAGAGTCAAATAATCAGAGTCAAAGCAACACGTGCATCAAGAAATATAAATCTACTTCGCATCTGTCACTGTCCTTGGTACTGAAGCAGGTGAGGACGTGTGGCAAAACAGAAAGGGTGACATGTTGTGCTCGAACGCAAGAAATGTGAAATAACAGATTCTACAACATGTCTCACCTAATTGCAATGCACCTGTCACACACTGACAGCAAGTCACAAGGCTTCATAACATGTGATGGCACGGCAGCCGAAATGATGCAAACATACAACAAAACAGGCAGGACAGAAGCAACAACTCGCTTGAATTCAACTAGTGTCTCTCCACGAGCACATAATGCAACAAGCTGACAGGGACGTAAACATCTTCACTGAAAGGCTCGGCGGCCGTGAGCGCCTGTGTTGGGTCTGTCGACCTCACTACAGACCCAGGGCGATAAAAAAGTATGTTGGCACAGCGGCCAAACACACAAGCAGCACAACACAAACACATTTCTATTTTTTTTAAAGTTGCTCTTACTGTTTGTAGCTCTCCTTCTGGGTCTTCACCTCGCTTCACTGGGCGATGATGATGGTGACAGTCCAACAAAGACAACCTGAAAAGTTCTTCACAGTATCGAGCTTTCTCTACATTTAAAAGGTGCAATATGTAAGAATTGGGTAAGTGTTGAGTTCATGCCGGAAACAAGAGCACAGGAGCTTTGGATTGCCGGCTGGAGGAGGTTTTCAGGCGGAGAATCTAGCAAGAAATGGGTAAAGACACAGTGGGTTCGGGAAGAGATTGGTGAGATGGGAAGTGGGACAGGGGCGATTTTACAGGACGGACTAGCTGGTTAGGCGTCACGTCAAAGCTGTTCAGCACATTATTTTAGATTAATGTAGTAAACCAAATTTCTCACATAATGCACCTTTAACATGAAGAAAAAAAGATCACCACTTCTCATGAATATTGTCACTTAAAGAAATGTCCTGTTTGTGTTATGAGGTCCAAAACAAGACATCCAGCAGACAAAAAGTGAAAATGACTCTCCATCCCATTCTGTAGCAGTCACCAGGCAGCAGCTCAGCAGTGGGTTAGCAACAGCAACGTGTGTGAAACTTGCTGCCAACATGTCTGAAGTTAAATATATGTTATATATATCATATTTATTTATCAGAGACAGAATCACATCAATCTGTGGATTAACAAATCTAAAGTTAGTGTCACTGTCCTTGGTACTGAAACAGAGAAGACAAGTCTGACAATCACAATAACTATTTACTGACCAAGTGAAGTGAAAGATATCGTACAACACCTCTAAGCTAACCTGCAATTCACTCAATAAACAAGGTGGCAGGTATGAACCTGTCACATACAAACAGCAAGTCACAAGCTTGTGGACCCATGTTGTGTCATGGCAGCCAAAATAATCCAACCACGATGTAGAACAGGCAGAATTTGGGTGAATGTGAAGACAAAAAGCAGCAACTCGTATAAACTCAGCCACAATCTGTTAATGAGCACATAATGCAACAAGCTGACAGCGACCTGAAAACAAAACCCTTCATTAAAAAAGGCGCGGCGGCCATTTGTGTCTGTGTGAGGTGTGTGGGTCGGTTCACAATTTCAAAAAAGCACAATTTCCAAGCAGCACACTTTAAAAAAGAAAACTTGCTCTCACTGTTGGAGCTCTCCTTCTGGGTCCTCGCCTCGTCTCCTCACCATGACAGTCAACAAGTCCCTCGACGACATTTTGACTCCTGCTCCAGGTCTCCTGCTGTTTCTGTCTTAGTATCCACAGTTTTCCACAAGCTGTCGATGGTGAACGACAATAAAGTTCACTGTTCGCAAAAGAAGTCATTTCTTTATCCTAAAATTTAAGGACCAAGGTGTCTCTCTGCAAAAACCCTTTTCCCTCCAAAACTGTGGCGCAGAAAACTTTTTCCGGACTACAAGTTCCTTTGATCTACCTGCAATATTCGGCGTTAATTGGGCGATTGTTGCGCGTGCGCAGCCGCTGGATGCTGGAAAGCTACATGTTGGAAAAGAAAGCGTGTAGATTGTTTTTAAGGGGTAACAGGAACTATAAAAGTGCTTCTGTGTTTTTTTTCTGCATCTCTCAGGATGAAGTCAACCAGATTGTGACCAGCAACGTCCGTCTCAGACAGGTAAATATTGGGTGGTGAATCCATAAAGACAATAAAATATGTAAATCATATAGAAATCCTGATAACAACAGTAAATAGGTGACACAATTTAAACTACAAAGCGATATTCCTAAGATCCTCTCTGTTGCTCCTGAAACAGTTATTCAGGTTTACTGTGAGTGATTCTATAGGAATGCATAACTTTGCTTGTAACAGTCGATAATTTTATCACCAAATACTGTTTCTGCGCATGTAACTTAATTTTCTAGGCTTCAGTGCTGTCAGAGTTTTGACCCGTGACACCTAAAACTACCTGGATTATCACAATGAATCTATTGCGCGTATTGTCATGATACATTCAGTAAATTATTTGCATTTACCTGGAATATTAGGCCATGAATCTATGATCTTCCTTTAAATATCTGCCTTGATTTGTTCATGAAGAGATGGTGATTTAACTGAGATCTTGAAATCACATGCTGGCTGCTTATTTGTTTGTTCTGACTAACAAAGTTAAAACCAGCCAGATTTTTCAGATGGAAATAAAACAACTGAATCGTGTTGTATCAGTACATTTAAGTTTTCCTGTCTTTACCTCAGCAATGGTTGGATGTGAACCTGAAGTGGAATCCGGATGATTACGGAGGCATCAGGAAGATCAGAGTCCCTTCCACCGACATATGGAAACCTGACCTGGTGCTATACAACAAGTAAACACACGTCTTCTGTCTCCTTCACATGTCCTTTAAACATCTCGCTGCTGCTGTCACAGTCACCCTCTCCTCTGTCCCTCCTCCTCCTCTTCCTCCTCCTCCTCCTCTGCAGTGCTGACGGTGACTTTGCCATCATCCATGAAACTAAAGTCCTGCTGGAGCACACGGGGATGATAACGTGGAACCCCCCGGCCATCTTTAAGAGCTACTGTGAGATCATTGTGCTCCATTTCCCGTTTGACCTGCAGAACTGTAGCATGAAACTGGGAACCTGGACGTATGATGGGCTGCTGGTCGTCATCAACCCAGTGAGTGTCGATTATTGTAACACTTCTATCCTCTTTGCAGTAACACGTTTCTATCACAGGGATTATTTACTTCTCCTCTGTCATCTAGGACAGCGATCGGCCTGACCTCAGTAACTTCATGGAGTCCGGTGAATGGGTGCTGAAGGACTACAGGAGCTGGAAACACTGGGTTTACTACACCTGCTGTCCCGACACGCCGTACCTCGACATCACCTATCACTTCCTGATGCTGCGGCTGCCCCTCTACTTCATTGTCAACGTCATCATTCCCTGCATGCTGTTCTCTTTTCTCACCGGACTGGTCTTCTATCTGCCCACTGACTCCGGTACGTAGATCCCGGTGGGCTTACATGCCCCCATGTGACACCAATAAAAGGAGAAATTTGAAGTTCGGCAACAAGACTTTTGGTATAAATACATTCGTCTTTGTGTCTCCAGGTGAAAAGATGACTCTCTCCATCTCTGTCCTGCTGTCTCTCACTGTCTTCCTGCTGGTTATTGTGGAGCTGATCCCCTCCACCTCCAGCGCTGTTCCTCTCATTGGGAAGTACATGCTCTTCACCATGGTGTTCGTCATCGCCTCCATCATCATCACCGTCATCGTCATCAACACACACCACCGCTCGCCCAGCACGCACACCATGCCCCCCTGGATCCGCAAGGTTCGTGTTTTGCTTGTATTATCTGTCTGTGACCATTTATAAATATATATATATATATGTGTGTGTGTGTGTGTGACAGTTTGAATCAATATCTGCGTCTGTCTGCCTCTCAGGTCTTCATCGAAACCATTCCCAACATGATGTTCTTCTCAACAATGAAGCGGCCCAGTCAGGAGATCCGGCAGAAGAGGTTGTTCCCCACTGACATGGACATCTCTGACATCTCAGGCAAGGCTCCAGCTGAATGACAAACATCTTGACATAGCTGGAATAAGTGGTGCATGTTCTGGGTAGAAAGAGTTAGTGTCAGCAGTCAGTCGCAGAGATGATACCAAGTGAGCCCAGTAAGAAAATAGAGTGGATGTTGCATCTCCACTACAGCCTGTCCCTGCTCTCCCTCTCTCCTCTGCAGGTAACCCAAACCCCACCAGTGTCACCTACCAGTCTCCCATCGCCAAAAACCCTGATGTCCGCAGCGCCATTGAAGGGGTGAAGTACATCGCCGAGACCATGAAGTCAGACGAGGAATCCAACAATGTAAGACAACAAGACCTGCATGGACATGAATATTAAATCCAAAATTCACCTTCATCTGGATCTTCTGGATTGGCTCTCAGATGCTTCACTATCTGCTCCAAAAAATATGAAAAGTTCATTAAATAACAAGTTAAATGTTCTTTTATTTTTGCTCTTCTTAATTTAAGTGATCATAATTGCAAAAATTGCACAAAAAAAAGGACATATTTCAGTGACTTTCCTATGTCAAGCAGTGAAGTATCCTGTCAGCCGAGAAGCTTGGAAGTCACTCCGTCCGTTATAAAATAATAAATGAAAAAATAATCCAGCACATAACCCGCCATAAACGCTTGGACAGAGCCAGACAAGCTGATTTTTGTTTCTAGTCCTTGTGCGAAGCTAAGATAACCAGCTACATATTAAATGTATTTAAGTAAGTGTATGATCGATCTTCTCATAACCATATTTCCCCAAACCTCAAACTATTCCTTTAGAGGAGCAGTATGAAAGATTTAGCCGGAATATTAGTTTCAAAAACTTTAAAGAAACAACAGTGTTGACGTTCTGTCAAGATATTTCCTGAAGTTTGCATGCTAGGTTGCAGTGAAAGCAGACTCCCATCGGCTAATAACTAAAATATCACGCTAATGAGACGCTCATATGGGACCAAAAGCAAAACCTCTTCGGTATTGGCAGTTCTATTAATTGATAATTCACCATAAGGTCAAGAATTGTGTGTCTGTTTAAAAAAAATATAAAGTAGCAAAATCGAATTTAAATCAACTGTCTCATCGTGTTCCAGGCAGCAGAGGAGTGGAAGTTCGTCGCCATGGTTCTGGACCACATCCTGCTGTGTGTGTTCATGGCCGTGTGCATCATCGGGACGCTCGCCGTCTTCGCTGGGAGACTCATCGAGCTCAACACGCTGTAGAGGCCCGACCCATGAGGGAGCCGTTCTAGTTTTTCTCTCACTTGGGAGACGCGTCAGAGGAGTTTTATCACTGGACTGGGTCAGGTTGTGTTCGCTCTCTCCTCCCTCTGTCTCACACATACAAACAGACGCAGTTCGACTTTTAAACGCTGTGAAGTTTGTGTATTTGTGATCTGGATGGGTCATACTTGAAGCTACTGTTGTCACTAACAATGTTTTCTATTGGTGTAGTTGTTTTTCTACAGGCTCTAACTGCTGTAATTCACTCCAGTGAGCTCGATTAGTGTATTTTTAGTCCTACTGTGTGGAACACCGTGACGGTAATAATTGATTTGTTTTTGGCAGCTTGAATTAAATATTAAAACTGAAAAAAAAGAAACAGTTTAACCCTGAGAAGGTTTGCATGTCCACTGTGCTTAGAATGAATGCTACATTATTAGAAAAAACTTTCTATTAACAGAAAATCCCATTACTGTAGGTCAGTCGAGGGCTTCAGCTCAGAGTGAATGTCTATGTAGAAACCCATCATGGATGTTACAGGTGAGGGAGGACGATTAGTTCAGCTAGCTCAAAACAAGACCAACTAATTTAATTGTATTTTCTTTTTATGCAATTTAATTAGCAGTTCCATTGGCTGAGCTTAAGTTGACTTGCAGTGCAGGCAAGATGTTTTTCCCCTGCCCGGAAGTTTTATTGTTTTTTTGTTTTGCCTGACACTCATTTAACTTCTCAATGTCTCGATTATATTGATGGTTGTGAATTCTGCAAACGTTCGTGGGTTAGCGGCAATGTTTATTTCCTCTTAACTCTGTTGTTAAATTATTTTCAACCACATTGAAGGACTGTGGTTAAAATGTTTTAAATGATCTGCTGCTTTTCAAAAACAATGTGTATTTTTCAGTGAACATGTGTAAAGTTACCAGTGAATATAGACGATAAAGGAAACAAACGAATGTTTGTCGTTTCGGTGTCGCAGGATTAAAGCCGATAAGACTTGTGTGTTTTGTGTAGATTCAATCATGTGAACAGTGGCATAGAGAGGAACATTGTTAAGCAATGGATGTGAAAATATTCCATGAAATTTACATGAAGAAAATGTATCACAGGTGCGGTGTTGCCGCCCGTGTCAACAGCAACCAGCTGAGGGCAACTTGATTTATTTTGCAGCTGTGATTCCTGATGAAGAAGAGTGACTTTTTTTATATTTGCAGTTGTGTAGATGTGAAATAGAGTGAAGAATAAAGGTCATTAATCCTTTATTTAATGAGATTTTATTTATTTATTGTTGTTTATTGGATTATTTTCCATTCTGTGGAACTTTTGTTTTGTGTTGTGTTTGAAGCTTGTTGTTAGCGGAGCGGATAGAGACACTTTAGACTGTCGCAGAAATTCTGACCCAAGTCCTTCACAAAGAAATCCACAGTTCAACAGCATTAAACAACTTAAATAAATAATCCACAGGCTTGTATAGGCAACAGAGACAAGGAATGTCTCATTTTTCATGTCATGTCAAAATCCGCTCACATATAGTGACAAAAGTGATTATACATTTAAATTGCTACAGATTTTAATCAAGTAGTGATTGCACTTTTGGTGGGTCATATCACTTTTTCTGCTAAAGACAGTAGCTTCTGTAGCTAACTGTAGCTTCTTAGTACACGTGTCCACACGTGTTAAAGGTGGGTGTTGTGGATTGAGTAATTGAAAAGTTCAACCCAATCACAATAAGCAAAGATTTGCTCTCTCATCGTATCTATGCTCACTGATGGAACATGGAAGAACAAGAACACAGCAACTCCCGCTTTCCTTTGTTGAAAAATTTTATTCGGCGTGCCATGCGCACACGTAATGACAGCCAGCACTGTCAAAAACATAACTCATAGATCTAGCAGGAAAAAAACTAAGTAACAAATGAAACACAGTTACTTCAAAGAGAACTTGTTGAGGAGGAAGTTTTTAAATATCACAAAGACAACTTTATATTTCATCACCAGCGGATACAAAGCTCGTTAACACCGGTACCATCCAGTTAATCACAAGTCAGTGAGCAGGTACATGTACCATGATGCCTGGTGGAGGGAAGTAACGGGACAAAATCCAAATGTCAAGCTGCGATCGAGGAGTCAGGCTACTTTAAATTCATTACAAAATCTCTCCTTAACATTCAACAGAGCTTCGTCCAAAAGCACTTTTGCTGCCATGTGCACGTTCAGAAGGCGAGTCCCAAACCTTTACACCCAACTCCCGCCAAATGGTTCTGGGCTGTTGTGAAGTTTTGAGGAGGGTCAGACCTGTGCAGCACAGGCGACACAACATATTTACATTTTGCATAGACACTCACTATTCTATCTGGTTCCATTTAATAACAGAATAAACTGTTTTTGTCCTAGTGCCAGCCAAATGAACCATGAGACACTTTTTATGTTTCCACAGGAGTTAAACACAGTAAACTAATTATGACAACAGCATCCAAAGCAGGCATTATGATGGCACCATATTTAAAACACTTAAAATTAATCGAAGCACATAAAATCTCAATAAACGCCAAATCTGCAGCAACCTCAAGGCTACAGAGCCCAAACCAGGCCTAGACTTAGTCCTAAATAGTTGTGACTGTACGATGGCATTTATAGATTTACACCTCTAGTTGTTTAAAAAACAAATAGTGCAGCGATACATGAACAGATCAAAACACAAAAAGGCCAAATAAATAAATTCAAAGAGAAACTCAGTGCAAATGGAGTCAAATAATACAGATACAACAACAGTGCATTTGGCAAATGATAATCCTAATGACAACTATGATTAGAAAAGACCAGATAGAGAATTTGGCAGTTTTAGCTCCACTCACTTGCCAACATATTTAAAGGCTTGGTTGTGTTTTCGTTAGCAGTGCTCATCAACACTAATGCTATCCTCAAGCTAATAAGTTAGCCAAGGTTGTCAGAGAAAAATATTTCTAAAATTAACAGCTAAAATTTCATTGTAGAGGTTTGCTTTTCCCAAAATAAATGCTTGGTTAGTAAAAATAATAACCCAGATAATTTCTGTAAAGTCTGTCTTTTTCAGACTTTTGTCATGGAGAGCAGACAAAAGCTCCAGACTTATAACGAATGGTGAAGAGTCACAAACACACACACACCTATCCTCAAAACACACGTTCTGCTGCATTTCTGATGGCTGATCTGAGTTCAATAACTGGTTGCTACAGTGTTTATGGTTGCTGCAGTAACAAGTGGGACATTTGACATCAGTGACAATAATTTGCTGCTGACAGACTGCCTACAAGGAGGAAACAAAGGCATGGACGGTCAACAACAATCAGTGTATCGACTGAACAGCAGCTGCTTTCTCTGGTTAGTGTTGTCCATTTACTGCAGATACAAGCACTGCTACACCCCCTCGTCTGTTTCTTTATATTGGCCCTTCAGAACATTTTGCTTCCTGCAGATTTGAGTGCAGCTGACAAGTAAAACATTAGCTTTGTTCAAAAACATACTGTAGTTTTCTGGGAAACCTCTCATATCTCAGATACCACCTGTCTGGGACAAGCTGATAAATACTTTAAAAAAAGAAAAGAAA
The DNA here is from genome assembly GCA_903131615.1 of Diplodus sargus. Classification (NCBI taxonomy): domain Eukaryota; kingdom Metazoa; phylum Chordata; class Actinopteri; order Spariformes; family Sparidae; genus Diplodus; species Diplodus sargus. The sequence continues at coordinate 10,731,103 of CAEMYA010002116.1, read as the reverse complement.
ACTTAAAAATTCTCAGCAGGATAAAATGTTTGCATGCATCAGTGTAAATGTAAATGTCTTCATATGAAATGGGTCCAAGATCTTCATCAGTACGCATGTAGAGCAGGAGATAATGAAAGCCAAAGCAGGGACCCTGAAACTTTATGGCATTCTTGTATAAACTGTAAACACGGTTGATGATGTCCTGATCCACAGCGTTTGTCTTCAGATGCACTTTCTTGAATTTAATGTTTGCTCCCAAAGCTGAAGTGAGAACTTTTTGTACCCTTCCAAGCAAGATAATATATAGCATGTATGTACTTCACTTACATTTGCATCATAATACACTTATATTTAGCAAAATGTACCAATTTACTTTTGAGCATGTTTTCATTTTTGCTGCATCTGAGAACAAACCATTTGTAAACCAGCCGTCCTGCCTAAAATCATTCATCCTTTAACAGCAGCCGACTACTTCAAACCCAAAAGAACCTTAAAGTCTAAATCATACATTAGAATACTGAAAAATTATCACCATATCATGAACCACGCAGAGAGCATCGTCAGCAGCAAACTACTCTATCGAGAAACAGCCTCAGGATTAAAACTACAATCATCAATCTGACACCTTCATAGTCAACCAATCAAACTGATAAGGCCATGATATGCTGGTGTCACTTTAGGCAATATTACTGAACATTTTATTGTTTTTCATTGAGAATTCAGAAACCAGTTACCGAGCTCATTTAGGACATAAAATCCTTCGTCCTAGCATAATGAACGTGACAAATATCTAAAAGCTGAGGTTGATGTTTTTGGTTGAAGGGAAGAAACATATTGAAGTAATGTTGGTGAAAATCTTTGTCCACCTATATTGCTTTAAAATGCTACCTGTCTATCATGGCCAACACCGTTTGTTTGGACAGAATGATCAGACATCACCGGTCCTCTTCTGGACGCTTTGCAACTACGATGGCTGCGGTTCTGTCTCGACCGGCGCACCACGACTGTGCTCCGTTTCCATCTCCTCCTCCTCCTGAACCACTTCTTCTTCTTCTTCTTCTTCTACTACTCCCTCGTCCTCCTCATCCTCCTCCTGCTGCTGCTGCTGCTGCTGCTGCTGCAGTGGCGGCTGCTCCTCTGATTGGGTCTCACTCTCGATTTCCTGAGTGGTCCCTTCGTCATCCCCCAACTCTTTCTCATCTGAGGAGAACACAAGTAAATAAGATGCACACATAACCAGAAAATGCAGAAAGAGAATGATCGGGAAGGTTGAAAGATAAAGGGAGCATCTGATATGATGTCAATAGTTTGCAATACAATAAATGATTGGGTGTTTGGAGTTAAAATCAGAGTTCATTGAAAAAAAATCAGCAGCATTCCTTTAGTTAGGGTGAACATATTTAAAACAAACGTTGATGAACAACAGAGAACGGAGAATGCAGAGAACATGAGTGGTTTTTAAAATCTCCCACCTCCAGTCCAACAACACAAGTTCAGCAACACAATTAAAAAACCCATCATCATGAAAATCAATGTCAGAGGATCTGGTGTTACAGGAACCCAATATAATCTTTACAATCATTACTTCTGAATGTAATGCTTCACTGTGAATCTAAAAGTCACGATTCACAGTGAAAATGTCTAAATGCATTATTATGCATTATTCTGCATTATTTGCACACTTTAAGATTCATTCTGTTTGATAGAAAATTATCATAAATCCACACCGTGACAAAAAGGAAGATTTGAGCCCCATTCAGACAGGATGATCAGTTACTAGATTTGATACTCGACCTCACTGTCCCATCATAGTAGCTTGCTTGAAACAGATGAGAATATTCAGTAACTGAAAATAACTTTAGAATAACTATCAACACAGGACCGAATGCATAAAAGCTCTGATAAATACTTAAAAATTCAAGGTGTCTAAACAGATGGGACTTCAAGCATGGAATGAAGAGCATGTGCACAAAAAAAGGAGGCGCTGGACACCGAAAAATTACAACTGAGGTTTGATTAATACAAGTGATTGAAAATCCCATAAAAAGACATACATCTTGTCCGAATGGGGGCTAAACATCTAGATACACAATGACACTTTATGCACAAAATATTTGACTTTTGTTTTTGTTTTTTTTAAATGAAGTGATTTGACCAGACACAAACTCTGGTCTCTTTCTGAGTTAATGTAGGTGTAGGTGACGATGGTGTGAAGACGTGAGGACATAAGAGACAACTTAACAATGTAGATTGGAGACAAATATCAATCATTTATAGAAAAAAAAAAAACTTGTCTAAATATTTTGTACACACAGTGAACACCAGGTCTGGATCAAACAAATGTATTTCTTTTTTACTTTTATTTAGCATTTGGTTAAATTCATTGGGGCACCAAATGTTAAGGATTAATCGTCAAGACAACGTTATTTTCTAAATAGTAGGATGAATTTTAATGATCTAATATTTGTAAACACTATTCCACCCAGGTCTGGCGTAAACATCCAGTAACTGTTAAAACCCATTGTTGCTTTAGTGTGATTAGAGTTAGCAATTTTGTGATTGGTCTGCGTTCTACAATGTTAATGATTCTACAGCGAAGAAAATCGACCCATTCTGAGGTAATCAAATCGTTCAAATCAGTTCAAATTAAACCAGATCAGTCAGTGCAGGGAGAGGATGAGAACCTGGACTCTGCAGAGGTCGGTTCTGAGGGTTCTTTGGACTCTGCTGGATCCGGAAACTGTGGACCAAATTCCACGGAGCCGGAGCCTTGGCTAGAGGCAAGATCACACCATTAAACCCACTGGTCACTTTAACGCAACACGGTAGTGTGCTGGGATAACAACTAACGAGCATTTTGGGTGAGATATACACTATCTAAGCTGCGTGCCACCCTGCATCTGTTCAAAAGAGATCAAGTAAAGACATTAGTTTACATTTTTTCCTGCACTTGATTTGTTTACGAGGGGGATTGTGTAGCACCACCATGACAACAAACAAGGAGGTTGTCAGGATTCAACTTATTAACTGATTTCATCTGGCAAAAATTCTGCCAGTTTCTCAGTTTTAAAATGACATTGTCCTAAACAATCTGTTTCCTCCTGTCGTGATGTCTCACCTCTGCTGGCTCCTGCTCACTAACAACTACAACAGGATACAAGATGACTTCATTAAAGTTTGGGAAAGAATCAAACATTAAACACATAAACAAGGTCAACAGGAGCACGGTACTAAAAAAACACTGGACACGGCCGGTTAGGACATGAAGTAAGTAACATAAAGATGCACACAGCAGTGGGAGAATATATGTGTGTGTGTGTGTGTGTGTGTGTGTAGGTCTCCATCAGGGGTGAGGTGTCAAATCTAAATTCAGACCCAAGGAGACCCAGTCTTGGTTGGTCTTGCTTGCTGCTTGTGCGTGTGTGTGTGTATCTATGTTTTTCAGTACCTC
>CAEMYA010002116.1:10709402-10727653 GCA_903131615.1 Diplodus sargus | reverse complement strand
TGTGTGTGTGTGTGTGTGTGTGTGTGTGTGTGTGTGTGTGTGTGTGTGTGTCTATGTTTTTCAGTACCTCCAGAAGGGGGTGCACTCTCCTCTGTTTCAGTCCCAGAACGAGGTGCCGGTCCAGGGGAACGAGACTCTGCTCTCAGCCTCCTCTCGTAGCTGAACTCTGGAAGCCTGGGAGCCTGAGGACGTGTCTTTCTGGCAGGATTCAGGAAGTAGCAATAGGCACAACGAAACGCTGAGGGATGGAGATAGACAGAGAGAGAGCTTAGATCAGAGCTTGTGCCATTTCATAAACTATGACTCAGGAGTTTATGATCTCAAAAACTCATCTTTTTTTAGGACGGTCCTTCTCATTACATGCAGTGGTGTGTTTATGTTCTTACCTAGATATTCAAACTCTTCTTTCAGAGCCATGCCGTTATGAGAAAAACACTGTTGGCAGATCAGAGCGTATCTATAGGAAGGAAGGAGAAACAGATGGAGGAAGAGAGACTGTTTGGTATCATACTTTAATAATATGCAGTGTATATTCCATAAGGCATGTGGTAAAAGCTACTTGTCGACTTCCACCAATGGTTGCTTGATTACTTGAGGATTTCTGATAATCCCATGACACATTTACCCCAAAGAATGTATGTTACTTTTTAATCAAGGCTAAACATATGGCAGAGGAGGTTTGTAATCAAGGGCACCACAGTCTCCACGAGAGTCCTGTAGGCGGGGAAAGTTGCAGGAGCAGCAGATCTGCAAATGAAGATGATGTGTGCCATCTGCAGGAGAGGACATTAAATGTCTCTGCTGTTCTAACACTGGTGCTGCAGGTGGTAAATGAGTGTTAAAACTACAGCTATTTCCTTTTCCCAGAAGAAAATCTGCAATCTGAATGAATGCAAGTCTGGGAGGAAGTCACAAGCTGCTTCCACACAGATTTTTACATTTTATAGAATGAGTCTTCACCTGTTCTGTGGTCCATCCCCGACAAGGTACTCAATGACTCGGTCCACAGCTCCCCTGTCTTTGGGTAGGATTGGTCTGGCTAATGGAGGACCTGGTGGGTGTAGGCCTGTAAATACAAGTCCACAAACATGGAAATGAGCACACACAAGACTGATAGATTCAGGTTTTTACATTTCAGCTCACAGACTGTGCACATTGTGGGCCTTGCAAAACACAAAGTTAAAATGCAGAAGTCAGCTACAGCAGATGTGTCGTCTTCAATGCACACATAGCAGCATTTACTCCAAGATGCATTCACCGGCTTTACAACCTACCTACACCTGGTATGGGGGAGCAGGGGGTCCTGGGTAACGCCCCATGGAGGACAGAGGCAGACAGAGCAGATCTCTCCGGCGGTCCTCCTGGAGCTGAGAGAGGAACAGGTTCTGTAGGGAGAGCAACATGGAATAAAAACACACACAGATGTCTAAAAGAACTCAGTCAAAGGCAACTGGACTTGCGGTTCGTTCCAGTTGCATTCGACTTCGCCCATGACCTGGATTACTCAGAGTCTGCTCAGACAGACTAGAGGAGATTTGACTTGTTTGAACAACACATCTGACAAACCTGGTTGGACCCAGCATCAAAGCTGATGCACTTACAAACTGTGATTCTCGATCATTCTTAATCTTCAGTATCTCTGTGACCCCTTACCCACAGGTGTGCCCCCAGGTCCCATAGGGGTCCGGGCGCCCACAGGAGTCATTGCCATTGCGCCCGGGGTGCCCATCGGCATGGGTCTCATTGGCATGCCTCTCTGACGAAGCTCTGCAGAGGAGATAAATCACAAAACTGTTTTTTTCACTTTGCAGAGGCAAGAATTTGATTTCTTTTGGATGGATTTTATCCATTAATCATCGTATTTTATTGACAAGGAATCACTTTTGGAGCTGTTGCTCTAGTCTCTGCAGAACTCTGACCCAAGCTCCATCAAACACCACTCAGCTACCTACAAATGTAACGCTTTATCTTTTTTTTGTGTATTGATATTAGAGCCCAACTTATAAAGGATTTTTAAGGCCAATACCAGAAACGCATAACAAAACATGAACAGATTTCCGTAACATTAGTTATATGTAGTTATTTATGAGTCTTCACTGAAATAATAGTTTAAAAATAAACTTGTTTGTTTTATTGTCACAACAGAACAGAGGAACATCAAAATATATTAAAGTTCTGATGAATAAAATGTATAAAAATACCAACTTTAGATATGAGACGCAAAGTCCTTTGAAGAAAAACACAATAACAACAAAAAACATGAGTGTTGCCAACGGGGACGTTGTAGAAATTTCCGCTGCTGTTCAAACTATGCAACGCTTACACTCATAACATGGTTGAAGGGTGTTTCGATATGTGTGCTGTACCTTGTCCTGGTCTGGGAGTCATCTGAGGACGCACTGGAGTAGACTCCAGCTCCTACACCGTGACGGCAAAGAAAACAAATAAAAGTCAAACAAGACAAAGATGTCAATAAAAGGTCACACTGAACAAACACAAAGTAAAGCAGAAACAGATATCATCACTCACAGCTTTCTTCTTAGCTTCAGGATCGAAGCGCTCCAGGATTAGTTTGGCATTTTTGTAAGTTTCTGTCTCCATCACTTCCTCCAGCTGGAGACACAAAACAGGGAGACTTTGATTCTTTCATGCAGAATTAATCACAGTCTTTTGGTTAAAACACAAAAGGAGCACTGGGACTAAACTTAAACTAAACCAGAATGATTTTCTCTCAGTACAAACTTTAAATTAGGACCAGAGAAAAGATTAAAAAAAAATATGCCGTTTGACGCAAGTTTGTTGAGCTGAGTCAGAGAAAACTGAATGTGAGGAGGCAGCTGAAATTAATGAGCGGCAATTCTTGTTTGATGAGTTGTGTTGATGGCAGGAAAGACTCATTTTAGTCTAGAGAAGAAGACATTTTGACTTTGAGTGTGAGGAAAAGGACAGTCACACTCTCTCTAAACTCTCCTTGAGTCAGTAAGAGATACATAAAAGAAAAGAATTGGACACTTACAATCTTTTTCTTGGCTGCCTTTAAATCTTCTAGTTTCTCACCTAAAAAAGAAGCAGAAATAACTTATTAAAACATATTAAAATAATATTAGGCTGTATTTGCTGCTGTAGTTTTGCATGTTAAAATATCTCATTCTGATTGATTTCTGATGTTCAGAGCCTCTAAAGAGCGGGCTATAAAACAAATGCAGTTTCATATGTTACTATTCCATGTATAAGATAACAGAATAATTTATGATTGTAAAAAAAAGTATGACAGTTATGGACAGATGGACAGGGAGAGACTGATGGACAACTTACCGTTTCTCTCAGTACGTTTCGAAAAAAGGAAGATCAACAATTTCCTGATGAACCAAACCCTGATGATAAGAAAGAGAAGCCAAGAGATGCCGTTTTTCTGGATTATCAAATTCCGATTTAACCTTTTCAGCTAACAAAAGCATTTGTTCATGCTTACTGTACAGCAGAAACATGACATGACACATGTAAGATGCTGTGGAGCAGATTAAAAATGATACGTCTGTACTTTGCAGAGGGTTTGCAAAGGACATATTGTAGAACAACGTGAGCACTCACAACACAGGGTATATGAAGAAAGGCAGAGCCATGGCTAGTCTGTGCAACCATTGTTCAGGTAGGTAGAGACAGTACACGATCAGAGAGGTCAGCAGGTAGAGGACTGACGAGTAGAGAAGCAACCGGCCGACCCACAGCTGCAGACAGATACACACAGAGACAGATGAGGATAAAGAAAACACACTTCAAGAATATTATTCCACTTCTTGGATATTCTGCTGACCTTTTGGAGACGTTGGTTTTTGGCTCTAAACTCTTCCAGCTCTTTAATCTCCTACAACATAGAAACATAGAGGTGAAATGTTATTTAAAGAAAAAGTGCAAAGAATCTCAATATGTGAAATACTTGCTCTTCAATCTTGTTTAAAATACTGAAGTATCAGTTATTATTTCAGGTTGAAACAAGTAAACTCCACATCTCATCTTCAGTATAATAGTTATTAATGATGTTAGCTCGATATCTTTTATTGAGTAAAACCTGGATTTCATGCCCCATGTTCAGTGTGGTCGGCACACAACTCAATCTTGCTTTGAGACAGGCTCCAGTTAGTTGTCCTTAATATCTCCATAATTAAAAACTAATGCGCAAACTGTGACTAGAAAGAAATGTTCTGTGCTATAAGCATTGTCAGAACTCATTATACAATATTTAGTACATACCTTGTCAAGGCTCTCCAGCTGCTCAACTGTGGTTTGCTTTGTCTGGATTGAGGATAAAGATCAGAGAATTATCATGAGCTTCATCAAGAAAATGAACCTACAGCTTTTCAGTGTCACACAGCCAACACATTAAATTTTGATTGTATCGTCTGTAAACAATCAACGCTGTTCCTTTGACTATCAAAGGGCCTGTTCCTGGTTAACTGAAATATCTCAGCTACATGTGATGTACCATTTCACGATTCTTGACATCTGTACCTATGTTTATCTCTCTGAAAAATTACTAAATGCAAACATCAAGGCTGGCACTTTCTTTCTATTGCTCAGTCCCTCTTTCTATCTCTCTCTCTTTCGCTTTGACTCCTCTAGTATGTCTAAAAATAGCATTTCTATAAATATGAATTTCATCTAGCTCAGGTTCAGGGTTCAGTGTGTTGTTTCAAATTGTCTCAAACACTGTCATTAGATATGAAGAATACAAGACAATATCTGCTATGAATCAGTGTTCACATGTAACCGTTTGGCTCACTGTTCAAGACTTGTGACATAAAATGATTCAGTTGTCAAAATAATTAAAACAAAATAGAATAGAAATAGGTCATCTAACCTCCTTTCAATGCTGAGTGAAACTTTAACAATGAGGTGTTTGTTAAGCACATATTTAGAGTGTGAAAACACCAAACACTGAATGGAACCAAAATGTTTGAATGTTCCTGTTGACTGGTCAGGGTAGAGGGTCAGTCTTACTGATTTTTCTGTATATCGACAATCATTGCCTGTATGTTTTGGAACTGGTTTTAGGATTTTGCTTACACTGGTCCAAGTTCCGCATGACTTGGCCCTGTGTTACATATCCGCCAAACCTCCTAAATCCCTGTGATGACAGGTGACCTTTGAGATGTCAGTCCCAGCTCTCTCCCTGAGGAGCCAAAGCCAAGGTCTGATCTGCCAAATCTCCACTTAAAAAGGAATTTTATTAAGCTTTTATGAAACCTGTTTTTGTCTTCTGTCATACTTCTTTAGTGTTGCTGTTTTTGTTGTGTCTTACTGCCTCTATTCTACTGAACGAACTCGTATTTTTATGGCTCAACTCTTCCTCTTCGCCCATGCTGCACTTACCTTCCACCGGGATATCAGGCCCCCCATATCTGTAAGTTACAGTCGTCTCCTCTTTGATTCTTTTGGTTCACTCTGAAACAGAAAGTCTCTGTAAAACAACATGTCTGAGGCAAGTAAAGCATATAATCCTCCCTGGTATAGCTGCGCAATTTATGCTGCTGATGTTAAATACCACATTTAAGCCCTGCTGCTACATTTATATAACATTTAAGTCATCACAGGACTTAGCAAGCTGCCTATAGACTAAATGGTCACCATTGTTAATGTGGATTTACGAAGAAAGTCTCTGCCTGTGGCTCCTTGTATAACTTAAAGAGCACAACGAGCATGGTCATGTATGGTAGTGATCTCACTGCATTTCTGTCACATAGTTCTTATCATAGCATGTTCCGTCACTGAGTGCTGTTCACACTACATGGCTACTACACTCACTATAAACAGCTCTCTGGATAATGGTTTACATCTGCTCCAAAGTTATGATGTCACCCTGCAATGCTTTACCTTTTGACCAGGTGTGACCTCACAGAACATGACTCAGTAATTCTTTACACATGATTCAAGTCCACATGTGGCAGCTGTTGTGAAATCATGCTGTCATGCAAGCAGTGCATTTAAGGACAGTGGGGAACCACAAAGAAGTCCTGTGTGTGTTTTTATTATGAAAAAGAAAGAGATCATAGCAAAGCACACACATCCTGGACCGCATAGAACAGTGTATACCATTAAGTCTGCATGCTTTGAACTCTTGGTAACAACATTTTTTAGCATAGCAGACTTCCACATGTTTAACCTGTGTACCCTGTGCAACCTGTGTGTTACATTAAAGGGATGACCAGACATAAATACAAGTAACACTACAATGCTAACCTTCACTGACTTCTCTTCAGACCTCTCTCTGATAACACATATCTATTTGAAGGCACGTAAGCTATTCAAATATCAAGCATTGCTCTTCCAATCACATGAGACGAGTGAAAGGGTAATATGATTTCACGCTCACAGCTAATGGAGTTATTGCTAACGTTAGCTGCACCATCAAAACACTGGGCACCTGACGCAGCTGCTAGCAAGAAACAATGACGGTATATAACCAGAGAGAGTGGCCGTTGGACAACCTAAACCTTAACATTAACGTGTACCTTTAACGTGGATTCAACACAATAACGCCAGAAAGTGTGTGTTAACTATTGGACCTAGCTAACGTAGCTACTACATTAATAACAATAACAGTTATCAGACTAGCACCGACGTTAACACACAGAAACCCTCTCGACAAGGCTAATTTTCATTACGCTTTTAATTCACATCGGTACTTACATCCGGCGGTGATAAAATGTTTCTGTTAGCGGGTCATTTGGTCCAGAAGTCAGCGCAGGAACAAGAACACAAGCAGACTTTTGCTGCTCCCTGAACTGACATCTCAACTGCCAACAAGCGAGAGTTGGCGCGGCGTGGAGACGTAACAGACGTAACGGACGTAACCTAAAGATGACGTAATCCCGGAGCAGCGAGGCGAATTGATTCCCAGAATCCTTTGTGTTGTAGTCTTTTTGAGTTTTTGCGCATTTTCGCTATGCTGGGAGTGTTGAAATGTTTAGATCAAGATGAGGAGTGCATTTAGACACAATTTGGCAGGTTTCTGTATTAAATTAACTAAGTAATTGGTTGGAAGAATTTAGTTTATATCCTTGAATAAGGACGACTAAAAACATCAAGCCAACATGAAGGCACAGCAACATAACTGAATGTGTTCCTAATATTGTCGCGGTGCACTTCTCTTTCAATATGTTTGTTCTGTCCATATAAATATTTTCTACACAGTGTTTAAAATGTAAATGGTGAATCAAGAAATTCCTTATAAGATTACAAACAACCAGTTTGGTTAAGTAATTGGCCAAATGTCAGAATTCCAGAATCTGTGGTAGAAATAGTGTTATTTTTATTTTTTTCTAAATAAAGAATGTCTTTATTGTACCATATGACATACCGTGGGGCAAAAGCCATGATGCAAGCTAGTAACCACGCAGTACTCGCCTTCACTTATTAGGGATTTTATTAACAGTTGATTAAAAGTCACATTTTAGGAGAAAATTTGCTTCCCACTTGATCAAACAGGTAGCCAACCTGGTGAAGATGTTCGAGATAATATCTTTTTTTTATTATTCAATAATCATTTGATCGTAAACGACTTATTAAGAGAACTAAAACTGAAAATTTCCTGAAGTCTACGTTCTTTGGTATAAAGATAAATCAGAAAAAAATACAATATATTTCTCTAATACTGCAATTTAAAGCTGTAAATCAAGTTTACGCCACTAGATGTCGCAATTTTATCATTTCACGTGGGCCTTCATTATTCACTGCAGCATTCAAAGTGAGTGGGACTGACAATAATATATTTTTATTGGGTAATAACGAAGCTGTGATCATATTAAGCCTTTAATTAAACAGTTAATTGCAGGCCCTCATCTTGTCATCAGACTTGTTGCGGTGCATTTTTTTTTTGCAATGTATTTAATTTCCTTTCCAGCAGGACATGTGGTTATTACGCTCCCGCTTCCTCTCAGCAGGTAACAGCAGCTGCTGAGACCATCTTCATACGGTTCAGGTAGCAGAAGCTCAGATAAACATCCACAATATTAAATGAATAATTTCAGTTCTCCTTGGAGAAAAAGTGACTCCGGCCTGTGCGGCCAAAATAAACCAGGGGCCCCATCTCAGCTCCTCAGACCCAGACGAGTGTTCCTGTAGTGTTTCCACTGTTATCACGTTGTATAAAATGAGGAGAAGCGGTGGAATCTGTCCAATATTCAGCAGCATTTTCTCAACTCCCAGCTGAGCTGTTTCACATTAGGCTGCAGAGATTTGGCCTTCAGCTTTAATGCTTACAGCTTCCTCTCGAGTCTGAAGAGTTATGGGCCTAATAAAACTCTCTTTTTACCCTCCTCTCTCTCCCTCACACACACACACACACACACACACACACACACACACACACACACACACACACGTTGATGTATATTATAGCTGATGAATAATCCTGATGCTGATGTTATTTCCGTTTCATTAACCCTTAATAAATTAAACACTCTGAAATAAAAGTGAACAGCGGGGACTTTTACGAACAACTTGCACAAAGTACACACGCAGACACACACTCGAGGTGTGTCTGCGGGACAATGGTGTCTGACAAAGATACAATAAAACAGAAATGGGCGCTGGTGTGAGCAGGTTTACAGGTTTTCTCAGTGAAAGTAGAGTTTAAAACTCTGTGTGTCGAGTTAATTGTAGTTTCTTTAGTATAGTAGTTATTAATTAGCCTCAGGCTGCTCTCAGATATGTGTAAACTACTTGTATTACAGCTGATTGTTCTCCTGCAGTGGCGAAAGTGGGCCTCACAGTTAAATACTGATTAAACCATTAAAACTTTCAGATAATTAAGACAAAAACACGAGAAATCATCTGTAAAAATTGACGATTTGTGATTTATCTGCTTTTTTCTCTATTTAAACGCAGTCTTTCCATTTTATTAATTGAAAATATACAACATGCATTCACATTATTAGAGTTGTGGTAAGAATATGATTTCATGTTTTGATATTATTGTGCTGATATCGCCTCCACACAGGTCTTCATGGTGACGATGCGAGGCCTCCTGCAACACACCGTTTGCTCTCCGCGTCTCTTTTATTGTCTGGACGTTTTCAGTAAATCGCACATGGTTCAAAGACACCTCGGCCACGTTTGGGGGTGTTAGACCTTTTATTGGACTTGGCAGTCAGTCAGTCAGTCAGTCAGTCGGTGTGAGTCTGTGGACACCTGCCTCGGCGACGCGCAGCCCGTGAAGCCTGACGCGCTGCAGCTCGGCCTCTGCTCTCAGGTAAGCCTCGATTCAGCTGGATTCAGTTAGAAATACATTTTATTTATTCCAGATAATCAAATTAAATTATCACTAAAACAAATATTTCGATTATCTTTTATTACAATTTTCCTTCCGTGTCTTCTTCTCAATGTATTCTCATTGCGCGCGCAGCAGGACGAGGCTTAAAATGCGCAACGAGTCCACATGTATTTTTTTTAATTTCTATTTTATTTTTATTTTAAATGAACGATTAAAAGAATAGGGTTCATTATTTACCTGCACTTTCCATGAATACAACACAACACAACACATTGCAATTTAATGCACAAATAGCATCGCATACAAAAGCTCCATTAGTTTACTCGAATTAAAAAAACACAGTGAACTTTAAGTTAATATTATAATTATCATTATTAAATGCCAGGAAATAAAATAACCGCTGACTGAATAGTTGAAAAGCCTGATTTTTTTTTTTTTTTTTACCTGTGTGAATGATGAATCCAAATTATTGGCACATTATTTTTTTATCGACAGGTTAGCGCGTAAATGTTAATCCAACAGGCCGCGGTTTTTATTATTGTAGACGGGAGACGATGAATTTCACGACTTCACGCTTAAAGTGCGTTAATGCTGCTGTAAGATTTCACTGTCGTCTTTAAAAAGAGGGATTTTCCTCCGAGCTGAACTTCTGAAATGAATTTTGAAGAAGGCCTCTTCAGCGGTCTTAGATTATCGAGGATTGGAGTCTACTGTTTTATTTTATTGTATCCAATTTATTTTACTTTATTTCATTTCGGGCCTGTTGGAGTTCATTGATTTTTCTGAAGTTGTGCAGTGGGATCAGTGAAGGACTGTCCTCCCTCTGTTTTCTCTGTTCCCTGTTCACCACCTTCACATGGCCTGACATCGATTTAGACCCAGAACTCAAACGCATCAGCAAAACAGGAAACAGCTCAGCAAATTAAAACCTTGCTCTTAATTCATTATTTCTTCCATAATCGTGGCTTCTTCCCCTGATATTGTGTCATCAAACATTTAAGCATATTCTAAAAAAAAAAATGGCCTCATTTTTGTCCCCTGCAAATCATCTTTTACTTTAATTTTCAACCTTTTTTTTAGTAAACACAACCTGAAATAACCCAAAGACAGGAGAAGGCAACACCCACATGACTGTAGGGGGGAAATATTATAATTATCCTCCCAGCATGTTTACTGTAGACCATCATGTGTCCAGGTATGTTAAACTTTAGAGCGACAGTGATGTGTAAATAACATGTGATATATATGATCAGTGGGCCTTTAACAGGATCAAAACCAGGAGAATGAGCTGTTTGAGATGACTTTCCCATTAGAACAAAGTCCTGATTCTCACTGCTGCTGAGCATTAAATAGCCAACGTCTTTTAATTAGACATTCATATTTATTGTGCAATAAAACAAAGAATCCCTGTTCAGCACTCGTGTGTTTATATTGCTACAGGCCTGCGAGGGGGTTTTCTAGCGTAGCCTGCTCCTTTAAGGACTCGGCCTCTGATAAGTGATGACCTCAATATATCCACAATGCACATTAAAGGGCTACATCTGGTTTGCTCATTGAGATCTCTGCGGTCGGAACAGCGCTGCATTTTCTGTGAGTTATAAGTCACATCAGCGCCGCAATGTACGACATGTAACGAGGAAGAAAACCACCCAGCAGAGAATCACTGCAGCCCATAAATGTTGTCAGAATACATGTTGGCACCGTGCGTCTCTGCTAACCACGGATATACTGAAACTTTAAATGTCTTTATTATATTTCTTTATGTTACGTTTTAAATTTTATGTCGTGACAAAGCTTAGCTTGTCTGGTTAGGTTTAGGCTCAAAAACTATTGTGTAAGGTTTTGGAAAAGCCAGTTTTAGTCGCCACACGCGTGTAGGAGGCATCCCGAGGTCTCGTTAGAAGCTTTTATTCACCACAAACACAGCTGGAGGTGTTCCAGGATTCCCAATTTCCCGTCTAAAATATCCTTGGAAATTGTCCCACGCCCACCAAATCACCAGAATACATGTTAGCATGTTTCTGCAAAACCACAGAAAGGCCTAAGTTAAAACTGGAGGTTTATTTATGTTGCAACATTCTGTTTGTTCAGGTTGAATTCTTCTTAGTTCTCTTCCCGTCACAACGCTGTGCTTATGCTCTGGTTAGGTTAAGGCCCAAAAACTATTGTGTAAGGTTTTGGAAAAGCCAGTTTTAGTCGCCACACGCGTGTAGGAGGCATCCTGAGGTCTCATTAGAAGCTTTTATTCACCACAAACACAGCTGGAGGTGTTCCAGGATTCCCAACTTCCCGTCTAAAATATCCTTGGAAATTGTCCCACGCCCACCAAATCACCAGAATACATGTTAGTATGCTTCTGCAAAACCACAGAAAGGCCTAAGCTAAAACTGGAGGTTTATTTATGTTGCAACTTTCTATTTGTTCGGGTTGAATTTTATTCTCTTCTCGTCACAACGCTGTGCTTATGCTCTGGTTAGGTTTAGGCACAAAGGTTATGGAAAACTCATGTTTTAAGCTTAAAAAATCCTGTCTTGGATGCCACGATCCCGGATAGAGATGGTCCAACTTCCTGTGAAAAATGGCTGGTTCAGGGTTGCACAAAAACAGCTTGAAGTGTCCCCAGGTCGGCTGTTTGGCAGTCAAACATGCAGCAGAACGTTTCGGTGGTTTGTAGCAATGTTAACTGCCAATTTTAAGGAACCTGTTGGTATGAAGAATAAATGTAGTTGCTATAGATCTGTGAGCGAGTGCATAACCCTCTAAAAGATGTCACTATATTCCCTAGAGGTCAGTCTGAGAAGCGGCTGTGAACAATCATATCATATATTTACAACACAGGTGTGTTTTTATCACGTGTCTGTGATGTCTCGAGTCTTATGTGTCCCAGTATGACACAGAAAACCAGCATGAACAATATTCTGACCATGAAACTGAAGCAGCTAAATAAAACATCATCCACCGTTTTATTATCTTCACGTGCGCTTTCCCCCCTGTGACATTTCAAAATGTCCCGTGTGAGAGAAAAATAAAGGCCTCTTGGTTGGCAGGAGGACGTTTATTCTTACACTGTATAACTTAACTATCATCATCATGCTAAGCTAACATGCATGCAGACATTTTGCTTTATACTCCATGACAATGTGTGCCGGTCCTGCTAAAAGCCACTCCGGCAAGATTTACATCCTCCCAGGCACTCAAGGTGTCTCCTGTCGACAGTAACAGAAAGCTAGTCAGCCAGTTAGCGCAGCCTCTGGTGGCGCTCCCTCACACTCTGTTTATCATTTCTGTTCTCATGTCTTCTCTCTTTCCTCTGAAGACGCTAACAAAGTGATGAACCGGAGCTGATTATGTTTCCGGGAAGGTGGAGAGGAGAGAGGAGACCAGCACAGAGCGTGAAGGTTTTTCAGATGGCAGTCCAGTTATTTCAGGTTTTGTTTTGGGATACTTAAGTTTAAAGCAGTTGGAATGGGTTCATAGGCTCCGTACTGCTGGGTTATCCTAGAGGTAGTGTTCCTCTTAAAGGATAAATTCACCCAAAAATGAAAACTCAGGTGTTATCTCCTCACCTCCATGTTGAGGGTAAATCAGGCGAAGTTAGTCCACAAAACATTTCTGGAGCTTCACAGTAAAACAGTGTTGTAGCAAATGAAAAACAAGAAAGAAAGAAAGAAAATAAATAAAACATAATCTGTCCCTGGAAGCCCCAGCACCCCAAACAGCATTTAAAAGACATTAACTTTTAGCGTAGCAGCTACAGAGAAGATTTCAGTATATATAACATAAAATAACTTCTTTTCAAATCAATTTGTGACATTTCAACTTTGAGAGACTTGGAATACGCCCGATCAGCTGAATGAAGCCATGTTTTGTTTTTCTTGGTTGTTCTTCTACGTTTTAAAACACGTCCCCATCTACATCAGTTGTTTATCAGAATGCTGCAACGCTGCGACGACCATGCGGTTTTTATATTTTGGGTGAACTCATCCTTTAAGACCAGCCACAACCTCCAGCTGCCTTTTACTTGCATTAAAATCTTGATTATTAATAAAATATGAAATTCTAAAGGCATCTATGATATGTTGGTCTTTCCTCGGGCCTACGTGAGTGTGTGAACGCATGTTAGGAAGCACATGCGAAACATTATTATCTGTGTTTCACATATCCAGTAACGCTTCAGGCTGATGGAAGGAAGTGTCAGAACGGAACACATTATATGGTCGACATACATCAAGAACGAACCTCTGGGCTTGAAGTGTCAACGAGCTCTGCATCAGAACAACACGCGGGTGTGTTCCAGTGAGATGTCCTCAGGATGAGCGACCACATGAAATAAGAACATGTCTTTTGCTTTGACAGATATATTTATGAAGCAATGAATGGGAAAATCCCGTTGCAGCACAAGGTTTTCCTTTAACAGAGCTCTTAGATCCGGCACTTCATGAGGAGATGATCAAGATGTAGCCTGAGGACCAGCGCTCGCATACTGTAGGTGCTGACAACTTATCTAATACCAGCATTTAACAACTACTGGAGCACTTTGTTAGGTTGACATTACATTGGAAAGTGGGACAAAGATGGCACCCAACAAGGTTTGAAAATATTGAAAATAAGCTCTTTAAATAAATGTAAATTATTGTTCATGATCTGAGTTTGACACACAGACTAATAGAATCTCTTGAGTCTTAACAATCAATTCAAGTTTCACTTTTGGCCCTCGAAGGAACATTTTGGGTTTCCCTGAAAGTCAAGATGCAAAAGTCACAATCGAAGTGAAAAAGAGATGAATTAGTTTAAATAGACGGAGCTGATTCATAGAATTTCAACACCGAAAAATGTGACAGACTTTGCAATATTTCACACAATGTTAAGGACACCAAAAATGAAATGTTTTAATGTTATGGTATGGAAATGTAAAACTAGAGATACTGTCACAAAAGTCAACAAAAACATAATTTTCCCTTCAAACACATTATATTCTAGTCTGAGACTGAAGTGCTTTAATGTCACTGCTGACAATCTGACTGTATCTTATAAATAAAACTGAGATCGTTCGTACCATAAAAACTACAAATCAGACGCCGAGCAACTTTCAGTCCAGCTGTGGGAATGTTTTCCTTCTTTAATTCCACAATGGATGATCGCAGAGGATAAAACTGTTGAAAATACTTATTTTAATGAGAACTTTTAGTCCCAACAAAGCCTCCCTGACTACGTAATGTCCAGGAATGGGCTTTGAAATCGAGGCCTGTGTGAGAGGTTCATGCTCCATAAAAACAATCTGAAGACATTTTCTCTAAACGTCTGATGTGGTTTTTTACAGTACAAGTAAAACACATCCATGGAGTCATATGACCTGCACATACACATGAGGGATAAACAGGCTTCATGCAACAGGAATGTTTTTCTCAGTGTGCTTGAAAGACTGTTTTCTTTTTTTTTTTATTACAGGCTGCAACACTCAGTGTAAGGTTTAAATTCCAATTTCACCTCCTGGCAAAATGTCATAAATGCTTAACTGCAGCTCTATTGTTCTATGTGTGTGTGTGTGTGTGTGTGTGTGTGTGTTTGGGGCTGGCCTGCCAACAGAAACGTGCAGCCCCAGCCTGTACTCACTGTAGGTTTAGTTAATTGTACTCAGCAGACCCAGGTTGGGCTGGCTCAAGGTCAAACACTGTACAGTATGTTTTCCTGACTTTCCACAGGACACTGCGAGCTGCTTTTCATTGTGGTCTGGGGGATAAGGAAAGAAATGTGGCTTATTATTTATATCGGGGGCTGGATGTGGTTCTTCTTTTTAAGCGCCAGGGCTTAGGTCACGATGCAGATCTATATTTATTAACTTTATATTGATTTTTTATAAGATTTAAGGAG
The DNA here is from genome assembly GCA_903131615.1 of Diplodus sargus. Lineage (NCBI taxonomy): Eukaryota > Metazoa > Chordata > Actinopteri > Spariformes > Sparidae > Diplodus > Diplodus sargus. Next base: position 10,712,511 of record CAEMYA010002116.1, on the reverse strand, counting down.
AAGCAACTCATCTTTTGTAACCATTGTATATAGAGAGAAAGGTGCAGGCATCTTACACTCCTTTATGACTATTTTAGATTTCTTTAGCCAAACCAAACCCCGTTCTAATTTTTAAGTATTTATCCATGTATTTACCAAGCTGCACCTATCCGTCAAAGTCTGACTTTGGCTCCATCACTTCGCCGTTTCTGGCGGAACACGGCTCCACTCGGCTGGACCAGAGCGCCGCTGCAGCCCGAGGACTGTCGGAGTACCGAGGCCACTGCTGCCCTCCTCCGTGGAAATGGACCCGGCCCATCACCTCTCCATCCTGGGAAGCTGTTTACCACGAGTACCACAGCTTACCGCCCCAATCGGAGACGATATTCAACCCCAGTAAGGACAGCTTCCCCCGCTTCCACACGCAGGCGTTCGGGGACGACGCGCGGAGATACGCGGCGTTCAACCCGGACTCACAGCTCCTCTTCCCGGCAGGCCGCGACAGAGTGCTGCCGCCGGCTTTCGACCAGTTTACCGCGTACACAGACGAAGAGGCGGACCTGAAGGCGCAGACTACGACCGGGACCGCACGGCAGAAGGAGGCGAATCGGGCCGAGCTGACGAGCTGTCATAGCGGGGAGAGGAGCGAGGTGAGGGCGGGGTCAGAGACGACCCCGGCTGGGAAGGAGGACGAGGAGGATGCGCTGCTGTCCAGCGGCTGTGGAGGAGAATACAGCCATGCACAGAGTAAGTGGAAGTTATGTAACATTATAATAACCTGCTATTATTTTAAATTAAGTAATGGAGCTAAATTGTTTAATTCCTAAATGAAAGCAGATCGTAGTTTCTCGTAGAAACTACGATCGGCTTTCATTTGCAGCTCGCTGTTTGACTTCCTACATGTTTTAATAAAAAGCTAAATGTAAAGATATATTATTTCTTTATGGTGGGTGAAATATAGTCTCACATGTCTTCTCTCTCAGCTACACTGACACTAAAACTGACCACAGACAGTTTGGCACGTAAGATTGCGTCAGGAGCCAGATTGGGCCCAAACTGAGCAGCGAAGAACGATCATTTATAAACGTTTTGTCTGGGCTTCAAACAGACTGAGAGTCATGATAACACTTTTATTAATGTCTTTTATTTATTTAGTCTGATATATTTTATAAAGCCAGGTTCGTCTTTTCAAAGTAAAGCTACTGGAGCAGAGGACTGGATATAACAAAGGCTCAAAATCAACATAACAAAATAAAAGCACAGTCTTTTGACATGCGTAAAAAAAAATGTAAGGAATGTATTTTAATATCACAATATAATCTCTCTCAACCTGAGCAGGCTAATGAATGTCTCATATACTTCATAGTCATATTAATACTTTTCCTTGTAGTGTCTGTTTAAAACATGTGAAAGGATCTTAGAACTGGATTAATGCAAAGAGTCTAGCTGTGGTTAACAGTGTCAGTAAAGGTGATTATGTATCAATTTACACAGTAAAGCTGATCATAATTCTCAATCTCTGTATTTTTCTAAGCAAGTTAGTTGCACACTCAACAGATAGGATGTCACAGTGGTGCCAACAGTACATGTGGGCCTACATAAATAAATAAAACAAACAATTTGTAAATGTAAAAATGTGATCTGAGCATTAATTAGACTTCTGACTTCCTTCTTGTGTTTCGACTCAGGCCTTCACAGTCAACTCTTATTAAAAATTAAAATCTTTTGACACTTAAGTGAAAAACAACTTAAACTTATTAACATGAAGTTAATGAAGTTAAAATTTGTATAAATTGTGTAGGACTGGAAAGATGTAAAGAGCAATATCTATCTATCTATCTATCTATCTATCTATCTATCTATCTATCTATCTATCTATCTATCTATCTATCTATCTGAGTGTTTATTGTCTCTCCATCAGGGGCCTGTGTGAAGAGGAAGAAGCGTTGTCCGTACTCCAAGCAGCAGACCAGAGAGCTGGAGAGAGAGTTTCTGTTCAACATCTACATCAACAAAGACAGACGCCTGCAGCTGTCCCACCGGCTCCACCTGACGGATCGGTGCGTCCACGCTGCTGCATTTCTTTCATTCAGGCTCATTTAAATACAGGTTACAGACTGCAGGTCCTGCAGGCCTGAGCCCAGTCACACTTTGCTCCAGCTGGTGTCAGATCAGGTTGGATTTAGTGATTGTTACGCTGCTCACATGTTTCTGCTGTCTTTGCTGTTTCCAGACAGGTGAAAATCTGGTTCCAGAACCGAAGGATGAAAGAGAAGAAGCTGAAGAGAGAGAGGCTGCAGTACTACACAGGATACCAGCTGTTCTGATGACCAGCTGAGGGAGGCGGTCTTGCTTCTTCTTCTTCTTCTTCTTCTTCTTCTTCTTCTACATCTTGCACAAACTGTGACGGCTCTGCAGCTCTTCGTCACAGCACTGAATCATTCCAGTCATGACGGTGGGCGACGCAGGGTCGGACAGAACACACCCTGAGCCGCCGGACACACAGCAGCTCCTCTGTTCAATCTGCTGCCTCTCATTAAGAAAACATTCAGATTTGTGCTCTTACCTCATCTGAACCGTCTGAAGTCATGTGGCGTACTCTAAAGAAACGGCCTCCTCCTCCTCCTCCTCCTCCTCTCTGCCTCAGGCCATCATGTCCTAATACAAAGGAATGAGGACATACATATTTTATTATTTCTCCTGTCTGAACACTTAATAAGGGGAACATCACATACAGATGTGCTCCTCTGAGGAGCCTTGTGTTTCTGATTTGATTTGATTTGATTCGATTCTGTGCGTTCTGCTGACAGTCTGACATCTCACAGCTGAACAGATCAGTGAGTGCAAAGTTGAAATAATAAATCCCGTTGCTGTTCATGTGAATTTGTTTATAGGGTGATAGAAATGTTCGATGATATATAAACGTGTGCCTCATAAAATCAAGTTATATCATCTATTGACAATCATTTAAGGTAAAGTGAAGAAATATTCTGCTATATGTCATATTTGATATTTGTATTTTTTATCGTGTTGCTTCTGTGGTTTTTAGGCAAAAACACTTTTAATACTGAAGAAAGACAAATTAACTTTAACGTGATTAAATATTGAATCCTTAGTGAATCATTATTTC
>CAEMYA010002116.1:10676638-10709379 GCA_903131615.1 Diplodus sargus | reverse complement strand
TTAATTTGATGTAAAAAACATTTGAGTTAATACAGTTTTATTTTATTTTCAAATTCATTGCTAATATCCTGATATATTAACAAAGATTTCAAACTTTCAAGAAAACATTTAACACAACAAATTCATGTCACATTTATTTAGGTTTTATTATAAATTCAAACTTACCATTTATAATTACTCTCTTAGTGGTGGCACAATCTGGTTTAGACACTTTTCCGATTGGTTGCGTAAAATGAAATACACAAGAAAAATATTTGCACAATCTACTTTTGCGCAAAGGTTGTGACAGCGTTGTCTGACGCCTTCACAGGGTGTTGTCTGCCTGTTTTTATGCAGTAATAAAATGAGATGAATGTCATGTGTGAGCACCTCTGCCTCCGAGAAAGTATTCCCAACAGCACGATTCAACACGCTCACATTTTAGTTAGATCATTCCTTGAATTGCAAATAAAACCTCACTGCCTAAAAAAAATCAGGTTATTAAGCAGCTTCAGCTCACAGTATGATAAAAGTGAAATTCTGAAGCGAGGAGCAGATTTTGTCAAACTGTAACACAAAACAAATAAAAGAGGTAAAAAATATTGTGGTGCATGTGTTCTGTGTTCTTGGAGTTCTGACCCAGACTTTGAACAACGCGGGTCCAGACAGCAGAAAACACTCAGTGAGTCCAAGGCTGCAAATGAACCTTGAACCGCAACACAAAACACTGTCACAACCACCATTTCCTCAACCCTAATGACTTTTATTGGGGCAATACAGACGGTCTGCTGTCTCTCTTTGTCTCAGCCGGTCTGTGTGTGTGTGTGTGTGTGTGTGTGTGTGAGTGTGTGGGGGGCTGTGGTGAGTGTGTGTGTGTGTGTGTGTGTGTGTTTGTGTGTGACGTGAGATGAAAGGAGAGATTGTGTTTCTGGTCCGAAAGCTTAAAGGCACTCAACCTAATGACCCACAATAAACTCCAACTGCAGGACTGCTGAGCCTTTTTCTCCCAGAACGTCCAGAATTTAAACTGAATTATTTAGATTTTTTTTGTATCTTTACTGCCAGGCATTGTGCTGCTTCCATTTCATTTTAAATCCTAGTAATATAATAAGAATTAGAAGCAATAACTGTGACCTGTGTGCAGTTATTGCAGTGCAAATTGTGGTTACAGTTGCTGTAATTTAAGAGGCAGTGTTCGGGGTTATAGTGGTATTTGTAGTCGTGCAGCTGCAGCAATAGAGGCTGAAAGGGAGGATAATTGTTAAATGGAAGAACAGTCACAGTTTCAGCTGTGTATCGCAGCACTGGAAGTATTTGTGTGAACATTTGCAGCAGCAGTAATGTTTCTGCACGTTAGCAATTAATAGCAATAATAGCAGCAGTTACAGAAATAAGAGAAACAGTACGAATGCAACACTTTCTGTGTCTATAATGCATAATGAACATTCCTATAATGTGTTGTAATGCACCTTTATTGCTGTATTGTTATAATCATGAGCACCATGTGTCTATAATGTATTATAAAAAGTAGTATTATTTGTGTTAGTGCCTGTTCAAACAAAAAAAATACAGCATTGTGTATATTAACTTCATCTTCCTCCTCATTTTATTCAAAACAAACAATAACCACTCATGGTGACTTACAGTCTGTACAAATACAGCGAGTGACCAGCAGTTATTGACACTGACCTTATAGATCATAATAAAATGATAAAAGGCTTCAGTGTTATTGCTTACAAGTACAGGCACGCTATAACACATCATACTGTAAGTGTGATTTTAATGCATCATAAACATTAGAACATAATAACTTCTAATTAATACTATGAAGCTTAATGAGTGTTCACGAATGTTTATAACCAAGATTATATAGTGCTATATGTGCATTATAACACATTTTTAATATATTCATTATGTGCTACCGGCAACACTGTTAAGCCTTTGGTTTGTGGTTAATAATGGTAATAATGGTTAATAATGCACTATGGTTCATTTGTAAGCAGAAAAAGGTCTTAATAAATGTATTAAATCATAACTCATACGTTGAAGTTTATGTATAAAAATGGATAAAAATATATTATAAAAAACTATCTTAAAAATGTATTCATTGTAATAGAATAGTCCAGACAGTAAAAGACATATAAAGAGTGACTATAGAGTAAGTATGAAGGTCACACGTGCAAATAGTACTTGAGTAAAAGTATTTGTTATTAAATATAGTTGTTGATAAATAATATTTACATGCATATTCTGTTTATTGTGGGTGGACTGTTGACCAGCCAGGCCGATTGTCAGATCAAACATTCATTTTTTTCCTTTTTTTAAAAATAATAATCAGAGTCTTTTTGTCTGATTGATTTCATGCATGCAAACAATTCTGCTGCTTTGGCTCTGATGCAGCCTGTAATCTGCAAAGTAGTAACTAAATCAAATGTAGCAGAGAAAAAAGTACAACATGTGCCTCAAAACTGTACTTTACTACAGTACTTTGGTAAATGTACTCAGTTACATTGCCAGAATCTTTCCATTACTTCTTAGTGACTGTTATATACATTTACATGTCGACCTCCGACAGCAGTTTGAACACTTTCACCCTCCATCTCCACCTACAGGAGCCGTGATGGTGGCGCTGCCCCCTAGAGGAACCTACAGCAATAACATCCGTCCAGCCTCGATCCTCAGGGATCCAGCTCAGTGAAACTACAAGTGGTGATTGATGTCTTCATTTTGTTGTAGGGGCCTGTTGAGTTTATTCTATCTTGATATGGTGCGATAACAAAAATGCATTGAGGTGCCCGGAGTGCTGAAATAAACCAGAGGTCTGCTGGGCTGCAGGTTAGATATTAGTATTAGATGCTTTTGGTGAACAGATACTTGGACTGTGGTTTTTCCAGAGGCAGATGGCTTCAGGTAGTTTATTATGTGACTCCTGGAGTTATAATTAATTAAAGCCTGGATCTTCTTAAATGCAGGCTGCACTCTGTGGACATGGGCCTCTTATCTCTGCCTTCCTGGATGATAGAGTTTAGGAATCCCTCCTGTCCTGTACCAACTAATCCAGCCAACAGATGGCGCTAAGAGCGCACAAGAAGCAGCGATCAAGGTCTATGGTATAGGACTATTTCTGTCTGGGTGCAAGCCACGCCCCCATCCTGCTTGTCACCCTCTTTTCCAGCCAATGGAATTTCACTTCCACACACAAATATGGACACAGTGACGGTGAATGGAGAAAGTCTTCACATTAATTGTCACGGGGCCAAATATGGCTTTTGACATGCAAAGTTTTCAGTAGGCTGTAGATAATATTGTCAATGTACAACTCTAGTGGGTCGTGACCACTGGTTTATTATACCAACAGAAAAGATACAGACGGACTCATGTGTCTCTTCAAAATGTAAATTATTCATAAGCTGAGAAAAACGCCCTGGTGTTGCATTTCTCAGATAATCAAATACGGATTTAAATGGTTTATTCAGTTAAAGGCAAACTAAGTCATTCAATTTTTCCTACAAATTTAACTCACCAAAATTGTTTCCAATGGGACATAAACGGATCACAACAGCAAAACATCCAAATGCGAAGACATGCCCAGTTTGCGGATAAAATATCTGTGCGTAATTACGCACACTGGCGACATGATTTAATTTGTTTTGTAGACGAAGAATTAATAAGTAGGCAAATGTTTTGGATCAGTAATTAAATAAAAACAAAAGGCAGCTTAAAACTTGTAAATAATAAACTACTGACACAGTTAAAGACCATTCAGGGTGGTGTGTGATTTTGGGTAGAAATTACAGCAGCTGTGCGTAAAAGCAGAATATTTTCACTGAAAGCTCAAGATCAGTGAAATCACTTGTCCAGACAAAGAAAAGCCAAAGCCCATCTCTCTCTCTCTCTCTGTGCAGCCCCGTTACACTCTGAAGAAACACACACACACACACACACACACACACACACACACACACACACGCTTCACACTAGCTTGTAAACGGCTCCCTGCTACTTTTTATTCAGCTTGTAAAACGATGTTTCAACCTCAGCTTTAAAACCTTCTGTATCCGCTGCTGCACTCGGGCCCGTCTGGCAGCAGGACGGCGGGCCTACGACCACATCACTGAGCACAAAAGAATTACTTGATTTATGTCATATACCGGGTAAATACAGTCTAACCATGTGATGCGCAGTGTAACCAATGGGCAGCCGAGGAGAAGGTATGGGCAGGAAAAAAAATTACTACCATTTTAGGGGAGGATGTAAGCCACTATACCAGCCCATCTAACGTTTTACAGGCGCACTTAAGTGTCTTTTTATTGAAATAATAAAATAAACATGTCGCTAACGAATTATTATTCCATGATGGGGCTCCAGACCGAGGAGCCGTACGGTGCACATTTCATCCCGGGAGGCTTGCAGGGTTCGACGGCCGGCTGCGCAAAGCCAGCCCGGGGAGCGGAGGAGGAGGAGGGGACCCCCGGCTCACACATTCCGGATTTTTCACATTTTTCCAACAAACAAACGAGCTTAAACGGCTTCTCTCCCTGGACAAACAACTCGACATCCTCTTCATCCTCTTCCCCGCAGCTGCAGTCCACCCCCGGCTCGTCCATCCCCGGCCTTTTCCATCCACATCACCTCCTGAGCCATCACCACCCGTACTACGGCCCGCAGGCACAGACCCACACCGAGCACCTCGCATCGTCGGCCGCCTCCGAGAGCAGATTCGTCCGCTGCTGGGAGGGAGCGACTCCCACCTCGGACGCCTCTCTGTCGCATGTGTCTGCCGGTTTCCCCTCGTGTCTCCCCGCTCAGGGTGACCTCTCCAATCCGAGCCCGAGGTTCGAGGCGGTTAAACCGGAGAATTCCCCGCCGTCACACGTCGACAGCCCCGCGGATTCCAGCTTCGCCAGCCCGGCCGAGGTGGTCCTCGAGCGGCTTGGGACCGTGGAGGAGCTGGGGAGGAAGCCGGAGCCCAAAAAGGAGGTCGAGGAGAGGAAAACACAGCCACAGCTTGACCCGGGTAAACACAGATATACCAAACTGAGGAATGTTTATTAGCATGTGCATACACAGGTATGTGTGTGTGTGTGTGTGTGTGTGTGTGTGTGTGTGTGTGTGTGTGTGTGTGTGTTTGACAGAGAGAGAGAATGTGGGCCAAGTAAGTAAGTGTGTGTGACTTTTATAGGCCTATAAATGTCTTGTAAACGGTAAAATATAAAACTTTATTGTCCATTAAAATAATTAAGCTGCTATTGCTGTTATTTAACTATTTGTCACGAGAGAGGAAACACAGGTAGGAGCGCTCTGCTGTGATTTGTGCAGGAATGAGTTTCCTGACATCAACACTCGGAGCTTTTTTAACCGAAAAAAAAAAGCTTTTCTGTCCAATAATGTGTGCTAATAAATTATTAATAAAAGTTCCACTGCTCGTAGCTTTTACAGAAGCGGCCACAAATAAGTTTATAATTTGTTTTTCCACTAGAGATGGATCCAAATTATTCACACTGAAGAGATTAAATATTTAAGTCTTTTATTCTTCCTCCTCCACCCAACAACTTACCCTGAAATCTTATTAATTCATGAGGAAGCCGCCAACTTCAATGCATTTTTTTTTTTAAAGCTCTTTTTCTCTCTGCTCACTTTTGAAAGCTTGTAAGCTGTTTGGTTTTATTTCCCTCCTGCAGGCAGCCACTGGCCTCAGTGTCTCTTTGGCATGGAGGTCACTTTGTGCAGACAGGAAACTAGCTTGACACAATCACAGTGATCATATGATCACATTTATTTTACTTTGTCTTTTCTTAAATTATGGATTTTAGGGAGCTTCTTCAAGCTCCAGCACAAGGAGTCAGGGATTATTTTCATCTGTGTCAGGTGGTATTTCTGAAAAACTGCAGAGGAACAAGGAAAATAGGTAAAACATTACAACCAGGCCTGTGATAAGAATAAGAACATTTTTTAAATATTATTAGGCCACACTAGTTATTTTTCTTTGCTTCAGAAATTAGTTTTAAAACTTTTATGATGCATCCAACTGTTCTACTTATTGTCACATACAGGGTTCAAAGAGACTGCAGTCCATCAAATAAAGAATTCAGTAATTGAAGCAGATGAAACAGAGATGTCTCCTGTGTGGTGTGACTGTCTGATGTCCTCAGCCAAAAAAGTACTTGTTGCTCTGTTGCAGCCTGTCTGTCTGTCTGTCCAGCCATAATTTTCCCAGCACTCTCTGGCTGCTTTCCGCCTGTTAAAGTGGTCAATAAAACATTTTCATATCAGTCAATAGTTCAAATATCTCCTCTCCAACTGTGCTTAGATACTTTTAAAAATGAGGCAGCGTTTATCAGCGGTGTGACAGAGATGCAGCCTCTTCACAGGAGACGCTCTGCTCCCCATAAACCGTCTTAAGCTACATCAGGAGCCACGAACAAGATTCGATAAGCCAAATTATGTTACGTTATTGAAATGATGGAAGGGTGGAATAAGAGCATAAACAAAACCCAATGCCAATGAAGTTCACTAAGTGTTTGGGTCACAGCTGCAGCTGAACTCTGTCTTTATTTATGGAGCTGTGTGCCGCTGTTTCTTTTTCTAATGAGCCAAAAGTTGCAGGCTCATAAAACCTGTTCCTGAGAATATTTACTTTGATTTTTTTTTTTTATGTCAGTCTTTGAACTCCACATGTGCACACACACACAGTCACACACACACACACACACACACACAGACACACACACACACAGACAGGCACTCAGATACACACCGACCAATTATAGCTGCAATGATTAGTCGATTAATCAATGAGTCCGTTTGAAGAATACTGATAGAAACCATCTTGATTTTTGATTTTTAAAGTAAAAATGTCAACATTTACTGATTCCAGCTTCTTGAATGTGAGGATTTGCTGCTTTTCTCTGTCATTTATGTTGTTAAAGTTATAGCTTTTTTGGTTTTGGACTAAAGAAGCAATTTGGAAGCGTCACTTTGGGAAACTGTGATGAGCATTTTACAGACTAAATGATTAATCTGTTCCTCGTGAAACCAACTGCCAGATTAACTCATGAATCATGAAAGTAATTGTTAGGCGCAGCCCTCGAAAGTACAAGAGTGTGTGATTTAAGTATAAAATCTATGAAGTTCTGTCTCCTCTCCTCCTCTGCTAGAAAACCCTTCAGCCAGTTGGATCCACGCCAAGTCGACCCGGAAGAAAAGGTGTCCGTACACCAAACACCAGACCCTGGAGCTGGAGAAGGAGTTCCTCTACAACATGTACCTGACCAGAGACCGGCGCCTGGAGGTGGCAGGACTCTTAAATCTGACTGAGAGACAGGTCAAAATCTGGTTCCAGAACAGACGGATGAAGATGAAGAAGCTGATGACCCGGGACAGGAGGAGCATCAATGAATGATGGGTTTAGAGAAGAAGAGGCCGGGGCAGTTTTTTCCTTTTCCTCTTTTCTTTTTCTTTTTTTTTTCCAGGATAGGCGTAGAGGAGGTGATGCGGTGCTCCTCATCATCTGGCATGATCAGCTGTTACTAAGCAACGGATTGTGGCGCTAACATGGCCGCCTCGGAGCACTGCAGTGGTGTGACTCTGCAGGGGGAGACCAGGATGTGTTGTAACACTTCAAAAAAAAGAAAAACATGCTCCCATCTTTTGGCCTTTTAAATCCCATCTGCATGTTACCAAATGAAGGCGGTCGACCTGAGACCAGGAGCAGCTGTAAATAATGCTCAGAATAAACATCACAACACAGTCAGAGCCATAAAATGATATCAGAAAAACACACTAGATGATATCAAAGACTTCGCTCATTTTTTTAATACTTTTTTTTAAAACACACATCTGTTCCTGATGCGGCTGTATATCTCTCATGTCCAGAAAGAAATGAAACTACTTGACACATCGTTGACTTCACATAAATCGTCCGTGCTGTCTGGCAGAATGCAAACTGGGCTTTATGATTTAACACCAAAACTATTGTCCTCGTAAAAAGATTGCTTCAGCGTGCCAAAAACGAGACGCTGAAGAGAAACTGAAGTTAGATAAATCTTGTGAGTAATTCTGATGTCCAAACACTTGAGAGTGTTTATTTGAAAATTAAAAATGAAGTAGTTGTGGAGGAGACTCGAACAAAGAGACGGCTGGCGCTTAGAATCAACTGATTTACTGAAAATAGAGTAAATCTGAGAATTTTAAGTGTTTAGTTTCAGTCGCAGTTTATGCACATTTCATATCTTTACTGATTAGTTTGTTAGCTTGAATTTAAAGGTGAAATCTGAATATAATCTTGGTTAAAAGTTCTGTGATTTAAAGTCCAGTTCACACAAAACATTGAAGGATAAGTTCATCCATCAGTATCTTCTCGCCCTCCTGCTGATGGAAAGTCGGGTGAAGTTTCGTAGCCTACGAAACATTTCTGGAACCATGTTGCAGCGTTCTCCTAAAAACTGAAGTCGATGGGAACTTGGTTTAAAATGTAAAAAAAAATGACCCTGAAAGAAAACACAACATCACTTCATCCAGCTCATCTTGCATAATCCAAGTCTCTGGAGCACCAATACATGATTTTTTACCCATTTGTAAGCCAGAGTCCTCACTGTAGCTGCGAGCTAAAAGTGGATAAAGATTTATATTCTTCTTTTAAGTTTGTTAAAAAGTCTCCACAGTTTATCTATTTGATTCACGTTGGTTAAAGAAGCCTTCCCCTGTGGTGTTAATGTTTCCTCTGCCTCAGTTACACGGCTCCGGCTGCCTGTCCAAAGCAAAAACAACCGCAACAATCACAGTTTGACCTGAAACACTCAGCTCTTGGTCCCGGTGCTGAGAGGAAACACATATCAGAGAGGAGAACGGACTGTGACGCAACACCTGAGCGCTCTCCATCGAGTGAACGCTCGTCCGTTCAGTCTTGTTTGCATCGCTCTCCCTCTTCACGGTCTCGGCCTCCTCCCTCAGCGGGGTTCCTTTTCCACTGCAGTGTTGAGTTTCCACAGTTAGTCCAGTTGTTCCACCGTTACCTGAGTACGGGAGAGTGACCGAGGAAAACTGTGCCTCTTCCTGTTTTGATTGTGCGATGGCAAACGTGCTCCACTTTTCTGTGATGGTGGCAGACCGAACCACACGGTGAATATTACCAATCTATACATGGATGGTGTCATTTTTCTACAGATGTTACAGTGTGCAATCAGTATTTCCTTATAAGATGAGTTAAAGCAAAACGTCATCTATTACCAGTTTGAGGTGAAGGAACGATTGTGATGTCAGTTTGATGTCAATTTAAATCTGTTTGTGACCGACTGAAGAAATGTTCCTTTATAAACTTGTTTATAAAAATAGATTTATGTCCTTTTACACAAATCCTAAAGTTTTTCGAGGACCGCCGATACTCGGTTGTTGGTGAAGCTTCATTCGAGGACAAGAAGAAGTGGAAGAAGTTTCAGTGTCAGCTTAGACTCTTGTCTTTACCTTCCAGGGCTGAAGCTGTGCGAGTCGCTCATGCTGAAATATGTTTAATGTCAGTCCACAAAGCATTTTGATGAAGAGAAACACTTGTTTTGGATCAGAAAAGTAGGTCAGGTTTGGTGGTTTTAACTATAAAATGAACAACAAGCAAACTAATATAAAAACAATTGAAGAAAAAGTGGAACATGAAGATGCGTTCAAGTGATTCAGTTTCTTTCAGGGCCTCCACATCAATAATTGTGTTGTTTTCTTTATCTGGCTCCTGATTGGAGCATTTTCTCTGTGTTACAACCGGCTGGTCTCCCTTAAAATAATATTCATAAGGGACTTTAAAAAAGATAAAAAACAGAATAAATGTCTTTGTTTTGTTTTTATAAACTGTGCATGTGGCCTCGACGGGCATATTTGTTGTTATTGTTGTTGTTGTTGTCATTGTTGCTATGTGTATATCTGTTGTTACTGTGGGTCATATATTGCAGACATGGACACACACACACACACACACACACACACACACACCAGTCATGGCTAAGCTATGGTGTGACTGCAGTCCGACGGTTCATTTTACCTCCTGTAAGAACAAACAAGCTCGTGTTTAAAAAGAAAAACAAAACAAAACAACGCACAACCAGCAAAAGTGTCATTTCAGAATGTACAATAACACATTACGTCACCCTCACATATTATAAAGGGAACTTTAAAGGGATATTTCTAAGTTTTTTGTTGTTTTGTTTTGTTTGTGTGTGTGTGTGTTTTCTGGATGGAGATGGGACTCGAACACAACACATTCTCTGCTGGGAGAGAACAGACTCACAGTTGAAACAGGCTACGTTAGCCTTCAGCCTGCGGCACTGGACCGAGACACGGTGTGTGTGACGACAGGAGGCTCATTGAATATGCTGCTCGTGGGGATTTTTATCAATGAAATAAAAGATTGTTAATTATGCGCTTTTCCTGGTGTGATTATTTTCTGTTTCTGTTCATGTTTTTGGGGATTTTATGCCTCTAATACCAGTTTTATTGTCATAGTAAACGTGTTAATTCTCCTTTATCACGTTTCGTTCACATAATTAGTCCCATTATAATGATATTAATAATACCAGTGTACTATTCTATCACCAGTACGAACCAATAACTGCAGGTTTCTACTCCAGCAGCCTTCTGTTTTTTCTCCTGTAACATGAAGGGACTTCAACTCACTTTCGTTTTACAACCCTGGTGTTGTAAAAAAACAACAAATAGGCTTAAATGAGAGCGAACCTTTAGAAGTGCATGTTTTAAATGCTCTTCATACATGAGCGACATGTTTAGGAAACGTAGTGAGGAGGTGTGTGCGTGATTATGGCAGAAAATGGCGCATTAAAATGAATTTAATCTCATTTGTTTTGTAGTGTTATCACGTATTTTGATGCTTTTTGAACGCTCACATTCTCGCAGCGACTCCAGTGAAAATCACAATAATAATAATAATGATAATAAATATGTTATGCATGCAATACTTTGGTTAGATTTTCACAGGATAGGGGTGATTTTAATCAGATTTTTTCTTTTTTTTACATTAGAGCTGCTACGATGCGACGGAGCTAAAAAGACTTCATGAAATAATAAACTTAGTCTTGTTCTTATAGTAATTATATCATAGCAGTTATATTACGCTGTATTATTATTATTATTATTATTATTATTATTACTATTATTATTATTATTATTATGGGAAGATACCAGAAGATACAAGAACGACATTAGCAGTAGTTAATCTGTGAGAGGATGCTCCGTCTCACTGTATCGTGCTGCAGCACACACACACACACACACACACACACACACACACACACACACACACACACACACACGCTCCTCTTCATCGGACCGTGATGAAGGCCACGAGGCCGACACGTCAGCATGTTATTCGACATGGACACATTAAACCTTGTGTTGGAGAGGAGTGTGTTGGAGTGTGTTGGATTTCTTCTTCTCGTTGGATATTTACTGCAGCCCAACGCTGTTATTTTATTCCCTGTGTGAGATGAAGACAAACAGAACATCAGGTGACGATCAGCTCACTGCAGCACAATCAGCAGGATTCTTATAAAAAACACAGTCTGTGTTGTGTCACAATGTTAACCTACATTTTACTCCACAACAACACGAGTATGTTTCACTGGATTATACACCAATAATGAGATTAACACAAAATAATACATTGCTGCAGTGAAATTACCTCGTAGATCAATACAAATAGTCTTGATCCTGTAGTTTTATCCTATTATTATTATTATTATTATTATTATTATTATTATTATTATAGGACGAGCCGACAGAAGAAGGACAAGATTTCTGTATTGGACGTTTCATCGGAATATGGAAGTAAAATGCGATTTTATTTTAATATATATGATAAAGAGAAACACACCAAATACTGCTGCTACTGCACTAACATTACGGATTATAATCATATATAAGTCTATTTGTCACAGTTTAATCCTGGATCATTTGGGACGATCCTCCAAGAGAAGAACATTAAGAAAAAGTTTTAATATACGAATAATGTCAAATAATTATTTGACTTAAGTTTCTGTATAAAATAGAGAAACACGCACAAAATGTTAATACTGCGCCAAAGTGACAACTACTACTAATAAAAATGAGTGCTGATCATATAGTTTTACTCTGAATTGATTCTACAAGATAAAACAAACTCCTCTCATGTTTTACGTTTTACTGGATTACAGACAAATAATGCGATTATTTTACTTTAACATGTGTAGAGATATGAGACAGAGAAACACACAATATTTCTATAACTCCATTAAAATAACTTGTTATAATAATAAAATGAGTCTTGTTTTAATTGTTTCCTGTGTCTGAGAGGAGAGGAATATAAAGAAAGGTTATTAACGTTTCAATGGATCAAAGACAAGTAATGCGATTATTTTACTTTAGTTTTTATATGAGATCGAGAAACACAAACAAATAAACAACTTCTAATGATGAAATCTGTCTTGTTCTCATCATAGGATCCTGCAGCATCATTACAGGAGGATCTTTACGCGAGAATAACACTAAAAACAATATGTAGGCCGATGTTTGATGTTTCACCGGTTTACTGGCCAATAAAGCGACTGTTTTAAAGCAAAACACACAAAAACAACTATAACTGCACCACATGACTTCATATAACAGCAGAATTAGTTTCGGTACTATAGTTTTATCTTATAATATTCAGAGACGCTCCTACTGGAGACAAACACGGGAAAAGCAGAACGTGATGTCTGATGTTTGTCTGGATTGTGGACCAACACTGAGAAAGCTGCCGCACTGAAATGAATTCTTATAACAAATAAACCAGTCTGAATGTAACAGTATTATTCTGGGGAGATCCTACAAGAGGAAAACTGATGTTTGACTGGATTACAGACCAATACTGTGAATATATTCGATTAAATGTACAAAATACGACACTGCTGAACTGAACTGATTCCTTCTAGAGGTTAAATGAGTCTTATTCTCATTATATGTTTATGTTTTCATCCTCCAAGAGACAAAACCTCCAACTCCAATCTCCATATTTGACGTTTTACCGGATTGCAGGCCAATAATGCCATTTATTTGACATTATCAGGACGATATTGTTCCAACGTCAAGGTGTTTCACTGCTCTCAGGTACGTGTTGTGAGTTTGAGTCTACAGAGAGACATTCCGGGCCTCCTTGTTTTGTCAAAGTCAGTGCAGCGCCTCGTAGCTTCCCTCATTTATTGCGGCCATATAATCCGCTCATCCTACTGCAGGGTCATAAAGCAACAGCATGCATTTGGAGAATAAACGTGACTTTCCCCACACCCAAGACACAGAGAGGGAGGGAGGAGGGAGGGAGGAGGGAGAGGGGGCTCCGCCATAAAGTCATTTAGGCCAGACAGTCATCGGGACTATATGGTTTTATTGGACACTCTTTCCTGCCCCCGCGGAGCCTCGACTGTCCTTCTACATGTTAAAAGTCATTGTCCGCAGCTGAGAGCAGACAGCTTCAATCACGTCTCTGCACACCACAAAACACAGGAAATTTCACCGGACAGGAGATTCAAACGTAAAACAAAAGCGTGTGTGTGCGAGGAGCGCTGCGGGCTGGATTTAAGACGTTAAACTCGAGGCCCGAGATGTTTAAAATCAGGTTATCACTTGTGATTTCATCGCTTATGTGTTCAAATCCTTAATCATTTTATTTTCTGTGTTCTGCTTTGAATAAGAAGCGGTAGAAATTAACCTCCCGGCGTCATTTTCTAATTAAAAAATGTTCGTCTGTGCGTCTTTTACGCACACACACTGCGCGCGTAAAAGACGCACAGAGGGACATTTTTTAATTTAGGTATTGACCGAAAGCTGCAGCTGTGTTAAGAATAAAGCAGATAAAAGCTGAGAAAAAAAATAAAGCCAGAAAATGTAGAATATTATCAGGTCTAAATATGTTTGTTTTTAACATAGTAGCACAAAATAATTCTGTCCTGCAGCGAGAATAAAGGCGAAAGGAGAAACAACGAAGTTAGTTTGTGCAAAAATAATAAAGGAGAAACAGAAAACAAAAGGTTTATACATTCTGATTAGATTCAGGGTGGAACTCGAAGGTGTGTCCCGAAATGAAAACTAACGAAATAACCGCATAACAAACTACAACAGCGGGAACAATAATTGTGGAATTAAGTGGGACAACCAATTTCCAGATGATTGCTCCGGATTAATTGTTGCTCCCAACACAATAACTTCAGATGGATCCTCAGCGGTGCAGTAACGAGTAACTCAGGTGAGTCACGAGCAGGAGGATCATTTAGAAGATGTGAGGAGTCTCTGCAAGAGCAACATGGCCGACCAGCAGCAGCAGCAGCAGCAGCAGGATATAATACAGAGATGCACGAACTGTCCGCTCCTCTTTTCTTTAAATATGATGATACGAGGGTCTGATAATGTGGAATAAAATAAATATTAAGTGATTTTCCTGTTGCTGTGTCAAAGTAGAGCCTCTATGTGAAGAAGTCTGAGGATGTGAAGAAGTTTTAGAGACTGAAACACACAAATAAAACCTCAACACCAGGAAAAATGTGTTTATCCTGTTACTGTATATGTGTGTGTGTAGTTACCGACTCTGTCCGCTGGGTGGCAGTGTCGCGCTGCGGTGAACTGTGACACTGTGATTCAGAGTCCAAATCAAAAATGAGCCAAACCATCATTTTTCACCAGCTGCACATGTGTTGTGTGTGTGTGAATACATATAATTTGTACTGCAGTAAATTAAGATGTCAGATAAACGAATGAAGCGAGTAAAAAAAGAACAGAGAAGAAGAATCTGATTTATTGGCCAAGTGTGTGAACACAAACAAGGTTGAGTTTAATCTCAGTGTACAGGGAATAAAATAAGAAACATTACATTAAATACAAATGATAATAGCTGAAAAATGTAGACTAATATGTACAAGATTATGTAAAGAGAAAGAAAGAAAGAAAGAAAGAAAGAAAGAAAGGAGTTAATATAATCCAGGCTTCCCCTCCTCTACTTTGTACTTTAGAATGCTACTTGAGTAAATACACAGTATATTTAACAGTATTTATAATCCATGACATCCTGTTTCACGGATAAATGTGCAGATTAAGATTAAATCGTCGACACGAGCCGCCATCAGGAAACACAGCTGCTGTCTGTTAGCAGCTTAAAATCAGTAAATTAAACTGTGTCAGAATATAAATATCTGTTTCTGCACAGTGACATGATGTCTTATAGATGTTTATCCTGATTTGGAGGTTATGGTGAGTTTATACTGAAGGCAGCCGGACGTTCAATAATATGAAATATGAATTAAGACAACAAATAAATCATGAAGCCTCCACAAACGTTAACATGTGAGAGCTGGACAACATGCTGCAGTCAGAGGGGTGTGAGGCGACTTCCTCTTCCTCTTTACTTTTCAAAATAAAACCTCAAGGTCTGTGCAGTCACCTTGAGACTGTCCTCCAGTGAACAAACCTCAAATAACAACATGGAGACATAAAAACACAACATACCAGCGTGATAAAAAGACAACTTTGAATATGGTTTAATGTTTTCACCTCTTCTTCTCTCGCAGCATTCAAACAGAAGTTCACTTTAAAATGTCTCATAACAAAATGATGACAGCATCTTTCTTCATATTGTGAATCTGTAACACAATGTAAGAAATCCATGGTGTTGTTATCAGGCCTTCTCTCTCTCTCTCTCTCTCTCTCTCTCTCTCTGTCTCTCTCTCTGTCTCCTTCTCTTTCTCTTTCACTGTGGTCCTGATTAAATGTGACATGAATGACAGAGTTTTAAAATAAACGTGGGGCATTAAAACGCTGTAAACACATCCGTCTGCTCGTGTTCTCAGAGGGTTGCATTGCAATAAAAAGACAAAAACCATAAATCAATACACACACACACACACACACACACACACACACACACTCCCCCAGACAAATACATAACAGAACATATACCGGCTGTTGTATATCACAGCCATGCAGGGAGAATTAATTACGAGGCTGCTGTCTGTCGTGTAGAATTACTGTTTGATATATTTAAATGTTGTGTTGGATTTCAGTGATGTGACAAACGCAGGATTCAGAGTACACAGAGGGAAACATGGCAGCTGCTCTGATTGCATGTTTTCTGCCTCCTTTTATTATAAAGTAAACTAAAATGTTAGATTGTGATGTTTACGACTTAAAATGAAAATGTGAATGATGTTTTTTATTGCAGCTTTACGTCCATTTGTAGAAAGGAAGATGGAATAAGACCAGTTAGAGATTTCTGCCTGTGTCACTTATAAACGACCTGATATCTGACATGATAACACACACGTATAAAAGAATTAATGAATTATAAGATGAATAATAATTTTAATTGAAGGTGTTGAATAAAAATGGCTGTGATTCACTCAGCACGCTCTTTTTGTTCACTCAAACTTCTGTTAGCTGTTAAAACGCCCTCACGAGATTTGTTCCACTGGTTTAAAGTCTCACAGGTGGAATAAAAAAATGGAAATGATTGCGACCTTAAACTGGTGACGTGCAGTTTTTTTTATTTTTGACATGGCAGCCATTTTATCTTTTGCTGACAGAGTGTAAAAAAGTGAAAATGTGATTTAATTATATTCAGTCTGTCGAGGATGAGGATGATGAAGAAGGAAGCAGGAGAGGAGAGAGTAACAGCCGCTCATATATCCGCCCTGCAGAGAAACACTTCGACATCTGAGCTGAGACGACTTTGTGCAAGAAAAGTCAGAAATCAGGTGTGAAGAATGTGTTGGATGAATATCACAGTTCAGGTCGTGTTCTGGAGAATAGAAAAGTGGAACCAGGAGTTGCTCTGCAGCAACTTTATCGAATACAATTTCTACGCTTCTACACAGACTTCAGAAAAATAAATCAAAGAAGCTGTTTGTGAGATTTGACTCCAATAATGTCACAAATTAAAATGTGAAACACTCTCACTGTGTTTTAGGCCCCAAAGTGGAACCTCTGCTGCCCCCTGGTGGGCAAACAAACACACAGCGAGGCCTCATGCAGCTTTAAATATCAGTAAAGTATCCGCTTTATTTTTAGAGAACAATCACAGCAAGGAAAATAATGTGATAGTAATATTTTAGAAGAGATTAACTCTTCAGATATTATGAAACAATCAAAATAATTTCATGGAATGTAAATATTATGTTTCATTTAATTTTTCCGCCTGGAAATCATTACTCAATAAAGTCTGGACGGATTTAAATTCATCCTCACCACAAAAAATTAGTCATATTATTTTTTATCCTTCATATTTTTAGTTGTATTGTATTTAGTCACACTGTTCGTATTGCGACAGAGAAATGGAACTGAACATGTCGCCTACAGACAGAAGAAGATAATATAGCAGCCGTGTCTGTACTGAATGTATTCAGAGGTTTGATGTTTCATCTCAAAATGTATCATCGCATCCTGTGAAATGTCCGATTTTTTTCTTTACGTTACGCGCGTTGATGTGTTTGTATGTTTAATGTGTTTGGATGATTTGTTTTATTATTCTATGAAGGTTTATAAGAACAGAGGACGTGGCTCACTGTACAGACTGTGGAGCCCACTGAGGCGATGTGGATGCTTTTGGGCTGTATTAATAACATTTATTTGATTTGATTATTTTGTCTCAGTTGAGGTTAAAGTTTGATCGCTGCTTCACATTTTGGGGGGATTAAGTTATTCTTCTTGCGGTACTGTTTGGTTCCCTTTACTGTGAAAAAACATCATGTTTTTCGGCTCTCAGGTCGAAATATTAAATACAAAATGAGCTGAAATTTACTTTTATACACTTCAAATAAATATCTGACATCGACATTTGACCAGAATAGAAAAAAAAACACCTAAATTGCAGAGTTGATTATTTTAAAGGCCTTTTTAATAATAATAATAATACAAAATGTTCTTAGGGTGGATTCACCTCGTTTGTGTGTGTGTGTGTGTGTGTGTGTGTGTGTGTGTGTGTGTCTATACACGTTTCTTTATGTATAAGTGTGTGTTTATTAGGAATACAGCTTTCTCCCGACTGCAGCTGCCACAAATTCCCATTTCTGCTTGCGTGATTTACACACACACACACACACACACACACACACACACACACACACACACACACACACACACACACACACACACGGGTCATAAAACCCGTTTAACGAGCAAACACCGGCGGCTATTGGCCGCTGTCGGTCATGTGTGCGCGCGCAGTGCGCACCCTGACGGGCAGCCTCACCTCGCGCGCTCTCGCTCGCTCGCGCAGAGCTGCTCCTCGGGACCCGCGCGCTTCACGGTCGGCTCCTCTCCACATCTCTTTGATCTTTCTGCCGTTTGTCGACAGAAACACGCAGGTTTGTCTCGTTTATTCGTTCGATGTGATGCTGGAATGTTTAAACGAGCTGCACTCGCACTCCTCATTCACACCAGTCAGACAGAGAATATCGATTATTACCGACAGGATGTGGAAAAAAAACAGATGCATGAATCGATTTAACTCACGTCTTCTTCTTTATTTCGACTGTCTACTTCTACTTTTCCAAACTTCTCGCGGACTCTAGTCGTTTCCACTGATCTCTGTCTGATTTTGTTCTCTCTGCTGTGAGTTTCTCATGTTGTTCCGTGTCTTGTTGTGTTGGTTTCAGGATGCTGCAGAGGAAAATGGAGTCCAGCAGACGGCTGCAGCTCGCACCAGGTACCAACACTGAGCTCTGACATGTGAACTGTATTTATCAGCATGATAGTGTGAACACGAGCAGATCTCCAGTTACTGATGCTGCAGGTTTAATACAGCCGCCGTGATCTGCTGTGGACTGTGTCGTTCTTAATGTTCACGGATCAATATGCATAAAGTGCATGTTGCATAATAGATGAGATTCTCTCAGCAGGCAGGGTTTCACCATTGGACTTCAGAATAATGGTGTTATTAGGCTGTTTATTTCAATTGCTTCCACCAGATAAATGTATCTTTTTCACCAGCCTTTCAAAATAAAAGTGGCTGCATTTGCACATAATTCCTGCATGAATAGATTGTACATTCAGAAACACTATCAGCAGGTCTGCAGGTGTTATAAAACTCCTTTAAACCGACCCTGTACCTCTAAATGCTCCAACCAAGACATAAAGCTGATAGAAAGGGTCACAAGATGAAAGAAGCATCAATTGTGACTCATTTTTGCATCATAACACAACTGCATTTAGCCACAATTACAAATTATATGTAGACTCAAGTGTGTATAATTATTCAAAGCAATAAATGCTTAAAATGAGTGAAATCTTAATAATAATGTAACTAAAGGTTTTTGTTGGCTGTTTCTGCAGTCCTCAAAATGGTCATTAGACACATTAAAGTCATATTTTTAAATGCACATGTACATAAAGTGGCTATTTTCATAGATTTGGAGGCGCTAAATCCACCGATACATCGTTTTTCACACAAAGTGACTCGATGTGTGTCTTTCAGCTGAAAAACCAAAAGAAAACTTGAGGTTCTTAACGAAAAAAACAGAAGAATGAGGTTATTCAGGTAGTTTGAAACGGTTTCTGCCCTCCGCAGATGATCAGAAAATGTCTTCCTTCGCCATTCGAGGCTTGGAAACCGCTTCACACTGCTTCTCTGAAACATTTCGGGGCCTCTGTCAAAGAGAATTTCTCGTTCCTCCTCCATAAAAACGCACTTGGGCAGATGGACGGAATCAGACAGAGGGAATCCTCTCCTCCGGGCTTTTTGTTTTCATTGACGTCGTGGTTTTATGAGGGCAGCCTCAGTGTCAGACGGACAAAGAGACAGAGAGACAGTATTTCTTCCTTTCCTGAATTTCACATTTCTTGTTCTCCCCCCTCCTGAGGACAGAAGGTGGGGTGTGAGAGATAGAGAGAGAAACAAAGACAGTATTTCACTGGTGCTGCTCAGTCAAGCTCAGCTGTCACTCAGTATTTACAACCTACTGCAATGCAGCAGCAGATCTGTGTGTGTGTGTGTGTGTGTGTGTGTGTGTGTGTGTGTGTGTGTGTGTGTGTGTGTGAGTGGGTTTATGTGTCAATGTGTGAGAGAGGGAGAAACAAAGAGACAAAAGGAGATGGGGAGGACAGTGACGCAGAGACGGAGACTGAAACATTAAATTTAGAGCCCGAGACGGACAGAAAAGACACAAGAGAGACAGAAAAACAGCCTGAGAGTGTTTGTGTCCCCCTGAGAACACGTCTGTCTCTGTGTCCCCGCAGGACGCTGCACAGACTTCACATTCAGCCAGAGGTTTATGACGAAGAAAACAACCCGCAGGTTTGTCCTCAACGCCAGATTTGCACTGAATAAACCTAATTTTGCTGCAAAAGAAAGCAACATTTTGAGATCTGATAAAACGGGAAAGCGGTCGATTTATTTGCAGAATGTGTCGTTTGTTTGAGCTCATTGTTCTGCATTTCACAGACGATTGTTTTATTTGTGTCTTTTGCAGAACTGACTGAGCAGTTTAAGGTGAAGCAGACGGACATCGTCGTCATCATCATCTGATACAGGTAACAGAAACAAAAAAAAGGAAAAACCAAAAGCTATTTAAGACTGTTTTACATAGATTAAGCTTAATGTTGTATTGGATTTAACACATCGATCATAACAAATAGAAGTGTTAGAGGTATAAATAAGTATGATTTGTCTCTTGGGTTGCAAAATGAAATTGAGTTTGAGTCGATTCCTTTCATCACAGAAAAGGAAACAATCAAAAAAGGGCATTTTCATTTCATTCATAGAACTATTTTGATTCTGTGGCTTTGAATAAGAAGGATGGATGTTGATGGATGTCCAGTTGTGTCCTATTTTTAAGAAAATTAAATGCCAGGAGTGTTGTTGCCACTAAGAGCCACCAGGGGGCGCCAAAAGTGAGAAATGATTAACAAAGCTCCATCACAGCTGCACTATTCTCTGTATGTAATAACAAATAGGTCTTATATTTCAAGGGGATATGTTGAATCCTTTTCTAAACTTAAATTATCAGCTGTTGCTCTCTGTTAGCGAGCATAAAGTCACATTGTCGACTTGAGTCCTTCATAAAGAAACCAACAGTCCAGCTGCATTAAAAAACTAAATCTAAAACAGCTAATCATCCACAGTGTTGTTTAGACAACTGAGAGAGAGAGAAAGTCTCATATTTCACCTCACATTACAGTCAATACAGAATACATCATTAATACATTTAAATGACTACATATTATCGAGCAGAGCGCCTTGAAATAAAAAGATTCTGGCACGAAGGACGCAGACTTGTTTATAGAGATATATCAACATCACAGCTGATGAATATAGATGGTAACACAAAGTCAAACTGCTTCTGTGGACTTAACAAGAATGACGCTTACACACTTAAACACAGAAAAAGAACAAATGCATAAATGAATCAGGGTCCAAACGGAGAGGAGGGAACAAATCTATACGTTTCAGAATGTTATCCATGATCTTTTCAGTATCAGCCATGAGAAGCAGGAAATAATCAGTATCGGCTGATCGTGTATCGCTCGACATCCAGAACTACAGATCTGCTTAAAATCTGCTGCTGACAGCTCTCAGTATTAATGTGAACGCTGCTTCTTCATGAACATCTGTCTCAGCCACTGAACACTGCAGACCTCCTGCTGCGTCTGTTGTGTCTCCTGTAAACACTAGATGGCGCTACAGATCCGCGGAGGATTTTCCCTCCAGCAGCATCAGTAAACAGATTCTCCATCCACCACACCTCGTTCCCCTCACCCTCCAGTTCACTCAGCTTAGAGGTCATGGGAGCTCTCCTCTCCCAGTTACCTTGAATGCACCTCGATCCCTGTTTGTCCCGGGACATTTTCAGTGTTCAGTCTGGACGTGATTTCATGTTACAGCAGCTGGGAGGCGTTATTAGGCAGGACGCCAAGCCGAGCGGCTGTAAATCACACATCCAAGTGGGCTGAGCTCTAAAAAAAACCGGCACTGACACATTTTTAATTAAAGGAAATTAAAGAAGAAGCTGGTTCTTCTCGCGCTGCTGTTCGTGAACATGCAACATCTGATCTGCTAAAGAACACATTCTCCTCGTCCTGTGCGTCATTTTTAATTCATTCAACTGTTAATTCCGCGGTTACTGAAAGACTTACGATTATTTTTGCAACATTTATGCAACCGAGACGATTAAATACAAGAAAAACAGTTGCACAAACACAACTGAAGACTGTTTTTTGCAGCAGCTGATTGAAATAAGGCTGAAATTCGTGCTGTTTTTTTTTTCCTGGAGACAGATGGCTCACTTAATGCGCCTTTATTTAGCCAAATTCCAAACGTCTTATGCCATTATATCCCGATTTTAGCGTCACCAAACCATTTGTAATTAAAGTATCTTGACGTAATGTCAAGTGTTGCTATTTCTAAACGTCTTTCTTACACGTAGCTGTTGCTTTATTCGGTTGTTTTGACACTTGGATGCCCTCAGCAGCCGCAAAAGCTGACCCGCAGCCACACAGAGAGCCGCGGCGTGTTTTCACAGAGCCACTTTATGGCTTTATTGCTCCCCATTTACGGAAATCAAAGCAGGAAACAAATGCTCCAAACAGCATTCCAGAAACATCCGGAAAAATGCAAACAGCGTTCAGTCTCTGCTTGTTTTGGAGGAAAAGGGGACTGCAGTGCTAAAAACCCCGCAGGGGAGCTCAAACACGCAAGGGCGACCGAACACAGACTTTTGGTTTTACGCACAGATTATGTTGTTTTTACGCACGGATTTGAAGCTTTCATAAATATCCAGCATGATTTTTATCAGAGAGTGTGTGTTTTCTTTCATTATTATAGCAGCTAAAAAGCCTGAAGAAGGCAGATAATTCTATTAAAACTCTACAGACTAAAAGAAAAACAGCAAATAAAATCGAAAAAAGGGAGAAAACCCGCTCAGAACTGAACACAAAGCGCTTAATTTTTAATCTCCGGCAGCACACACCCCCGGAGATTAAAGTGTTTTCTTCCTTGGCGCCATTATCGAATAAAGTGGCTTCTCGGTGCAGCACCTAATAATTTATGAACCCGCGTGGGAGCAGAGGAGGAAAAAAAAAAACGAGCACGTGACGGTAATAAAGTGTGTTTTATTGCCGGCGGTTTGACAAGCCCCAAAATATAACTCAGAGAGAATAGCCGACAGGCGGCCAGATGGGATTGGTAGCCGATATTTGTCCGAAATCAACAGAATGCTCTTTGTGTCGCAGAGAGAAACAACAAGATCGCTTCCGATAATCAGCTTCGATCCACTTCCAACGGGATTTTACAGTAACGAACGATAACGCGAGATCAGAACGGAACAAGTAAGTGCGTCCTGCTTTTCATATTTGGCACAGATATGAAGTTATGACTGTGTGGCGCATGGGGGGGTCAGGCGGTGCGACGGAGGTGGAGGTGGGGTGTTAAAGCTGTGGTCCGGGGGGCACCCAAAGAGGGCGCGGGGGTCCAGAGATCCACCTGTAGTCCAACATATAATCTAATTAACTCACTCCAAATGTTTTAGTTTTGACTGAACATCCTCGCGGACACCCGGACATCAAATTCAATAACTTTCAAGGCTTTGATTGGGTCAAATTCAAGGTGTTTTTAAATGGTAAGACGGCAAATTGGTTCGTTTCAGATGTTTTGTTAATAATATTTGTATCTTTGAATTATTTATTTATTTTCTGAAACTGCTGCGACATCAACACAGCCGGCCAGTGAGTGATAAAACTCAGCAGGGCTGCAGGATCATTTAGTAATTTAGCCTCGTTCAGTTTTCAGATCCTAAAAGTGTCGATTCATGAAGTCAAAATTTAGATTTTTTTAGACGTTAACATTCTTAAATTTTATATAATCCAAAACATTCAGGGACGTTCTCAGGATTACATATTGAATATCTGCCTTCACCAGCGCAGAGAGGAGGCTGGTTTTATTTTTCTTTAGAACTCCTTGTTTTAACACGAGACAGCAAGTGTGTGTGTGTGTGTGTGTGTGTGTGTGTGTGTGTGTGTGTTTTAAAGTGAGGATACACTAAATTCTTTATTCTTCCAGATGTTTAAGATGATCACTGTTTAGGATTTTGACGACATTATCCACCATTTAGTAACGAGATAATAACTTAATAATAATCTTTATAGCAACCAGTGTGTGTGTGTGTGTGTGTGTGTGTGTGTGTGTGTGTGTTATCAGGGGTTTACATGTTAAATCTTTACGACGCTCTGAGTTTCTCTCCTCTGCGGGCTGTAAACAGAAGTCAGCTCCAGTTTATGACGGGGAGGAAAATTACGATTTTAAAACCTGAGGACGAGCAAAATTATAACAACAGACGCGATGATCGTTCAAACATTTAATCAAATCATCTTCAGGGTTGTAGGAGGATTATTTCCTGGCAGCTCAGGCTTCAGTGGATGGTGCACGAATGCGGCTAAATGTGACGGAGAGGACGAAATGTAATTTATTGTTGTATTTTCTGTAGTTACCAATTATCCAAATAATATTAATAAATGAACTACACCGAATTAAATAACCATTTAATTATTATAAACATCAGAGGCGACTGTAAATTAAATACTTTATAATTTCCATTGTTTATTAACATTGAAATAACATTTAACTAAAGTAAATTAAATTTACCATTCAAAAGTCTAATATTCTGCAGCCCAGCAGTCGAATATGGAGCTATTTATATTCGAGATGTTGCTTAAAATGAATAACTTCTGCTGACTTGTATTAATTATTAGTTTGCAGCCTGAAATATTTAGAAAACGAGCCCAAATAATAAGAATAATTATAATTTCTTCGTTGGATAATTTTAATGTACTGGCACTATTATTTCAGGCTATGAAACAGACTTGGTTAAAAATATAATTTTCGGTTATAAGATCAGTTTAATTCATTTTTTTCCCCCAGAGCGAATAAATGTATCAGATTTATGTCACACTGCGTTCAGATTCCCGCAGATTCACATTTAAATTTACGCATAAAATAAATCTAAACTTCTTACAGTCCTGTCTCTCTCTGTGTTGCCGCATGATTTCATCTTTTCACTCGCTTTGATTTACAGTCTGTGCTTTTTTCTCGGGCTGCTACTCGTGGTCAGTCCGAGACGGTGCACGGCCTCGTTCCCATGCAAAAAAGGGGGCTGGAGGTCGCAGTTAATGTCTAAACCGGGTTAAAGCTGCTCTCAGCTCGGCTTTGACCCGGCAGAGGGCCGGGGGCGGAGGGGTGAGCCGGCGGTCAGCCTGTCTAAGATGAAAAAGTGAAACGACCCCAGAAAGAAAAGCGCACATCTGAATGGCTTTATATCACCAGAAGCCGAGTGTGGATGAGATATATCGGAGAGTTTGATTTAAAGGGTAATGAGCTGTTTGCGTGAGAGGCTGTTTATGGTGTTTGTGGCTGCGGGGAGCGCAGAGGGAGCCGTGCGTAAAGTACAACATGGAGATTTAAAGAGAGACTGAACGCAGAGCTAATGGATGTTTACAAAAACAAAGAAAAGAGGGGAAAAAATGAATGAATAATCGTCGTGGAGTTAATCGATTCCCGTATCAGTAATTGAAAATTGGCACGAGGGGTGATTAAACGGCAGAAACAGGGAACACAGGGAGAGAAATCAATCTGATAACCGTGAAAAAATGAATTAAAAGGGACAATAATACAGATTTTATGTCGATTTAACCCTTTAATTTCAAACCAGCATTTGCGTTTACACAACAATAATACAGGAGAGAGAGAGAGAGAGAGAGAGAGAGAGAGAGAGAGAGAGAGAGGGCAGAAACCAGCGGAACAATGGCCCCCGCGACTCCCGCAGGCCGCGTGAACTCTGCGTGGTCCCCAGCTCGAGCCCCTGCGTTGCCCTGTCCAGCGCGAGGACTAATGAAACGGTGAACCAGCGGTCAACGATTCTGATTGACCCTCCCTCGACCCGACGGCAGCTAGGCTACATTCTTAAAGAAGAATGCTCTTTCAAAAAGCGAAACATCACTCTGTTGTTGTTGTGGCCTCGGAAAAGTTCACAGCCCCATTCAGCGGGCGCGAGCTAATGATTCCAGGTCTCCAAACGCCCCATTCAGCCGCAGAGTTCGGGGCTGGAATAATTGTGAAAAATGAAAGTTTTAGGTCAAAGTCCTTTTCTTTTTTTAGAGCCCAGGCTGGATTAATAGTCCTGAACTGAATGGATTTGTGAGCATTAGTGCTTCATCCACAGTTTCATTTCTCAAATCCATTAAAAAAAGCTTCTTTTCTGTTTATCCATCCTGCTTTTCTTCTTTGTTGTTTCTCTCACGTCATGACACACAAGCTTTTCTTTTCTTCTTCTTCTTTTTTTTTGCAACAAATGGTTCAGGCTGGTTTTTCAGCAGCCCCTGGTTCGGGCGGCCATGGGAATTCAGTAAATGTAAACAGCCAAAATGAGCACAAGTCTCTGCCAGAGCTCAGAAAATTGCTTGAGGCAAGAAGCTGGAAACAGGAAAAAAAAAGAAAATCCCTGTGGCACCTTACAGTCGTACTCACGCAAACACAGCCGTATATGTGCATATGTGTGAGTTAATGTGACCCGTGGGGATGGAAAAAGAGGATAATGGTGCCTTCAGTGGAGCCTGGGCATTGATGAATCTATACATCAATATATAAATGTATTTGACCCTTTATTTAGAATGTGCCCGAGCAGAAACAGCGTAGAAAGAGACAATGATTGTAATCGTAACTCAAGCGTCCTCGTTTTAAAGCCTTCAGTGCTTCCACTGATGCAGACTAACAGCTGAGATGAGCTTTACAATCTTCTCTTTGACTTTAATCCGACATCCGGGCCAAGTTCAGAAATAGCCAATCGCCGCAGATGTTTGCACTGCGGTCGGTCAGCCATCATTCAACTCAAACCAAAATAAATCTTTGACGAGTTACGTTTCTGCAAACCGAAGATATCGTTTTTAAACATTTCTTGGGGTTTAGTTTTCAAATCTATCTTGCGGACTGCCGTGCTTGTGATCCGGTTAGGTTCAGGCACGAAACCGACCTGGTTGTGGTTTGGATGACATCATGTCATGGCTTGAAAATCCAATCTGTAAGAATTCCAAACACATCAAATACTGGCACCTTGGGTTAGGAGTTCGGAAAGATGCTCATAAATCAACTTTCATGCAGTTTGGACATTTAATACACCCGCTCTGGTTGCTGCAAACATGGCCGAAGATCCAGAGGGCTCCTTAAAAACATCAGTTTTTCCTGCTGGAGTTGTTCCGATTCCCCCTCAAAGATATTATTTTCTTTGTCGTGACAAACAAGGCAGGAAATCGTCCCGAGTTCACCATAAAAATATCTGGCGATGTGACGCTTACAAATGTTGGAACACTGCAGTCACCTGTCAAAAATGTCCACTGTTCTCACACCTGACTGCACCATTCACGCCGATGTCAAAGTCAGGTCATAAACATGCGATTTTAAAACACGATAGGACACATTTTGAAGAAACGACACTATGCTATGTAGTTTATGATACGTACAAATATGAAGGTATCCGCGGTCTGACTGGGCGAAGTTGCTGATTCACCAGCTGCTTTGAAAGAGTTTTTCCCCTGGTTGTCGACGATTGTTCCAAAAACCATAAACCACGTCTTCTATTGAAGCAAATCTTTCATTTTGACCTCACGGTTCTACAATTTTCTCTCCACTCACGGCATTTTTTTCCAATCCAGCATCACCATTCATAAGCGAGAGCTGCAGGCGCTGTTACCATCAAGGTCACACACTAATTAGAAATGCTCTTGCGGTGCCGAGCTGACTGCCGTATTATGATGGAGAGAGTACAAACATCAATACACGGCCGACTCGATTGAACACCGCTTATCTATACGTGTTGTTAATGCTGCTGTTTATCATAAATCCTTTCCCTGGCGTTTTTAAACTTTTAGCTCCAGAGGACGAGCTGCTCCCCCTCCCTCCTTCTGTAAATCACTCTCCTGCTGAGCTACAAGACAAGATCTCTCAGCCGAACATCCAGCTCGTCCACGCCGCTCGGTTCAGGCTGCCAGTCTTCTGCATGACGCTCTCTCTTGCTTACAAGTAATTACACTTGTGTAGTAGAATTAATGCACTGTGCCTTAATGTGTTATTGATGTCTAAATGCTACACGCTACAACGCCATTAATGGTCTCCATCAATTACACAGAGACGCTGATGCATCATAGGTGGAACAATAGAAACGTCTTTGAAAAAAAAAGAAGAAAAAATGAAGGATTGAATGTTTTGCTGTGTTTTGGAGGCAGAGTCACAAGAAATACAAGGAAAAAAGGGTTCTGTGTGAGAACATGTGAGTGTAAATCACTGTCAACAGCAAAAAAAGGAGTCATCAGCAGCCAGCCGTGACGTGAACCTTCGCCTATACATACCCTGTAGAACCGAATGTGTGTGGAGCTGCCGCGGTCACAGATTGGGTTCTAGGGGAGTCTATGGGCGATGACTAACCATCTATCAAAACCCAGCGGAGGGGGATGAAAAGCCTGAGGACTGTTAACACTGTGTTGGCTTTGTTGGCTCTGCGCTCTTTTTAAAGACTCATACTTCCCAGCTGGTTATGAGTTAAAGGAACAGTTCACCCAAAAATGTACTGTCTACACAGCGTCATGCTGATGGAACGTCAGGTGAAGTTTGGCAGTCGACAAAACATTTCTGGAGCTTCACAGTGTTGCAGCGTTCTCCTGAACAGCGAATGTAACTGGGGACTTCTTATAAAACTTAAAGAAACAACCCTCCAAAAAAATCTTGTCCAATGTAATCAAAATATGCAGAAGCTCAGAGATCTGAAAAGTGTTTGAAAGGATCTTATCGACACCCTCAATGCACAGTTTGGCTCCTGCACCCACTTCAGACGCCGTGCTAACGCAAAGATCAGATCAACTTCTGCAGAATTGGTCAGATGAGCGTGAGCTACTTTATGTTTCAGAATGCTGCAACACCATTTTGCTGTGAACCTCCAGAAAATGTTTTGCGAATATGAAACTAAAGGTTAGTTTAAAAATTGTCAAAAGGTGAAATTTGATCTTTTATTACTCATTCAGTAGTTTATCAGTCTTTATCTGGGTACTTATGTGCAAACAGAGCTGATAAATTCTGCTTCTCAGTGTGTCTGTAACATTTCAAGCAAAGTAGTTCCTATAAATTTGATGCTAAATGTTTTGTGTTGAAGATTTGAACAATAAAGTGGCTGAAATTTCTCCTGTGGGTTAAAAAAAAATCAATAAAAGTTGCACTTCCAAATGCAAAATATGTTTTTTTGTCTTTCATTTTACACCCAGGTTTAGTTTTTTTCCCATTCCTCCGCTGTCTATGAAACAAAGGGGAAATAAAACGTGTGATTTTGCTGCTTTATTGCCTGTCTGGTAGCTTGTCAGCCATTTTCAGTGATATAATACAATTCGTCTGATGTCTCACATGCAACCCTGATAAATCTTTTATTTCTGCCGCTCGCCTAATATGTCAAAGTATTTCAGCTCATTTGTTCCTATAAATACGCTGTGAAATATCTCAAATTTGAAGCTGTGGTTCAAGATCCCACTGTGAAGAAAAATCCATGTGAAAGTGCTTTTTTTTTTCTTCTTCAGCACATTGGTTTTCACTCACACTTCCCATTGAGAAAACACAGTTTAAGGGGCTTCGCTCAATAACAGCTCAGTGGAAGACGAGGCGAGGGACTCATTCAGCAGCCAGGTTCTGTTTCCAGACTCCACCGCCGCCTGAATCAAAAGGGAAACTGCTCAAACTGACAGAAACAGCGAGATCCCGCCACTTTATTACTAATATCGTAGCTTATGAGCCATTCCCAGTCATTCATTATGAGCCATTCTGAACAAATGACTCATTAGATCAGATAGATTAAGCCCAGAGAGATGCTGTAGTTCACTCTCACTCTGTCAGCCAAGCCAAGATCTTCACCCCCATTACACCCTCCTGCATGAGCTCCCTTTAATACCCTCCGCCAAGCCAAAACACTTTTCTTCCCCTTCTCTTTATTGGAGCGTTATTGCCGGCTGGATTAGGCAGAAGTAATGGCACATATACAGCAGGACACGTTAAGAGGTTCTGGCTGGAGGAGCGTCAGACCTGCAGCAGCAGCAGCATCCTCAGAGAGGAGAACCTGGAGGATATAAGAGGAGGATTTATGGTGCGCTCCTCGCTGCAGGGATGGTTTCTCTCCTCCAGACAAAAGACCCCAAAATATTCACGGAATATAAAAAAACCTTAATGACTCTGTCTTCGTGTGAGGGCTCAAACTTTGCATATTCTCACTTATCTCCTTCACCTTGATTTCATTTCTCAGCCCTGTCGCATTTATCTGTCGTTCAGCTCGCTTTAGCATCATTTCTCCAAGACAAGCAATGCATTTTTTTTTTTTTAACTCCACCCTCCCTCCTCCACCCTCCTCTCCTCCGAGTTGGTTGGTTGGTTGGTGGTGAACGGGACACCTCGGGCTGACCTCCCGGCCTAACAAAGCCGACTACTAGTCACTGTCTGGGAGCCTTTTATCTCTTTCTTTATGTTGGAGGCCTTTTTTTTCTGACCGTGTTTTGTTGTCCCGTCCTTTGACGCGCCACAAGGCCAAATATGGACCGAGCCGTCCCTCAATATGGGCCAGATTAATTTTTCAGCTCCGGCCATCTGTGTGGGGGTAAAGAGTCATTCAGCTAGAAGTCATAAATCTACAGTCCGAGGGGTTTTTCAATAGGTGCTGCTGTGTGAGGGAGGGGGGCGGGGAGGAGTGGGTGATAGATAGATAGATAGATAGATAGATAGATAGATAGATAGATAGATAGAAATACATTTTATTAAGGTCCTACTAATTAATGTCCTACTTATAATGTCCATTTGGATTCTTAATCTTCTGATTCAGTTTCACAAACATCTTCTCTTAAACCATTTTTCCCCGCCACCAAATCTTCATTAGCCCTATAATGAGCATTTTCTCCCCCCGCCAACCTCCTCCTTCAAATTATCCCATTACGTCTGACATAAACAACCCAAAGTGCCGCCTCTGATTGGCTGCCCGCAGGGTCACGTGTCCCGCATGGCCGTCCGTCTATTTGACAGCCGCAGGATGGCTTGATGCCAGAGGGGGAAAAAGAGACAGAGAGAGGGGAGAGAAAGAAAAATTAGTATTCTCCTACCAACCTCGCTATAAATCAATCATGGAGTCCTACGTGGTGAGCTGTAAATATGCTGAGCCGCAGTTCCCGCCTTGTGAAGAAGATTACAGTAATTTTAGTGACCAAGGGGGGTATTACAACAACCCCCCGGACAGTAGTGGTAGTTATGGAGGAGGTTATCAGTCCATGCAGCCCCCTCCGCCTCCGTACACACCACAACAAACCGGCTACCAACACTCGTTGCAGGGGCACCAGCGGGAGGATGGAGAGGACCACTCGCAGCGCCAAGGTGCGCCCTTCCCCGGCTTCAGGGAGACAGACGCGGCGCCCGGCAAGGAGAAGTTCCCCGCGGGTGACCTGCAGTGCCAGGCCTGGATGACCTACGCGAAGCCCGCTCAGGTGCAGAGGAAAACGGCCTGCCAGGGCAGAGACAAGGCGCCCATTGTTGTCTACCCGTGGATGAAGAAGGTGCACATCGCACAGAGTGAGTGTCTCTCTATAATCACACTCTGCGTTTCATGCGCTCATCATTTCTGTTTCAGGCTGATGTTTCACATGTTTATGTTTTTTTTCTTCTTTGCCAGATGCTCTTTTTTCTTTCTTTCTGTCTTTCGCTCTTTCTTTCTTTCTTTCTTTCTTTCTTTCTAGTATTTTGTCCATTTGTAAGCAGCCCCCTTTTTTTGTTGTTGAGTTATTTATGGTCTTAGTGAGAGTCGGGGAGAATTACAACCCCTATAAAGTTTTATGGCCCTGCCACAGCGTTTGAGTGTGTGTGTGTGTGTGTGTGTGTGTGTGTGTGTGTGTGTGTGTTTGTGCGTCTGTGTGGTGTGTGTCTGTGTGTGTGTGTGTGCGTGCGTGCGTGTGTGTGTGTGTGTGTCTGGTGTGCAATGCTGCGGCAGAACACAGAGCTGCGAGTTAAAAGTAAAACAAGTTTGAGTGAAACCATGAAAAAAGCCACACCATAATACCTGCAGAAATGTTCAAATTTAATATAAAAACGCGAAATTTAGAGGCTTATTTTATTTAAATGATGCCAAATTTAGTGTAGATGGTATTGTTGTGCACCATCGTAAAAATCGGCTAACAATAATACTCATAATTCAAACGAAATAAATGAGTAAAAGAACAGCGAAATCGTAAAATATGCTTTGACTCTCCTTCCTTTTTTTTCTATTTATTTATTTATTTATTTATTTATGTATTCATTTATTTATTTATTTTGTCTGTTTGTTTACAGTTAATCCGAACCACGTGGGCCCGGAGCCGAAGCGGCTGCGGACGGCCTACACGCGCCAGCAGGTCCTGGAGCTCGAGAAGGAGTTCCACTTCAGCCGCTACCTCACGCGCCGCCGCCGCGTCGAGGTGGCCCACACGCTCTGCCTGTCCGAGCGGCAGGTAAAGGTGTGGTTCCAGAACCGGCGCATGCGCTGGAAGAAGGACAACAAGCTGCCCAACACCAAAGGACGGAGCAAAAACAAGAAGGTGACGGACAACAACAACAACAACAACAACAACAACAACAGCAGCAGCAGCAGCAGCAGTGACGACAGCAGCGTGACGGCGGTGATCACCGTGTGACGCCGCCGTGTTGAGCGCCTTCACTCTCCACAACTGACTGAAACTATTCTTAC
>CAEMYA010002116.1:10661916-10675384 GCA_903131615.1 Diplodus sargus | reverse complement strand
TTTAAAATGTGCTCCGGATTATTCCGCGGATAAACTGTGATGCGTAACGTTTAATCACTCGAGCGACAGTTTGCTTTTACTGCGCTCTGAAGCCAAGACAGAGATAAAGTAGCACTACAGACACACCGAGTGGAGGCAGAACTTCTTTAACTCAAGATTTTCTTTTGCGTTTGAATATCTATTTACATTTTTTCAAGACGCATTTCAAATTTTATTCTATTTTTTAACCTGCTTTTTTGGGGAGATTTTCCTTGAGGGTGTCACACTGAGGCATTGTGATTTGTGATTTTGGGCGATATAAATGAAACCGAATTGATCATTTCAACTTTATTAATAACGCCCTGAATGTACTTAAGTTTAGGCAATACACACACATATGTATGAATTGTCTCGGCATGGTTTAAATGATTCCTAGTCATTCGGAGGCTCTTT
The DNA here is from genome assembly GCA_903131615.1 of Diplodus sargus. Taxonomy (NCBI): domain Eukaryota; kingdom Metazoa; phylum Chordata; class Actinopteri; order Spariformes; family Sparidae; genus Diplodus; species Diplodus sargus. The sequence goes on along the minus strand of CAEMYA010002116.1, from coordinate 10,674,952 downwards.
TTACGCACTGATTACGCACGGCGAAGGGACGACGCGGGTTACTTTAGGTGAAAGAAATCTCCTGTGCGTGCTTGCGTGCGCTTATGTGTGTTTGTTTGTGGTGGGATGGGAGGGAAATGAGAGACATTAATTGGAGGCTTCCGCTCTAGACGGGGTTAAATGTGCAGGAAAAAGGGGGCTGACACAGAGCAACGTGGAATATTGATGACATGTTCAAGATCCACCACGTAGCCGACCAGCAGAAGGTCGAATGATCTCTCACAGACGAAAAAGCTTCTGAAGGTGCGCATGTCTGCGATTTGAAACAGCAGCCAAACAGAGCTGAGAGTCAGGCCAGCATTACTTGTTTCGCTTCGCTGTGGGAAATCCAGTAAAACCCAAACAACTCCAGACTTGGTATTCATTACTCAGATCCCATGTTGTGCATGGATTTGTTTGATTATATAAGTTTGTGCTCTTTTACACAAACAATTAAAAAAAAGAGAGAGAGAGATCATGCGCACATGGCTTACTCGTAAAATTGACAGAAATATGACAAATAAAACAGGATTTATCTCTTCTGAACACAAAACTAAACAACATACATTGCACCATACTGTGATTTGCAATCTGTGTATTGTAAACATCCTTTTTTGTGATGCCAAAGATTGGCGGTGCATGCTGGCTTCTGTACATCACCACAACCTTTCCCCTGCAGTCTGACTGTGGTGAAGCAGGGACGCCCCCTGCTGGGTGCACCAAGCATCGCAGCCTGGAGGACAAATAAACGAAGACCGTGTAGTAACACCTCCGTCTCCGGACTTGGCACAGGAAAACATCCCACATGGCATTATCTTTTTGAGTAGTTTAAACTTCCCTGGATTAGAACAATGTGTGATTTAATCGTATGAGATCAATTCAATTAGTAGCATATCAGGAAGTGGTAACAAAAGGAATACCTGTATAACGTTATGCAGTCAAATCAGCTGCACACACTACTGTTTATAAAGCCTATAAATGATCAGTTAGTGAGACTTTGTCAAATCTGATTCAAGCTGATTTTGACCATTTAAAAAAAATCGCTGTTGCATCGTAGAGGAACTACTTTATGGGGTGTTTCTGTTATTTTGTCCACCCTACCCACCATTACAGACTGGAGAAAATGCAGCATTACACATTCACATATGCGGATATACTTTAATATGACAGAAATCCCACACACACAACGACAAAAGAGAACATTTCTCCAGTTTAGGCGTAAAGCGGAACGAACGTTTGCGTTACATTTATTCCCCGGGACATTAATCGCCGACGGACCCGTCGGTGACTGCAGAACAAGCACTTGCCCTTAAACTTGCATGCAGTGGAATTGACCTCATCTGTCCTCATTTTTATTAATATATATCAATAAGGATATCATAACGTCGCCATGTCTCTTGCGGCGGAGGCCTTCGTGTCGCAGTTGTCAGGTAACGTGTTTTCTTTGCTCCGTGCCTCTATTATTATGTTTTAAGCTAGCTTCAGTCGGCTAACACCAGCTAGCATTTTACAGCCATGCAGCTGTTTTAGTAACATTAGTTATTTACATATAAAAGGTCACGAAGCAGGACTGTTTAGTAACAATAACGATGGGTTTATGTGTCCAGATAATGCTGTTTTCCAGCAAATGTTAGCTTGGCTAAGCTAGCTCTGGTACAGGACTGTCACACTGGCTTCGTGTCATAGATGGCTAAACAAGTATAGAACCAGTTGTGGGCATATAAAGCTAATTTAATTATTTTCTGGTTATTTTTTTTAAAGATAAAAACTAAGGAGATGAGGGTAAATTAAAGGAGGAACAATTCAGGGTGATTCACGTCGATGACAGTCTGGTATTTACTTATAAAAACACGATTTACTCCAGTGAAGCAGCGGCTAAAGTATATTAAATGTATCGATCATTGTAAGAGCCAATATGGCGAGTAGTTTCTTCCTCTGGTGTGCTCGTAGCTGCCGCTTGTGTCTGGGAGTTGTATTGCAACAATAATATTGTAGAACCATTGGCTGCTGTAGTACAACTTGTGGCCGTCGGCGGCAGCAGTGAGCGCAGCGTCGCTAAGTAACACTCCATTAGAGTCGAGAAGAAAACACGCGCCATCTTGGATTTTACGCTGCTCGTATATTTGTATGAAGTTTGCCTAAACTCCTTCGGCTTAAATCGTGTTTTTGTGGCTTTATAAACGCCTGGCATCGATGTCAACCCCCCTGAACTGTTCCTGAGAAGTTAATGTTACTGCTGAAGAGTGTATATTTACAATATTTGTCCGATTAGCGTGTTTATATAGGCTTAATGTATGAAATGCGACTCATCTCAGTGAAACCATACATGGGTTATGTGCTGTGTAGTATTTGGGCCTCTGTGGGGGGCGTGACTGTGAGCACACAGTTGGATTGTAATCAATCGAACATTGATTTAATAATGAATATACTGAACAATCAAATAGATGCTAATTGCTACTCAACAGCATCAACAGCCTGATAAGCCATCTTCACATTTACGATTGTGCGTCTGTATGTTTTTGACATTGACAGCTGCTGAGCCTTGGCCTGAAACTGCAACCTTGTACCAACCGCTGAAGGGTAAGTCAGTTTATGTCTGAAATGGAGAAACAGTATGATTTGTCTCCACAGAGGAATGACTGTGATTCTAATTAATGACATTGCTGTTGTGGTGTTTTTACAGAAGATCAGATTCTGCTGTCAGACTGCGCCTCATCTCTCGCTGTTCAGGTGAATGCCAAATATATGTCAGCATGTTTTTGTAGAATATTAACTGATCATCATGTTGTTTTGTTGATCACTTACTAGTTCCAGTCACTAACAGGCCCTGTCGCGTCTCTCTCCTGTGCAGGCCTACCTCAGAATGTGCAACTTACCAGTGCGGGTGGCCTGCAGAGCGAACGCTGAATACATGTCACCTTCTGGTCAGTACAGATGTCATCTCACGTCATGCTATGATAACAATTGAATCCCAGAATTTGCTAAAATCCCAGTATGTCTTCACTGTAGCTGGGTTAGACATGTTAAGCTATTATGATTGTCTTTTAATGTAAAGTCAGTGTCATGACCTCCATGTACGTTTCAGTCTTTGTGGTCTGGACCCAGTACTTGAAACTCACTGCTGTCTTTTGAATTTCTTGGGATTTCTCCTTCAAAAGTAACCTTCATATTTTAATGGTCTTGTGTGTTTCTTTTGTCTGTATAGGTAAGATTCCTTTTATCCAAGTAGGAAACCAGGTGGTGTCAGAACTGGGGCCAATAGTGCAGTTCACTAAAGCAAAGGTGTGTGTTACCGATTTTCATCCCAGCTTGCTTGATGCTTGAGACATGTAAAGAAGTTTATCACCTGTAGTTGTCACTGATGTAATTATATATAATGTTTAGGGAATACTTGTAGTTTCTAAAAAAAGTACTGATTTAAGATCAGAAGTAAAAGAAAAACACATTTTCTGTGCACATGTTTTGGTTCTCAGGGTCATTCTCTGAGTGACGGCCTAGATGACGTTCAGAGAGCTGAAATGAAAGCGTACATGGAGCTGGTCAACAACATGCTGCTTACTGCTGAGGTACACAAACACACACAGCTTAATCAATACTCTGTTACAACACAGTTACACACAGTTGTTATCAGTATATCTGGGTGATGTTTTCTCCTTCACCCTCCTCTCCTCTCTACAGTTGTATATCCAGTGGTGTGATGACGCGACAGCTGCTGAGGTGTGTATATACCTGTCTTTAGATGATAAGAATACGTTTTGGCAGTGATTATTATTGGTATTATTCATAGTATGCATGTGTTTTGTGTAGATCTCCCGCCCCAGATACAGCAGTCCGTACTCGTGGCCTCTCAGTAACATCCTGGCCTATCAGAAGCAGTATGAGGTTCGCAGGAAGATGAACGCCATCGGCTGGGGAGGAAAAACTCTGGAGCAGGTTGGCAACCACCCCGAGAGTTATTCTCTGATGTCTCACATGCTTTACAGTCGTTGTTATGCCCATATAATATTTATTTTTCTTCTATGTTTCAGGTTTATGAGGATGTGAGTCAGTGCTGTCAGGCTCTCTCACAGAGGCTGGGAACACAACCGTACTTCTTTAATAAACAGTACGTATCTGTCTGTTACTATTTAAATGTACAATCAGGGACTTTTTAAGTGGTTATGAACTCATCTCAATTTAATACTGATACCTTTTTATGTCCTACATTAGCAAAAGAGGCTATCAGCATAATTCTTTTTTAATTTTGGCCAAATGCAGCTGTGAGAAGAGGAAAATGGAAAATGAAAAATAGTAATAAAAACAAATGCACTGATCAGAAAAAAGATCCTCAAGACAAGAGGCAGTGGTGCTCATACAGCTATTGTCCACAAGGGGCGCCAGAATCAACATTAAAGTCCTGGCAGAAGCTTGAAGTGCTGCAGAACAGCAACATATTGGCACAGTGACGGGGGATTTGTCAGTACTTATAGGAAGAATATAGATACTGAGTCCTCTTCTGTGGACCTGTCCTCTGTAGAAATTAAAGCCAAAAGGAAATAAGTGTTAAATCATCTGGAAGATTTTCTTTAGCACCACCTTGTGGTACATAACTGTAATGACCTAATAGCCTGAAAGTGGAAATTGTGGAAAGCAGTAATAAATCGTGTGTGTCTGTGTGTGTTGTAGGCCTACAGAACTGGATGCGTTGGTGTTTGGCCACCTCTTCACTATACTGACCACCAGACTGACCAGCACAGAGCTGGCAGAGAGGATCAAGAGCTACAGCAACCTGCTGTCCTTCTGCCGACGCATCGAACAGGCGTACTTTGAAGACAAGAGCTCTTGAAAAGCGCAGAAGAACCTCCCTGTATTATCTCACCCTGTACATTCTGTCCCTCCCTCTCTTATTCCCTCAACGTAGCACTAAGAAGCTAAAAACAGCTTATACTCACATACCTGTCCCATTGTGAATCTTGCTTTCCATTTTGCTTCTTGCTTGTACATTGTTGCATGCTGCTGGAAGAAGTCCAGAGGATCATAGTTAAAGTATAATCCCTTAAAAATCAAAGTAAAGATCATTCTTAAGAGTATTATCAACACATGTATGGAAGGAGGGTCAGAAGTCCGGCTGATGGTCTGACGGGGGTCAGGCTCAAAGTCACTTCAGCAGGGTGGATGCTTCCCCAGAGGCCAAGACTTATTTATATGCTCTTATTTACAGATAGCTGCAGAATCTCAGAGTTGGTATGAATTTAACAGCAGGACTCGGGCTTGAAGTCAAATGTTTTGCTGTTTTTTTTCTTCCTTACGGGAAATTTAGAAGCTTGTAAGAATATGCGAGGCAGGCATACTTGCTTTTCTTCTGTACAAAAACACATGAACATAATGATAATTAAGTTTTTCCACCACTGTTTCTTTGTGTGAATTTAAAGTGCCTACAAAATAAATGTCATGAATTCAACGCAAATTTTCTGTTAATTCTTTGGTGTTGGAGTGCATATTACAAAATCACAGATTTCATCCTGTGTTTGACATGTTTTGATTAATATTTTATTGATAAATTAAATAAAAATATTGTAAGCTGATGCTCTAATAATTAAATCATGATTCTCACCTAAAAGGCAGCCACACATTTATAACTGAAGCATAGAAATGTTCTCAGGATCTAAAATACTTACATGTTTTTTACTTGGATATGCTCCAACATTGAAGTCAACTAACACATAAAATCAGCTTTAATTAAAATATCAAAATCTATTTTTAGTCCTGGTGTGGAGCTCGGTTCACACCCGGCTGACCGTGTTCCTGCCTCCAGGTCTCAGACGAGCTCCACGGTCACGTCTAATCACCTCTGATTACCCTCCAGTTGATCAGTCGGTGTGTGTGTGTGTGTGACAGACGTAGCGAGTGTCTGTCGACCAGGTTTCCTGTGAGGTCAGAGTGTGACCTTTGAACTTCCAGGAGCTGTGACATCATGAGTGATGACCTGCAGCGGCCGAACGCTGCACACTTACAGGTCATCAGCAGGACAACCAGACAGACAGAGAGAAATAAACACAGAGGTGCATCGTGCTGAAGAAGTTCACAGTCTGAGAACCGCTGACCGGAGCCTCAGGCCACCAAGAGCCTCATGACCCCAAAGACGCAACGTATTTATAGATGAAATGTGAGTTTAATCCCAAGTCATTTATGTTTTGGGGCAAGTTGTGTAAAGTCCAGTCACAGGTTGTGTCAGGTGATGCCACAAACATCTTCACCCACAACAAGAGACGTTTTAGAACCTTATGTTTGTCCTTTGTTTGGAATAAACGCAATTAATTATACTGAACCAAAGTAGATAAGAAGCGCTGAGCTAAAGAGAAAATAATATTGATAATTTACAACATTACTGGTGCATGGGGAATACTGTATGATAAGAAAATACAGACTGGCTGACTGACTCCATATTAGAAGCTTTATAAAGCTTCCAGTTGGACCAGCTGAGTCCTGATCTCAGACCTCCTGCAGGGAGAGACCACGGGAGGCAGTGAGGCCTGCAGACAGAGAACCATCAACTCATCTGGTGTTCTCTGACCTGTCTGTTGTCTTTATCATGCAACTATAACACTGGACTGTCCTTCATGTTCTCCCCAAACTCACGTTTTAATAGACCAAGGAGATCAACTTGGGGATTTTCTTTTAACCACATGTTTGTTTATTAATACTGTATCCAAGACTCAGAAATGATTAAGAACTGGATTTACACTGTTTGGAAGCCAAATCAGAATTATTACATGAGGCCCTGACTTTATTATTACAGTATGTAAAGTGCTCATATGATGCATTTTACAGAAAATGTAGTACGAACATTAGAAAAACATCAAAAAGTCTTAATAACTCTGATATTTGAAACACTGCAGTGAGCACAGATCTCCTCAGACTGCAGATTCTCTCACTGTACTGACAGACTCCCTCCAGCAGGGGGCAGCAGGAGGACAGACAATGATCCTGCTGCTGCAGAGACTCGATGGGTTGGTGACCTGCTGTGCGGATTTATGGCCAAATTATAAAAGGATAAATTAATGGAAGTTGAAAAAGAAGCAAAATGTGCATCCATGAACATTTGGATGCAGTGACAGAAGTGTGACAGTAAACATTCTGCAGAGATTTTTGCTTTTAATTTGTATACGAGTAGCTTCTGCTCTGCACAACTGCACCACTGATCAGCATGTAGCACAGCTGGTTGCACTGGTTATCACCCTGTCTCCTGATGCATGCTGGGCCATGATGCAACAACACGCAAAATAAAAAAATAAAACCTGATGAATTTCGAAGGGGAGCTGCAAGTCTGAATGCACCCAGAATAATTATTTTACATCTCGACACGTAACTCACACGGACGCAAACAGAGAGATTTAGATTTGGGATCAATAATGATCTCAGGTACGTGTTTAGAAAGTAATTAAAGAGCCTCATGCAGATATATGTGTGTGTGTGTGTGTGTGTGTGTGTGTGTGTGTGTGTGTGTGTGAGAGAGAGGGAGAGAGATGAAGAGTGGTTTATTAAAATGCCTAAAAAAAAGGAGGGGTTTTGTGTTCCTGAGTGTGGATGGGTGTGTGCTGTGATGTGAGGTGTCAGATTAGATAATGCGACTGGAGGCTGATAATTACACAGCAGGATTATCAGAGTGAGTCATGATATATAATCTGGACTTTCTGGGAGAGAGAGAGAGAAGAGCAAGAGAAGATTGTTTTGTGGGGAGTGTGGGTGAGATGGTTTATGTATGTGTATGCATACGGTGCATGTTCTTTAATTTGATTAAAAAGCAAATCTCATTCACATAAACAGGATCAGCGTGACGTCTCTGGTGGCACCGCGGCTCAACTTCTAGTGATTTGGAGGCTCCAGGCTGAACTCAGGGTCTGTCTGTGCGTCAGCTTTGCACATTTAGGAGGATGATGAAATGATTCTAACTCAGACTAAATAATTTCATTAACATTTGATGGCTGACTTTGCAAAATACGACATGACACAATCCCCCACATTCGCTGCGTTTTCACCAGCGCCCTGCCAAGGCTCGGCACAATGACGGCGCTGCAGGAAACCCTGCCCTCCTCGACCTCGCCTCGCACACTCCTGGCAAGAAAACAAATAAAACTGTTTGCAGGCTGCACTTTTCAGTGAACAAAGCCAAATGAGACTTCTCACAAAAAGGTTTTGGATGACTGTTAAGTCCCATTCATCCAGTCAGGATGGGACCAAGGGGCAAGAAAATAAGTACAAATGAAGCAGTTTAAAATGACACACATGTATAATTTTGTGAAACTAAAGCTAAATGAACGGCAACAGCAAACCTAATGACTGCGTTCCTTGTTTGTTCAAACACTTTCAATAACCCGTGTTTCCCTCACAGACAGTCTCTCGTGGTTGAATAATGACTCGGCTCGTATAATTAGCAACGGCAGAATTAGCATGATGTTGCTGTAGTGTTGCACAACCTTAACGTGGAGTTCAGACTGAGTGTAAAGGAAATGTTTATTTCACCTGTTTGTGTTCTTGCATAAAAAGCTACACATGAAATTCAGTTTATTTGTCACGAGGAGTGTAAACATCTGAGACAAAAACCCTGATGGAGGTGAAGTGAAAGATGTTACTGAGATGCATTATGGGAATAGTGAGCCTTTTTTTTTTAATCTGGACCGATGCCAGACACTAAGAGTCAGGACACCTGGAAGTGCAACATCAACTCACTGTAGTCTTGTTTCATACATGTCATTTCAACATCAAATTCACATTACTTCTATAATGAGCCAACAAGGCTGTCAAGCGGCTGACTGCAGACGAGCCACTGGAGAGTTTTAAGGAGACCTGCGGACGTTTCCAGCTGCCCAACCGTGTATTATTTATGGGAAGTTGGACCGTCTCCGTCCATGATCATTGCGACCAAAACAGGTATTTTAAACCAAATAATAGTTTGTATTCCGATCCCCCTAACAAAGTGTTTTTTGAGTGTGAACCTGACCAGATCATAAGCACAGCGTTGTGCAAAGAGCGAAATCAAACATTCAACCTAAACAAATGTAAAGTTGTCAAATCTATCAGGGGTTTTGCAGAAACATACTTCAGCTGGACACCTCCCGTTAAAAATGCTTGTTATAGCAGCGTCTAGGCTCCGACCAGAACATCTAGAATCCCCCAGGTGGATGCTGGGGTAGCGGCGGGCCTGAAAGAACATGCAGCAATGCTGATGAAGGGCGGTGGTGGTATTGACCGGCGGGAGGGAGAGAGTGTGTTTGGTAGATGGCTGTGGAGAGTGCAACATGTCACATCTGTGTTGCAGTGCAGCTGGAGCTGTCTGCCTGGACGAGCTTGCAGGTGTCGCTCCATTTAGCGAAACACTTATTCTGCCGATTGGGTTGCAAGTCGTACGATATCTTTAATCCCTCACACTGACGAAAACACCTCTGAATTTAGAGTTATTTACACAAGAAATGGGAAAGTATAAAGTATAGAAACGTCCGAGGCATTGAAGGCATCTACAGTATATACATGTTTCTACCAAAACCCATATTCAAAATAGTCATATTACCACTGAAAATAATGTGGCAAAGGGTTTAAAGGACTAAAGTCATTAATTATAATAAAAGAGATGAAAAATATATATTTGAATGAAGAAAGATGTATTCACAACAATCTCCCCAGAAGCCAGAAAAGTCAACCAGCAAGCAGCTTTTGCACCTTGAGCATAAAAAAATGTAAAGTTTTAATACACCCGTGTGCTGCAGAAACTTACGTGCCAGCGTCTGTTCTGTCAATCAGACAAAACAGTTAATGTCTCATTTTCTGCAAAATGTTACTCTTGATTTCTTTAACCACGAATACAGACAATCTCAAGCACACAGGTGAGTGAAACCTTCTGACACCGTCTCTTGTTACAAAGCTGCAATCTTGGTCAAACAGGAGCGTGAATATCAAACCTAGGGAGCAATATTAAGACATTTACTCACAGAATAAGTGGAAGTGGATATAAGTGTGTGTGTTTGTGTGTGTTTCTATGCCCGTGTGGTCTGCGTGTGTGCGTAGGTAGACGTTCATATCTGTAAGCACGTGTTTCCTCCAACACACGTTCGTCTCCGTCGTGAGTGAAGGTGCATCGCTCATACAGCACTTTTGTTCTGAGGCGATGTAGATTTGAGTGGAATAAAGAGATTATCTCTGTGTCGATAATCCTCTCCTCTCCTCGCAGTCCATCCCCTCGTGATCTCACACACACACACACACACACACACAGAGTTCCAATGTTTACCTTCCTCCTTCATGATTTTTAATGTCTCTTCTAATTGACCGTGTTCCTTCACAGTTTACGCCAATACACTTGCTTTGATGCAGGAGCACTTAAAGTCACAATTTCCATTTTTGAAAAAAGCAGATTTGTCTCAGTGCAGGTTGCTGTTTACTTCAAAAAAAGCTTAAACTCTCGGTGTGTCAGACTCTCGTGTTCTCACACTCGTGGTAATTCACAGTTCTACGAGTCTTTGTGGACCGTTGTGCAGATTCTAATCTGTTCACTTTACTTTAAAGAGCATGCAAAGTGATTCCCTTGAACAAGTGAAGTGAAATAAAATGAACATTTCAAACGACTAATTCTTTTTGAGGGAAATGTATTATTCGTGCACATTTATTGAAGTTGGACTAAATAATGTGACATTTCTTGCAACTCAGAATTTCAAGACACAAACAAAAAAGACACACAAGGAAGAAGGTGAACATCAATCTGGCTAAGAGTGGATAAACAGCCGGAGTTGATCCGCTGCAGGTTGATGAGTAGATGAGAGGCAGGTGTGTAGAGGCAGAGCGACGAGCTTATTGCAGCAAGATGTGCGAGACGAGCCGAGCCAGGAGGGGAAACCACATCCACGCCAGGACACACACAGGCAAACACGACAGAGAGACAGAAACAGGCAGGAGAGCAGCGGAGAGATGAGAGAGAGGATGAAACACTGAGAAATCACTGACCACAACTGTAACACAGAGAGTGTAAATTGCTTCCTAGTGCTTTAGAAATCCTGTCTGCATTAATGATGACACCTGGAAGCTCCAGTGAAGCAAGAGCCTCAGTTTAACTTGACCACTCGGGCTGAACCAGCAAAACTTCAAATTGTTTTCTTTTTCTTTAAATATCCTTTTGCAAAAGCTGATATAAACTGTGATTTACACCAGTGATACAGTTTTAATGACCGAACCTCTCGTGTCAGATACGTTTCAAAACAAAGCACAAACGGATTCATCTAGTCTGATTTTGAGAATCTTCTTTTAAACACTGACGGTTTTAGAAGGAGATTTTTTTGAAGCAATCTTTAGATAAGAGGGACATCAAAAAAGAGCCTTAAAGCTAATTAGCTCAGTCACCTCCCCCAGCTCATGCAGTAACGGAAAAAGGTAACATTTTCTGGTATCCCTGCCCAATTTATCCAAGCCACCATCTCCAGCACTCCCAGTGACGGGTCACACTACCAAACACAGCAAGAGAAGAGAAACAGTTGTCGAAAAGATAGAAGGAAAGACAGCCGCTGCAAGAAAAGAAAGACAGTCATGCAAGTGTGGTGCGAGGAGGGAGGGGTTTGCTAGCTGCAAAACTGACAGGAAGTTAGCTAAAAACTACAAACAGCAGCTTTAAGACCTGAGCAATCACGAGAACTGAATTTTGGCAAAACATGTTCAGCCCCAAGTTTTCTTCTTCTTCTTCTTCTTCTTCTTCTGTTGATAACTGAGTAAAGCCAACTTTTTCCTCCCCTTCTTTTTGCCTGTTAGTGTTTTTGTAACATCTCCATCTCTTCGCGGAACAACAAGATCGTTCGAGTGAGCAACCGACCTGCTGAAAATGGTAAGTTATCCTTTAAACTCACCCTGGTCACTAACTGCATAAACCTAAACATGCCAGCAGGTGTTTTCTTTACCTTTGAGCTGCATTTAGTCACTGAAATACCAGGGCTCGCATTACCTACCTTCTCAGAGGAACTGTCGCTGCATCCTGGACTTTTTGCAGCCGGACCAGATGTCCTGAAAAATTTAAGACATTCCCCCAACTCGTCCTGTCAGGTGACATCCATATTAGTGTCTGAGAAAGAGGGTGTAATGTGCATAACTATGTGTTCATATTAATTTTTCTCTCAGATTAATAGGATTGCACGCCCGTCTAAGTGGCACGTGTCGAGCTCTCACCAGGATATAAATGTCCGTGTACAAATTAGGGACAAAAACAGACAAACGTGTTGGATGCGAGCCCAGAGTCTGTGCTGAAAATCTTCCTCCAAAGCTAACGGGCTTCGTTCCAAAACCGCTTTTTAAAATCCATTTTGTAAGTCAGCTGCTATCTGCTGATTCTCTGCCAGTGTTTTTAAAAAACCTATAATGTTTCTGTTCGGTTGGTGAGTCAGTAACTCCAGTGATGATTTATGATGAGTTTTGTGGTCAAGACAGCAATTATGTTTGTTTTTCAGAGAGGAGTCTCGGTGTCGTTTTGGAGACAGTATGGCTCATTTACGTCTGTCCTGGTATAGTTTACAGAACAATCAGTGGCTGAGCTCAGATAAAAGTGGCATCAAACCAAACTGTCAGAAATATGAGTGTCTGGGTGACGGGTGGAGGAGCGGGTGGTGCTGCTCTCCACCATCAAAGCTCGCCATTATTTGAATCTTTGATGACCGCTGAGACTCCAGTTTCATCACAGGATCACTGTGGAGGTGTCTGAGCGTTTCAGACTCGCGAGACACATTTTTTGGGTGGAGCACCGTTTTAATTAAAAGGCGGTGTTTGAAATGTAAAGTTTACAGTCGGCTCCCCGGAGAGGAGGCGACCATGTGCTGCTCCTCTCCCCATTATTTGATAAGTAATGTGTGACTAAATTAAGCCGCACAGCTGCTGGAGAGAAAGTTTTGATTTTGCGGAGCTAATATCTGCTGACGGAGTTTTTTTTAAAAGTGGTTCTCATCAAAAAAAGAAGTCCCTCTGATTCAGTGAAGCCACCTGAACATACACGGCGACTGCGAAAAAAAAAAAG
>CAEMYA010002116.1:10608815-10631758 GCA_903131615.1 Diplodus sargus | reverse complement strand
TCTCTCTGAGAAGGACTGAGAAGTAACGCCTCTCTCACCTTACTCCCCATCACCCTCCCTCCCTTCTTCTCTCCCTCTCTCTCACACACTCACTCCATCTGCTTCATGAACATGAGCCGGCTGCTTCCACTGCCTCTCCGAGCGTCTTTGAGCTGTTTTGACATATGTGCTCCATCTCTGCTCCTCTGCCTCTTTTCTTTTTTCTTGCCATCAGTCCCATACCTCTCTCCATACCTCTCTTTCCTCCCCCCCCCCAGCCTCCAGGACAGGAAAAGGAGCGGTAGCGGGGAGCACCAGCGAAGAAGACTGACCACAATAACAGGAAGAGGAAGTGGGCAGTGACCTGTGTGAGGGAGGACTGTGGTCGGACAGCTGCGGTTCAACACTTTTTGGCCACTGGATGAGGAAAAACCACATCAGAGGCGGCGGAGGGGAAAAAAGAGCAAGAGCGACTTGAAACCTGTTGGACTCCTGAGGAAAAACCTTCACAACCTGAGGAGGGAAAACAGGGTGATAAAGACTTTTTACAATAAATAATTCAGAGGTGGAGGAACTGGTGTTATTACCTTTTCGGGGAAAAGAAAATTGTCCGGCTCGAACAGACTGAAATCTCAGTGATTACCTGCTGAGTGAACTCTGGTTATTTTTTTGTTCCTCTGTAGGTTTTTTTCTTTTTCTTTTGAAATCCAATTCTGGGATACAGACTTATCTTGTTATCTGCTCCACAGTTGAGAAAAGGAATTGTACAGCAACCTGGTGAGCCACGAGAGAAATCTCTGCCCGTACACCTGCTGCTCTGCTCCAACGTCAGAAAAAAGAAAAGCAGCAGACGAAAAAGAAGCCTGAGTGCTGAAGAGACAGTTGAATCAGGAGGTGGTTTTACTCCCCGTTGAGCACACGACCACCTACCAGCCACAAATTTCTACCACAGCCTGCCACATTAATAACGCATAACCCCACTGTGAGTGAGCAGGAGAGCACCTTGAAGGATTTAGGCTTCATTTTGGACCCAAACAAAGATCAGAACATTTCTACTTGGCTTGGACTTTCTATCTGGGTGGTGAGTTTTTCTTTTCTCTATCATTTCTCTGCAGGGAATCACTGATTGCACAGGTGTGTGTCTGTATGTGTGTGTGTGTGTGTGTGTGTGTGTGCTAGACAACAAGTATGTGAGTAGATGTGACAAATGCACGGATACATCCAGGGCTTTTTTTTCTTCTTCTTCTCATTCAGCTAAAATGGGGCTGCGAATTCACATTTCCTCTTTTTCTGATTCAAAGAAGCAGTGTATGGCAGCACAGGCAGGAAAATGTAACCCAGATCCCTTTGAAAACGCTCCAGGCTACTTCCCCAGTCACTCCGGGGTGAAGCGCTCATGAATACCGGTCAAACTGTCACGAAGACGGCACTGAAATAACTCGGAAATCATGGTTATAATCCCCTTTACAGGACGGGCTGTCGACCACCGTCACCGGCCACATACGTTATGCCGATGATCTCGGACAGCTCGGTGTAGATTTGAATGCTGTAATTGAGCGCTGCCTCCCTCCACCCCCCCAACCCCCAGAGGCTAGACTGTCATTCTTGAAAACAGACTGCTGTGACCATTAAGATGATGCAAGATGATCTGTGGACACAGGAGGGAAATATTTTAACAGCAGACTGAATCCACCAGGAGTTCTTCAGCCGGGTCATATCGAAGAAAAAACATTTCTTATTTCGCCGACCGTCAAGTTGATGCTAAGTTGGTGTGGCTGTAAAAATAGTGATGACACCATTTAATATTTCCATCGTGTCACATTGCCGGCTTTTCATACACACTTAGTTTAATATGTAATTCCTCAGCAGCACATGAAGGAGAAGACCATCTTAGGATGAAACCACCGCTTTCTGTGAAGATGTTTTTATCGTTGAGATGCTGTTTTGGAAGCGTTTCTGATGCTCCCAGTCGTCCTTGTTTCCATCTCACAGTGTCACAAGTGTTTGTGTGATTTCCGTAAAGGGGGAACAGTTCCTCTGCAGTGCTGGATTTTCTCTGTGGATCAGGATCCATGGCCCGAAGGGAACAGAGGTGATTTGATTTGGTTGTTACGTTGAAAGCCGTTGATGCAACTAAACCCAGTGGTCTAATTCCTGGAGAGGGAGCTATCAGGGAAAATCCTTTGGGTGCCATCTGGGAGACTTCACCCTCCCACACACACACATACACACACACACACACACACACACACACACACTCACACACATACACAAACACAAGATTCGTGATTAGAGCCATTCATTCATTCAGATATATGTCAGAGTGCTTGACAAGCTGTCCAGCTGTGGCCATGTTAGCACAGCTGAAGTCTCTGATTACAACTGAAAGACCCAGTTAGGGTTTTATTTTCAGTTACTGACCTGTATTCTCTATTTTACAGAACGCAACACACTTCTATTTGAACATGTTTAACTTAGGTTTTCTGAATATTGTTAAATCTTTTTCTGTCTTTCTTCATTAGGATCTCTATTAGCTTCCCCAAGGTGGTCGCTAATCTTCCCGGGGTCCTTACAACAAAAACTCAAATTAACATCTCACTATCAGCAAAACAGAAAAAACACAATGAAACATTAAGATAGGAAACAAATTAAATTACTCTGCACTTAATACTTGAAGATTAGAGAACAAGTCAAATTACTCTCTACATATTAAATCAACAAGTAGAAGAAACCACAAAGACAAAATTGTCATTCTGGTATCGAAAAATAAACAAAAATTTAACAAAAAGACACAAAAACGACAACATCCCATCCCCAAGGAATGGATTTATAGGGACATACAATTACGTATGTTCATGAGTGAAAAACACATAATTTGCATTGCATTTGAAGTTAAGAGGGAAAGAAAGTGGAATTAAATGTACTGAAATGTCCAAGGAATCTGGTCCAAAGCTCCATCTCGGTTAAATATGGAGAACATAAGGCAAACTCACCTTATTGAACAGATTTTGCAGTTTTTGTCCATCAGTAAAAGCCAATCAACACCACCTACAGATGTGACGTGTTGGCTGAAGATAGAGGCTTCAACAAAAGAGAATAAATAAGCATGTGTGTACTTTCCAATCATTCAGTATGTTCTAACATAACAAGTTCATCTTAATCCCTCATGTCCTCCTTCCACATTTTCACTATTTGGGGGTCTGCAGTTGGACATTTCGCCCTCAGCAGACCGCAGAGGCAAACAGCTGAGCCAAATCCAACAGGCTGGGCTTTAAATTACTTTCAGATGACTGTTGGTCATTACTGTCGGTTTGAAATCTGGCCGACATCCTTCATGACGGCTCACTTTAATAAAATCTGATTTGTCTGATTGCTAGAGAAAATAGAATTAGCTAGAAAAATGTAGGAACACCAATCAGAGCACGAATACCCTCTGTGACACGAGAGTGGTGTGTGTGTGTGTGTGTGTGTGTGTGTGTGTGTGTGTGTGTGTGTGTGTGTGTGAGTAGAAGCGGTTCCTGGTGTGACTTGCTGGCAGACAGATTGTTAGAAGCTGCTCTGTGATTAAACCTGTTTTAATCTCAACAACAGACACACACACACACACACAGACACACACTACAGCACTCAGTAGTCCAACAACACCACAGATTTGAGGTTGTGAAATAAACAAACTCATGGGTTTAGGGCAGTGGAGTGGAGTAAAGTAAGCTAAACTGTGTGAAAGACATCATTTTGAAGCAGGTTTTTATGTAACATGACTTTAACTCTGAAGCTCCTGATGTGTTTATAAGAAATCGTTGGACAAGATGAACAACACAGGAACGATTTCTTTGATTTTTGGAGCCTTACAAGTATCAACTTTGACCTCTTGAACGCACCATACAGTCGCCACATTTGAACAAGTCCTTTCTCTGGGGAGCTTCAGCAAATGTCATTGCAGTCAGCCTGCTCCATTATGCAGCAGGCTATCTTGTGTGCAAGTAAAACATGTTGATGTGAGGGTGCTACTACAGAAACCGTCCTGTGATCACCAAAGTCAACAGGGATCGTCCTCTGGGCATTTAAAGATTGCCAAAAAAAGTTCATCCTCTGTTGAGCGTTAGGTAGCTAAGTAGAATACATGATCATCAGCGTAGATATATTTCTTACATACCGATACTGTGGCCTCAGCATGCTGACAGAGGTACTCTAAGTTCAGAAGATCATGATTAAGATCTTTAGGAGTCATCCTCTGGGGACCATGAATATTCAGAGCAAAAACAAATATGGCTGCCTGGCCAGTTGTTCAGATATTTTGCAATGGATAAAAGTTGTGGACAGAGTTTGTCAGATGAACAGACGCTTAGACATATAACACAGTGACAACACCCACTGCTGTTTTGAAGTCTTGGGTTTGGCATTAACACTGTCGCCATCTTGTTTTTTCAAGCCGGAAGTGACCAAATTTGGACATTTGGAAACTGTTTAGCGAGGTAATATATCAAGTGAGAAGTAGGGTCATTTTCTCATAAACTTACATACAGTGAGACATCAATTTAAAATCATGGGTTTACGACATGCATTTGCTTAACTTTTCAACCAAATTCAACAATACAAGTGGTATCAAGTTAAAGGACAGAGGGGTTGTCATTTGTGATTTGACATTGTTATCTCATCAACATCACTCATATAAGGGTATATTGTTACAGAATATGTCATTTTTAGAGTTTCTATTTCTGTAAGTAGACATACAACATTTATAGACGCATCAATCAAAGTATGCTTGTGACAATGTTTCTGGCTCTGGCATATGACGATCTTTGTTCTCTGATCAAACTTGTTGTCTTCAAGCTGAAACCAGGTTAAAGTCTCCCCGCAGGCTCAAATTCTTATTTTTTTGCCTTTGGGTATAGCCACTGGTGAGGATTTGGTTTAGGGGATGACGTGTACCGCTGAGTCACTGTGCCAATTTGAATGTCACATCTGAATAATTATAAAGTAGCTTAAAAATCAGAGGAACATTACACTTCTAAGCATGTTGCAAAGTTGAATTTGAGCAGCAGAGAGAAAATATGTCATGCTACTTTGTTTTTTTAGCTTCATGTCAAACGCGGTGGAGGCTCAAGTGCCATTATTCAGCATCAAACATGTGATGACTGAGATCCAAATGATAACATACATTCCTTGTGTCTCCTCGGGTTTCATCACGGAGGACCGAGCTGAATTTTATTTTTCAAAACACAAAAAAATCGACACTGCCACACTTGTGCATGAACTTCAACCACCCTTCAGCAACATCCGCCAGGATTATGAAGTCTTGTTGACTCGTTTCTGTGCTTTAGCCTTTGGTTCAGTAAAACTAGGTCAGACCTGTCTGCCAGTCACAAAACATCCCGGAGAATGACAACTGTATCTCTGCTCCTCCGTCACACTCACACACTCACTCACACACACACACACTCCCTAGCCTGCGGACAATGTAAAGATGTAATTACAGATATTCCTGGATGTTATTTATTCTTCATACCTCTGAAAGATGCCTTTGATAAATGATGCCATAAATAACTTTGTATAATCCTGAAGTGAGATTTGCATGCATAGCGCTCACAGTCGAGAGGAAAATTAAAAATATGACTAACAACTACCGGCATAAATCAAAAATGACAGGTATGAACAACTATAAACACAAATCTAAACTTAATTTACATCTTCTTGATCATGCTCAATACTCCTGTCACTTTCCATACATCAGTCTGTGTAGCCTCGACTGATTTATAATGATAGGCCAATCTTTCCCTTTAACGTCTGTGGAGAGCAAATCCATAGTCACCTTCGCGTCCCACGCATACCTGCCAACACTTCCAATTCCCATGGGCGTCTCCTTATGTGTGATTCCTGTCTCACTTTCTGTGAGGGATGGGAGGCTACCTGGCAACTCAATCTGGACATAGAGGTGAGCATACGCAAAGAATCCTGCCTGACGTTTGTTACCTCGTCCCTCCGCTTGCACACTCCCTCCACTCCATTCAATTTGCTGCTGAAGATGGATGAAGCGGCTGCCAAGAAGAAGAAATACGCTTTCAGATATCAGTCAACATGCGGCAAGACTTTACTCTGAGTGTTGTCCTTCATCATTTTACTGGCACTCTTGTGCTTTCTGAAGGGTCTCACACTCACTATTTGTGATATTAGTTGTAGATTTTGACTTTGGGTTGCTTTTTTGTATATTTTTTCAAATTGATTTTTACTGAAAATAGGACTAATATAAGGTCATTTTACTCTCACTTCTTGTAGTTATTCTATTCATCAGTGGGAAACTGATATCTGTGTGTGTGTGGGGGGGGTAGGAGAAGAGAAACTGGATAAGAAATGGAAAGTCCATTGACCCGGTCACTGCTTTCTCCATGATTTCACCCATTTGGTGCGGTTTCTGCTTATTCTTGGCTTCTGTCTCTTTCCCAGCACTATTTGCAACATCTTTATCAGACAAATTGTTGATTTAGCAAGAGTGCTATCAAAAAACAGTGCTTTCTCACAACAATGGTTTGCATATCTGCAGGCCAGAGCCTTCCGGTTTCCCCTTTTTGAATGATGAAGAGACGATACCACTATCCGGTGCTGTGGAGAGGTATTTTATCTCCACCCCACAGGTGCAGAACGTACAAGCTAGTGCTGTCAGTTGTGATCTTTGCGGCGAGTTCAGCAGCAGCTTTTTGGTCGAGACACAGGCGATGTGAGGCGGCCTTTGTTGTAGCTAGTTCTTTGATGTCAGTTTTGTGTGGCCGGGCCCTCAGGCAACAAAACTTCATGGCTAGGCTCAGGAAAACATCGCAAAATGTAATGGACATGGTTTAAAAGTCAACTCTGAGTCTTGGTTTCACAGAGAACATGAAGACCAGCCACCCCGGTGAAAGTGCTTTGCTTATTTGACCCATAGCCTCAACACTACTTGGACCTTTCTTGCTCTTTATGCTCTCGCTCTTTGTTCTCCACAGAACTAATTGGGAACAACTGACTTTGACGAATGCATTGCAGGCAATTTCATCGTCAAAAGTCCTGCTGTTGTGATTGAAGAGGCTGGGTTGGACTAAAAGGTCTGGTGTATTGGCAGACACATCATCATACTCCAAACACATCATCCACCATCTTATAGGGTGCTAACTTTGCTTTTAAGGTGAGGCAAAGAGAGTGACAGGGATGAAAAAGAAGAGAGGTGAAGAAGAAAAGGTGAGAAAAGGAAAAACGCAGGAATGATAGGCAGGAGACAGGAATAGACTGTGTGAAAAACAAGGTGCAGTTTGCACCTTAAGCGATTCAGCTGGGGAGGTATGGTAGAAACTTAAGAGGAAGAACAAAATGGTTGAAAGTACAAGACGGAAAGTCAAGACAAGCAGAGTAAAGAGTGTGAGACAGATGGCAAGAGGCAAAAACCAACAGAATGAATGAGAAAAGGACAAAGTGTGACACAGACAGAAACTGAGAAAGACATGCAGTCAGCAGCTGAATACCAGGAAGGGTGTGTACGCCCGCTAATGATGACCCTTCATTAACACACCCGTCGGCATTTCCCACAAGGCATTGTGTTTACACTTCCTGTTGCTGATAAAAGGGGAGGAGTAAGACGCCAGCCGCTGAAGACGGAAATGCACTTTTAAAAAATGCCCTTTTAGGGAAAATGCCCCCAGCGGATTTGTCATCACAGCAATAATCGTGTGCCTGTGTGTGACCGGTCGTAGGATGTTACTGTATATGTGTGAGTAAGATGTTGTCCTGTATGTGATGGCGAGGAAACGTCTGGCTGGATTCTGATTCAGCCTCTCTCCTAAAATGTCAGTGTTCTTTGTTTGATAAATATTATATCCCAGGATGGCTGCAGCCCCAATTAACCAAAACATTATCAATTATTAATCCAGTGAAACTAATATTGCGGAACCCTACCTGCTCAAGAGGACAAACACTCCAGCCACTGTTTTTACTTTTGTCGTTACCTCTTAGAAAAAGTGAGAACAAAAGATTATGACCGAATAGGCAGAATACATGTGGATAAGGTTCAGTTTTCAATTTCTTTGTTAAAGTAAGGAAAAGATCTTTCTTACAATACCTGTTGCTGTTGTCATGAACAAGGCTGGAGATGTCCTGGGGGCTCATTAAAAAAAATCCCTGGCTTTGTCACCACAAACATGGCAGGAAAGTGTCCCAAGGTCATCTTATAAGTATCGAGTGCTGTCACGCTTCAGAACGTTGATATGCCGTTATCGCTCGTCAAAAAGTACCCAGTGGTTGCTCACTGACAAATCTTGAAACAGTTCCCAACTACAGTCACTGTCTTGGCAACAATCTTGGCTGTAACTTCACCACAATCCCTCCCTAGACATGAAAGTTATATACATGTGATAAGAATGTGATATGACAGGGTTTGTAGATATGTCAGTATATTACGTATGACATGTTGGCTTGTAGAACCAGTAACTGCCAACATTTTATCCAGGGGAATGGAGAGAAGGGTCACTTAATACTGTATGTACATGCTTAGACGTTGTTTTCTTGTAATACTGACAAACTTATATAAATATAAGTCTCAGTCACGTTTAACCATTTAACCAATTTAACAACTTGTTTCAGTAAACGTTTGACAGCTCAATTCTCATTATGAGAACTTTAAAGTTGCGTATTTATCCAAATTTGAACTTAAAGCCTTAAAAAAATTGGATTCTTCAGTTTACTTAAAACATGATTTCCAAGCTCACATGAGGACCGCTATCCATGAAAGTCATTTAAGGACCCCTGTGTTTTTGGAAGCCACTACGTGAGAACACACATGTGCAGACAGAACAGGCTGTGATAGCTTTGATTGTCCAGAACATGTTGAGAGGAAGGATGTTGGGTGACGCGCCGTTAAAACTGCACAGTGAGGAGGACGCTGCAGGACACTGTCAGGAAGCATGTTGGGTCACAAACAGAAGCCATGTCTCACACTTCTGTTGATGCACTTAAATATAAGATTTATCAGTTTTATTTATGTGAGATTTAATCATTTACCAACACGATACAAGTTTAATGGAAGTTCAAAGGAGAAGCTTCTTTTCATTGCCCCTCTCTGTCCTCACATCCTAGTTTTCATGTTGTGTACGGTCTCGTTATTTTCTATAAAGGCGGTTGATGGCAACATAGCCAATTTTACTCTGTTGGATTTGGCCAGAATTTAGTTTAAACCTTTTAAATAGAGCAGTATTGAGTTCATGTCAAAGACATATGTGCCCCTGTAATTTCAGCTGGGAGATATAAAAATGGTGAGTGTGCCACTTACTCTGATAAGTAAACATAACTAACTCACAAAGTGTAAATAAAGGTACGCTCTTCCACACCTACTCTCCCTAATGAAAAGAAAAATATAACCATTCACTGTCTGAATACAGGTTTCTCTCCTTTATCGAACTAAGATGAACTTAACTGCCCCAGTAACCCAGCAAACTCAAACTACATTCAAACTCAAAATTAACTCAATAAAACTCACCAAAACGTGTTGGTTTGTCCTTCCACAATCACTTCAGGTTTGGTTGAATTAAATCCTCAATTCACTGACTATGATTTGAAATAATTCCAGCTCTAAAAGCCATTTTTGGCTGCTGCTAATGCCCAACTGCTGTGCTGTTTTGTCTTCCTGATCAAAACCACTGTAAATCGCCTCTGTACTTTATGGTAGAGCAGTATAGTGAGCAATTCTGGCCATTTCTTACAAATTTCACCTTGAGGGATTCACACTTTGCCCCTTTACATAGACTAGGCATCTACAGTAATCTAGTTAATTAATGTTTAATAGATTTATAAGGCTCAGAATATCTAATCAACATGGCAAAATTGACACTCTTGTTTGTGGCGGAGGCTGAATGGGATATCTGTTGTTATCTGTATGTTAGGTTCAGGGTTATGTTTCTGAAGTGCCGAGAATGATTGCAGGAAATAAATTAGATTGCGAACAAGCAAAAACATATGAGAGGCTCAGTGTGAACTGATGAAAGACATCAATTTGTCAAGTTAATTAAGTGTATACCAGCTGTGTGGCTTTGAATAAGAAAAATCCTTCACTGTAACTAAATGTGACATATAAACGAGTGCCAAAAGGTGCTTTTGAAGCTGCTGAGTAAGATCAAAGTGTTGAAGAAAAAGGCGGACAGTAACGAGTGAGATTATGGTATTAAATGGTGAAATAACGTCATCACTTTCTGTTTATTAGCAGAGATTTGGGGTCCACAAACTGAAAAGAACACCATACTATCTGTAACCATTCACACTTCTGTTCAAGTCCACAGTAAATTGCAATAAAGGACGATTCACTTCTGTTTAATTAATTATTGTCCCGAAAAGAAACCCAACAAAGAAAAAACACGAGGGGAAAAATATAAAACCCAAACAAAAGCATGTGAAGTAAAGGCCAAAAAGCACTGTTGAGTCTTTTGTTGAGCTGATTTGTGGGGAGCCGTGTGAAGAGGTCAGGGGAGGTCAGCAGAATACGAGATTAGGCCATTAGAGGGAGAAGACTTTGTGCCGGTATAATCCCCTCATCGTAATCTCTCTTTCTCCCTCCCTGCTGCTAATGGCTGGAAGACAATAAAATGCACTAATCTTTCCACTGGGATGGCACGCGGCTCTGCTGAGATATCTCCTGGAGTACAGAGCACATAGACTAAAATGTTTTGAAGATTATTTCCCTGGCATTTCTGCGTTATTAGATAGAGCCTATAGGGGGGAGACAGGAACCATGGGGGAGACAGAGAGGGTGAGACAGTCAGAAAGAAGTTTACCAGACTGCTGGTGTTTGCGTGCGTGTGTCTAATACATTTTATTTTGGTTAAATACTGCTAAAATGGCTCGCAGGCAGGCGCAAGTGATGCAAGGCAGTGAAATGTCTCCAAACTCGCAATCAGTCAAGAGCCTTGAACCAGATGAGATGCCAGTTTGGTTTGAATTTGAATGGAAATTCCTCCAAATTTTTGCCTTCAACAGGAGTGAAACCCTCGCCTGAGGACAATTTAATCTGTCTTTATCGAGGAAATCGATACTGCGAGTTGTTTGCGTGTTCCATCGCGCAGTGCATCAGTGATGTTCATGATGTAACGAACAGCACTGATGTAGTGAGAAACTATCCTTCACGTAGAGAAGAAGTGAGGCAGCCTTTGCAGTCAACTGTGCATGAATCCATGGCTGGTTTGAAACATATTTCAGCTCATCATTGTTCAAATAGTCTCGTACAGACTTTCATGTTCTCCAGAGGAACGTCATTTTGACTTTTCTGATCACCTGACTTTTCCCGCAAAGTGGCTGGAAGGTTAAATTTTTGGGGTTTTGAGTGTCAAGTGTTTTCTCCTTGATAGCTGTTGGCTGGATTACCATTACATTTCTGTTGGTGATGTGTGATGATTCGTGATGATTGTGTTGAATCTCTACGTATCTTGATGTCCAACTATCAGTTTTACGTTATTACAAGGCTGTGCTTATGCTCCGGTCAATCTGAGGCACAAAAATCCTTTTTCAGGCTTAAAACATCAGCTTTAAAATGTCTTAACATCGTGTTGAATCTATCCCGTGGTGTCACCCTTACAAATGTTGAAACACTGCCTCAAACAGTGGTTGCTGCCCTGGACATTGACTGCTCATATACGTGTGTTCTTGATGTTACAGACTACGAATTGCAGAAATATTGACATGTATGACGTAAAATGACGGCACATTATTCTGAAGAATGGAATAGATCTTTGTGTGTTGTGCTGGGCCCCTCGTGCAAACTCCACTTTTAAGTTCTGTCGGAACCATCGCATTTGACTTAAAAAATAGCGTTCAAAGCTGACCCAATATTCCTGTTATTCAAGAAATGGTATCAGCAACAAAGCCCTCTCTGTTCTGTACCCAAACCCTCTCTTTTCCCCTCATTTTCATGTGCTGTATTGAAGGAGGAAAAAAGGAAATACCAATCAAAAATGTAAAATGTCAACCAGTCCCTTTATGGTAAATGCCCTTTTTCTAATGGCTGATAAAGACAGACATCCTAAGTGGTTTTAATGTCAGCTCCTCTCTCTGTCTCTGTCTTCGCTCCTCTGTCTGTCTGTCTCGTTCTGTTTCTGTCTCTCTCTCTCATGCGGCACCAGTGGGTCAGGACCTAAAATGGGTCACAGGCCTATGTTTAATGGATCCCCACACGGCCACAGTAGTGAAATTCCTCAGCCCAGGTCCCATGATGAGAGGCTAAATGTTTCATTTGGGTCCCAGGCTGAAAAGGTTTAAGAGCCCTGGTCCTAAATGATAGCTAGACCTCGAGCTCAGCGGCGGCCTGTAAGGGGACGGCGAGTCCTTGGCCTTCACTCTGAGTCACACCCTGGCACAGCGAAGGGGTCTGTCCACGGCTGATAAGTGGTTTTAATGTGATCTCCTCTCTCCTTCTTTTGCTCCCTCTCTCATTCCCACTCCCTCCATATTCATCTCGGACTCGCCTCATCCCTCTCTCTCAACCTTATTCATGCTTTTTACCCCTCTCCCTCCCCTCATTCCCCTCATTCCTCCTTCATTTCTCTCCCAGATGATGGCTCTGGTCCAGCTGTTGACTATGGGGCTTATGGCCACTGTAGCCTGGTGTGTTTTACCTGCTGTCGCTGAGGATTCGGGCCTTCCTGTGCTGGAAGCAGAGAAGCTAGGCCCTGTTGACATTGTGAAGAAGGAGACTCATCCTGTCCTGATCAGGCAGAAGAGACATTGGATATGGAACTCTCTCTACGTTGAGGAAGAGAAACCGGCGCCAATCCCCTACAAGATAGGACAGGTAAGTTAACATCATGAACGCAAGAATCCTCCTTAAGTCTCTGGTCTAATTCCTGAGTCCGGCTTACACGGTTTAGTCTTTAAATGCTCAGTAATCTACTTGCCATGGCTGTCTGAAGGGAAGGCACATGTATATTTTTGTCACTTTCATTCAGTTTGATGTTGTTTCATGCCAAGAATCTGGGGCATTAACATGTTGCTAACCAGCTCTTTGATGAATATCTGAGCGCTTCTGCTAGAATACTTATTTGTGGAGATTTGCTGGTTGGTTGTTGATTTGAGTCCTCGCTCCAGTCAGCTGTATTCATTTTTCTTTTTTCTCTCACAGTTGAAGTCGAGCCAGTCACTGGAGGTGAAGAGTTTTGAAATCGAAGGTGAAGGAGCAAACTCCATCTTCAGGGTGGATGAGAAAGGAGACCTGTTCGTCACCAGATCTCTGGACAGGGAGGAGAAGAGCTCGTACCATTTGACTGCCAGGATGTACGATGGGAACAAGAAGTTGATCGAGGATTCTGGAGACTTTGTCGTCCAGGTGACCGATATCAACGACAACACGCCTGTTTTCCCCATAGCGTATAATGGATCTATTATGGAGAGGTCAGCAATAGGTGAGTTGGGTGGACTTATCTGAAAAAGATCAACTTCAGGTTGAAAAGTTTTCGTTTTTCAAGGTGCGATTGAATGAGGCGAATCAAATTAGGTTTATTTGTAGAACTCTTTGTTATATTCACAATCTGATATCATCAAGTTGCTGTCGTTCCTGAAACATCGTAATTAAAGTTACACCAGGACCATCACTGCAACTGCAATCATGTTTTTAAAACATATACATATACATACACATATATGGAAGAGAAACGTATCGTAAGCCTAATCCAAAGGGCATCTTTTAACCCAAACATGTTTTCCTAACCCTGACCCTGAATGTCTTTTGACTTAACTAGAAACAACGCCAACCAATGATTACTTACATGGCGTTCTGCATTATGCATTTCAAACCGGCGGAACCTCTATGAGAAAACACACATGCTAAAAACATGAATAACAGCGTTTCCATGACTATAAATGAAGCAAATTCTTCGTGTCCAAAGTTTCCGTCGCTACATGTGTTTGACATTTACTACTCAGTGGTACTTTAGATTAAAAATAGACTGGACGTTTTTGAAAGGCTGGCAAAAATGAAACATAATGTCAACACCTGTCACAATCATTAGCACACCCCTCTGTGAAAAAAGCCACATTGCTGACTTAAATAACACAGTTCTAGCACATAATCACAATGCATTAATCAGTCAGACAGCCATGATGTTCAATATGAATCCAGCTGCTGAAACCACTTAACGCTGCAGCATGATGTGTTATTAATGATACACGTTCTCTGTAACATTTATGTTTTTCCAGGAACAAAAGTAATTCAGGTGACTGCAACCGATAGGGATGACGCCACCACTGCTAACGGAGAGCTCAGGTACTCTTTGATCCAAGACCTCTCTGCCTTCCAAATCGACAGCTTGTCAGGTGAGCTCACTGCACTGACGTCCAGCATGATTTCATCCTACAGCAACATTGTCTTTTGTCTTCCTTAACAAGTTAATGGAGGCGAGGTGTGGATGGCTGTTGTATTCTGGAATATGAGTCCGAGCTGACCGCAGAGATAACACGCTTCTGTCTTACTGTCTCTCTGCAGGTGTGATCAGCTGCAAGATAAGAAATCTGGACCGTGAGACCAAGAGTCAGTATGTGGTGGTGGTCAAAGCTCAGGACATGAGAGGAATAGCCTCTGGCAGCACATCCACCACCTCTGTCACCATCACCATCACTGACACCAACGACAACATCGCTTCCTTCACCCGGAGTAAGAACAGAGCGCTAGAGCTATACGACAAATTGTGGTTACGATTAAATGATGTGCAACAAGTTTCTCTCCTGGTCAGATTACAATCATAACATGTTCTTTTCTTGACCTACGCTGTCACTGTCTCTTCGATCTGCAGGGATGTACGAGATGCACGTTCCCGAGGACCACAGTGTGACTGAGAAGTTAGGCACTCTGGAGTTGGAGGACAGAGATCAGATTCAGAACAAAGAACCCCTCTTCACAATCCCAAACGACATTGCCCAAATGTTTGCTATTGAACGCAGCCCTAACAAGGACGGCAACCTCATGCTCAAAAAGGTAGGAGGCTCTCACGGCAACGAATGAGTAGACGATCTCAAGGCTAGCGCTTGTTTGAAGCCGTGTTTGTTTCTTTTGGTGTGGTAAAGTTGATTTTTTTTTAGTTCGGATACTTACGGACATTTAACCTCTCTGCCTTTAGTGAATGTGCGCCATGATTGCTGTCCACAATTTGTGATAGAGTTGAGCAGAGCTTTACAATCGTTTCTCTGTCCAACACACTCCCACAGAGTGGATGAGCGGCTCAAGTACCTTTTCATTTTACCTCTTTGAAAAGCGTGACGGCTTCATGTCTGTATTGGATAGTACTTTGCAGCAGAGAACACTCAGTTGATGTGGTTGTTCACTGGCAAGTATGAATCCACACACCACATTTATACCCTGAAATTATAGATTATTAGGCCTTGTGCGTTTCTTTTCTTCAATACTTTATCATGTTTGCATTCATACTACTGTTCTCCCACTTTAAGTGGCAAAAATGGGACATCAGCCACTTATATACTACTACTAATGTACTCTAGATTAACACTGAACCATTTTTTTGTCCAGTTTGTTGCCCTAATTCAAGTTTTCGAATTCATTGAGCCACAGTCTCTCCAAGTACCCACTTCAGTACGGGTTGCTCAGTTTAATTTAAAATTAAATGAAAGTGGTTGAGGTAGTGCAACCTAATTGCCAGAATAGATATAAAGGAACCTTTCTGCAAATCATTGATATGTTGATACTTTTGTTGACCTATTTTTTCATGTACCTGACCACCGTTTAAGGCTGTGAAACGATTTTTTTTTGGCTTAAAATACCTGATCTGGCCCCCAAATGGTCACATTAAAAACACCAGACAGGAAACCGGCCCATGGTCTCCTCGAAAGTATCCAATTGGTTTCACACTTACAAATCAATCAACTTCTTCTCAACTGACATTCCATCACGATAGCTCCACCCTGCCGATGTGAAAGTCAGGTCATAATCATGTAATGTCAACAGGAAATCAACAGGAAATGGCAATTTTTGAGCTAATGTCAGCATGGTACATATCTCGCATGCACACATTTGAACGTAGCAGTTATTCTGGTAGTTGTATACTCTCACTCCCCACAAATTGTGCCAACAATTACATGGAAAAATTAAAATTCCAAAGTCAAATGTGAGATTTTCTGAAGGACAATGATGCCCAACATGGCATTTAAACCCTAAACTCTCGGCCTCCTTCTGGTTCGGGAGAACTATTTCTGCCTGCAGGAACTCTGGCAGGTTTTTACTTGACTGGATTGTGCTCTTCTGATAAAGTATTTAGGACATCACAGAGCTGAAAATGTATTCTAATGAAATGAGCTCTGTAATAGCTTGTACTCACGCTGGCCTGGAATCGAATCGCACCACAATCTTCTCCCCTCAGCTCTGCAGCCCTTCTCATCTTTCTCACCGGCTGTGTTTACATGTACAGAGTAAGCCAGCTATCAGCCACACTGCGGTTAAGGTCTTATTCTTGTTAAGCTGTTTACACACGCCTTTGATAGCCTGCGACTGAGTATCCCTGTTTCCATGAATAATCCAGTTAACAGAATATGTCTACCTGTGGTGTCCCATCCACAGATAAAACAGTCCGCCAGAAACAACATTTAAGTGAACAGGTTATTTCTAATACAGGGGGAAGAAACGATAAGAAGAAATGTGACAGTAAGCAGAGCTCGTTGCTGTGTACTTGTTGACATGAAAATGTATCTGTAACGCTACGCAAGTCTCAATTTGTGCGGATGTATTTCGGTGCATGGTGCGTTTTAACGTGGAGGAAGAAGTTGGCATTTGAATGTGTCTCTTAAATCCAGAGTATGAGCTTAACCAGGTTGTTTCCACCGGGTTGTTACATTTAGAAGCCTTTTTACACCTGCTGTCCTCGGTGAACAGGTGTAAATGCTCGGAGGATGGAGATAGCGAAACGCATTCGAGCGTGTAAAAAATAAAGTGCAAATGCAAAGTGTTCCTCGCTCTAAAAGACAGGTGCGAGACACGTGAAAATTCCTCCGAGGATGAAGCCAACTATGGAAACAACTAAACCTCATAAGGTTGGACTGTGGCGTCGAACAATTTACTTCGTTCAGCGAGAAAACTGAGAAATTTAGCTTTTCCAGCTGCATAAGATTTAGACTGTATGCACACGAGGTGAATGTTGCCTTTTTGATTGTTGTTTAATCATTAATTTGTTATAAACAGTTTGTGAAACCAACCTTTCATACAGGGATCTTATTTGCCAATGTTTCGCATATCACATACTTATGTTGTTGTTTTGGACTGAATTCCCTTTCACCTCTCTCTGGGATCTTCAGGCTCTCGACTACGAGACGAAGAGCACCTACACTTTCACCGTCCAGGTGCGAGAAGACTTACGAAACCTGCACTTTCCTGCTGACAACACGAACAGCGCTGTCACCAATGCCCAGGTAAATATCTGACAGGACATCAGGACATCGACTGCTTTTCATTCAATTTCTATTAAAACGGGAAAGAAGGAAATATACTGGACCACAGCCGCGTGCAACATAACGCAACTGAACAGTCAATGATTTGGAAACTGAGCTTTATTTGATTGGAAATATCAGATTAATTATTAACTTATATGTCTTTCATGCCTCAGTCAGTCATGAAATCCTTAGTTATACAGTGAAGCCACATATTATTTTTTTTCACAGTCTAGTAACAGCATACTAGTTATTCTACGCTATTATTTAGTAATTTGCTGCTTAATTTGTAGATTTGTTTCTTGTTTTTCAGCCTCCAGATCCCTAAAGATTTGCAGATAATTTGCTCCAGCCAGCCTGATACCAAATAATTTGATCTAAAAAGCAGCTATTTTCTCTTATTTCAAACTTTTATACACTCACCAGACTCTAAGATGCTTATTCCAACATTTCTCCTCAAATACAGTCTTGCAGCATGGACATATAATTCTCTAGAATTAACTCAGTTCCTTCTCAAATTCAGTGTTTATCTCTTATTTTCCTTTATCGGCTGTAGATATGATATATTCCTGAGCAGAGGAGTAGGGTCTTAGCTAACAGGTCTGAGTCACGATAAGACTTAACGTTGACCAAATGTGCACAAAGCTGACTTTCAACTGTCATGGACGGTTTTAAACTGACAGGTAGTCATCAAGGTGCTTGATGTGGACGAGCCACCGGTCTTCTCCCAGGAAGTCTACACTTTCTCTGTGGTGGAAGAAAGCATCGTGAGCAACATCGGACGAGTCACAGCCAAAGATCCCGACGCAGCCAACAAGCAGATACGGTACGATATTGTGCAAACGTCTACAGAGAGCAAATAATGTCACTGCCTGAGCCCGTACACTGATCTCCTCCTCTCTCTCTCTTCAGGTACTCCATCTTAGACAAGGACTGTCCCATCGCTATAAACCCGTTCTCAGGCCAGCTGTCCACCCTGAGGATGCTGGACCGAGAGCTGGAGGCCACGCACGTGTTTCAAGTTAGAGCTCAGGAGGAGCCAAGTGGTACGTCACACATTCATTTATTCATCCTGTTTCCTTTCAACAATAGAACCTCAGATAAAGAATTAAAGCCATGTGTGTTCCCAAACAATGCTTACAGGGAGGGAGTTAGGGAGGCCAAAAAGACGGTGTGTTCTCACCGAGCAGCTCTTCTGGATTTATTGAGGGATGGGAGTGTAACACGTTAACAGGGATTTTTTACAGATTGAATATATTGCCTCAACACCTGGTCGACCCACACGGGAAAAAGAGAGCAAGCAGGAAAATCACATTAGTGGCTGTCTTTGTTCACTTGCAGCTTCCAAACCAAACTATATATTTTTAGGCTTGCGGTGAATGAAATCCAATGATCTATTTTCGTGGCTTGTCACGATGTTTAAGGAGCACAATGGTCCCCAGAGCTTGACAAGGTCCCTGATATACAGTACATGCACTGTACTAAAGATAGTTTCAGAAATCTCAGTACAAGAGAGCCACGCATTTTATCAAAAAAGATGCATATTCAAAAACAGCATCACTGATGTAGAATAAATGTTAAAGCTGCTTTGATGTGACGAAAAAAAAAGCTGCCAAACAAAAAGCTCACGAATAGAAATCCTTTCAGTCACTTGACCTTAATCAGCTCCATCAAAGACAGAGACGCACGCAGCTCATCAGCATTGTGGCAGAGCGGTCGCATCTCTTCATTAAGGTAAAGACAAACAAGCCCGAACCGAGCCGTACGAGACGAAAGAGAAGATAAAACTTAAGCAAAGAGAAAGCTTCAAAAGAGCTCGGAGACATTGTAAAAATGATTTTGCATCGTGTGACTTATGTGGGATTTTTGAATATTTGCGAAAAAGTAACAAGTGAGTGAGAACGTGGGAAGTAAAAATACACAAATGTATTTCCTCTGTGTGTTTTGCAATCTTCGTCTGTTGTCACATATTGAGTCTGACGTGCATTAAATAAGATCATAAGAGCTGCATGTACGGATGTTTTTGATCCCTCCCACATACATCTGCACTGAGACTCCCTGTGGACGGCTCACTGAAACGTCTTGTGCATTTCTTTTCATTGTTCCCATTGTCAGAACGCTGTGAGATAGTTAAGACAACTGTTTTACAAAATAAGCCTCTGAAACAAACACAGTACAGTTAAACATTCTCTGTTGTCTCTCCCCTGCAGGTTTAGAGTCTTTTGTGAAGGTTAACATTACAGTTCAGGACATCAACGATAACAAGCCTGAACTGGCTGTGGATGAGATCTTCCTCTGTGAGAACGACGTCACTGATACAGTAAGATAAACTCAGTACTTCTATATACAGTACAATACAATGCTTTAAACTGCATTTTAGTGATTGAGCTCACACAAATAAAATGCATGCTGCATACATCTAGACAAAAACAAAGTTTGTGTCCTCTAACTTGTCCTTTTAAATCCCTCCTCAGGTGATCGGAACACTGAGAGCCACAGATAAAGACGACCAGCCTGCCACTTTTCGTTTCAGCCTGGCCAGCGAGAGCTCCAACTTCTCCATCAGAGACCACGGCGGTAAGTCTTTGTGTGCTCCGAGCATATTTACCTTTCTTCCAGTGCTTGTTGCTCTAAACGGTCCTCAGAGGAAAAGCACTGGCCTCTGCACTTGTTGCTATGCAACGACCGAAACTCCATTTGAGGCACAGTGCTTTGTTGCTGAAAGTTGAAATTATTTTAACTTCTCAAAGCGTGCTTTGGCTCTTCCAGCCAGACGGGGGATTTAGAAAGCCTGTCTGGGACCATAAGTGTTGTCTAGAATGCACAACAGCAAATATTGAAAATAATGAGAGCAAGTGGCTCGGTGGACTTGCAGATGGCTCTCTATGTATTCTAAACTCATCCCAGCTCAGGATGTTCAAGGAGCTCGTCACACACAGCGCTACTGTGCTGCTGATTGTTTTACAGGGAGGTGATGGAAAAATGCACCAAGAAGTTAAATTATCAGGGATATGCACAAAGCACGCACATTTTAATTGCTTGTTTATTAGGACTGAACAATATGTCGAGAAATAAATGTTGTATGTACGGTATAAATGCATGAAGATGGCACTCAGGAATATATGTTTTAATGCGTTGACTCGATCGTCTTGTCTGGCAGTAGACAAACTCATTAAAAGATAGATTCCACAATGTGACTATCCAGGGTTAATCCTCTACATCCACTGTGTTTGTTTGTACATGCAGCCAGTAACTACTGTACAGTCAGCAGCTAGCAGCTCTGTGAGGCTATAGTGCACTCACCCACTGTGCTTTGATCTAAATGCTAATGTCAGCATGCTAACATGCGCTCAGTTATAATGCAAAAATGTTTGCACCATTAATTACAATATTCTTATATTGTATCACTGGAGGAAAAGTCTAGGAATACCATAGTCGATGTCATGTCTGAATAATTGAGCTGAATAATGGATTTCGACCTGCTCTGGGTGGTGAAAAGTCTCAGCAAACCATCATCATGATTCATCCTCTGGGCACCATGAGATCTGTGCCGGATAACAACTGAATAAATGTAAATATTTAATCGATCTGACGGACAGACTGTTAACTGATATTCATATTTTTGTATAATTAAATACACAGCAGTGTGGTTTTAAAAGACTTCTGAGCAACCGGCTCAGTTATTATATATATTTCGACTGACCCACTTGTATTCTTTTTTTTTTTCCACACAGCTGACTGCTGCTATCTCCATCTCTTATTATCATTAAAAGATTATTCTAAATTCAAAGCAGCATCTGTAGCCAGTAGATCCGGTGCCGTCCGGGAGCAAAAGATATGTGGAAATAATTGTGCAAGTTAAAAAATGTCAGCTTAAATAAACAGACTGTGACACAGAGGATGGTGTGGAGAAAAAAAATAAAAAACTAGACGGAGACATTTCCTTTGATCCAGACATTGATATTTAGGCAAAGGTTGGTGCTCTGTTACATCAGATTTTCCAAAAGCCTATTTGGGTTATTCGACTAAGGACACAAAATGGCACAAGTAAAACAGTTTTCATCATTTTTGATCATTGCACGGCCATAGAATACATGAAAGACAGAGGAGAAGTGTTACCGACTGTTCTAGTCAAATATTAAAAGTCAGAATAGATGGAAGCCTGAGGTGGTCAGATGAAAGATTTAGGTGAGGTGTTGCTGTTTAATTTAAGTGGAACTTGAAACATACTAAAGGGAAGATAAACAGAGCGGGGGGAGAAAGAAAAAAGAAAAAAAAGGGGCAACTTGCCTCATCCATTTCCTCTCTGCTCGTGCCTGGAGGGGGCTGACATGTTGAACTGATGGAGAAGAGGAAGGAGGAAGATGGGAGCGAGCGAAAAGGAAAGACAGATGAGGCAGAGGTGGAGGGAAAAACATGAAAGGAGGCCGAGAGGAAAGAGATCGGGATTAAGGGAGACGGTTAATATTAAAGTGAGACCGTGTTAAAATGAAGAGTGGGGGGTGAGTGTGAAAGGAGAAGGGATAATAAACAGGAGGGGGAAAAAGCAGAAAAGGAGACAGAAATGTGAATGAATGGAGAAGAATGAAGGTGAGAGTAAGGAGAAAAGAGGAGGAAGATGACAGAGGAGAAAAGGGGAGGAGAGAGGAGAAAAAAATGAGGGTAGAAGAGAAAATAGGCCAAACATGAGAGAGAGAAAGAGAGAGAGAGAGAGAGAGAGGAGGAATAAAATGAAAGAAATAAGAGAAAGACGAGCAGACCAGATGATGACATGGTAGAGGAAGGAAAGATGGCATCAGAAACATTAATGTTTAAATCACAGGTTGGAGAGAAAGAAGTAGGAAATCTGAGAGCCGGGAAAGATTTTTAAGGAAGCCGGTCGGTGGAAGAGGAGAAAAGGCAGCGACAGGAGAGGAGGTGGATAGTTGTTTCGTAAGTGCTGGTTGTCAGTGTGAACCTCAGCCTCCCCCTGTGGCTCAGCGCTGTGGTCACCCAAAAATCATCTGACAGCACCTCACATCACTTAACACACAACAACTCCGGCTCTGCTTACACACACACACACACACACACACACACACACTCATGCAACAAGAGCTGCAAAGTGAGGGCTTTTAAAATATTCATCAACTACCAGCTCTTTAAAACTTGCAAAAAAAAAAAAGAAACACAAAACAAGCATGCTTTCATTACGGGATCCAGGAACACACACACACACACACACACACATCTGCACACATCTGCACACACACACTCCAACAGTCAGTGTAGCCGCACAGTGAAGTGACAGGACTCGGTGTTCAGACCAGGCGCTAACACGAAGCTTGCTGCATTAATACCAGACAGACAAGAGAGAGGAGGAGGAGGAGGAGGAGGAGAAAAGGAAAAAAAACAAAGAGATGAAGAAGGGGGGGAAAGGACTAATGAGATACAGGAGGAGACAGAAGGAGAGAACAAAAGAAATATAGAGGGGGACAGTGAGAAAATCCAGAGAAATCCAGAGAGACGAGAAGGAGATGAATTCAAACAACGCAGTAGCA
>CAEMYA010002116.1:10594679-10608587 GCA_903131615.1 Diplodus sargus | reverse complement strand
TGATTGTGACTGACTATAGCGCCCGTATTGTAGCCGGTGAGCTCAGCCCTTGTGAGGGAGTCCTTGGTTGCAGCTGAATAGTCTTTTATTCGCGAAGGACGGTTGTGAAGTAACCCGGAGCGTATTTTTGAACTTTAAACAGAACAGAAATGTTCCTCAGCGAGCGCTGACATCTAGTTGTCAGATGTCTCTAAATCAGGGTTCTCAAACATTTTTCATGCCAAGCAAGGATAGAGATGAGGAGCAAGGCCACAACACTGAATACAATTATACTGTGTGATGGAGTGCGCTTATAATTGTTATAATTGTTAACAGTTAGACACGTGTCATTACACCGATGAACCCTTTTGCTGCACAACGTACCGTTAGCATCTGCAATGTGCAAAAGTCTTCCTGCAAGAAAACCTTAACTGTTTTGTGTAGTTGCTGCGTAGTGATTTAATGCAACATAGGTCAGCTTGCGTGCATAATTACATGAGAAAACGTGGTTAGCCTAACATCAATGTGTGAAATATTTAAAGAACATACAATATCAACAGTAATTTGGCCACCACCCACCTGAGGAGTCTAAATTCTAAGAAAAGGTGCTTCAGTCCTCGTTATCTCCTCTAGTATTTCAAAATAAAAGGAGATAATGTCCCTTAACATGCATTAATGTAATTGAAGTCATTTTCTCTCAGCGCCGCTGTCTTTTCCCTGATATCTTTCCTTGACATCCGGTTGTTTTCCCCTTGAGGTCAAGAAAAAAATGTTTAGGAAAAGACATAGGATGTAATTATTCAGACTGTTTGGACCACAGCCCTTTGTTGTCACTGAGCGTCTAGAACCGCTGTGTTCTGAAGGAGAAGCACTACTTACTGGTGTTGTGTGGGCTTTTTGTCAAATGGAGGATGGATGAAAAGGTTTTTTTTTTCGTTCAAATTCAAGATAAATGACCTCCATCGCTCGCTTTTACTGTATAATCCACAAAACACACTGCCGTCTGTAAAAGTTCCATTTTTATGTTAAAATGTTTCAACAGAACTGCACAAATCTGCATAAAGAAAGCTCGTCCTTTCCAAAAGAAGGTCTTTCATATATAATATAATGCCACTGAAGGATGGAACAGATTGAAATAAGGAAAAAAAACCTTAAACAACTCTCAGGGAGATGAAATCATTGAGCCAAGAGCTTTACTGTACCTCCTTTCATATCATTTGTATTCTGAGTGTAAATGTCAGCAACAGGCAGGTTGTTTTTATTTAAAGCTGCTGTATAACCAGAGCCGTGCTGCGTCTGTCTTTGTCTGACAGAGGGGGTCTAGGCATGCTCGAGTGTTCACAAGGGTCTTTCCTGCCATTGTGTTCCTTGAAATTCCTCCAACGGTGGGATATTGTGGAAAAATTGCTCTCCCCATCGTCTCAGCAGGAAACTTCTGCCTGCCGAGGATTTGACTAATGACCGTGTTGTTGGTCCGGTCTGCGGAGGAGACATTGTTCTGCTCCGCTCAACGCGCTTCGATCCTCGTTTTATTTCTACTCTTTTGTTTCTGTGCTCTCAGACTTTAAGCTTATTGTGTATTGTGACCCTGACAACCTTTCTGTGCATCAATTCACCGCATTGCATTCGAATTATAAAAAGGCTGTGTTAGCTTTGGACAGACATCTCAAATCACAAAGAGAGAGAGAGAGAGCAGCGTGATGATGCATTTATCTGAGCATTTACAAATTTGTGGGCCCCTCGTGAAGGATGCCACAATATCCGGTGCTGCCATTATCTGTAATCCTAAATGATTCAAATCCTAAACGCACCAAAGTGACAGATAATCACAAATTATCTGACTGCCTTTATGTTACGACGCCTTGTTCTCGTATCTTGTTTTATCTGTGGAGCAGGCGCTCGCTTTATAAATAGACTTTAAAGACTCTATACACGCCGAGCAGGTGAACATTCGATCCGGTTTAGCGAGATGAAGTGATGAGTCAGACAAATTAGACTCGGATTTTGCCGACAGGAAAGGTAAATTTGTGTTGTGAAGGTGGTTGTCATGTTTTGTGCGCTCGCTGGTGTGTATTTATACGTTGCTTTCTTCTTCAGACAGCACAGCCGACGTCATTGTGAAAATGGGGCCGTTCAGCCTGGATGACCCCAAAGACTACAGCGTGGACGTCCGCATCGACGACGGAGGACGACCCGTCCAGACCAGCATCACCAAACTGGCAATCAAGGTCTGTGTGTGTGTGTGTGTTGTCAAGATTGTGTCAGCACACAGATAAACTGCAAAATCTGTTTTTTTAATATTCATAAATTTCATCAAACCAGTGTTTCATAGAATAATACTCAGGGGATCTAATCACACGCAGTGTCTAACGTCCTGACTGACTCATTGTTTGTGCTGCTGCCTGTTGTAGTCGTGTCGGTGTGATGCCAGGCGGATTCCTACGCAGTGCAAAGCCGGAGCTCGGAGGATGGGAGTGAGTGTTCACGCCCTGATAGCGATCCTGCTCTGCATACTGACCATACTGGGTAAGCTCAGGTTTTGTCTTTCTTTGTTTCTATCCTTCTTCTTCGTCCTCGGTGGAAAACGCTCATAACGTTGTTCTGCTCAGCACTTTTCTGAGATCATCTGTTTCTTAAAAGTGTCCCACAAACTTTTCCTACTGTGAGAATATAATCATTATCAAGAGGAACTTAAAGATCAAAAGACTACAACATGGGGAAAAAAATCCAGTGATGTGAAGTTGGAAACAAGCTCCTCATCTCTGCTTGATGTCAAGGCTCAAATCTACACTAGCCGCTACTAGCATAACACCCACAAATCAAACAAAAACTGCATTGTGGGTAATACAAGAGCTCAGTTTTGGCAAGGAATAAGAATGCATAAAATTTACTTGTTGCTCTGCTGTTCTGAACCACCTATAATGAGTGCGACGTCTCTGTGGAGCAGGGTGAGATGAGGGCATATTTCTTTTTGTCGACATCTGCAACCTCTCTGCTAGATGCCACTAAATCCCACACACTGGTCTTTTAATAGCAGCTGACAATCAATTTTGCTGACCCTGAGTGAAACGAACATTTGCTTATGGTGCTTTTAGTCGTAAGCTGCTCTTTGTGTTTTAAAGACATTATTTCCAGTTTATCGTGCGGACATTTGATCCGGAAGTCTGGGACTTAGAAAACATCCTCTGACTTTCTCTTGTTTTTCGTAGTTGGAAGGAGGAAATCTGTTGAAAGTAAACAAATGAGAATCACAATCAAGCACAAGTTTTATTCCAAACAAGCAGAAAAATAAAAAAAAATGCACCTTCTTCCTGCGTGGCTCTGGGTTTGTTTACGGTTTATCAAGCGTCGGTGACATTCTTCCTTGTTTCTATCATGAATAGAGAGCAGGAGAGAGAAAAAAAAAACATTCATGAAAAACTGCGTACTTTAAGTCTTGGTTGTTTTACAGTTTGTCAGCAAACAGGTGTGAAAGGTCTCTTAAAACCCACACAGTTTTTATTCCGAGACATATTCATAGAGATAGCATCAATGATGCACAGCGCCAGCGCTGAGTGATTGGGCCATGTGCAGAGATTCACTTGCCCTTGCTTTGCGATAAATAAGGTTTGTGTTATGTGGGGAGCAGTTCCCCTCCCTTTGTTGTTGGTTTTATGAATAATGCAGCGGCGGATGTGGAAATAATGCCTGCGGTTGTGTGAGCTCAGTATTCTCTTTGATACCTTCGCCCCCCCTGCTCTTTTATTTCTGGGGGAAAAGAGACACTTGTCATGCTGGATGAGAGACACGGCGGGGAGATAGTTGGCCAAACAAGAGGGATCTGAGATTGAGGAGTGCTGAGGAAGAGAAAGGCAAAGAGAAGAAGGAGAAGTTAAAGATTAAGAGGGATGGAGGCAGCGTGACAGATGGGGGGGAAAAAAACAAACTTATATCTGGATACGGGAGGTGGAGAGAGGTGAGCAGGGAGACAGACGAGAGGCGAGTGAGACGGCGAGCTGAGGTGGGGTGAGACTGACAGAGCGAGACAGAAAGAGGTTAACGACGAGAGATGCCGAAGAGGAGAATTGTGGGAAAAGCGGCAGAAGAATAGGACTGGTAATGAGGAGAGTTTATCAGCTCTTTAGGTGCCGTCTGCTTATCAAACACCACCAAACACTCAACCTATTAACTATTAATACACTCCTTCACTATCGGGCCATTCCCTTCGTTTTTTTTTCTTCCTTCATCTCTCTCTTCCTCTTTCTCTTTCCCTCTGGGTCTCTCCGTCTCTCTCTCTCCCTCTCTGCCGCCCTCTCCTCCCCTCGCTGTTTTCTCTTTATCAAACACCCCCAACGCAGGCCAGATTAACTATTTAATGCACTTGTCATTATCTGCCAGGGCCCCAAAGCAATTTACCGCGGCTCCCCATTCACCGACGCATTTTCTCACAAGAAGTCTGGGTTTGACACACGAAAAGAGAAATTTTCTCAGTCTTTTTTTTTTTTTTGTACAAAGAAAGGGCTTCTTCTTCTTTTTTTTTTCTTTCTCTCCCCCCCTCCTCTTTTCTTGTCGCTCTAAGTCTGATATCTCCAGAGCTTATTAAACTGCAGAGCATGTGTTGTAAAAGATTAATCTGTTGGTTTCCCAGGCAAACTTAAATTAGTCCCGCTCGCCCTCGACTAAAAGGCATGGCTAATGCTGCCCGTCCGCCGAGAGAGAAAGAGGTTCATATCGGGACTGGGGCTCCGGGCCTAATCTAATGTCAAATGTATCCCTCTCCTCTTCATCTTGTCTCGTCTCCTGATTTCCTCAGTCCTTCTTCTCCA
The DNA here is from genome assembly GCA_903131615.1 of Diplodus sargus. Taxonomy (NCBI): domain Eukaryota; kingdom Metazoa; phylum Chordata; class Actinopteri; order Spariformes; family Sparidae; genus Diplodus; species Diplodus sargus. Next base: position 10,603,803 of record CAEMYA010002116.1, on the reverse strand, counting down.
TTTCGTCCTCTTCCTCCTTCCCGCAGTCGTTAGCTCCTCATTTGTTTCTCCTTGTCCTCATTCCTCATCTCCACGGCCACAGAAAGGCAGGATGTCGGCAAGAAGGAGAGAAACTTCACTTTGTTTCTTTTACCCCACTCTATTTTCATCTTTGACACCAAGTCAAGATAAAGTTAAGACGTTTGAACCATGTTGACTGACCTTGTCGTTTGGTGCTTTTCCCACTTTCTTCACGTTTAAGCTTGAAACACACATTGTGTTTTCTCGGCCTGTTAAAGCTCTGAGAGTCGATATGAATGATCCCACTCAGGTAGACCAACATCTGATGCTGGTCTGCTGGTGTTGACGAGCTGTTGTTGGAAGGTTTTGCTTCCCGTCGTCCACATTGTGATTGTTTAAAGTTTGACCTTTGAGACTTTAACAAAACTGTTAATGTCGCATATTGGTAGAAACTTTTAAGATTACAGTTCTTGTTGTCCACATCTCTCTCTGTCGTGGTTAAAGGGAACATGTGGTTTGGCTGAAAGGATGATATTTTTCTGCATGGCCTCAGTCGTTCAGTGTTCTCCTATGTGTGTGTGTGTGTATGTGTGTGTGTGTGTGTGTGTTAGTCATGATTTTATGTAGCTGATGGGCTTTTGAGTCATTGTTGTTCGCGCTGATCTTAAAGGTTGTTCCCACCGTTATGTAAGATCTGCAACAAGTCCTCCACATTCAGCTTAGTCTTCAGAATATATGTTGGCAATGTAGGTTTCATTAGCTCAGTCGCCAGGATAGAATATATATAATAATATATAATAGAATATCACCTTCCCATTAAAGGTGTTATTTGTAAGAAAATTTACTTTGGCATGAACAGACTTACTGACGTAAAGTTTCAACAATAAGAAACATGGTTTTGGACCAACAGTTATTCGGCTGATTGGGTTGATTTCTGTAAACAACAGTAAAACACAAATGTCTTTATGTTGCAACTTTACGTGTCCGTAGTTTTAAATCTCAATTTCTTGTTGTGACATTTCTCTGCATGTTGTCTGGTTATGTTTCAGTACAAAAAACACTTGTTATTGTTCGGAGAACGTTGTGTTTTGGCTTAAATTACTTGGTGTTGTTGCCACAAACATGGCTGGAAAATGTCACAATATCATGTTGAAGATAAATAGAATAAAATGACACATCACTGTCAGAGTTTCCTGATCTGACTCTGCTGCGGTTGAGGTTTTGGTCAGGTCGGCTGGGGTTTGGGAAACATGTTCTGAGGTTAGAAACCAGGAAGTGAACAGCGGTCTCTGTTCACCCACAACCTTCTTCCTCTGTGGTGTTTGTGGCTTTACAACAATGTCACGCCACCTCCATCCGAGCTCCTGCTGGACAGGAGTCACACAGCTGCTGCAGGTCTTTGACGCTCAATGACATATAAATGTTAGTTTTGGGCATTTTGTAATTTTTAAGACTCTTATCCGCACATTCTTGTCTTCACTCTCTTACTTCCTCTACTTAGCACTCGCTCCCCTCCTCACCTTTCTTCTCCCCTCTTTCTAAATTGTTTATTCCTTCATCATGTGCCAGCTCCAACTTTCCTTCCCTTTCCTTTCTTTCTCGGGTTGTTTTCTCACACTCATTTCCACTTCCTCTCCTGTATTTACCGAGTCTCTCTTCCTGTTTCTTATGCGCCTCTCTCTTTTTCTCTCTCTGTTTGCTATCTGCTTGTTTCTGGCTGAGTAGATTCTTTTGAGGTTTTTTTTTTTTTTTTTTACGCTCGAGGCGAAAACGTCTCAGACACCTTAAACCATCCACTCCCTCATTCTCTCCCCTCGTGCTCGCTCTGTTTTCTAGTTTCAATCCCTCATTAGTGTTCCACTTTCCCCACTTGTTTCCTGTCCCCATTCTCATTCTGTTGTGTCTTTCATGGCCTAATTTTTCTCTTGTGTTTTTTCTGAAATTCATTGAAGTGTCGGTCCAGCAGAGAAGATGGCAGAGCAATCTGTCTGTAAATTTGTTCTTTTGTGGACGTCTTCAGTTGTAACCAGTGAATAGCAATTTCTTCCACAGATGACACATTAACACTTATACTTGGCCTGAATACATATATTTGTTTTTTAAATTGAGAGCTTTCTCAGATGGTGTTTGCTTTAATGTTTTCAGATGGCTTTAATCTTTCCAAGGTCGGACCTCACACCTCTAGAATATGAGATAGAGCTGCAGCGATTCGCCGATTCATGACTGAAAGAGAATTAATTGCCAACTATTGTGATGTTGATGAAGGTTCTCAGTCATCCAGGTCATGGTAATATATGCTATATAGTAGGCAACTAGCTTGTGAAAGTGTCCTTACACAGTCGTTAAGGACGCTCCCACATAAAGCTTAAAAGGCTGCGACTCCCCTCCAGTTAGTTAGAACCGAAGAGGATGAGATGTGAAAGAGTTCAACAAACTGAAACAAGCTCACTTGCCTACCAAACAGCTGTCATAACTGTTATGATAATAGATGTATTGCTTCAATCAATCTTTGGGGTTTCTAGCTTCTTAAATGTAAGAATTTGCTGCTTACATTAAGATTTTTCAGGTGTTTTTTTGGACTGTTGGTTCGACAAAGGAAGATATTTGAAGAGTTCACTTGTGTGGAAGGTACAATATCTAAAAATCGGTGTTGAAAACATTCAAAACTTTGCTAAAATTATCAATAGAAGGTAAAGGAATAACAGTTTTGATGTCATATATGTATTGTGTTAAATAAGCATGTTTGGCATGCTAACCAGTTAGCCCTGAATCATTCAGGTCCAAAGTTCCTGAGTCAGCAGCGTGAACACCAACACTTCCACAGTGCTCTGAGCTCCCAGTCCAGACTGCTAGCTTCACGGCTAGCTGAGCTAACTCGTTAACGGCAGTTGGCAGCAGATAGGAGCTTCGAGGAAATGAGAATAAACAGCGACAGCACACAACAATGAACGAATGAAGAGCTGCACAGACTGAATATGTTTTGAAACATACTTTCCTCTGTTGTGTTTTTTCAGTCATAGTGATCCTGTTTGTGATGAGGAAACGCTACCAGAAGGATTCTCTGGCCAATATGAAGAACAGCGGGGAGATTCACGAGCAGCTGGTCACATACGATGAGGAGGGAGGAGGAGAGATGGACACTAACGGGTACGTAGATGTAGAAAAAAGACTTTTTTATTCAGAAATTCGCTGACAAAGTACATTTCCCAGTCTTTCTTATTTACTAACTGAGAATTTAAACAATTTTAAAACCACTGAATCAGAAGAATCAGCTATAATTCACAAGTCAAACATATTTTTTGTAAATTCAGTGCAAATGAACTATACCGTGCTTAATAATTTCTTCCTGCATTGATGCTCTACATTCTTTATACTTCATAAAAAATATCACACAGTCTATTAACTCTTTCCATTTGCAATATTTATTTTCTTTGCTGTATCTGTCAATCTGCTGACCCACTTTATCTAAACCATTAAAGTTTAATCTAATCTGAATCTAATCTTATCCATAGTTAAATAGTTTTTAAGACCATACATAATCCTCAATACCAGCCATATTAACTGCATCGCATTGACTGCTGTCAGAAGACATCAAGGCTCGGCTGGAGTAGTAAATAACTGCGAATCGCAGGAAGTGGAGCAGCGTCAAGACAGAAAACTGATATTACTGTTGCCATTTCTGTTCTCATTCAATCAAATATGTACTAGATTTAGAATTTAGGGGCTTTCTGAATGACCTTAATGTTTTGGAAACATAAAATCTCACATCCGACTGGTGAAATAGGCTTAAACGTTTTATCTTATAATCTTAGGTTATGTTTGTATTCCTCTGGTAGCGCTCTCTCACTCTTTGTTTTCCTTATTGTGTCATATCTAGGACAAATTGTTATTATTTTTGTAGATCAGTAAGTGTTACCCTGGAATCAAATATTAAATTATGAATGAAACCATGATCCTATTCATCAACTATTAATAAGCTAACATATTATATTCTATTCTGTTTTAGCTATGATGTCTCAATCCTGTCCTCCGCCTGCCACGATGGCTCCCTACTCCGTCACCCGGACCACCACCCACACCCCTCGCTCTACGCCATGGTCCAGAAACCCCCTCACCACTCCCAGCCCACCGCATGCAAGGGCGACATGGCCGTGATGATCGAGATGAAGAAAGACGAGGCGGATCACGACAGAGACGGCTTCCCTTACGACACGCTCCACATCTACGGCTACGAGGGACCCGAGTCTTTAGCCGGAAGTCTCAGCTCTCTGGAGAGTTCCTCCACCGGCTCGAACTTGGATTATGACTTCCTCAGCGACTGGGGGCCGAGGTTCAGGACCCTGGCTGAGCTGTACGGCGTGGAAGGACCTGAGTACTACCATCAATACTGATGGGAGAGCGTCTGTTAATTATCACATGTGATGCCAAAATATACACACAAACACACACGTCGAAAACAGCCATAAAAATACGCTCACACAACGTGAGGCAGATACACACATTCACACTCACATATAGCACCATGCTTTTCAATTTGATTCAGAACAAGAAGACAAATGAGTTCTCCAAAGACTTCTGGAAACAGAATCAGGGCGCTCCACAGTGTAACAGCAACACTTCTGTTATCGAGTGTATGTCAGTGAGCCCCGTTAGTTTGTCGAGCCTCCCCAGACTGCTCAGAAAGATAAGAGCTGCATCAAACTCCAGGAAGCTCCGTCATTTTGTTTTTGATGACGCGCCGCCCTTCGCCACCTCTGATGACATGCTGGGAGGATTTCTAAAGTAACGCCAGGATATCGCGGCACGGGAGAAAGCGAGAACTCACTGCCTCACGGATCGGAGAGAAGATTGATTGTTGGCGACAGCGTGAGATTCACAGTCCCAGGATGCATTTTATTCCATCGCAGATGTTTTGTAACCCTTTTTTTTGTTCTACCTGAGAAGATCTGGAAGCCCGATTAGAAGAGATTCCACTTCAGGCTTTAGCTAATCAGACTTTATCGAGGATAATTGATGTGGTAATCAGTTCACTGCTGGCCAGCAATGTTACTCAGTTATTCTTTATGTATTCAGCTCATGACTCAGCTCCTTCATGCAGCACCATTTTGCATCCCATCTTAATCACCAGAACAAATGCTGGTAATGTACATTCCTGCAAACCACAAATATATTGAAGCTTAACATTTCTTTACGTTACATTTTTAATTTCACGTTGTGACAGCGCCGTATGTATGACAGGCTTAGGTTTAGGCATTAAAACCACTTTGTTAGAGTTAAGAAAAGATTATATTTTGCCTTTTGGAAACCTGCTTTGGTCGCAACAAACATGGCTAGAGACGTCTCAACTTCCTGTTAGTAAAATAAAATAAACATCCCGTAATATCACGCTTACAAATGTTGAAACGCAGGCTTGAACTGCGGTCAATGGCTTAGCAGCTTTCTCACCTGTTTCCATCTCTTCCTTTGAAAGTCAGGTCATAAACACACTGAATGTGGAAATGTGGATATTACATATGGCACGTTTACACATCGAAACGACGGAGTGGTTTTGCAGAAACTGCCAATATTTTATCTGGCGGTCAGACGTGCATTCCCTGTCACCACCAGTGACACCAAGTGTAATAGAGGCTTTATGTTCTGTCTCTTTTAAATTAAGTCCTTATAATGCACAACTGAACATGGAAGCAAAGCCTATATTTACCTATATTTATGCTTTTTTAATAACATGGATGTTTTTGTTTCAGTGTTCTGGGGATGCAAAATGGTGCAAGTCAGAGCAGTTAATTTGTGATTTTGATTTTGCCATATTTTTAGTCTCACTCTTGTTTTTGGCGTTGACGGCCTGTAAACACTTTTTTAAATCTTTGATGTGTTTTATTTTTTATATTTGACAAAAGGGCCCAGAACACGACGAGAACAAGCTGATTTCATATTTGATCTGACGTTGATTTGTAAATATGAGCGCTGGAGGCGTTTTACTGTTTGAGGTGAAAAAACTTTGAGTTTTATCTCAAAGAGGTTTGAACTTGTTTGATCACAGCGGGGTGCCATGTTTTTATTTATCTGAAATACTGAAAAGGACCGGCTTTAAGGAAAGTTAACTGATGGAAAACTGGTAGCTGTTCCTCAGTCTGTGATGTCCAGCAGGTTATTTTGTGATGCGCCCACTTCTCGTTGAGTTTAGTCACAGATTTTACTCACATTTCACTGATGATATTTAGTATTGTTTTATTGTTTCCTTTTCTGTTCTTCTGAAACCGACCATCTAAAATTAGCGAGGGGTCATTTTCTAAGTTAGTCATTTTGTCCACTTTCCCAGTTATCTTCTTCTCTGAGGAGACAAAAAGACAACAGGCCGACAGACGGAGAGGAAATGGAGCTACTGCTGCTCGGGCGGCGTTACAGTGTGTTCCCAGGGTTTTATTTGACAGAAGCCATCATCACAGTTATTGTTGCGATGAAAGCCCAATTCTCAGAGGTCCGCGAGAACAAAAGTCATTCAGACAACTCAGGAAACGCCGAGTGGCACGAGCAGCTAGTTGGGCAGTTGTGATGACTCTGAGGTGGCACGAATAACTTTAACCTCTCATCCCTTTTGGCAACAGTCAGAAAGTCTCGATCCTAAAGTCTGACAATCTTTAGATGATTTTTAAGCGTATTTACGGAAACATGAAGGCGCCGTACATTTACTAAAGGCTTATTAATGTGTACTTTGTCCCAAAATATGGATACACATTATTTGTATCTCTGTAAGTCTGGTCTTGGTTTAAACAGGATTTACAGTTAATCATAAAAAAACACACTCCATGGAGTCACTCTCGTCCTCATTCTGCATGTTTTATTTGTTGATTAGGGCTGAGACTAATAATTACCGTCACCGCTGACTCATTTGACTTTATTGTCTCCAACATTTATTGTTTTTGCTATGAAATGTCAAGAAATGTGAAAAGCCCCGTGACAATCCCCCGAGTTGAGGCCACAGAGCCTCAGATGCTGCTTAGTTGGTTTGACCAAAAAACAACCCAAAGATGTTTAATTAATAATGATATGAAGCAGCCAAACTGTCAGTTTTCGTTGAGAGGTGACCCAATGCAAAATCAATCAATCAACTCTGTAGTGAGTCACCCTGTACGCTGTGTGATTTATCACTTCGGTATGTCCTTTAATAACGCTGACGATAAGCTGACTGTACCCGCAGATTGTTTGACTGGCAGCTATTCGTCCGATAAGCGTAAATCAGTGACTCGGTTGCATTTAAACAATACCTGCCGACATGTTGGTGTATTGTATGAATGAAGGTTATGGAAATAAATCACTGAAGTGATTCACAGAGGTCTTAAAAACATGAAGCTAAAAGGTCGCTCTTTGTCCGCGGTGACAACTTATAAATCAGTTTGCTTAAACGTAAAGTGGCGCCCATTCCCCCAAATAGAAAAATCTAACAATGAAGTATTTAAAGTCGGTGTTCCACTCTGCTGAACACGCGACCACGTGTGTGCACGACGGTCGCTCTGCTTCTTTAATGTACATTTTTTTTAGTTTACACAGTATCGTTTATTTACTCTCCTGTTTATTCTGTTTTGTTTGGACCTGAGCTTGTTTCTTTAAAACTGTCCTGTGTGGAATGCCGTTTGATAAACGGTGGATACAATAGCTGGAAGCCCTCTCAATGCTTTCCTGTTGGGTTCACATATATACTTAGAAGCAGCCTCTAAAGCCTTTTCTCCCGTTCTCTCCTCCGCCTCTCCTTGTTTGCCTCACAGTATCTCTACCACACCGTCTCGCTCGCTCTCCGTCCTCTAATCAGCTAAACCAAACAGTGGAGTCCACTTCCTGTCCATCTGGGGCGTTGCGCCCGCCCCTTCCTGTCCGTGTTATCTCTCTCGTTAGCCAACACATTGTGCTCACTTCCTGTTGGCCCGGCCTGGGAAACAATCTTGGAGAGGAAAAGGGAGCGAGATGAGGAGAAAACATGGGATGAGGTTGAGGCTTTAACTAGCAAAGAAAGATGAAGAGAACAATGTGGAGCAGTGATGAGTTTTCCAGCTGAGCAGAAACACTTCAGAGCAAAGATCATGTGTGATGAAACGCCGAGACATGCAGGGGTTGTTCACATCCTGTTGCCCGGGCATCTTTCTGAACGCAACATCCAGAAATCCATAAGAAATACCCACATTTTAATCTTTTGATTTATAATAACAAACCTTCACTTTGGTGGCAAATGATAAATGTATATTTCAAGATGTCAAGGACTTTTAGCCTCTTACGATTATCATTTTTTTGATTTTTTTTTTAAGATTGCACTGGTGAAAACATTCATATCACAAGCAGAAATAGGGACTGAAGTTCTGAAAAACCTTGGTGAGGATTGTGACAGCTTTTATTAGTCAAAAAAAATCCAAGCATAACTGGTTTTATAAGCCATTTCTAACCTTCACTGAACAAAACAGCTTCTTTTATGGCTGCCATCTTTGTTTGGAATAAAAGAAGAAAAAAAAAAACCCACTTCACTTTACTTTACACCGGAGGAAAGATGTCATTTCAGACCTGCGCTCCTCAAGGAATTTGTGTATTATCACAATTTTCAGCGAATATAATGCTTTTATTTTTTTTGGGGGGGTAAATTGTGTCTTGTTGAAATCAGCAGCCTGTAGCAGAGAGAGCTGCTCCATTATCCACACTACTTTTCTGAACAGCAATAAGTGCTTTGTCTGTACTTTCTGGGCGAGGTGAGGTTGATGGGGTTCATTTGAAAACAATTTTAGCGAGTTCTGTTCTAAAATTGGATAAAAACAAAAAAAAGAAAACACACATGTATACATTTACACTCCTGAAAGAGTGCAAGTGTAAATAAATTCATTATGGAACACTTTAAAATGTGAATTATGGGGTTAGATGCACATGATTTCTTTAAAAAAAAATAAAAAATAGGTTTTTTTTTGTGTTGGTAACTGAATTGATGATGTCTGATGATTATTTCAAGGTTTTTCTTCTTTTATTTATGGTGTTATTTGCTTTCCTCTGCAGTGACTCACAACAGGTTGCAAAAACATTACAAAATTCATGAGGATTGCTGTATTCTCTTTGGCATTGTTGTGCGTCTGTGCAAAAAAAAAAAAAAAAT
>CAEMYA010002116.1:10574785-10594550 GCA_903131615.1 Diplodus sargus | reverse complement strand
AAAAAAAAATGTGCCTAATAGTAATTTCACCTTGTTTATATTTCAGTTACTGTATCTAGAAGATGTTAAACTTGACACAATCTCTTTTTATTGCTGTAAAATGTAACAAAAGGTTCATTTTCTACGAAACGAATGATGACGCACGAGCGACTGCCACATGTGATTTCTTTTTCCTGGTGTTCATGTTTGTGTTTGTGTGTGTGTGTGTGTGTGTGTGAGAGAGAGAGAGAGTGTGTGATTGTGATTGTACCCATGTACATACACACAAATAAAAAAAATAGCAACCGCATAGTACAAATACTTCTTCTTGTGTAAATACAGTGAAGGGAGCAACATGTGCCTTTATTCTTTAAAAAAAATAAATAAATACTGTAATTCATTTTTTTGATGGCGAACACAATGTTTTTCTATATTGTTTTTAAGGTGTATAGCAACTACTTTTTATTACCTGACATTTTTGTAAGTGTAGAATAAAAATAAAAGATTCAAAGATGTCTGTGTGCCGTCCTGTGATTGGTGTTTCTGTCAAAGAAAAATTGTTCATCGGTTTGATGTTTTTGTGAGCTAAGACATGCAAATAATAGCCCCTGAAGTGAACTCGTACTTATAGAGAAGCTTGAATTAATGAGACCTCGATTTTCGTTATCTACTCACCCACACGCCGAATGGAAAGTCGTGTGAGGTTTCGTAGTCTGCAAAACATTTCTGGCTTTGTAGCATTCTCCTAAACAACTGAAGTAGCTGGGGACTTGTGTTTAAAAGCTCGTCCAGCTATTTTATCAATTTAAAACAAATTCAGTCGTTTAGGAGAAGATTTATTTGACAGCTGGTGTGATGAACAGTGAAATGTTGAGGCGATGTCCTCAACATAGGAAAGCAGATCTTGTGACAATCACGTTATCTTGCCATTTTGGATAATAAAGTCTTCCAAATCTACACTTTAATCCTCCGAAAGCTGAAGGTTCAGTTGGCTGGTAATAACTCAACAATTACCCGTGTCAGGTTTGAGATACGTAGCTGATTTTAATCACACGAACATGAAGTTTGAGTGTTGACATGGATTTGAAAAACCAAAAAAAGTTGTATATACATATCCAGCCAGCTTTCATGGTGAGTCAGTGTTTTATGTACAGATTCCATGTGATGAAGATCAGCTCCACTGCTTTGTGTAAAGCGATCCAACATGTCAGACGTTACACGTCGCGGCGTGAAGAAAAGCTCTGATCTCCGTCACCTTGATCTTTGACATGTGATCAGATGTGAGTCGGAGGATATCCTGTGTTTTCCTCTGGTTCTTCGAACCCCAAGTGTAAATTCAGCGCAGGTTCGGGGCAGTTTTTATTATGGTTGAGGCCGGTCGGATTGAGGGGCGAGACCTCCACACATGTGATCACATCCATATGAGACCAGAACATGAGACATGACCGAGTGTACGAGATCACAGGGGTGAGAGAGAGAGAGCAAGAGAGGGAGAGAGAGAGAGAGAGAGCGAGAGAGGAGAGAGAGAGAGGGGGTAAATACCAAAGTGATGTCAATTCTCTTGGGTGGACTCCCTGTTGGGACTACACACACACGCGCACACACACGCTTTTAAAGATCAACAGGAGATTTTGATCTGGCCGACAAATGACTTTAAAATAGGGCCAGGTGTCCGTTTACCTTCAGGCTTTGTTCTGATTAATGTTGTGACTATATATATTCACATATGTGTCAAGAAGCTCCATTTCCACAAATTCTAATAACTAAACTTCAAAATAACTTGGCTGGATTAGTTTCTTCATGTAGCTAAACATTTGTTTAGGTTGAATTCTTTATGTCTGTCCTGTGTAAATGCTTGTTAGGTTTAGATAGAAAAACCATCTGGCTCGGGTTCGGAAAACATCACGGTTTTGCAAAACAATACCTGTTTTGGTCGCCATGATCGCAGATGGAGACGGTCCAAATGACGAACGAATGCGAGCATGTGTTTCCTGTTTCGGTGCAGGGCTTCACACTGAATACACTCAGCCCGAGAGGCCGTCCTCACCCCCAGGCTGAGAGTTGACCCTCAGATAACTTAGCCCAGTTTCACACGAAAGAGGAATAGAAACGTTCAGCTGAACCGAACGTAAAGTTGCAGCATTCAGTTTGAACTTATCTGTGGCTCTGCAAAAAAACATACTTATCTAACATTATTCTGGTGATTGGGTTTGCCTTAAGGCTTGTTTGGATAAGTGAGGGCAGATGTGTGAGCGCTGTTTTTATTGCATGAATGAGCTGAGGGGAAAGTGGAGGATACGGAGGCTGCCCGGGAAAAAAAGAGCAGCAAACCTGGGGGGCAAACAGGCCGCGAATATCTGCTCCCATCTCTCAGGTGCAGCCACTTACTCTGACAAAACCACCCGGGTGGGGAGGCTGTAACACCGATTCATCCGACCTGAGAGAGCGGCTTCACATGTTTTATTTTAAAAGACATCAGTGGCTAAAACCATTATATCCAAAGCAGTGTAAACCCAAAACTTAACATACACGCCATTTCAAGCAGATGTCTGACTCCAGTACGACCACAACAACGACTCTGTGCGGTCCAGCATCCAAACCCTTGATATTTTCTCATATTTCCTCTATGGTTACACTCTCTTAATACCGCCCTAATCAGGACCAGGGACGCTTTCAAAAAAGCTTTCACCGAGTCCTGTGAGCTGCACCGACACCGAGCTCGCTCTGTCATCAGTTATTCAGGCGAGGAGGATGGCTGGGAGATGTGACGGATGTCTGCAGGAAGGAGTGAGACTGAAAGGAAGGATGAAGACGGCGATCGAGAGAGAGGAGAGCGGCATCTCAGCCTCCCTCCTCCCTCCCTCAACCTCGGCTCAACTTTGTTCTACTTGTGGCGGAGGATGGGACGGGACCAGCTGGCGGCAACAGGCTAAACATTGCGTTAAACTAGAAAAACCAGACTATTAAACTGAGACGTGCTTTATCCTCGAATACGATTACATGGAGACTGAAAATGGATAATCCTTTGAAGCCTGATCAAAGAAAGTCTGAATTTTGAAGTGGGCTGCAGTGTGTGTTTACATGTAGAAGGAGCCTCTATGGGAAGCTGTTTACATGACCACAGCATGTAATCCAGTTAGAGAATATTCTGTGTCGTGTCACGAGGAGTTATGCTCGTTTCTGTTAGCATGAAAAACAGGACAGATGACTGTCAGAAGCTCTGCTACTGTACCTGTGCAGAAAAACACACATTTGTAGTGTCACACATATATGTTTTCGTGTTAAGATGCTTGGCACATGCAGGTTTTTAGGGAGCATTTTTTTTTCCATCCTGGTATCCTCTTCTGTTGCTCATTACCTGATCTGACCGCGCTCATATCAGCAGTTAGCAGTTGGCGTTGCTGCCCATTCTTAACAGGAAGTTGGACGATCTCCAGCTGTGATCGAGTCAAACAAAACAAGTGTTTTAATCCAAACCATGATGTTTTCCTAAACCACAACCAGAGTATAAGCACAGAGTTGTGACAAGAGAGAAATAGAAAACATACATTACATGGTACATTTATGCATCATTTATCGAAAATCACCAATTGAATATGTTTCCAGTGTTACTCAGGGAATTTTTAATGTATGCCACATAAACGTTTAGCTGTAAATATAGATTAATTATTATTATCATATTATTTTGTTCATTTAGTAGGATGTAAGTTATGCACCTGAGCAATCCTCAAACAGAAAAATATTGGGTAATTTACATTTCTGCAAACCACATGTTTAAAGTTCTTGTTTCTTGAGGATCAGTTTTCTTTTTTATGTCGTAGCACGCCGCGCTTATGATCTGTTCTGGTCGCCACAAACACAGCTGGAGACGCTCCGAGGTCTCCAGAAGAACACCTGCAAAATAGATCTGGCCATGAATCAGATATCTTCTTGTCTAATTCTTTCAAAAACACACTTTTCTTCTACGACAGACACAAAAGGAAACCGTAATTTCCCAAATCAAAGTCAGGCCATAAAAATATCACGTGAATGTGATTTGACGCGTGCTGCAGAAATGTGGTGGTACGTTGGCTCATCACTCATTTGCTACAAATAATTATGAACATTTTATTCCAGCTACTGAACCCTTACAAGCTTAAAAAACTACAAGATAAAATAGTCTTACCTTGAGACTTTATCACTAATAGACTTCTCAGTTCATCCTGTCTGATCCTCGGTGTTGATTGGTCTTAATCTAATGATTTTATACTCATCCATTTATACACTTTTGTTTTTTGGACCACTATTGGCTGCAATAAATGATAACATATAAATTAAACCTTGTACATTTGACCTTTAAGTTTCTCTGTGAGTTACAAAAGCGGCACAAATAACCTTGAGTTTCCTTTTTATGTGAAGCTGCAGCCATAAAAAAAAACTAACTTGATCTTGAAGAAAAACTATTTAAAGGGAAAAGTTCAAAGCAGTAAAAATAAATATCATTTTGCACACTGTAAAGAGACACTTCTGTTTCTATGGACCATTCCACTAAATGCAAAGCTCTTGATGTCTTTGAATAATTCGATGCACATTTCCCGATGATTACACAGAGCTCGGGATCTGTGGAGATGTTGGAACCCTAACAAGAAGTCAGGATGGATTTCAATGAGTTTAAAATCAAGAATCCAGGTTTCTTGAACCGACTGAAGATTCTCGAGACTAAATTCAGATCATCGCGAGGAATGTCTCCCATTGTCAGGGACGAAACCGATGTTGTTTCTGAAACCTGCAAATTTGTCTCCTCGCCCACATCCTTCGATAAAATCTCATAAATAAAATCTGGCTGTCTATTGTTATTGCAGGAGGAGGAAAACTGTTTTCTTTGGGTTGTCTGTGCAAATATGTCACTGCGGCGCAACACAAACATGCAGACTAAACACTGTGGCACACACCGGCTCTGGCCTCATGCTGCGGATCAGGATTTGGGCCTCTTTTGTGTCGAGTTTTTGTTTCGCGTCCTCCGTCGGCCTGTAAAGCAGATGTGGTTTTGTCTTTGTCAGAGGCAGATGTAAAGCCGTGGCGTGTAGCTACAAAGGTGGCATCGCCAGATATCGGGGGGGTTCAGTTCCCTATGCGGACGTCACGGCAGAGCAGGATTACTCAAACATACCGGTGCCCCCTTCCCCACACATGGATGCCCACTGGAAACAGGCCTGGTCCTCATTCCCGGGTTTGAAAAGCCCCGCAGTCAACCATCACAAAAGCAAAGCTGCATCAACCATCCCACTGACACACTGACAAACAAACGTGAGTTCAAACCCACCGCTGCGAGAGCAGGAGCTGCTGCAGACGGAGGACCGACGTCTCACCCAGTGTTTGTTGGAAGCTGTTTGGGGAAAATGAAGACATGCTCGGCTAACTAATCAGCTGGGACGTGTTGTGGTTTCCTGCTACAACACTGCAGACGGATTATTCTGCTCGGCTGCTGTAATGTCAAGTGAGACATACACACAGAGGGTGATTTCAGCAGCGGCTGCCGCTGGAGATGTTTGGCTAACGTCCTGTCTGCGTACGGTAAACACGGCGACGTGAAGAGGAGGATATCCCCTTTCCTCATCCTCTTTGTTTGCTTTGTGTAGCAAGGCATCAGGACAGAAAACATCTGCATCCAGCGTGAGGAGTCTTGGAAGGTTCAGCGCAGGTTGTCTGAAGCCTCGTGATTTCTAATTTAAGGGCCAAATAACACAAACAGCTCGACGTGAATCAATCATTTATTTGATCAGATGAGATTTACATGAAGGTGTGTGTTTAATGTTGATGCTCAAGCTGTTGTGGATCAAATACTACAAATATAAAGAAATGTTTTATAATCCATTTTAATAAAGACAAAAGAAAAAACTTCCAACAGTTTCCAGACGAGAAGTGAACATTTTGCCATCCAACACCTCCAGTGAGATACTGAAGCGTTTGTGAGTTTTACTTTGTGGCTTTAAAATGCAAACTATCACCTCTGATTGTCATTATATGCACCAGAAATTGGTTAACAGATCATGTGTGAACCAACAAAGCGAGCAGACAGCAACGCCTGAAAACAAACAAACTGGCAGCTGGCTTAAAAAATTGCAATGCTCTGTCGCCACCCTGTGGATGGAAACATCACGTACACGCTGTATTTTCATACATGCAGGCTGTATAATGTTTCTTTAAAGTGACAACTTTCTGGAGGAAGAGCTGATCAGGTCGCTGAGTTGGTGGCTCGGGTGTGTCATCGACATGAAGAGTCAGTATGAGACTCAACAATCAACATCCTTCTACAGGAAACTGCTGATTGTTGCTTTTATAATCTGAAAAATGCAGATAAATAACTGTTTATTCAATTTCATGTAACAAGGCAGCAAGTAAATGGTTCTTGTGCTTATTCAAATTGTATCTTTTGATAATTAATCTAAATTGTTAAGATAGATCTAGACCTTGACACAGGTTGCTATAAAATACTGATGGAAAAAGCACTCAAATCATCTTCATGCGATAATCTCAACCCTCATTTCAAGTTTTATCAAAGTATCTGATTAATACGACCACAAATTTTGATAAAAATGAAAATGAAATGAAATTAAAATCAATTTAGACATTAGGAAGCCCTCTTTCCTTCCAAACTTGTTGGATAAAGTCTAGATGTGCTGAAATGTGATGTAGTTCATCAAAGATTAAGAATTTGCATACACATTTTTTAAGAAGGGTCAGATTTGAAAAGAGGTTTAAAAAAATGCACATTTTATCTTTTTCTCCAATTTGTTAACTAGTTTAACAATTGAAAAAGAAACGTTGTGCACACAAAAGTTCAGGAATAAAAATAATTTAAAAAACAGTAAATTTTCTAATCTTAGAAGCAGGTTGTCAGTTTGATTCCCATAATCCTCCTCTGCTTTAAGAGTCTGTGTTGAAACTGTTTAACAAAATAAGAGTATATCTGTAACTTACATAAGTTACTAATGAACTGGCTAATAAAAACATGATCAAATTCCAAAATGGTCCTAAAATAAACTCCCAGTCTACTTAAATACTGTAAAAAAAAAAAATTAGAAAGCCTGCATGACTTGATTAAATCCCATTTCACATGATTTGTTTATTTAAACAGGAAGTAGACAGAAATAAAAAGGACACTTCACACAGTTTGTCAAACTAACTGACTTGTTTTCGCAGCTCAGCACCTAAACAGCTGTTTTCCATTCAGGCTGATTTTCACTTCTGCTCCGGTTGAAGGTGGTCAGAGAGTCACAGGATTTCACCAGAACTTTTACTGTGAAAGAAGTCCATTTTCTCCAGAGACATTTTGTCTCGTGGAAGCAGAGAAACCTCAGGTGTCACTACTGACAACAACACTGAGCTCCAAAGCAGCTGACTGAAATTCAGCCGTCACTCCTGTGATTATTTCTGACTGAGGTAAAAGTTCTTCTGTGATAAAAAGCTTTTTATATGAAGCCGACAGGAAAGTGATGGAGACGTCAATCAAATATTCAGCTTAGGCACCTGTGTGGATTACAGTACAGAGTGTGTGAGACCTTAAACTGAACTAAGTCATGCGGAAATCACCTGTGTGTTGTTGCCGACAGCCTCCTTCCACCAGAATCTGCTCCCTGTGAGTCAGGAGGTGAGTTAAGGTCAGACAGGGATGAAGTTGTTGGACGACTTCTTCTAACCGAACAAAAGGACTAATTTGTTTTCCAAATCTATGCATATTGAGATTGTCATTTCGTGACAGGAGCAGGCCACGCAGGAGAAAACACAACATTGTCAAATATTCCAGTATTTGTTGACGATTTGTCTCATGTCAGCTTCAGAAAGTCGATTTTTGAGTCTCATGTCCGGCTCATTAAATACTGAAGCTTTAACATATCACTGAACTAATGACAGGTTCAAATTTGTACAAAAAATCACTTTCACGTTACATTTTTGTGACCTGGCTTTCATATTAGGAGCTGGATTGGATGGTGGTGAAGTTGACTACAGTTATTGTAAGTTGGAAAACACGGTCTGTTTTTGTGGCAAAAAGTTGATTGTTTCCATCAAAACAGGTCTTTCAGGCGTTTTTCTGACCCTGACCAAGTGATTTTTATGCCTGAACCTAACCGGAACTAAAGAACAGCACTGTGATGAGAGAGAAACAGAAAATTCATCCTAGAAAAAACGTATCTGTGGTTTTTGCAGAAACATATGAAGCCAACATTTAGTCTGGTGACTGAGTTTGGTCAGTCACTGTTTTGATCACTTTAAACTTGACTTGATTGAAAATCAATGACTTATGACTCAAAATGGACTCAGAAGTTTAAGACTTGGGATTTGACTCAAGATCTGACAATCAATTAAGTTTTATTCTCTTCATTTTATATTTTCATTTTCTTTTAGCATGACTTTCAGCATTTCACTGTTTAAAAGTGAATTTTTTTTAATTTTTCATTTTTTTGATTAGATTCATTTCACTGAATGTCAGTAATTATGGTTATGTCATTATCCACACTGGACTGTGATTTTATTTGACTTTCCCAACAGAAAACTTGACTTGTGACTTGCTTGACTTGAGTCACGTGTCTGTCTTTTGGTGTCGCTGCATTATCAGAACTTTCCGAACCAATTAATAACCAGATAATGCTTGCGGGTTTTTTTTTTTTAAGCTGTTAATGTAATTCTTCCAGCTCAGTGATGCACATTAACTCGTTGTCCTAATTTCTCGCAGCGTCGCGTTTTGTGCGTTGTTTCTTCTTCTTCTTCTTTCTTTTTTTTGTTGGTGAGGGATTTCCTGGCTGGCTGTCTCTCCACCGGCACATTGCGCCTTTGCCCTGGATGATGCGCTTCTCTTCCCGAGCATGACACACTTACTGGGCTGCAGCGCCGAGCCACGGGACAGAGACACGGCGAGGAGGAGCGAGCCGTGAGGACAGAGTCACACGGAGAGGAAGGTGATGATGAGGAGGAGGAGGATGCGGGAGAGGAGAAGCAGATGAGAGCTCACAATGATGATGATATCGACATAGAGAAGGAAGGGAAACAAATCTGTGCGGGGAGGAGGATGCTGAGAGTGATGATGATGATGATGATGGTGGTGGTGCTGTGAAGACGGGACCTGCTCGGAGGAGAGAAGGTGGATGCTGCAGCTGCTCGGACGCTTCTTCTTCTTCTCCTTCTTCTTCTCCTCTTCCTGCTCAGTGTTGATCATCGTGCGGGTAAAATCTCGGGTATCAGCGAGAGTTTAACGAAGCGCTATTCTGAGGAGGTGGGCCAAGTCCCGAGAGAGGGAGGGAGGGAGGAGGGAGGGAGAGAGAGAGAGAGAGAGGACCTCCGGACTGGCTGATCTGCTGCTGCTGCTGCTGCTGTCAGTGATGTGAGGCGACATTCAGGAGCTGATGAGAGTCCTGCCTGCATGTGGAGGACACACATTTCTACATCTTTGCAGGTAAGCATCTCTCTCCTCTCCCTCCTCTCTCTCCTCTCTCCCTCTATGTCTCTCTCTCCTTCCACCCCTCATCTAAACTCTTCCTCTCTGCTGATCTCTATACATACTGTATGTACACAGTACACATTAAATATAGTTATTGGGAGGTTCGGCTGTGTATCTTCATCAGTGAGCTCATTGTCTTCATACTATTTTTCTCCTCCTACAGTATCACAGTCGTATTATGTAATATCCCAATAGATGCACAGACACAATGATTATTGTTACACTGTGAAGTTTGCAAGTCTGATTCACGAGTGGCTGTAAATCTACATTTAACGGCTTGTTTATATGGAAATACATCAAATAAATACGCCTGAGTTGTATTATTACCTCATCAATAATGTAAATATCAACTTTCTGAGTTTTTATCTTTTTTAAATTATATTGTGGATCTTTAAGTTTGATTTTCAGGCTTTTATTCTTGATTATTTCCATTTTATTCAATATTTCGGAAGAAAATGTGACACTTTTCACTGTATTTAATGTACGAGGCTGCTGTGATTATTACTTTGGCTAAAATGACCTCATTATAAAAATGCTGCGTCTGCATCGGAGCATCAACAATAATAATCCACTCATAGACTTTTAACACTGCTGCATAATGAGGTCTTTCACATTTTTACTGACGTTTTATTTATTTTTATTCATCAGATTTTTACAGCAGGATGTGCAAAAGGAAGACAAGTCGGCAGGTTGTAGAAACATCTGACTTTATTGCAAAATTACGTAACATTTTTACCTTAAAATAACAGCTCCTAAGTCATGATGATGGTACGGAGTCTTATAATAGGCTGAACGGTGTCTCTGTGTCAGCCGCTCCGCCTCCTGATCACTAGTTTCTGTGAGACTTCAGTGAGAGCGTCGGATCACAGCGTTACATTCATGTTGAAGTTAAATCTTCAACAACTAACATTGTTGTGACGTAATGAGTTTTGTTTGTAGTTGGCACCTACATTTGGTCTTTATGACAGTGGTGATGCACTCAAGAGACTGTGGGGGGCGCCGCATCGCACGAAACGCCAATTTCGACATAATCTTGCTTTAAAACGACCTCAAGCTCGACTCGTTACAACATGAAAATGCTGCCTTGGCATTCATGCATCAACAGTAAACAATAACAAGAGGAAACCTGCTAGACAATGAGATATTCGTACGTATACTCAAGACTTAAGATGTGTACTTTTACTTTATGCAGGATGTTCAGATGTGAAAACATATGTCAGAATTCCTGCATTACGACTAATTATGCTCAGGTTTAGGAGCATTGCTTTAAAAATGTATTCCGATTTACTAATTACCTGCTGAAGAATGTGGTCAGCAACTTACTGACAGTATTACAACGTTACTTTCCGTTACTTTCTGATTACTTCCATACCAAACTTTCCCAAATAAAGACCAGAGAAAATAAATATCAATGAGATACATTTTAATTTTAAGGTCCTATTTGTAAGAAGGTCTCATTCCAGACAAACACTGAGTTTTTGGTAATTTTGGGTAATTATAGGTTGGTTGGTCGCCGTCCCAAAAGTCGGGAATGAGGCTCAAAAATCAATTTTCCAAACAAATAGGACCTTAAATCTTGAGACACAAGTGTGTTTCTGTCAGAATACAAATTTGTGGTTTTCACAATGTTGTGTGAGATTTTGAGGTCTTGTCCTCTGTGCACATTTCCATGGTTACAGACTGGTATATCATTCTTCTTTCAAAATCATAATCCTGTAAGTAATCTCCTTTTTTTTCCACTAAATATATCTCTTATCCAATTACATCTATCATCCATAACTTTTACAAAATATTTTTTTGCATATCCAAAATTTCGTTGCATGAAATCAGTCCAATGCATCTGCGCAGGATCTAAACATTTGTTCCACTACTTGAATCAACTTGAACACATTAACGTACAGGAACATGCAGGACGGGTCAGTGAAGGTTCTGATGAGGATGAAATGTCTGTTGCAATAACTGTAACACAACAGAACCAGCACACAGCTCAATATAAATACAAACACACTCACTACTCCTGTGTACTCCAAGAGCTCCATGTAATTACTAACACTGTCGAGTTATCGCACAGTGTTTATGCACAGGAGATTCACAAAAACATCTTCAGCGGTGAGAGGAAATTAAAAGTAACCTAAAGCAGATTTACTACCAGGTAAAACAAACACACTGTAGCTCCCTATAGGACGGTTGTAGGCGTGTTATAGTGATTTTTGGATATGCTCAACTCGCTCTCTCTCTCTCTCCCGCGCTCAGCTTTCCTCCCAGGCTTTCCTCCCACACACTCTTGTTTCAGCAGTGGAGTACAGAAGCCTTACAGTAACAGTAACAGTAACAGTGCAGAGAGGAACGCTGGCCAAATGTTTCCGTAGGAGCATCGGCGCGCATGTGAGCCGCTAGAGTGTTGGAGTTATATAAAAAAAAAGTTATTTAGACCTATAAAGGAGAGGAAATCCAAACAGGTGGAGGTGATGCAAGGAGAAAAAAAAAACCTTTAGGTCAAGATAAAAACAGAACACATGAACAGGATGATATGAAACAGTGTGGTTTTGCGTGTTGTCGTGTTAAAAAGCCACATTTTCCAGCTTTAACACGTGCGACTCTTTCAGTCGACAGTGTGATCTAAAGAGCCTCACAGTGTCGGGGCTGCACACAGTCTTAATGCCGGCTTCCCCAGAGGATATCAAAGCCCTTCCGCGGGTTATCTAAGTGGCTTTCTCTCTCCACTCAGCTATGAAGGTCAGCGCTACAAAAAGCCCTTTGACTTTCATGTGACACTCACTGATTTACACTTCATGTTTGACTCTGTGAACCGTGACCAATTCAATGAGCTAGAACTGGACGGAAGAATTCAGTTTTTTAGGGCAGGTTTATGATGCATGTTCAACGTAAATAGTGTCACGTAAAGGATCAAATGTTGACGTTTCTACAAACCACAGAAGCATTTTAATTTGTACTCAAAGGCCACGTGCCATGTTTATGACCTGGCTTTCACATTGAGAGGTGGAATGACCCCAGTTCCTGATTGTGTTTTGACATTTTAAAGCATGAAACCACTGGATTTATCTGGCAACGGATGACGGGATTTCATATTTGTAAGACGCTATGGGGTATTCTTGTGAGGAAGACTGAACGCATGATGTTTTTCCAACCAAAACCAAGTGTTTTTGTGCCTAAAACAAAAAATAAGCACAGCATTGTGACTCGGCAAAAACTGAAAATTGAACCGAAAAAAATAAAGTGTTTTTTGGACTTTTTTGTGCTGAACTTAGGGTAGATGTGCACAAAAGCATCAAACCACCTGCAATAAATATAGACGTTCACTATTTAATTTGTCCAAACTTGTTTAAACATGTTTAAACTTGGACGTTGCATCATTTGGTTGTAACGCTGAGCAAAACAAAACTGATAAGATTGTAAAAGAAGTTTGGATTCTAATTTAAAGAGCCAGTACTTTAAACACAGTAAATTCAGATTGCGTGAAACAAGAGATTGTTTCGAGAGAGCGACTCCTCGCTCCACGCGGACTGAACCCCTGACCTTCTCACTGCGGGGTCGGCTCGGTGACCCGCCTGTTATGGGAATTGGACCCCTGGGCTTTCAGCGATGGCACGGGCGCTCTAACCGCGGGTCCCGCCTGCACGGCTACAAACACTCGTCAGTGTGATCTCGGTGCCATTGCCAGGACTGACAGGTTGAATGGATGACAGGGCTGTGTGGGCCAAATAGACTGTCAGAGAGAGCTGGGAGGAGATGGATGAGAGGAGGGATGGAGGGACGCGGAGAGAGTGTCAGAGAGAGGGAATACCAGGAAGAACGATGAAGAAATGATGGAGTGCTGTTGTGGCTATAGGCAAAACCTGACACCCTCAGCTTCGGTGTCTCTGACTGTTCCTGTCCCTCACTCACTCCTTCTGTTCTCTCCTCATCATCGCCTGCTTTCTGTCTAATAACTGCACAGAATCTGCAGCTTTGTTTCTGCCTTCAGCAGCTGTGTAACACCTCACAAACATGTTACAGGTAGCGATTTCAGGCAATTCCCTTTTCAAAGCTGTACTCCTTCCTATTTCATTACTACTTGAAACAAGTCTGTCAGAAATGATGATCCGTAAGACTTTTCTGAAAAGGAAATGAAAGGAAAGAGATCTTAAGCTTTAGTTTGATACTTTTGGCAAATAAT
The DNA here is from genome assembly GCA_903131615.1 of Diplodus sargus. Taxonomy (NCBI): domain Eukaryota; kingdom Metazoa; phylum Chordata; class Actinopteri; order Spariformes; family Sparidae; genus Diplodus; species Diplodus sargus. The sequence goes on along the minus strand of CAEMYA010002116.1, from coordinate 10,580,919 downwards.
AACTACTGGAGTAAGATTTAGGAAAGATTGTCTGCATCGACTAAATCACAGATAATTTTAACTATAAGCTTCTTTGCAACTTTGCATTTGTCTGTGCACAGAAATCTGACCCTTACGTGGTTAGCGTTAGGAAAAGTACTCGTTTTAGTCAAAAAAATTGACATCTAGAAATGTCTTGACCACAACTGCATCTGGAAATTGTCCTGAGGTTTCCTTAAAACATATCCTGCAGTTTCATACATACAAATTATGAAACACATGCTTGAACTGTGGTCATTGGCGGCCTTGTCGCCTTGTCGCCACCACCATCTCCTCCACCTCCTGACATTAAAGTCAGGTAATAAATATGTATTGTAAATGTTATATAACATGTTTTGGAGACATGTCAATATGGCACAAAGCCTCCGACGGGTAGATAATAATAATAATATACAACACAACAATGTAACTTCAGCCATTTCTTTCATTTCTCTCATCTCACTGTCGTCTGTTTGTGCTTTGCCTTAACAGTGGTGTAGTCTCATCTCCAGAAATACTTTGTCCTGCATGCAGACGAGCAGCATGTAAAACTCCAAAGCATGCTCAGTGTTTACTTTCCTTTCCCCGTCCGTCCAGTTAGGCTTTTCAGAAGCCTTTCATCTCCAACCAAACTCTCTCTAAGGACATTTATACGTGATTTTGAGAAATTGGCAGTAGCTTCCCTTTGGCAACGATAAGCAATGCAAGTCTGCAGAGAAATGACATCATCTCCAATTTGGAACTGCACCCAAGTCTAAAAAAAAAAGAATAATAATCTGAATTTGTCTGAACAGCCCGTCTCTTATTCTTCCCTGGAAATGAATTAAATGAATTCATGTTCAATTGGTTTTTTTTTTCCCCCACAATAGTAACTTGTGCTGTATTTCAGTGCTGCATGATGGAGGTTTTATTATTGGATGTTTTGTGTTGTGCAGTTTGCTTCAGGCTGTTTGTTTCAATTCCCAAACTATCAGCCTTTTTGTCTTGTCTCTATCTTTTTTTTTTTTTTTGCTCTCTCCCACTTCCCCTGTCATCGCTAATTTTATCTCTTGCTGGCTGTTTGTCAGTGAGATTTTTTGTCTGAATAAACTTACACATACTTTGCTGCTTTATCCGCCGGCTCGGAAACAGTAAATCACATACAACTGGGACCTTCTACGTATACTGAGGCACAGTTCGTGGTATTAGCAGTCAGCTTACAATGATGCTGTAATTCAGAAGCTGAAATTCCTGAAATGTGTCCTAAAAGCTTCTGTGACAGATATATTTCTGTAACTGATTGCAGCCGTAGTAGCAAGAATATAAAAACAGTGGCCTCAACTCATATTTCTACATTATTTCTCATGAAACATTAACAATTATTCGTCAGCGTATTCCAATACAAGCGGATACGGATCATTTGTCATTAAAACAACAAGTACAACTAATGAAATAATTATACTTCCTATCACGATTAACGATGAGTACATGCTATCTAAATTTCTTCCTGCAGGATGTTTTGCTAATACAATCACAATGAAAATAAACGCACTAAACTCGAGAAAGTTGAAAATCTTTCAGCAATTTGTTTTGGTAAACAATCGTCATATTAAGATAAAGTAAGTAAGTATGAAGTCAAATCCAAGATGCATGTATTTATATTTTCGCCATCTCTCATTCCTGTAATTTAGACGTGTTGAATTTTCTCACACACTTCTCTGGTTGTAGCTCCTCTACTGTAGCTTCAGTTCTTGAAGTTGACAAATATCCTGTGAGTTCTGTTATCACTGTGTGTGTGTGTGTGTGTGTGTGTGTGTGTGTGTGTGTGTGTGTGTGTGTGTGTGTGAGGGAGAGAAAGAGATAGTTCAGTCTAGCTGCCAGAGTGTGTTGTCTGTAATATCTGTCTGTGTGAGCAGGGACAGTTATGTAACAACAAAGCAGAATGCATCGTAGGTTCACATGAGTCACACACACACACACACACACACACACACACACGCACCGATGCTCCTGTACACACTCTTTGTCAGGACAGGAAGTGAGGGATTAAATCTTAGACAGCAAATTCATGATTTATCAGAAGTGGAAGGACGTGCTGTCTCATCGCCAGGACTCGACAGTGACACAGTGTTTGACAGCCAGGTTTCTGGTCGATCCAACCCAACTGGAGTGTCTCTGTGGGCTTTATAGACTCACATCCTCAATGATTCCTCACTGTTGGAGATGATTTAAACTTTAACAGGAGATCCCCTCTTATTTGATGGCTTGTGGTGCAGCAGGAGCTGTGGCGTTATTATGGATCTCACTGGTTTTTCTCTAATTGGTTGCCCTTCATTGCTTTGACACAAACTGTCAACTCACAAAGTCGCTCTGGTTATGTCTGTTTTTGTTACGGTTCTCATACGGAGGTTTATGAGCTATAGTTTACCCAGTAAACACACTGACCTCTTCAACTTCCTTCTGGGCTTTCTGCTGCTCTGCTCAGGGTAACTTCTTCTCCGGAGTGTCTCTGGGCTGTCGGACAGGCTGCGTGTCTGCAGGGCTGCTGGTCCGCTAACCAGCCCAAAGACTGCGTCTGCAGCTGTGACAGGAAAAGAGGTCGATGTGTTTACTGGGGAAAACAAAGGTCACAATCGGCTGTATCAACTGTTTTGCAAAAATAATTAAATACATTTTAAGAAATAGACACAACCCACTGAACATACAGTGAGGAAACAGCATGTAAGCTAGCTAATTCTTGTCTCAGTTCTGCTGTGATTAAATAGTAAATTACCCCCCTTCCTCTGGTTGTCTGGTTGACTAACCGGGCCATAAAAATCTCTGTCAGGTTTTTTCGATTGGAAAAAAGGTTCCTATGAGTTAAACTCTCACTGCTTTTCTTGCCCTCTGAAGTATTAAGGACGGAGCGCCAGGATGTTGAAGCTGTCGTGGTTTACATCATTCAAAAGAACAAAGCTCATCAGAGGCGAAATACAGGGGTCCTGCACAAAAACATGACCAGGAAGTAGTTAAAGATACAAACATGAGATCTTTAAAAAAGAGTCTGGATCTCAATTAAGCTTCCTCAGATAAACATATAAAACAAGAGGATTCTAATACTAATGTAAACACTAATCATTTCTGTTCTGCAAACCACATATATGCTAAAACTTTACGTTTCCTTTGGTCCAGTTTTCGTCTTTGTTGTGAAAACTTTGATCAAACCTAAACAGACAAAATTCATCAAGTTGGGACATATATTACGTTTCTGACAACTTTCTCAGCATTTAGAGTTTTCATGTGGTATTATTGTTGCCGCCGTTAAAACAAAGACAACTGGATTGTTTCCATTTTCCTTAGAGTCGCAGCTACCAACAACAATAGAGACAGACAAACTGAGTTCATTTATTTATTCAGTCCATAATGGAGTTGTGAAAGCAGGTAGAAATGTTGCCCGGGCGCCTTCATTTTCCCAGGAGACGACATTTCATGATGAACGTGAGGTTTATAGGCAACCAGTCTAAACACAGATGGTGTTATTATGCTACAACCATCCGTGCATTCAACATTTACTTCATACTGAAGCGTTAAAACAAAACACCTGTCTATTACCCGTTAAAATACACATATGAACATCACCACCACTTTCCTGCAAGAAAGGACGGTTGCTTTAAAATGCATTCAAGTGGGCAGAGCTTTATTTATATGTCTTTGTTTCTCGTTAGGTGTGTTTATGGTCCGAACTGCTGATTATACTTTGATGACAATAGTATTTATTACCGTCTTCATTACGTTTATTATTATTGTTCGTTTTTATAGCAGTAGTTCTGGTATTACAGCCTGTAGTAAAGTAGTATCTGCGTATATATGTGTGTGTGTGTGTGTGTGTGTGTGTGTGTGTGTGTGTGTGTGTGTGTGTGTGTAGTTCAGGTATTGATTGGAACATTTGAACCCTGTGGCCATGTTCCGGAAAGAGCAATGAACACACACGTACAAACCACACACACACACACACACATATATTCACACACAGGGTGGCGTGGGTGGCCACTTGACTGCCTCTCCCACACACACACACACACACACACACACACACACACACAATACAACACACACATACACACACATTGCCTGGGGCTTTATAAACAGCCGGGCTTGGAGGTTGTGACTCGCACATCAGTCTCCCTCCCTCCTCCTCCTCTCACTCTTCTGGTAGAACAACACAGCTTCTCTCACTCTCCTCATTTATCCCTCTCGTTCTTCATCAACCTGTTTTCTTTTTTCGATTCCTTCCTCTCTTTTTGGACCCGCTGCGCACATTGTTTTCTCTCTCTAACGTGCCGTCCTGCCCCACCTTCCCCCCTTCTCTCTCTCTCTTCCCATCCTGTAGCTACATGTACAGCAGCACTGTGTGGTGGAGACCAGTTGAAGTTGGCTTCCTGCCTGTTGAGATGTGCCAATAGGAAACACTGTGAGCAGGGGTTCATGCTGATGAAATTGATCTGCTCAGGTAAGGAACATGACTCTTCTTCTTCTGCCTTGTGCTTCTTGTGCTTTAATTAGTCCCCTGGTACTGAGTGTTGTTTGTTGTGTCTACACCAGGAGCATAAACAACATTCTTGGATTGTAGCGTAGGCTAGGATTGTGAAAATAGAAATACATGTATCTGTATTAACCTTCATTTACTATTGAAGTTTAACTTTAACAAGACATCACATTTATACCAGATGCAATCAGGTTTTAATTTGCTTATATATAAATAAAGTTTGACCAAACATCCTTCAGAGTTTAACCAAAATGATTTCTTATAACTTATAAACACTTAAGCTTTATGTTCTATGAAGTTCCTTGTAAAAAGCATTGGCTAAGAGATAATTCAGCTCTTTTAAGTCTTAATAAGATGCTTACTAACATTAATAAGACTGTATAAACTTGAAAAATTGCATCATAAAAAAGATTTTTGCATGACATGTAATTATTAAAGGGGCTAACCATATATTAATGGCTTTTTTTACAAGGTACAAGGTCAGTTATTTGTCATTATACAACGAAAAAACACAAATTAACACAAATTAACAAAAATTAAAGAACATGTGTATATATGTATATATAAATATATATATATATATATATATATATATATATATATATATATATAATTATTGGCCATATGTGAGCAGATTGTAGCGTGACGGCAAAATGAGACCTTCTCCGTCTCGCTCCATCGCTTATACAACTATACTATACCTATTATTTAAGTTGTTTGACTGTTGGACTGTGGATTTCTTTGTGAAGGACTCAAAGACTGTTTTAAATGATGTGACTTTATTCCCGTTATCGAGCACCTTTTCTTGGTTCCTCTCACCGCTCTGCTAATGGAGAGCAACATGAGCTAACATGGAGTCTGCTAACACCAACTTACTGCCATCCAGCACAACACAGAAGTTTCACCGAGCTAACTCACGTACCTGTCACTGTTAAACAGTCACTCACTTATATTCATTATTAGCAATTAGCACTTATTCAAAGTTAACTATGCTACTTAGCAGCTGCTGGATCTAAAGTGTAAACAAAGATCAACAGATGCTTTATTAAGCTTTTAATATTAACGATCTATCAACAAATGTCTTATAAGTGCTTGAATGGCTCTTTTAATCTGACAATAGAAATGTTTATGATGCTGTAATACAGTATTAAAACCAATATACAGTCTTATTAATGTTAACAGGCATCTCATAAGGACTTACTAAAGCTTATAACAAGGGACCTTAATATAAAATGTTACTGGAAAAAGTCTCAAGGCCCTTTAAATCCACAGAAAGCATAATCTGACATAGGTGACATGTTTCAGATGAATACAGAAATAAGATCAATGTTTATAACCACAATGATACAACAATTTATACAGATTACCCACAATATTACATTGTCAATATGTTATTGATTTCCCAGTCTTGGTCATGTTGGACAGTTTTTCAGTCGCTGCTGGTCTGAAAATGTCCAATTATTTCAGAGTGGAAACATTCAACTCAGATTATTATGTCTAAAATTAATTTTTATCAGCGTTGATGGGTTTTTCTGGCAGCATCGCTGCAAAATTAGTGCCTGAAGCGGCTTTTAAAATATCTGTCAGTCTTTGATTTCTATCCAATTGTAAC
>CAEMYA010002116.1:10546112-10562840 GCA_903131615.1 Diplodus sargus | reverse complement strand
AAACAAAATACCATTTTGAAAAGAAATTACATTGTTTTGAATGTAAAGTTTCATTTTGCAGGAGAATTGAGGGGTTTTGCCCATTGTGTGTGTGTTTTTTGATTTGTGTGTAGAGTTCTGAGAGTGTGAGGTATGCTTTCAGAAAATGTGTGTAAACAATCAGGAAAAACTGTAAAAGCTGGTAAATAACAATATTGTGTCCACGCTCAGGCACAAGATTCAACTGTGAGAATGCAGTTTCAACTCTAAACATGTGTTCTTCAATTGAGAGGTAGAAGGGAATAAAAGATGTCAGACAAAGTTAACTTTTGTAGTAGCTACAGTAGCTAATCTTTAAAAGTGTCTCGAGCAAAGCAAACATTTTACATGACACAGACTTAAAACCATCAACAGTATAATGACTGGACTTTGTTTCCAGGTGTGAAATGACTTAAACCTGCATTCCCTTTAATAGCCAGCAGGGGTGCAACTCCACTGCAAGAAGACTTCCGATTGTATGTAATTGACTGAATGTAAGTTTAGGAGAATATGATCCTGTTTCTAGCTTGATTTATTACCTCAGTAAACAGTTTTCCGAATGAGTTTATGGTTTTAATCGCTAGTTTTAAGTCTCCTTCGACACAGCACATTGTTGATTTTATAACTCATGGTCCCATTTAGAGTAAAATAGATGATAAAGCAGGGTTTGCTTCACGATGTGGCTTTGCAGTTTACATTAACATTTTATCAGACGCTTTGTTCCAAAGCGACTTCACAGATACATTCATACACTGATGGCGGTGGCTGCCAGGCAAGGTGCCGACCTGCACGCCAGGAGCAGTTTTGGGGTCCAGTTTCTTGCCGAAGGACACTTTGACATTCAGAACAGAGGAATCAAACCAGCAACAGATGCTGGCTCTGCCCCTGAGCCACAGCTGCCCACCACAGCAATGAACAAGTGGCTACCACAGCGTTTCTTCCTCGGGTTCACAGTCAGATCCAATCAGGAAGTCCTCCCCAGCTCCTCTCTGTCAGCCAAACATGGTCGCTTCTGGCTCCAAAAACCAAGATGTTGAGGTCCACAGTGCCACATTTGAGACTTAAAGTGGTGGCCCACAAACCACTTGGCTCCCTCCACTATTTATTATACAGTCTATGACACTGATTTGGAGCCTGGTGTTAAATCTCAGAGGAATATTTCACTCCCACTTTTTTTGTGAAGGCTTGTACCTTGTGCCTTCATCAAAGATTAGTTCAGAGCTCCTCTGTCTCTCCTCATCGTCCTTTTCCTGCTCCAGTGATAATGCATCATGATGGTTTAATGGCATACGTCCTCTTCCTCGAACACCAAAGACCTCCTGGAATCCAGTCAATACAACAACAGGAAGGATGAGATGGAGAGAAAAAAGGAAGGGGAAGTGTAGCAGTGCGGTGACGGACAGCGAGGCAGGAGGATGTGCGTGTGAGCGAGAGAGAGATGTTCTCTTTGAGCCTCCTGTTGTCCTTTGACCGGGCTGCAGGGAGGTCGAAGCTTTTCCAGCACACTGAGCAAGTGAGGAGATAACATCTGTCACTTTATGTCACAGCCACAACTACATACTCTGCAAGTGAAGATACTGTGGGGAAGAAAGAAAAGAAAAGACAATTTAGGGATCTGTTGCCACGTTAAGACATTTTTCAAGGTAAAACTTGATCTTTTGGGGGGTAGAATTCTGTTAAGATCATGGCGGAACACCAATAAATGAAATTGAATGTTTTGAAAGAAGTGTCTATAGTTTATTATATCCAAGCTTTGGTGATGATACTAAAACGTATTAATGTTGTAATCGTAAATGTCTCAAATTATTCTCATTTCGTTCCAAACTCCGAGTTCCTCCTCTGCTGTACTTACAGATGCACAGATTCAATACAACTGTCATGTTTTACTTGAGTCTTTCTGAAGGGGTTATTTTTAGTGTAAGACCGCTCATGTGTCACAAAAGGAGGAACAACGTTTTATTTTGCGAGCGGTGGAATATCTCTTGGAATCCCGAGAGGTTCAGACACTGGAGGTCATCCTGCTGCCTCTGATGCATGAAAACATGCTCTGTGAAAATACAGGATATATTCTTCAATATCACACTGATTGAAGTGGAGAATGATAATGGAATTTATTTGTTTTGGATCATTATTTGCTATCTAAATATTCACAAATGTTGGAAATGTATGTTTCTGAAAACCAGCTTTCTTTATGTTGCAGTTTTACATTTCTTGTGGTTTGATTTTCAAATGTTATCTTGTGATAACACTACGTTTGTGGTCTGGTTAGGTTTAGGCACAACAACAACTTGGTAAGGGTTAGGAAAGGACCATTTTTAAAAATTAAAATACCTGTTTTGGTCTCCACAAACACAGCCGGAGAGGTCCAAAAAATATTCCAAATGTGTCCCGACGTCTCCGTAAAATGTTGCAAGTGTTGGCAGCCTTCTCACCTGTAACTCCACCACCATCCCCTCGGCCTCCACACATGAACGTCAGGTCATAAACATGGAATATCAACATGAGAGGTTCTAACACCAACATTGTATCCTGGAGACTGGACTAATATTCAGCAGATGCTCTTATATTCGACAAATGATAAAAGTGTAATAAACATAAGTGAGCAGATGAGCCACCTGTGAACAAAGAAGGGGCAGAGCATCATCTATTAAAGATCATTGTTGTAACAAATTATTTAAAACACAAGGTCTGGGAGCGAAACACGAACTTTATTTATAGATTTTGATGCTGAGCAGTAGCAGCGTGAGGGATCTTTCATTGCACCTGCTTCCAAGTTAAAAACCATCCTTTGAATATTGTGAAAACAGCCTTCCTCCTGGAGCCTCACGTCATCTCTTTAAACCAACAACGATTCCCTTCTATCATCTGTAATGTTAAACAGATTAATATAACATTGCAGTGCAACAGTAACAACACCAGCTGAGAGGTTAATTAGCGCCTGTGTCGGTTCATGCAAATCCAGCTCAGGTCAACTGCAGTCTGAGGGGTTTTGCAGAAAAACAAGAAAACAGGGATCCACTACGGTCGAGGCTCAGGAGAGAGAAGAACCGGGTCCCTGCAGGGTCCCCGAAGAGCTGGATGTGAAAACTGCATCAAATCAAATCAGCTCCAACAAACAATGAAACATATTTGGACGCCTAAAGAAGTTTGGTGCGAGGAAAATCTCCTCACCACAGTTTTTATTTTGATTCATGACTAGCAAATAAAAAATGTATGACACAGAAAAGTACAGACAAAACAAATTCTGACGTCTCTTTATCAACATATCTATTTGTTTAGAGTAGATGGAGCAGCCAGACATTTATAGCTAAGATTTTGAAAAGACTGTTGGGCCCCAAGAAGAGAGAAACAAATAAATTATGACATATAAACTATTATAGTCTTAGTTTATAACCTTCCTGCTGAGCTGTAGATGTTTTTAAAGACACATTTATACTTAAGCTCCTTTAATAACGATCTTTTGCTCAGTTTTAGATCAACAATATGCACACTAGCACGTTATTGAGCTTTAAATGGAATTCTGCACCAGACACAACACAGTAAAACGTCTCTGTAAGGACGCCACAGACATCTTTTTAAGAGGTTCATCATGCTTTATGTAAAGTGACTTCCGATCCTCCGAACAAGACCAAATCCATCACTAGTTAGATCATAAAAGATGTGCAATAACTCCGTATTCTTACTGCTTTTGTCACTCAGAGTTATCCGATAAAACTTCAACCGTATGTTCAAAGTTTGAGGAACGACTCCCCGCTGTGACGGAGCTGCTCTCAATACCAATCAGGCTGATTGGCCTAAAAACAATCCAGCTGTGTGGTCGGAGACTTGCAATGATGTTAATGCATCCTAATGAGCATCCTGGTCTAACTGCATTGATACTGATTGTTATCTGTGCAACCGGCTTAATTAGCCTTCAGTGTCAGATGTGATGAATGTTGTCCATTAGCTAATTAGTGTTTTGGGACTGGATTTGGAGTCACTTTAAACAAGATTCTCAGACATGCGGAGCTAAACTGACTCACATTAATCAGCCGCTATATGTTTTATAAATATTTACACAACCTACGAAAGTTTATCTTTGAGTCGAGAGATTTAATAAGAAAGAGAAGGTTTTGCTCCCTTGGAAGCTCTTCCTTGGGTCCAGTGATGGATGTAGACGGGTAAATTAAGCACAATTATGAGGTACTTTACTTGAGTATTTACATCTTCTGCTACTTTATACTCCACTAATTTAAAAATCTTTGCTAATTGGACAATAGCTATGCATCAGTGTCCAATCAGAAAATAATCTTTGTTGAAAGTTTGTTCAAACAAGGAGCAAATATTTTAACATCAAACTGAAGTGAAGAGTAAAAATAATTGAAAATAAACTGAAGCTGATATAAATTTGAATTTAAATGTCGTTTACTAAGAATCAGTTTTGTTTTATTCATCAGTTTTTTCATTCTGCACTGATCAATCTTTATTTCGTACTCTGTTTTTCGATCGCTCACAGCACAGCTGACAGACTGTTTCAGCTTCGACTATGCAGATAATTCTTAATGATTAACTCGGTGTACAAACAGAGCCTGAAGACTGTCCTGACCTTGAAGGAGATGCTGATGTCTCAGGAGGGTGTGTGTGTGTGTGTGTGTGTGTGTGTGTGTGGGAGGGATGGTAGCAGTCCAGCTGTCAGCTATCAACAGAGGAAAGTCTGTAGTGGTTTGTTGGGTTGCTGTGAACGTTCGCCGACTGCTGAAGCGCAGCGTGAAGAATGTGAGGAGATGGAGAGATCAGAGGTTGAAGGGGAGAATGTAGAAGAGGTGGAAGGAGGAAGAACAATAGAGGACAGAGAGATGGAGACGTGGATGATAGTTAAGTAGATGAAGGGCAATTGAAGGTTTACAACACATTCCTGCCTGTTATTCTATACATCTAGCATCGTCTCTGTGCCACATGTTCGCCGCCAAGTAACACTTCAACAAAATATATAGAATTAGAGAGGGAGCTGTGCACACTGTGATTACTTCCAAGTGTGCACAATCATTGTAATACTCTACCAAAGAGAGTAAACTGTAGGCTGTCAAGAAACAGTGACTCCTCTCGTACCCGCCCTGAAAGTCAATGTTAACGCCGCCGCTGGCTTAAGTCGAGTTTGTTGTCGTCCGTTATCGAACATCCTGCCAGGAGGAAACTCTTTCTGCCTCGATGTCCGTGGATGTACAGTCAGCCAGCACTATGGTATATTTCATATCGAAGGGAAGGTGGTCGTAACTCATAACGACAAGCTGTCAGAACGAATCTGAGAGGCCGCGTGATGCTTCTGTATAATGTATGCGGCTAATGTACAAAGTGATGCAGCGCGCGCAGCAGCAGTCGATATCGCAGGCTCTTAACCTTTATAGTTTGTGACCAGCAAAAATGAATGACGACCGAATCTGAATGGACACACACACACACATACACACACACACCTATATGTTGATCTTTTTTTGTCAACTCCCAGAGAGACAGGCTGCATGTATTCCACCAATAGCACTGCATCTTCCCGTTCATTCAAAACATGAGGAGGCTTTTCACTTGACAAAAAAGTTGTTTCTTTCTAAACTTTGGCTGCAACCCGCCGCATACAGCCACCACACAGGCTCCAGTATGTTCATAGCACAGCTCATAACATGTCAAATACAACAGACTGCACCAAAGTTTTCCACTGTAGTTATCACTCTATCTAAGCTATCTTCGCTTCTTGAAGCACTACTCTAATACACCAGTGTAAAAAATAAAGAAAGAAGAAGAAGCATAAAGAAACTTCTGAGTTGGGAGTTGGTTGGATTGGTTACACCCTGAACTTTCCCTCTGAGAGTCAAGAGTGATTTGTTTTGAAGTTATATTAAGTAAGTTAACGTACATAAATGACGAACTTATAAGTGTACTAACAACAGTCAATGTGACAGAACATTACATCACTACCGAATGACTTAACGTAGTTATTTAACCCAGAGTTTGATCTTTTTCCAAATCCAACCAAACCGAAACGTTATTTCAACATTAACCACTGTCCAAAATCATAATATGTCCTAATTTGTTAACCATTTGTAAGCAAACTTAATTTTGAAAGTCTAAGTAGACATTGTATATTATGTATTATTGCTAACTTGACATACAACATACAAACTGACGAAATTTTTCATGACAATAATCAAAAACTCAAACCATATTCCCAGGTCGTCGCTGTCCGCTGAGAAAAAAAAAATACCGTGCTGTAGGTTTTCCACAAAAGACGATTAAAATCTGTAGTTCTGCTCGCAGTTACAACAACTTCTGGTGTGAAGACACAAAAAAAGCAGAGAACACAAACAGCATGAGCTCATGCACATTTAACTACACTAAATAAGCCCCAGGTCAGCACTTGGCTCGGGGCCGGTGTCAACATCAAGATTATGAAGTGGCTTTTTGTCACACGCTGTATGGTACATATGGTGCAGGAGGTGGGCACCAGTTCAACAGTAAGCTTTAGTGACAAGCTGTCAAAGTGAGTTACCACTGCTGCTGTTTCATTATATATGAACATGCGCCATATACTCTGTCATATTAGCGGTCACAGCGTGTTGCTCACGCAGAAGGCCTGTGAGCACGAGTACAGTTGGAGTGCCTTTGGGCAAGACACAGAATATCAGAAAACTATAGCTTAATGGCGCTATACGTCTGTCTTGAAATAGTTGATTTATTTTCCAGATAATGAAGCTTTTATAGATCTCAGCTTCACTCATTGTGTGTGTTTTTGTGGCAGCTGTTTAACGATCTGGCTTCTCAGCTGACACACTTGAACACACACACGATAAACCAAAATCCAGGCTTTGAAATGACAGTTGAGGATGCGGAAGACAAAGCAGATTCTCTAAGACAAACAAGGTGCAACACCGTTAATGTACGGAGGATTTATGACATCCTCCCCTCCTGGATGTCTCAAGATTTATAGGTTTCTTGTTAACCTGCTTCCCTCTGATCATTTACCCTGATTTATTTCATGCAATGGGCAAACAGGGCTACTATTTTTACACTACAACTGCCTCACACACACACACACACACACACACACACACACACACACACACACGTACTTGGATACAAATTTCTCTCCTCTTTCTCTGCTTTCTCTCTGCAGCTGGGTCCAGTCCCCTCAGGGTTTTGAAATATAACACTATCACCATTTATTACAATCTTTCCTGCTCTCTCTCTCTCTCTCTCTCTCTCTCTCTCTCTCTCTCTCTCTCTGTGTTGCTTCCTCGCTCTTCCACAATTATTGTGTGCCCGCCTTCCTCTCTCCACTGTTTCTCTTAAACTCCCCTCCTCTGTCTTAAATCATCAAGTGCAGAGAACAAAAAAGATATTTGCTGGCCAGTTTTGTCCGGTGGCCTTGCGGGGGAGGATGAGCTCATGCAGCCACGAATGTAAAAAAAGAAAAGAAAAAACACATCTCCGTCCGTGAGAAGTGGTCACATCTGTTTTGATAAGAGAGGAAAGTAGAATTCATCCCTGCCTTGCACTGTGACTGGTTTACAGCAGAGTGATCACATCTCTTAATTCAATTTGAGGCAAACAGAAGAACACGCACTGACAATTTATTTGCACACATAAAGAAAACAATCTAAAAATACAAATATGACGAGTCATTGAAGAGTCCGTGGTTTGCCAACAATCCAACGGCACGAAGGCAAATATTACGTCAAAGTAATCTTGCACACAGCGTTGTACACAATTTAGGAAAATAGATTAGAACGACTTTGTGTGTCAGATCTGTTTGCTTTCAGTTTTTCAAGGAAAGCTTAAAATTAGCACAAAAATCGTTTAATCAAACAGCCACAATTTACAAGGGCGCAAATACAGTTTCAAACCATCTGTCATAGTCTCATATCCCGTGTGTGTGTGTGTGTGTGTGTGTGTGTGTGTGTGTGTGTGTGTGGGTGTGTGTGTGTGTGTGTGTGTGTGTGTGTGTGTCATCACTGTAACTGCAGAGATCAGAAAGACCAACATGACCTCGGTACAATCCGATCCGAACATATCAAACCATTTTATATCACATGACTTTGAGTATTCAGCGGTCATGATGAGGTTATTATCCTACAGTCACCGCGACTGAATGTGTATCCGTCCACTCCGGTGGATGTTATGCATCAAAAGAGTATATTCTGGCTGTTCGACCTGTATTTATAGAAAGTAACACTGATGTGTTTGAGTAAAACAGGGGCTGAATCTAAAGAGGCAGAATATATATATATATATATATATATATATATATATATATATATATATATATATATATATATATATATCAGTTATTCCAGATGTATTTGTTGCATCTCTTCTTCCCTCCAACAACTTCAATGTATGATGTCATATCATATCTATCTATAGAGATTCAAAGATAGTAATCAAATGGGATTGTTGGACAAGGCTCTGGATTCGCTGACCTGATGGTTGGGGACTCGGTATTCCAATTCAAATGGGTTAAAAAATGTCTTCTTAATATCTGTCTACTGTGGCAGAGACCATACACGAAAGGATTACGTATATGTAAAACCAATTTCAGTGACAGTAATACATTTTGACGGAACATAATACCAGCTGGATTATACTTTATATAGACGATAGAGAGTATTAGATGTTCCAGAAATATATCTGCTTCTGTAACTACAGCATTATTAAACTTTGAATGGTTGTGGTGTTTCATGTTTAGCCTCTTTCAGGTCACGGTTAGTCTACGGGAAAGATTTGTGGTCTGGTTTTACACAGAAAATCTCTTTAGTGACCTGAGACACAATGTGTTTAACCAATTTATTGAACATTTTCTTGCCAAGGAACCCAAAAGTGACATAAATTAGACCACAATAACCAGATTCGATAAGATTTGAAAAAGAACGGTCTGATCAGAATTTTAGGTGTGTTGGAAACTCGTGATTAAAAAGCAACTGGATGGAGTCAAAGTGAACATTATTCCCCTTTTTGGTGGATACCTCCGCCTTGAAGCCCCTCCAGGATCCCTGGGGGTCCCACTTTGAGAGCCCAGTACCTAAACCTAACCACAGGCGGCACTCCGGATGTCTACTCAGGTCTTTGGAGTGAAAATCCTGCACTTTGTGCACCTGCCGTGACCGCATGTGACTGTGTTACGTTTCACATCACAACATGATGAAAACCATTTAGAAGAAGTTCTAGGAGACAAGGTTGAATGTTACAACCATATTCACCATCTCAGCTATGTATATTTGCATGCTAACATATGCTACTTAGCAATAAATATGATGACCTGATGATGGCGTTTGATCAAAAGTCTGGTCAAAACTGATGGAAATCAATAGGATTCAAAATCTGCGGCTGAACCACTAATGTCTGAACATTTTGCCATCACACGCCTGGAAAAAGAATAATGTTTTGGATGAGTAGCTTCTAAGATTATTATGAGTTTGTCTCTGTGTGCACATATGTGTGCCTCCTTGTGCTAATGTTACAGAGGAGCGAGGTTAATGTGATTTTAAATCTATATAATTATAGATTTCTCTGCGAGCTCTCTCTGGAGAGAACGAGAGAAAATGGAGTTTATGAGGGAGAGACGAGAGGGCGAAATGAAGAGAAAATCACGTTAGCGGAGAGAGAAAGAGGAGACAAAGAAGTGCGTGAGAGACGAGACGGTGCAGAGAGAGGAGGGAGGTCTGCTGGGGATCGTTTGGGGTGAGAGAACATTTTACTCTTCTCGGGAATTTGTGTGAAACCATATTACTGTAGACAACAGAATTACACTCGGAGACGTTCAGCGGGGGGAAAGAGACGAGAAATGAGCAATAGAGAAGCACAGAGACTGAAATGAAAACGATATTGTGAGTGTAAATCATTTTTGCGATTTTGATTGTCTCTGCTGCTTTATATTCAGAGCAGTGGTGGACAGAGAGAGAGAGACAGAAGGAAACATGTCGTCTAACACAGAGGAGGGAGTTTCCCTCTGGGCCTCATGATGATCTGCATTTCATTGTGTTTCATTTAGTACATCACTGGCAGTAAGATTGGTTCAGATGTTCGACCGGTGTTAGATGTCTTCAGATAAAAGGGTCCTGGCTGCACGTCAAGATATTTAGCTTTCTTGCACGTCCACAAACATCCAAAAATAGTCCTAGCTTAAAGTTCAGATATTTAACCATGTAAAGAGACATCCAGACACCAAAACTGTTTAAACCAATAGAGCCACTTAGCTCCATAGTCCAGAAGTGTCCAGAAGTCCCGAGCTACCTTCAAAATCTGACCATTTCCCACAAATCACACCTTTAAATGACAAAACATTTAGTTTATTTATGTGTTTTCTGATCCGACTTTGGACAAAGTTCACGACACATTGTCGCTGTTTGAAATGACCTCGGTTGAGTTGAGGACGTTGGTTGTCATGGTCACATTAATAAAAAATTATCAGGAAATGACAGTGACTATTGGTAGAAAACAGGGAATGAACAGCAACCTCACATTTTCCAGTAAAGACTGGCGTTTTGGTAATCCAGTCCACCCTAATCTCCTCCCAATACAGGCTTTGTTACTATACTACTGTTTGTCCTTGTTGTTATTAATACAGAGCACTAAGCTGTTCCCTTCCAAACAATGCTCCTGGCGTCCTTGATGCTGACGCTTCCTGTACCTAACTTCTTTGGTTTGCCAACATTACAGAATTGACTGATAAAACACAGGATTAACCTTTTGCCCTTTCAATGACGCTCCTCCTGATTTGAGTATTTTGTAATCTTGATCTAGTGACACAAGGTCAAAATTTTGAAAGCAGCTTTGTTCCCCTTCATATTTACGAGTAAACATGCAATGAAGAGGGAACAAAAAAAAAAAAACACAGCCTGGACATCAGAACATTTTGGTTACATCAGAAAAGAAAGAGTGAAAAACAAGTTGTAGTCTCTCTCCTCTCTCAGATGTGATATAAATGTAGACAGACGGATCCAGAGTGACGGGCAGTAAGACGGATAAAGAGGAAGACAGACAGGAAGAGGGTGGACAGGCAGCGCAAACAGACAGATGAGACATTAAACAGAAATGGAGGGGAACAGCATCGTTCTGTAATCTAATGATGATGGTGACTGAGAGCGAGTGAGCGCGCATGTGTGTGTGTTTGTGCGTGTGTGTTTGTGGACTCCGGCTCTAATTATCTGTCACACACTGAAATGGAATAAGTCCTCGATGATACGATGTGCGCCGGGCAAGGCGGCGGTTATGTAACACGACCTCCAGATGCACCAGCGTCATCAGGCCTGACGGACAGACAGACAGTTAATTTGTTTATTAATGTGTTTTGATTTTTATTAATTTAGTTTAATTACGACAAGGAAACAAGCTTTGGAGACGGCTGCACACGTCGAGGCAGAGGTGAGATCCTTGACTAGGACGAGACGACTTCGGCTGCTCCACCTGACCGATCAGCGGGCTGCAGCGTCATAACTCCACCTTTTAGTATCGGATCAGTGTGCTAGTGAAGGCAGGTTTATTTGTTTTGCACACTTCAGACACAAGGCAACTCAAAATGCTTCACAGGGGCATAAAGTTGCATTTAAAAGACATTAAAGACAAACCGGACGACACTGAGAATGAAAACAAAAAGTGTAGTTCAAGTTATTAATTAAAGATTCAAAAATCCAGTAGCAAACAAAGAGGCTTTGAATTAAGCCTCGATGTAAAAGAGGTGAGACCTTCAGTTTTCTTGGTGTTGATTCCAGATATCTGGTGCAGGTTCACTGTACCTCAACAGTAGGGTGATTAAAAAGAACAGGACGGTACGAAACGGTTCTCTTGACCATCGAAAGTAACAAGACCGATTGGTGGAAACAAGGCTTTTGTTATTATCTGCCCCCTATTTTTCTGAACACACAGTACATGTTCACACACGCTGAAACAACACAAACACTCAAGCCTGACCTCCATCTCTCCGTCCCCCTGCAGTGAGCTCCAACCAGAGCCATGGGGAGTACCCAGACTGCCGGAGTGAGAGGGAGTCGGGAGGGGAGGCGTCTCTCCTGGTGTCTCCACTGGTGGTGGCGGGGATTGTTATAGGTTTGGTCCTCTTCCTCTCCTGCATCACCATCATCGTCGGCAGCCTGCGCAAAGACAGTCGACTGCGAAACCCTCACCTCCGAGCGAGCTACGGTCAGTGACCCGCTGTCTGATGCAGCTTCTCCTCCAAGTGTCATTTAGGTTTTTTTAGCAATCTGTGGAGCGACGACCCAGAACATGAAGTCATTTTGAAATAAATTCTGTCGCAGCTTGTATCGCACTGTAAAGATTATATGATTTCAGGCCCATTGATTCAGGATCTTTCTCATGTGGGGGCTTCTTATAACTGATGAAACACCCCCACACATTTGTCTTGTCTTGTTCTCTGAAATTTACTACACCCACAGTATCGTGCACATTACTTGCTTCCAAAATCTTAAGCAGGTTTCCCAGGGGAATGTAAATATTTCAAGGCACTAAGCAAATATTAGACAATAGCTGCTGCCAGGACTTTCAATGGATCAATAGAAAAAAATGAACTACCTCATCTGCTTAATTTGTTGCTTCTTTACATCAGCTAGAGTGCTGTTTGCATCCATTACGTTGTTTTTTTGGGGGGGGGTTTTGCAAGGATGTTACTTCATGTCTCTGTTTTTGCAGGTCTGGACGGTTTTTCCTACGGAGGTTCAGTAGGAGAGCTGAGATCTACCTGCTTAGAAGACTTTCCTCCTGGTTTAGACTTTGATTCATACAGAGACACTCTGTCACAAATCAACAACCTGTACCCCGACTCACCACCACGGTAAGTGCTCGCGTGAAGACTTATTCTGCCAGAAAAGTTTGAAGTATTTCACATAAATAGATGTTGTTGTCGCTGGATCTACTTGCAGGTGTTTTATTCTACAATCTGCTCTAAAAGGAAATAAGCCAAGAGCAACATACAGTACATACAGACAAATACTTGAGCTGGAAAAATAATTATAGCTTCACTATAGACCCTCCTCCTGTCATGTCAAATGTCAAATTTCAAAATGTAACTGAGCATTCAGCCGTGTCCCCCCGCTGTTCTCACTCCACCTGGTTTGACCCTTTCCTCTGTAGTAATTCATTTATTAAGGAGCACTGTTACCTTCGGTGCCCTTTGTAAAGGTGCTGGATTGAGTGTTTGTGTGCATTGTGTGTGTCTGTTTGTGTGTGTGTATGTGTGTGTGTGAGAGAGAGAGAATCGGAGAAAGAAGGAGCTCGCTAAAGGCCAGTGTCATGGTGTTTTTGATCTAAATGTCAACTGGTCTAATTGGCAACTTTAATAATTCACATACATCCCTCCCCTGCAGTGTGTGTGTGTGTGTGTGTGTGTGTGTGTGTGTCGGTGTGTGTGTGTGTGTTTGTTGCTCTGCCTCAGAAATATTTCCCTACTTCACCTGAATCGATCGATCATTAGTTGGATAATATCTTATATTTCCTGTTTATTCATTCGGAGACGATTGTATTTGACTTTGTTTTGTCCCCGATCACCAGCTGACACATTTTTGCAGCTTAACGACTTTTACCATCAGTATGAAAGGTTATTGGGTCTGATGCCTCTGGTCACCAGCTGACTCATTTCCATCTTAACAGCTCTCAGCATCAATATGAAAGGTTATGGGTACACAGTGAATTCCTGTTTAACGTTTTCTTGCGCTAATTTCACCAACGTTTTTCATTATAGAGACACTAGATTCTCCTGGCATGACAGCCAACAGCTTTGAATGCTTCAATTTAGGTTCTAAGAGATAAAAGTTTCTGTCAGATGGCAGATGGTCATACATGTAACGACACCCCTGTGGCGTTTAGCCTGATGGCCTGAGTCATTGCTTTGGAAGAAGAAGCCATTCAAATGTGCAAATCACAGAATATTAGCATAAGAATATTAAAAAGATCTTCAAAAGAAAATGTAAATTAACGTATGTTCCCGTCCACTTCCATTCAAGCCAGTGACTAGAGTTTGAGACTGTGTTTGAACATACATATGCGTGAAACCACTGGATATTTTGAGGGAAACCTCAGGACATCTCCAGCTGTGATTCTGTCGACCACAACTGGTATTATAAAACCTAAACATGATCTTTTGCTAACGCTGACTCAGATCATGAGCAGCACGTTGGCAAAACAAGAAATAGAAAATTGTAAAACGTAAAACGTAAAACGTTGCAGCATATCAGAGGTTTGCAGGAACAGCCATTGCCCTTTCTAACTTCACTATTCATGCCTAGTCTTGTGATTACCAGCCACCAAACTGTTAAAGTGAACATTCATTAAAACAATATTAATATTTTTTCCTCTCTCAACAGCCGTTTTATTCCACAAACTGTACATCAAATTCTGTGAAGCCTCATCACTGTAGGAAATGCTCCACATGGATCCTGACTCATGCTGATTCAATCGCATTACACATTCACATTCATCATGTTGAACCCGAGGCTGAAGGTCTCTGCTGAGGTTGTAATCTGCCGACTAAACCAAAGCTCCTGTCATGTTCCTGGTCCTGTCTTGTAACGGAGACAAAGTGCGCTGTGCTGCGAGATACACGGTGTGTGGAGGGATACAGCTGCTCAGCAGCAGGGTTGAGTTTCGCTGTGGTGTTTAAATGATGGTTGATGCTGCAGGGCCGAACGTGGGCCAAGAAAATGTTCCAATGCACCATCACAGCTCCCACCAGACTTCTAATGAATCCATTCATAATGTTTATGAAAACCCGCGGACCTGCTTTTTAGCAGTTCGGGACAGAAACCACAATCAGGGTGTGTCTTCTCCCTTCAGCAGCAGAAACCCGAGAGAGGGAAGAGCAGTGAGATATCACGGCATCGAGACGAGGAAAGAAAAGGAAAGAAAGGAAAGGAGAGGAGAGGAGAAGGAAAGGGGAGCTAGCTTGCTACGTCAGTACTTTGGCAGGGAAGCAGAGTGTTCTGGACAGCCTGTGTGAGAGCCGGACTTTCTGGCCCGGACGATGGGACGACGGCCAAACCGCGCGCACACACACACACACACAAGAAAAAGACACACATACATACATATAAATCGCACATTTTGTTTACCATAACGCTGGCGCGTCGTGGTTTGGTACGCTGTCAACAGGCAGGTAGTTGCAGTCATGTGATGATCCTGCAGGGAGCGTGTGTGTGTGTGTGTGTGTGTGTGTGGGTGGGTGGGTGTGTGTGATCAGCCGGGCCACAGATGGTTGAGGGAAACTCAGAGAACTCAGATCAACAGCTCACCTACTGAGACTGTGAATGTAACGCTTCCGACACACACACACACACACACACACAGGAAAACTCACACTCACAGATCAGAAGCTCACCTGTGGAGACCGCAAGCTTCTGCTTCCTCTCAGGGAGACGCTCTGCAAGCTTTGGCAAAGACAACACACACACACACACACATATACAATCACACACACACACATATATACAATCACACACACACACACACACACACCTTGCTTTTAAAGATCATGGGGCAGGAGCTTAACTGTTGCACAAACTTTAGAAACATGTCGTCTGGTGTTGTTTTACTTTCATTAAACCATAATTATATCTTCTAAACGCAACATTTATTTATATTTTTGGCCGCTCTGAAGCAGTGTTGACATATAATGACTTAGTTGTGGTGAATAATTGGCAAAGAGCAATGTCGTCTTTCATTCAGCTGAAAAAAATGTTGTTTGGTGTCATTCAATGTGTCAAAAAATTACTTTTTTAACAAAGTTATAAATCTCCATTCAGACCTTAATGCTATGTTCAGGTAGGAGTGTTTCTTCTTCTTCTTCTTCTTCTTCTTCTTCTTCTTCTTCAGCAGTAAATTATCATAGCGCTTCTAATATAATTTGTTTTTCAGATAGCAGCCATGCACACACAACAGGCTACGTGACAAAAATTGAAGGATTCTTTAATCAGATTACCTGTTCGGCAGCATCATTGACTGACTGTTGGCAACAGCGGTGCTGCTAATGATTAGCTTGCTGCTGTGTCACACTGTATGACACCAACGGTCGAGACAGGAGGACAGCACTCATGTCAGGACGCCTAACGGCAATTTCAACACTCAACCTGTGAACTGTGAAGGGAGAAAGTGTAACACTAGATAGCAAATGATGACAGCAGAGGAGGAAAAGTCATTCTTAGGAACAGAACAGAGTCGCGTGACCTGTGTTTTCTGCAGTAATACAATCAGATAGAACATGTGTTATCTCTGTACTTATGCTGCGAGAGTCTGGACCCTCACCAGTGAGCTGTCAGAACCAGCAGATCCACAGAGGATGTTATATCCACTGCCCGCCATTCAGTCAAATTTCCTTCCTCCCTCTCTGACTCTCTCCTGGAAGTTATCGACTAAATGAAACATCTTCATGACTAAAACAACATATTCCTCAAAGTTTGAACACTGTTTGAATCGTTTATTAAAATGCCAACTTACACAACTCTCTGTCTTGTAATATTTAGACATTTTAATGCAAAAATGTTGCGGATCTTAAAGTCCAACCTTGGGCTTTGTCTTGTGATCTGATTTTTGCTGAGAAGTCAGATCTTCATAACACACACACACACACCTGTTAGTGCAGCATCTATATGGTTCTCTGGCTCCACAGGCCAGTGCCTCTCACAGTGGTCGAGAGCAGAGACATGCCAGCTGTACACATGCTCACACTCACACACAGAG
>CAEMYA010002116.1:10487547-10543390 GCA_903131615.1 Diplodus sargus | reverse complement strand
CACACACACACACACACACACACACACACACACACACACACACACACACACTGGTTTTATAATTCTGTTTTCTGTTTAGTTTCATTCTGTTTTGTATGTTCTCTGCTCTCTCCGGCTGAGGGAGGAGGTTGGTGGAAACACGACCTCTGGGGCTGCTGGAGGAGTTCATCAGGGGAGAGTTTTGGGACTCTGCCAAAAAGAAAAACCAGCAGGAAGGAGGAAGCAGGCTCCGAGTGTGTGTTTGTGTGTTGTGTGTAGAAAACAAAAGCAGGCTGCTGGATGAGGCTACATGCTGCGGGTGAAACATGCAGCGTTTTTATCTTCAATTTAAGAATAATTTACATTAAGTTTAACGTATTAATGTAATTAAAGTCAAACAAATAACTAAAAAACCATGAATAGGGAACTTCAGACTCAATCGTCTGAGTAAAAGCCCTTCCACACAAAGCACAGATGAAGAATTTGCATGGAAATGTATTTTTAAAAAATGATTTTATGGGTTCTTATTAACATAAGAACACTGCTGCAGGACATGTTTTCAGGAGAAAAGATATTGGGATGCCTGCAGAAGTATACGATCAATGAAATCATTTGTTTAAGCCGATGTCCAGGTCAACATTGGCGGACCGGGAAGAAAATGGATTACAGCGCCGCAGATAATTCACACCAACCAGGTCTGATCTGGTTAAGTTTAGGAAAAAAAACCTGTCTTGGCTAGAAAATCCTGTTTTGGTCGCCTGAAATATGGCTGGAAATTTCCAGAGGTCTCCTCAAAATGATTCAATGGTGTCGGGTTTACGAATGTTGAGGTGCCGCCTCAACAATTCACCTGTTCATCACACCAGCTATCGAAAAAATCATCCTGGAGGTGACAAATTCGGAGGGCTTTTAAAAAAATATGGAGCCAGCTGGAAACGCATGGATGAGATAGACCTGCATGCCTTCGTAGGGTTGCTAATGTTAGCAGGAGTTAACAGGTCACGAGGTGAAGCTGCATCCAGTCTCTGGGATGCAGAAGGGCAATTTTTGTGCTACAATGCCACTGAAAGTCTTTCACACTTTCTCAAGAATGATACGGTTTGATAACAATGAGTCAAGACCAGCAAGACGGCAAACTGGCTGCCATTAGAGAGGTCTGGGACAAGTGGGTGAAGCGGCTCCTCTCAGATTCCCTGGTTGGTTTATGTTATTCACATTTGTCTATTATTGGAAGTGCCCTCAATAAATTGCATTCAAAACTATTTCCGCCCATTTATGAGGTGCAGCTCTGCTGTGTGTGCTGTAGTAAACCAGAAAACAATGCTTTCCAAACCAAAAACACTGTTTGGCCTTCTGAGATGTCCTTTAGCCAGACACTGGCTTCTCATCCTCTCCCAGCAAGCTGTTCAGCAATGAAGCCCAAACCTCTGAACTGTCCAACACAGACAGACAAAACCTCCTGAGGAGAGTTAAACACAGTCAGGGAGAAACCAAAGTCTGTATGTTTCATGAACCTCGTTGGAGGAGATATTCTCTGCACACATGAATTATAACATTCCTGCACT
Organism: Diplodus sargus; assembly: GCA_903131615.1. NCBI lineage: Eukaryota > Metazoa > Chordata > Actinopteri > Spariformes > Sparidae > Diplodus > Diplodus sargus. The sequence continues at coordinate 10,541,846 of CAEMYA010002116.1, read as the reverse complement.
GATGGATGCTGTTTAGTAAGTCCAGCACTGTGTTTGTGTTGGCGACTAACACAATAGATTTTGTAAATTTTGTGTCCACGTGGAGTAAATATATCACAAATGTTTGCATAAGAGGGATCACGGAAGTTTTGAGGACATATTTTAGGCTATTTTTGCTTTGTTGTTGTTACATTAAGATTATCTTTCAAGGTTACTTCTCGTCTCTTTTTGTGTCCCTGTCAGCGCGGGGAGACAGACGAAACTGGACAGCTGTCAGCACATAATGGATCATAGAGTCAGCTCTGACGTAGCAGGCACACAATTGTACATTGTCTGCGTTGGGACAATGGGATTGCTGCAAACTGGGACTGCTTCCAGAAATCTCCCGGATGAGTTCATGTCACTAATAATCGATGCTTTCATCAGCCATCGTCAGCAAATGATGCTATTGAGGAAAATCTCCATCAGACGGCTTCACAGAATGCTGCCTCAAAGCTGCAGCTCATTTAGAAGTGATCCGAAACTCGTGACCCGGTTTAAACTGCTGAATGTTTTATTAGGTTTGAACAAGGTGTAATTGTTTGTTTCTGCTCAACACGTCGCAGGATTTTATGCTCATTGACTGGATGTTTCTTGTCAGTACACTTATTAACAGTTGACTTCTTAAAAGGCACTTACAAATGAAAATTGCATATTGTTCCTCTCATCTGTGAGCTGTATATCTATTTAGATTTTGGTGTTTGTTTTGGAGTTTTGGAGATTTCAGAAGTGGAGTTAAGGCAGATGGCCGCCTACCATGAGTCCTGCACCGCTCCGAGGGTTTCTGCCTGTTTGAAGATTTTTTTCTCGCCACTGTCACAAAGTGCTTACTCATGGGGGATATTTTGGTTCTCTGTAAATTAACTAATTAATTCAACAGTATGGTCTAGACTTGCTCCAGTTGAAAAGTGTTATGAGATAACTTTTGATGTGAATTGGTGCTATGTAAAGAAAATGGATTCCCTCTGTGTTGTGATGCAGTCGGCTGAGTACCATTTAGTTCTGTTCTGATGCAGACATTGCTTTGACCGGTATCACTCACATCAAAACAGTCCGGATGGATAAGTTGGATATGTCGTTTAATACTGAAGCTCTGGGACGATATTCAGCCTGAAGTTCTAACCCAAGCATCGGTGTTTGACCGCCTGGGAACAAGACTCAACAACCAACCATCTATCTCCAGAATCGCCTCCCCTTTACTTTTATCTGTCCCTTTAGAGAAGTTTGGACTGGACTTTATGTGGGTCTTTGAAGTCAAAGAAAAAACTCTAGTTCCAAAAATGATCCCTCAAATCTTCTCCCAGCATGCTGCTTTGTTAGCGCTAACAACAAAAACCCAGAGAACATGAACTTTGGTTCTCCATCGTCACCACCGTAGTACTAATTGCTTATCTTTTGTTTATTATTCCCACAGTTACGATGAGTGTGTCGGCCCAGGATCGACTCAGATCTACATCCCCACAGATGACCCGCCTCCTTACTCCCTGCTGGACCCCTTTCAGCGAGGGGCAGAGCAGGAGGAGCAGCTTGAATACACCAGTCTGGATCCGACTCCATACAGCGGAGAGACCTCGGCCAGCGCCGCCTGGTTCCCCGCCTCCCACTATCCTCCGGGACTGCAGGAGCAGGAGCCGCAACACATCGCATCCATCTCCTTCCCGCTGGAAGCAGCGCCGCCTTATGAGTCAGTGTTGGCCGAGCAGGGACAGCCCCTCCCCCTCATGCCATGTGACCTTTATAAACACCAATCAGAGCGGGGGGCTGATGACAACTCCCCGCAGCCGGGAGCGAACCAGATCTCATAGGACGATTAATTTGTTCCTTTCACCTGCGCCGTTCGTCGTCCCCAGCTGAATCAAACAAACACTTGCGAGGCAGGGGCACAAAATGGCTGGTGGGAGCAGCTGTGACACCAAACAAAGGACACTAAACGAGATGCACACCTTTTTCACACAGCTGCTTTACACCTAGTAAGGCTGAAAATTCGTCAGCTTCTCAGTGGACTGAAACTCAGCCGAGACTCCAGTTTTTGACAGTTTAACTCCAGTTTGTTTGTGGATAAAAATTAAAACTCACTTGATTGCGCCGATCTGTAAAGTTTCTGGAACGACGGCTGCGAAGAGGTTCGACGCTCCCTCGGACACCATCGTCCTCCTCGTTATGACGCCATTGTCTGGTTCAGTTTTTTGCCATGTTTTGACTGTTAAGCTCTCGTTCACTGGATGAAGAGCGATCCGAGAGTCACGTATTGGTGTTTGGAGTTTGGAGGCTGAACCACTGGTACACAAATGCATTTTTTTCATCACACTGTTGACGACAGCCAGCTGACTTTGTAGAAGAAGAGTGTAAAACAATATCATTGTGGTATTTAGTAGTGTAGTTTAAGGTATAAACAAGCACACGGAGTTCCCCCGTCCCCCCTTCACATTTCTTTTGGTATGATCCTCACCTCTCCGTCTATTTAAATGATTGACGATTGTGTTAGACTTCCTAAACTACCAGAACAACCACTGCTGATCTCCGTCTCTGTCGTGTGTTTAGAGCAGTGTGCTGTTCTGTAGCTTCCAGTGTGGTGGTAGTATCCTAGTCGTTAGAGCGATGGTGCCGTTAATGAAATGGTTTGGAAACTACCTGAAGACGTCTGACAGCCTTTGGGAAAAGCACTATGTTAATATTTACAGCATTTCATCCGTCATCACCAGAGAGGGGGTTTCAACTTGTCACTCTGTTGTACAAATTGTCGTAACTATTTTCTATCAAGGGCTCTGGTTTTAAATATCGATTCTGTAACTGGACCCCAGCAGCAACATGTAGCCTGCAGCCCCTCCTTCCTGACGAGGTCGGGACTGATGCAACAAAGACATTACACGTAAACTGTAGACCTTTACACACTGTTCACTAGAGGAAAGGATGCTTCTGACTTTGTCTTTAACTTGCCCCGAACCATCATCTTTTGTTTTGTTTTGTTAGTGCACTAACGGTTTAAACATCCTCTCAGTTTACCTGCGTTTGCAACCACTGGATCGTGTAATTCATCAGATTGCTGATTATGGAAAGACACTGATGTTAATGTTTAATTGGCCAAAAACTGGACAGGAATGATAATCTATACTGTTATTTCCATTACTGATTGGACTTTTGATTGTTTTCTTGATTAATTAACTTGGATTTTGATCTATGAAATGTCAGAAAATAATGAGAATGGTCACCACGATGTCTCAAAGCTCGAAGTGACGTCTTCAATTTGTTGTTTTTTTGCCAGATACAGCCAAAAACAGAGCAAAAAAGTCTTAAATCCAGCAATTAATTTAATTGATTATAAAGGAAAAAAAGCAGCTTGTTGCTACTATTCAGCTAATGTCCTTAATTAATAATTATTCAATAGCATAACAGAAATCAATGTCCATCTTTAGGGATGAAAGCAACAAATCTCAGCGACATTAAAAGCCTTTTCACACCAGGAACGTGACAAAGATATGATACAAATTTGCTAAATACTCTCCTGCAAACATGTCACATTAAAACTATTCATTTCAAATTTGCGACAGTTTGCCCAAATATGTGAATTTAAGACATGAGTATGTTACAGCTGCAAGAAAACAGTGACAGCTTGCAGAGCTCTGAGCGAGGCTACAGAAGCAGATGAGCTGTTTTAGGTAAAAATACAGTTTTTATCAAAGATGTCTGGTGGATTTGAGGAGAGCACAGATGTATGACAGCTTAGGTTTCCAATCTGTAAATCCTGCATAAGTACAGGGAGCGATCGAGGTTACTCCTCCCAAATCATACCGTCTTTTTAAACAAGGTGGTGACAAAAGTAAATAATCAACAAGTTCGCCATTGCAATGTCATTTGTGGTATGGAAGCTCAGGAAATTCAACCTCACTCTGACATTTCTTTTTTACTCTCGTGTGCTTAAAATGTTGATGTGCAAGTTATTTGATAAATTGCACCTATATATAAAAAATCCCCCCTGGTGTGTAAAAGGATTTTGCTTCGAGAGAATAAGTAAAACGTTAATCCAGCGCAGAAATATGAAGGTCACAGTGCAGCAAAAATGTAAAAGTACAGAGAGGTGAAAGATTCCTTCGACTTCGGCTCGCAGCTCCCATCTTAATGGAAATTTTAATAAATCATCACCACAGACTCCTCCTGACCTTTTGTCAAGAGGATTCACTTTGACTAACCTCAACCAGAGTTTAGTTTGATTTTGTGCATAAGTGCGTAAAAAACATATATAATCCAAGCAGCATCACACAAGATTAAACCAGCAATTCACCACTGTTTGTGCCCTCGAGCAGGACACAGAGACCCTGTTCCATCATCCCAACGTAGTCATCATTTACCATATTGTGACAAAGACAGAAGCAAACGAGCGGCGTTTTAATAAAAGGTTGTGTGTGGAGGGAAAACACATGTTACTGAAGCAGGATGTCAATGAGGCTGAGTTTTAATAACAATGCAAAATGACATTTATAGTTTCAGAACTGTTTTTTTTTTCATCTCTTGGTAACGTTATTGTCCTCCTCGCCTGACGTTGTCCTTGTGTTTAAAATATGTGCCTGATAGCCCTCAGACTGTTAGCTTGAACATTGTAGCCATAATCTAATAATCTCAATGCAACTAACCCAGTGGGCTGTTTCTGTTCCGTTACGTTATGAAGTGTTGGTTTAATGGTGTGGTGTGGAAGATATTATCATTTATTGAATCCCTGTTGATACGTTGTGACGTTGGCAGCTGAAGATGAGTGATGAAGTGCAAAGTTTATTTCTTGTCCTCGCTTTACACCTAAAATCTGATCCCTGTTTTATTTTTATTGTTTGCCAAGTAACCTTTTCCTCCATCCATGTTTTTTACTTTCTTTTCTTTGTCTGTTTCTTTCTCACACACTTGTTTTATTCCTTGCGTCATTTCAGGGAATATTTAAAAAGCTTGTTCTTTAATTCTAATGCACCATCGATTTTCAGGCCAACTAGTGATTTAGTGATAATTCTCTCAGTGTTGGTGAAAACAAGTAGATTTTGAAATTACCCAGAACATTTAATTGGTGACCACGGATTCAGTTACGTAGAGTTATAAATCTAAATAAGACGTGAAAGAGGTCGTACAGAGAGGCCTGATAAACTCAGTGTACATTAATAAATTAGTATTTAGCATTATAGGTCTGACAGAATCAGAAAAACTCACAACAACACAAAATTAGCCTTTTCTAATGTAAAAAATATGACACAGACTTTTAGAGAATTGTTATGAAATTTAGAATAACAAGGAGATCCACTGATATCTGAAAACATGTACGTGTACCCTTAAAAAAAAAACTGCTCCTGAACAAAATGTTGACGCTGTAACTCGCTGTTCTTACGTTTGGAGTAAGTTGTTGAAGCTTTTCCTCGGTCCTTGTTAGACTAGTCGATATAAACAGCGCTGCACCTCAGGATGCTTTATTCATTTAATCTAAAGTGTGTTCATAAAACTATTAGAAGGTTTTAATGGGATGCTGACTGTTAAAAAAAATACAGCATATAAAAGTTAAAGTTACACTTAGAATCTGGCAAAAACATTCAAATGTCCTCATGAAATAATCCTCCATCTTTTTTCCCCCAATATCCTCTTCAGTTGCTTTCTTTAATTGCCAGTATTCATCCTAAAATTAAATAAATGTACATGTTTCGTGTATGTTGAAAATATCACCAAGCTCAAAAACGAATGTAGAGCCTTTACACTTTGCTGTGTCTCAATTCAGGTCTGCATCCTCCGAAGGACTCGGCCTTTGCGGTCTTCGAAGGCGAGTCTTTCAGAGACCTTGTTAACCACATCAGCCGTTGTTAAATGGGACGGTCTCGCTTTTGGAGCATTTCCTGGTTGTGTCACCAGATGTTTTACCTTTACATCACGATTTCTGCCGCCCAGGCCCGTGAAAGTGACGATCTATGCCACGCAACGTCACAGTTTTCTCTCTTTCTTTCTGCTTTTTCGAGCGTGCAAAGAATCTTGGGATATGTGAGGCTACGAAGGATCGTATTGGATTGGAGGAGCCTTCGGATTGGGAAAGCCTTTGCGCGGCATTGTGACGTAATTGGCCTTCCAATGCTCCTCTGAAGGATGCAGACCCTGAATTGAGACACAGCAAATGTCGACACAAAGTCAAGGATTCACAGTCATCCACCAGAGGGTGATATAAAACTTTAAACTGATATTCAGCTTCCTCACAAAAACATCACGCTGTTAAAACGTGTGACCCTGGACGGTGGATCAGAGCGTCGTCACCTGCGTCTGCCTGGTTTGTGTTCGGTTTGAGGAGTGTTAATGCTTTTTATTAGATTAGAGGAGAAGTTGTAAAGATCATCAGGTCGTCAGTATTACAGTAGAGAGACATCTTTCCTAGCACGCGTGTTTTATTTATTTCAGCTAGGATTGCGGCGCTGTTCTCTGTAAGTAAGTGTAAATGTCCGACATGTGTATCACTTTCCTCCCATCTCTCCTCTCTTTTCTTTTTCTTTTCTCCGTCTGTCCAGACAACAGACTTCGTGTATATATTAGGAACTGCGGTCAATAATGTTTCTTTATGTTCTGTATTAGAGATTTTGTTAAATATTTTCTTCTGTAGAGAAGAGTGAATAAATCTGAAGTCTTATACGAATCTGAGTGGCTGTTTCTGAGCAAACAAGCAAATACCAAGGACTGTATTTTATGTGCATCTAGGATTTTTTACTTTCAGCTTCCACGGGAAGCTGCAGCTGTCCACAAACATCACACACACAAATTCTCAACCCAGAGTCCTGTAATTTATGTCCACACATGCACACACACCCTGTGTCTTAGCTTCATGCGATTAACAGGAGCTGTGAAAACGTGTGGTAGCCCTGATAATTATGTATCATTGATCATCCTGTGGCTTAATTAGCTGAGTGTGCAGTAACTCCAGCAAATATTTGACAGAACTGATGTGTTGAGCGTTTTCCTGCACCGATTGACTTTCGTTTTCAATGTCGTGCCAGTGGTCAAGTATCTGTCAAACAGAAAGTCAACAACTGCTAACATCAAATGTTGCTAAATTCCACCGGCAGCTTCATGAGACCTCGGTGTTGAACTCCTGTGTGAGATCTCTTTCCAATCGACCTTCAAGAAAAACGTGAGAGGCAAATATTTGCTTCTTTGGGGTTTTCTTGATGTTTGCTGGGTCTGCTAGTGTTTACATTCAGGCTCTTTAGAACAAGGTGGATGGTGAAGGACCAGGCGGGAGATGAATTTCTACATTTTGAAATAATACAGAAACGGATTCAGAGACTTTTGTTGCTGCCAGATATGAGATGTGAAAAGAAAATACAGTATAGACAGGATGTTTATCCACCTGCAGCACTACTGGACAATATCCAGGTGGCAAATTGACACTTTTTTTTGCAAGTGTTTGGATGTTAAAGGTCCTGTTTGTAAGAAAAGTTGATTTTGGAGTCTCATTCCCAACTCGTAAAATACTGCCCGACCTACAATTACATTTACAAGTTCAATAACAACCAGGTAATACAAGTAGTTTGAAGTACAATACACTAGTGAGTCATTTATTTATATAGCCCATTCTTCCAAAACTGACTTGGGTAGATTTTTAAGATGCCTCTGCTGCACAGACACGCCCGGCTTGATCCCTGCCAGTCTGATATAAAAGTCAGACTCTCAACAGAGACATCATAAAAGCTTCACCTGCCCACAGACTCCTGCTGCTGAGTTTAATAGCGAAGGTGAGTTATTATTTAAAATCTCTCTCCAGCTTTCACTGACGATTAAAAAAGGATCATTAAGTTTTGCCATAAAAAGACAGACTGAGGGTTGAACTAAGCCGGAGCGCTCTCTTGTAGAAAATGAAATCTCCGATTGTCTTCCTGCTCTTGGCTCTTGTCGTGGTCGGGCTCAAAGCGACGACACCTGATTCCCCTGCGAGACGTCCAGGTAATCCTTACTCACATACTCGAGTAGCACCAAGTAATAACTTTGTGGATTTGCGTCTGATGGAATCTGCTCTAATCCTACAGTTATCCCAGGAGACGTGGCCGTTCCAAAAATTCTGGCAATTAGTTTGGAGGACATAAAAAGGAGCAAACCAAGTTCTGTGGATAGGAACGGTAAACTTACAGTGATTACACTGAGTCACTTTTATGTCACTTTGTAAATGTGAAGTTTTAATTATCAGACACTGTCAGGATCTGATGTCAGCACGAGATGACGTGTTCTCACCAGTATGTGAAATATGGCCGTATTCTTTCCTTTATGTAACAAAGTGAAACAATGTGAAACTAATCACTTAAATCTAATGTTAAGTTCGGAGATTGGATTCAACACTTCCAGGTGTTTCAGGTGCACAACGCCAAAAGTTAACAAAAAACTTGGTTAGCTGCAACAAAACGATGTCTCTTTGGAAAGTTCTCATACAACTGACCCCTCAGCAGTGACTCTAACCCTGTTACAATTTATCTCAGAGTGCTGGTAAACTTGGAAACACATCTAAATATTCCATCGACTACTGACAGATAGAAGACCGGAAAGTTGGTTGCTGGAATCTTTCACCTTTTATATCTACAGAAGGAAAAGTTCCTCTTCCACAGAGTCCTCCATGTTGTACTATGTTTCTACAGTAGCCCAGATGGGACAATCCAAACATTGGGTCTAGAGAGGGTCTTCTCATTTCAGATTTGGGTATTCAGCTGTAATTTGCAAACACATGACAAGATGAGATTGTTTACAAAATGTTCTGAACTTCTTTTGCAGGAGAAGATGATTGAGGAGCAACTCCGGAAACCTAAAAGCCTGACCTGAAAGATGAAAAAGAAACAAACACAGCGTTTTTGAGATAGTAAAAAGTGTGACCGTCGTCTTTATTAGAGGATAATATTTTCAATTTATGAATATGACTTTTCGTTGGTTTTATGGAGGTTATTTAATTAAACATATCCATGTATAAGTAGCTGATATATATGTTATGTTGTTATTGTTTCATATCATATAGTCTGACGCCATAAATAATATGCCATAAATAAAAAGATCCACAGCCTTTATTAATCCAACCTGAAAAAAATAGAAAATAATAATAATTATTATGATATGACACTTTATTTATAAAGCACATTTCAAAACACAGTGCTTTACAATGAAAACAACTTAACACACAAAAAAGCAAGCTGAAAGCCATTAAAAGTAACATAAGACACAAAGCGAGTATAAAAAAAATATAAATCAACTATAATCACTGAGAATACATTTTTAAAAAGTATGTTTTTCAAAAAACATTTAAAAGACAAGACTGGTCATAGTAAAGGATAATAAATAAAGGATATTCAACAAAAATGTATCATGTAAAGTGACCAATAAAACATGAAATAGACTGTTTCATCTGCAGACAATAATTTATTATGTAAAATTTTGTTTTTCATTCTTCTCTGCAACCCAGCGCTGCTGTTTCAACTTTCATTTCATTTCGGTCTCTTAAAATAAAAGCCAATATAAATACATGAAAGAGAAAATCAGAGACAAATAGAGAAAGTTAAAATCTAAAAGCAAGAAAAAAACAACCCTAATATTAAGTTCATCTGCAAAAACCTTAAGGTATCTTACAATGTACATATTTTATGAACTATATTTTACAAGAGACCCAGTGATGGGATCAGAGTGCTGCATAATAAGGATCCTGATCTATTAATACTTCCACTGCAAAATGCAAGTTTATATAATTTTATACCTGTGAACTCCTCGTGGCCTTTACTGTGTCGCCCTCTGGTGGGTGAATCATGTCAGTACACATCCAGAGTCCCAACAAAAGAGCAGAACTCACACAGAAAGTGGATTTAAACCAGTTAAACATGTTCAGTGTGGATGTTTGTGGGGTTAAAATAACAAACAAAAGCTGTAAAAGAAGCAGGAACTAAAGAGGGAAGTCCTGAGTGTGCGCGGTTGTGTTATAGTGTGACACACATGTCAACAGTGTCCCTTAAGAAAGTTGTTGGTCGCCGGCTGCCATGTGATCCTCCGGCCGAACCCGGCCAGAATGTCAACCGTCAGTCGCAGCCCGTCGGCCGGTAGGCGACACCGCTCCTCCCCGGAGAACTGAACCACAACACGTCGACCTGTCGACCCCCCAGGAGGTCCTCCACTCCTCCTAACTCCAGGCCGAGGAGCCAGAGGAGTCTGCCGGAGAAGAGCGACGTCCAGCGGGCAGCAACATGCGCTCCGTGGCGGGGTTAGCTGCCATTGTGGCGGCGGCGAGTTTCTACCTCTACCTGCTGTCCACTCATCTCCCCCCGGGACCAGAGCACGTCCAGCCGGGCTCCGAGGGGCAGGACGAGGCGGTGCAGGAGTACAGGTGGGGCAGAGAACAGAAACTTTAATTAGTGTCTTTGTTAAATACAGAGTAAACAACCCAAAATTTGTCTAATTCTGGGCTATTATATTAATTCTGCTGTGAGATAGAAAGTTATAAAAAAGGCTGATTCTACAAATATTTACAGTTTGGAAGAAAAAGAGGGCAATAAAAATGTTGACAGAGATTTTTACTTTTAATACAAGCTGGCCTTGAATCAGTTTGTGTCCATTTTTTTGAGTCAGCATGATAAAAAGTAACTAAGTACATTTACTCAACTACTGGCCTAACAGGCACTTGAATAATCCAACTTTCTGACACTTTTTACTTTTATTTTCCTACATTTTTTGCAGATGTTGCACCTTTTACTCTACTAAATGTATCTGAAAAGCTTTAGTTACAAGTTACTTTGCACATTCAGGTTATTAATAAGAATAAATTATGATGTATGTAATGTTTACTAAGATACTCAGCAGCATGAAGAGTATAATCAGCACATTAATGCTTTTCTAAGTATAATTCAGTCATAAAATATTATTCTGAAAGGAGTCATTCTGCAAAATGAGTGCCTTAACTTCAGGTACATTAAATTAAAATTGCAATACTTTTACCTACATAAAACGTGGAATGCTTCACTTATAACTGAGTGTGTATACACTTTGGTGTTGATGCTTCTATTAAGTAAAACAAAACAGATCTGAGTTGTTGTAAAAACCCTGGCAGTGAGCGTGCAGCGACTCAGTGGTCGGAGTGTTGGTCCGGGTTTTCCCTCCTACGTTACAGAAACATCAAGTGTCTTAGAGACTAAATTACAAAAACTTCCCCCAGTCATGGCTCACAATCTTTTTGGCTTGTGACTGCACAGGACGATATGAAAACTTCACATCACGATTATATTATTATAGCACTAAAATATACCTAAATTGGAGGAAAGGAAGCAAACCGGGCGTGTTGGTTACGTGTCCACACGTCTGTTGAACTTTTATTTGTGGGGGTACGATGGACAAGCTGCGCTGTCTCCCACACTGACAGGTTTAGGAGTATTTCTTGATTATTTTCATTATTTTATTCTGAAAAATAATCAAGAAGTCTTAACATCAGTGAGCTAGACGCCTTTTTCAAGTCAGTCATCTGAGGATATTCATGATTTTTGATCATGGTGTCATCCAAGTTTTGGGACATTAAGTGTGAGCAGTTCAAAGAAAGTGAAAGAAAAGAGAAACGATAAGTGAAAATCAAACAGGTGTAAACATATTTCAATGAATTAGACATTTGGGTCTCATAGTTTACCGTCATATTTACCTGAAAACCTCTTAAAGGTGCTATTTGTCAGAAAAGTAGATTTTTGATTCTTATTCCAAACCTGTCAGATAATGACACTCTGGGATTGTGGGTCCGGTCGGCCACCATCCAGAAGTTTTTGACGAGTTAGGAATGAATCTCAAAAACAACTTTTCTAAAAAACACACAGTTTACCCTCCTCTTTCCCAGTGCATGCTGGGAAAGGATCCCTGGGAGGGAGGATTTAAGTGAAGGAATTAAACGAAGGAAATAACGACCTCGCTAACCAGTTCTTGACAGTCTGTGAGGATTTGAGCGTTTCAACACGTAGATCTGTCATATTAACATCACACTCTCAGATTTAATGTTAATAATAGAAATGTCAGTATAGCTATTAAATATTAAAAGTCTGTTTATATTCTCATGTCCTCTCCTTTCTTTTTCTCTCCTCTCGGTACATTTTGGACCGATCGCATTACTCCTTAGAATTTGTGTGTGTGTTTGTGTGTGTGTCTGTGTGTGTCTGTGTGTGTGAGAGTCTAGTTAGTGGTATGTTGTAATGTGCCAGACGGTCAAGTGTGAGGTTGTCTAGGGTTGATAGAATAACGCCGACCAAGACGCTCTGAGGCCAAGATCAGGACCCAACTGTGTGTGTGTGTGTGTGTGTGTGTGTGCGTGTGTGTGTGTGTGTGTGTGTGTGTGTGTGTGTGTGTTTGCACCCATTACTCATATTATACTCTTACTTATCAAGTCATTTAAACGTGGAGTGAGTGCACTTGGTTGGCATCCTGTTTGCTCAGCCGTATGTGTGATGTGATGTCAGTGATGAGATATTGGAGTTAAGATTCATAAGATACGTTTTTTTTTCTTTTTCATGTCTGAAACCAAGTAAAAAGGTTTTTTTCAAGATCGAAACTGAAAAGTTTTTGTCATGTTGTAAAGATAGATAAAAAGATAGATTTTTTATCTTTTGTGAAAAAATGCAGAGAAAAACAGAGTGAATACAAAAAGTGTTTTATTAATGATTTCCTTTTCAGCCGGTTTCACACATGAACAAAAATGAATTTGTCCTCCATATAAAAAAACAAACAAAAAAAAAAAAGAAAACAAATTCTGGAGAAGGAAAATGTCTATTTTCTTTAAACAAAAACAAAATAATTTTTCAGAAGAATTTCTTTTTTCATGTGTTGAACCAGGTTTTCATCTCTGATGTTAGAAGTTGAAACAAAAATTTAGGAGAAAAATAGTTAACATGTTTTCAGGTAAAATGTATTCTTTATGTGTGTAACTGAGTAAAAAAAAAAAAAAGAAAAGAATTCCCCGAAAAACTTTGAAAAAGAATAGATTTTTTGAAAAAAGTACAGATTTATAGAAAATAGTTTTTTAAAACAATATTTTTTTCATGTCAATTGAGCCAATGTTTTTTATGCTTTTTTCACTGAGTGGGAAACATTTTTCACAAAAAATTGACTTTTTGAAAAAGTATAAATTTTTTTGAAGAAAACGACAGATTTTTTTGAAAAATCAACAGATTTGTAGAAAATTATTGTTTTTTTAAAATGTAGATTTTTTTAAATGGAATAAACTTTTGGAAGATTTTGGAAGATTATTTTTAAATCGAATAGATTTGTTGAAAAAGACAGTTTTTTTTTTTTAATAAACAGAAAATAGTAAAAACATTTTAAACTTGTTTTTTAAAAATTAATCCAAAAATTGACTCTCTGAAAAAAACAAAAGAAAAAAAAGATTTTTTAAATAAAAAAAGAAAATTTAAAAAAATAGGTTTTTGAAAAAAGAATACATTGTTTGAAAAAAAAATTGTTGTGAAAAAATAATAGATATTTTGAAAAAGAATGTTTTTTTTTTTCATGTTTAACATGAGTGAACATTTTTGTCTAGAAAATGAGAATATTTTTTTTCCTATACCAGAAATAAGTGATTTTTTTTCTGCAGGCGAAAAAATAAGTTTTTTTATATAGTTTTAATATAGTCTTTTTAATTATTATTTTTTTAAACCAAGTGAAAGTTTCATGTGGATAAAACATTTAAAAAAAAACGTCTGATGTGAAAACGAGCGAAACAAAAACTCTCCTGCCCCAAATTTTTGGTACACTTGGTTTCACACATTGGATAAAACTTCTTTTTTTCCTTTTCTCGCTTTCAGATATTGCAGTTGGTTATTTTACATACATTTATCACTCTTAACAACATCCTACTCTCAACATTTACACTGATGTAACACAGCTCAGTTCCTCGTTCCTCTCTGCTTGAGGGCTCTATGAGAACACTGTGTGTGTGTGTGTGTGTGTGTGCGTGTGTGTGTGTCTCGTGGGGTTATGTGTAAGCAAAATTAAAAGTGCCCACGATGACACATTACCCTCCTTTAATACCGTACGTACGTTCATACAGTTTCATGTATCTGGACCGAACGCATCATCAACCTGCTGTCCAATGAGAGAAGGCAATGGTTGAACGCTGACCAGTAGGAAGAAGGAATGCTGAATGTCACAGCAGGTGGGAGAGGAAGTCGACATCTTGAGTTTCAAGTTGGGGGGATTCTGGTGTGTGTGTGTGAGAGAGAGAGAGGAGTGTTTTCATACCCTCTGCTCAAGTCTACAGGCAGCGACACTATTTCTGTCCCTCAATCAAATGTATCCTGTTACCCTCCCACTTGCCTTTGCACACACACACACACACACACACACACACACACTGCCCCCTCTCTTATTTCTTAAATGATCACTCCTTTTATTTCAGCCATGGTGTGGTGTGTCAGTGTCAAGCTTATGTGTTCCACTCAAAACACATTTTATATCACAAGTTCAAGGTTTTGACGCAGGTGGCTGTAGCTCAGGAGGTCGAGCGCTTTGTCCAGTTATCGGGAGGTCGCTAGTACGATTCCTTAGATCCCCCAGCTTCACGTCGCAGTATCCTTGAGCAAGATGCTGAACCCCAAATTGCTCCTGATGAGCGGGTTGGCACCCTCCATGGCAGCAATGAAACTTCATCATAATAATGACAGGCATTCTGGGAAATGTAGGAAATCATTGACCAAGTCCTGCACAAGAAAATAGCGAGTGGACATCAGACCTCACAGCCTGCTGGTGAAAAGCTCTGTTTATTAAGTCAGTGGGTACAATTATTTGTTCTTTTGTGTCTCTCCACGCAGGCTGAAGTTCCCGTCGGACCTGGACGAGCTGCGGGAGCTCGCGGAGATGCTCAAGTTTTATAAACAAGAACATCACGGCTACGTCCTGCTGCTGTTCTGCAGCGCCTACCTCTACAAACAGTCCTTCGCCATACCTGGCTCATCTTTCCTGGTGAGACACACTGCAAACACACACACACAGTTACATGATTCTGACAAGACCTGGAGACAGAATTCAGTCATTCAGTCCAAAAACATCAGACAGTTTTAGGTTGACAGAGTTGAAGAGTTGAAAATCTCCATGGTATTGATTCAGGAAGATAATATTTATAAGAAAGTTTAGTTTAGCACTCCAAGAATTACGAATCACACAAATAACTTTAATCCATCTCTCTCATCCATCCATTTCTCCCTCCATCTTTCAGAACATGTTAGCTGGAGCCATCTTCGGGCCCTGGGAGGGTCTGATGTTGGCCTGCCTGCTCACCACGACGGGCTCCACCTTCTGCTACCTGCTCTCCGCTGCGTTTGGGAAGCAGCATGTGGTTCAGCTCTTCCCTGATAAGGTGGACCTGCTGCAGAGGAAGGTAGGCGTCTCCATTCACCATACTAGCAGCTCTGTGATGGAAAAAGAAGCAATGTTTTTTTTTGTCATTCTCTTTCTGCTTTCATCTACTTTCCCCTCATTTCTTCTCACCATCTTTGTTCTTTTCTCTCCCTTTTTTCTCCTTCCCTCTCCGGTCAGGTGGAGGAAAACCGTAGCAGTTTGTTCTTCTTCCTCCTTTTCCTCCGTTTCTTCCCTATGACTCCTAACTGGTTCCTTAACATCACCTGTCCTGTCCTCAACATCCCTATGCCCATTTTCTTCTTCTCTGTGTTCATAGGTGAGGCTACACCACACTAAATAAAACACACAACACACACAACACAGATACCCAGAAGCTCTGATCGCTCGTCTGCTGTTCTCTCCTCCAGGTTTGATCCCCTACAACTTCATCTGTGTTCGCACAGGCTCCATCCTCTCAGAGATCCATTCCCTGGACGACATCTTCTCCTGGGGGACGCTGGCTCAGCTCCTTGCCATCGCCCTCATGGCTCTCCTCCCCGGAGCGCTGATCAAACGTTACGGCAAAACTCACCTCAAGGTGGACGGCATGGACAGCAACGGGCCGAGCCAGGCTGAGATCAAGCAGGACCGCAAGAGACGATGATTCTGGGGGAGAGGAGGAAGAGTCATCGGGTTTGGTGCGATTCCCAAACGCAACATGGTGTCAGAAGAACTGAGATGGAAAACACTCTCCGCTGAGTGGTACGTGACCTTTTGTCCTCATGAGCCCTGAGATTTCTGTAAGGTCACACCAAAGGCTCATCATACTTCTAGTGTGATCTGTTCTGAATGTCTGGAAACGTCTTCAGGTCATGTTACACCAGGCTCCTGAGATGTGAAATCTCTCAGTGCTAACAGACTGAACTGAAGTGATATCTTCTGAGATGGGCCCCGACTTGTTGCTCTTGAACCTGCAACAAGCAGCTTTAAAATGAACATCACCTTGATTTTGAATTGACTGATGTTAACACCAAAGGACGACCCCAAAACACAGCAAAATAGATCCTTAATCAATTTCGCCAGACTAGACTTTTCAGGTTTGTCAATTATTGTGCTAGTTTGGAAACGTGATTCTGTCTCACTGACCCGAAACAGACTGATGACCTCTTGTCAGTGCGGAGAGTTTCCAGCCTCAGGTCAACCAAAGACTGCCTTTCTGTTAGCGGTCTGTTGTACATCACAGTTTTGTTCTTGATACGTTTCTTTCTCTCATCGCCTCCATGAAGAATTGTGCAACCGAGCCAAATTATCACGAGAGCTTTTCAAAGTAATTTGTTACACAGGAGGCCCCGCTTTGACCCTGCTGTGGAAGAATCTGTTCTGGATTTCCTCACAAACCTTTGCCACTTTTTGTTCCTTTTTGTTTTTTTCATTTGTTTAAACGTCTGCGGTGGATTATGGAGATCAGACGATTAACCAGTGCAGCCATTAAGCTTTCCCAGGATTTGCATAGAAAAAACATTTAGTACATTTGGACTTTTGAATGTCTCAAGATTGAGTGAGTGTCTGTTTTCCTCAAGCACTTATGTGTCTTAATGTAGCCGTGGCTGCCATGACAGATCAGTTTTACAGTAACTAGCTGACAGAAGCAAGGTCTGATCTTCTCACGATGGTTTCAGCAGACAGAAAAGTGACCATGAGCACAAACACAGTGTAATGTGACGAGCGGCTGACTGAACTCTATGTAAACTTTTCCTTTTCTTGTCGGAGAGTTTTGTACATTAAGCCACATTTTCTTGACCTTGACCTTTACAGAGCCTGTGCTACATCACATCGACAGTTACACACATTGTCACCGTATTGCTGCCAAACACAATGAGGGTTCTTGTGTTTTACTTGCTCAAGAGCACCGTGACATCACCTGAGGGAAAAGTTTACTTCCGTCCTTCTTCTCTCAACTCAGAAGGTGCAGATAAAACAGAAGTAGACAGAATATAATGATGGTTAAGCCAGTGGAAGTTGGTGACTTCCAGCCTTGTTTCAAATATCTTTGTATTTGAATTCTGAAACAGTCATGAGAAGATCTCATCTTGTGCTCCGGTGAAAATGAAGCATTTAACTGATTGTGATGTTGCGCCGTGTCTGTTGCTATCAGTGTATCTGATACACTTTAAATGTGGAAATGTACCTTTTTTTATCAGCATTTTGCAGAGCAGACAGTCTGTAGTAAATGGTCTTAAATTGCAGCTTATAACCAAAGAAAAACATTTGTACATGTTTGCCTTGATTTCAGGTGTGACTGTAGCGATGAGGGACAGTCTCCAACTGTGACGCCTTTAACTTTTGCAGATCTGGATTGTCTGTTGTACATGTTAGAGGTTCTGTACGTCGGAGTTCAGAGATATTTTGTAAAATCCTTTTTCTTTCTTTAGTCTGACAGTGTTCTGACATTCAGTGGAGTGGAATCAATGTCATTAACACCCAAAGTGCCAAATATCCCATTTAAATCTGCTGCTCACTTTCCAACAGCAAAATTAAATGAATTTAAGATGGAAAAAAATGTTTTTCTTAGTAATGTTTTAACATTTAAAAAGAGATTTTTGTTCTCCTCTTTGACCCCCCAAAAAAGAAACTACTCTCTTTTTCATACTCTTTTTCTTTATAAATACAGGTTTTTGTGGATTGTGTAAACATGTAATAAAATCTCTCCATCTTGTGTCGTGACAAAGTGAAACGTGTACGATTTTGGATGCAAACAATAGTTTATTTGTGTCATTCTTGCAGTCACACAGTCGTCGACCCTGATTGATTTACTGCAACGCACTTGAAACAAAACATCTATCAACAACACACAGTTACAACCTCACATTAAAATCTCTCTTACACACACACGCACAGAAACTCAGGACATATTGTTCATGCACACAAACACATTTACACACACACACACACACACACACCTTCACACTGGCGCAGGCAGGCACTCTTTTTAACAACTCAGTACACACAAGGACCTGGTGTGAATTGCATGAACTTAAATGTGGCGTCAGTTGGCAGAAGACATGTGGGTCAACATATATGGCTCATATGTAGATATATCACCATCCATCTTCTACAGTCCTGACAACATGTGATAAACCTCAAAGTAACAAATCATAAATCAGCAGCAACTTAACAGGCGAACAGTACTTGTAGTGTAGTTAGTGCTGCGAGTCGCTCAGTGCGATCTGTAAACAGTTCAGTAGTGTTACGACTTCAGTCAGTTTTCTGTACAATATGAGATCATTTAGGACCGTTATCACGACTTTATCAGTCCTATCAAAATCTAACAAGATAAAATGAAGAATTCAAATGTACAGACGTGTTTCAGATCTGGTGTATTTCTAACATTTTTCACTTAAATGTGCTTTTTTTTTAGGATATGGCCAGAATTCAATTGTAGCTCCAAAAGCAAAGGAGGCAGAATATAACCAGAGAAACAAAGCTGCTTTTTGCTAGCTAACCTCAGCTGTAGCTAGCTAGCGTTAGAAATTTTGTGTGAAATGGCCAGAATTATTGTTTAAAACGTTCCAAACAAGAACCACAATTATCAAAAGTATGAAAAAAACAATAGTATTGATGTTAATGTCAAAGATATCTGTGTATTGTGTTATGGAGATGTCTTCTAAAAAAGCGTGCTATAAAGCTTTCTTCACACTCTGCTGATAACGTTAGTTAATTTTTTGTATACTTAAACTAATATTCTGGCCATATTTTACAAATTGCTCCATTAACGACACACTTGAGAGCTTTTGAGGTTTTGCTAATTTGTGATCAGTTGCCCAAAACACTCAGCAGTGAAGAAGAAACTTGAGTTCAGGATTGGCCTGAGCTGAATTCTTGCATTGCATTTGGTGACGTGACAACAGTCAGTCCAAACAAATGTTTTAAATTGACAGCGGCAACGCAATTACACGATGTAAAGATAACAAACATTCTCCACTGCATCGTCACGAGACAAATATCCAGTGAGTTGCCTAATTTGACAGAATTCAAGAATGCCATTATTCAGTCAGTGCAAAAGGTTCAGTGCTGAGCAGAAGTCTGTTCTGCTCCGAGTCATGCAAGTAGTCAACGTAGACCAGAGTGGTTCAAAGACACAGCGTGCAAAATATCAAATACTGAAATAACAGGCAGGTTCTTTCATCTGAAAGAAAACATGACAACATAAAACAGAATGAACAGGCAACAACGCCATTGGCTTTTGGAGTGAGCAGCCCTGCAGCTTATTGGCTAAGAGAAAACACAGTACTGCTCCTTCTTAGTGTCTCCTCATCGCTTGCACGCAAAATGTCACATAAATAATCGACAGGCTGATGAACGGACGACTTGTCCTTCGAACAAAAATGTAAATTTACTGGCTCACAGAAAAGATGAAAAATCTTTTTTTCCGTCACATCTGACGGTGGCTAAAATGAAAAAGCTATGATCGAAGCCAGCTCAGTTCAGAGTGGTGATAGGATTTTAACTAAAAGTTTTTCAAAAAGAGGACTTGAAGGTGACGTGAAGTACCAGCAGGGAGCGCTCGTCTTCTCCTCCTCCTCTTATTCTTTAACTGTCCCCACAACCTCTGCCATCACTTTTTCTGTCTGTTATTACTCTCGGATGTTTTCAAATTTAGGTGAAGCCTGAGCGGACAAGCAAGCAGCAACCACCATGAACAGCCCAGGAAACATGTCACTTACAGTAAATATACCTCAAAAATACTTCTCGATATCATCCTGGAACAAATCTGTCAAAACTGCCACCAACATACACATTACAAAGAGGTGATTTTCCTTGATTTTTCCAGGAGACTTGCTATAGAGAAGTTATGGATCTGCTTCACTGACTTCATTACAATTAGCCTTCCCAGAGCCAGTCCAGTGGTTGTTGGATGAACTGCACCATAAGGCACTTCCGCTTTGGCTCTCAGTCATGGTGGTTGCTGCTTGGTATCTCTTTCTTTTCACCGCCTCCTTATCTCACTTCCGCTCAAATGTTCCAGGACCATCCCTCCCCTCTCCCCTGTGTGAACTGGTACAGCAGACTGGGTTCATCCCTGAAGCTGTGCTGACCTGTCAGGTGATCTAACACTCCTCCCAGCTGAAGTCGAACACCATACAGCTGGGCCTCGGCTCGCCCGGCGCTCAGGCCCCGCTCAACCAGCCAGTCCACCAAGTCGCTGCCACGAAACACACTTTCTAAATGGAGCTGGGGATTCTGATCAGGATGGGCTGGGTTAGAGGCAAAATCATGCTGGGGTAGGTGTTGGTTAGAGTGGAGCTGTGAAATCGGCTCCTCTGGGATGTCAGAGTTGTAAATATGTGCTTGGTGTTCATTCTCAGGCACGAGCTGAAGTTGGGATGGAAGCGAACGTTGGTAACAGAATTCAGCTGGCTCGTGACTTTGGTGAATCTGGTGCAGATTCTGGTTTAGATGCTCCTGAGAATCCTGATGCAGGTGTAGATGCCGGGGCTGATGGGAGAGGGAATGTCTCAAAGCCTCGTCCTCCTCCAGTCCTCCTCCTCGTCCGAACCTGTCATTATCAGAGGAAGGATTCACCTGTCGAAGCGCTCACACTCTCCCCTGAGCCACTAGGGGGTGACAGAGGAGGAAACGGAAAGGGGAAAAAAGCAGGCAAAGGGAGGAATACAAGGAAATATAAGGGGAAGAAAGGAAAGAACCAGCAAATAGAGAGGAAATGAAGAGTGGAAAGCATTTTATGTGTTAGAATAAAAGAAAAGAAGAGCACTCAAGACTCAAAATCAATCAGAAAGTGTTTTAGTTAGTAAAGTTTTTTCAGTAGAATGCCAAAATTCATATTCAACATGTAAAATATTGCAAGATTTCACATTGCTTACTGCTAAAAAGTAAACAATGGAAACAGGATAGATGAGCTAATCTTTCTACTGTGGCCTGCAAACCACTGAAGAGACATTCAAACAGTAATGAAACATTAATAAAGCTCAGAAAAATGTCCAAAAGTCGCAGGTAATAGCAGCAGTAACAGCTTATTCTTCTACATAACTATAAACTTGTACTGCAAACAAATGTTAAATTAGAAATTACAGAACATATAATATAAATGTTTTATTTATATTATATGTCTATAAATGTCTCAATTGCAGCAAAACAGATTACATGCAAAGATGATGCAAAGAATTTATGAAAAACCAGGAACAAAATAATAACCCAGCGGTCAGAGCCAGGAAAGCACTTCAGAACAGAATCATTTACTTTACACAAAGTTAGTTCAAGTGTATTTCCCCTTTAATAGACAGATATGAAAGTAATTTGCATGGACAAACCACACAAACTAGCACTCTTACCTGCGCGTGTGTACCAGGTCTTGTACACACTGGTCTTTGTGGTAGCGGACAAACTGGGTACAGGTGAGCCTCACCTCCTCTGGTACACCTGAGGGACTCAGATCATCACTCTCCCTGCCCTGCCACAGCCCGAGCAACCTGACGCAGACACAAGCATTATTCTGTGTGTCTCCTTTGATTATTTAATGTAAAAGGAAATCATGTTTGACGTGTCTCACCTCTTTTTAAAAGGCAGGATGATGAGGTGTCTGTCCAGACCAAAGATCCCAAAGGACAGGAAACCCTGAATAAAGGCAAAGAGAATTATGATTTTACAGCGGTAGTTGAAGTTAAAGATGTGTTTATACATTTAAAGAGGACAGACACTGGTACCTGTCCATAATTGGCTACAGCACAGAAGAACTGTAGTTCAAGGTAAAGTCTTCCTGGATCTTTGTTGAACAGCCACCACAGACAGCTGGACAGGTTCTACATCCAGAGAGAGACATTACAGTTTACATCTTTGCTTCACATATTAACTTTATACTAGCTAACCAGGCTCTTTTCTCAAATCTAGAACACATTTAATCCTCACCGCGAGCAGGCTGACAAAGAGCAGCAGGCAGAGCAGAACGTGTCTGACCGTCTGTTTGTCGTCGGTGGTCTGAGGCCCGGGTGGTGGCAGGTTCAGCGGCTGCTCCGAGGATGAAGGTCCCTGCTGCTGTTGGCCGTCACACAGCGCCCCACTGTGGCCTGGAGAGGAAAAGACACAGTTTAGGATCCAATTTAAATTCCAAAGATTGAAAAGTAAATAATGAAATTTGCGTGTGTTACCTGTGCTGTTTGTGTGCTCCCTCTGTGTGCTGGCGATCATGTCAGGTAGCGACTGAAGAGGAGAGAAACTGTGGAGGTCTGGAAACAACAGAAAGAGTAGAAATATTGACCAAAGACCAGACCAAGACTTTCAGATTACATGCAGCTTTTATTTTTTTTCGGGCATAAATGTTGAAGGGATTTCGGAAGTCTGCTTCCTGTCCAGCTCAGAATAAACCAAAGGTATTAGAACATATATATATATTTCTAAAACGCTGTTTTTTAAAAAAATATTTGTTTGTATCTATTCTTTAAGAAAAAAAAAATCTGCTTTTTCAAACAATTCTTTCTGTTTTCACATGTTTTTTTGAATAGCCTCCATGTCTTTTGACCCATGGACTAGAAATTAATACCAAAATGACGTTTGGTACTGGTTGAATGAGACACACTTGATTTTGTTGGAATTTCTTTTTTTCATGAATTTTTCAAAGCAAAAATCAACATTTTTCATGACTGATCTAATGTAATGTAAGTATGTGCGGTTCCTCTAAAAAGTATCTCCGAAACGGGGTACCAATGGACTCTAAATGGCCCAAAATGGGCTCCATTTGGACATTTGACACAGATTTCTCCACACTGCTGCAGTGAAATGTAACCAAATGTGTACCTTTGAAAGAGTAAGGCATCAGGGAGAATTTTTCTGTAAAAAACAACATTTTTTTTTCATAATGTCAATTTATTTATTTTGTACCTGAGCTGATGCTGCCGGCAGGTGAATTTGCCACCTGTGGCTGCTGCTGTTGTTGTTGTGGATCCTCCAGGCCACCAGGGACCCTCTGCTCATCATTGAGTCCTGCAACAGCAGCTCTGCTCAGGGCCTGGTAGCCTCTCTGCTCCCTCTCACCTTGGCTCAGACCCATCAGAGAAATCGCACCAAGCACCAGGCTGACTGCAAGCACCACTGCGCTGCTGATTATCTGGAATACCAAAAACCAAAATACTAATTACAAAAACTTACATAAACTTCATGGACTACTTTTTTTTATTTTGTGATTTATGTAACATTCATAATTCTGAGTAAAAGCAGAGATCTCCCTGATAGATTTAAATAGGTACTAAAAAGACTCAGAATTGCAGCTGGTGGTTTACTAACCTGAGCTCTGCCATAGAAGAAGGCAGAGTCTATGGTGTCAGTCCTCTCTCCTGATATCAGAAGACCTCCGACCATCAGGAAGGGAACCCTACACAAACAAACACAAACATACACATGCTTTACACTGATCTACAAAGCAGATGTAACACTGAAGAGTTTTAAAGTTTCCACAGAAAAGTCCAGAGGAGTTTGGTTGTGTTGACGTACCCCCAACCCAAAATCATGAATACTCCTGGTCTCAGTCTCAGCAGGTCATCTCTGTTAGTCAGAGCCAGACAGAGAGGGATTAAACCTGAAAAAAACAAAACAAAACATTGATATCCAAGAACTAGAGTGTACATAATAAACACAATTAGTATCAACTCAGAGGTGTTCTTAACCGCTCATAAAATACACACACCTGTCCAAATGTAGGTGCTGTACAGAGATCCGTAGAGCAGAGTGAAGGTGAGGATTTTGCCGACCAGATTATCTTCTTTTTTCACCAAGAAGTTCCACAGAATCATACTGACACACACCAGGAACTAGAGCAGAGTGAAGCACAATAGTAAAGCAAATGACAGTGAATGTGAGGAGCCAATGTGCTTCATTATCATCTGCCGAACACAGACAGAAAACACAAAATAACCTCCAAATATCATTATAACACAATATAAATTGAGTTCTGTCTAGAGACTGACCTGAGCCAAGAAAAGATTTAAGGCAAACAGGTGAGGAAGTCTGTTGAATTTCCTGCTGAGTAACATCACCACAATGGTCCACACCTGAGAGAAGACACACATGACCACATTATATTACTGTCCATAACACTTCTACCTACTTCTTTTATGTAACTTCTGGAAAATAATTATTCTTAATCACATTCTCATGGTTTTTACATCCATCCACACTCCTGTCATGTGACCAGTATTTCCAGATTCATTCCTGTCAGACAAACATTCTTACCAGTGCTACAAGGGAGACGATGCTGATGTTGAAGCTAACGTTTTCAAGTTCTGTCACCAGCGGCGTCGGGTCCATTAGAGGGATCGTTAACAGCCACGCTGACACGTACATGATGGGGGCAGACAGAAACGTACTGATGACCATCCCTGATGTCACCTGAAGTCAGAACAGAGAGAAAGACATTTAAAAACACAAGGCACGAGACTACTTGTGAATGTCATCTGGATACAGGTCATAACACACTGCGTGGAAAATGGGATCCGAATATATTAACTTGAACACTATCTGAATAGGATTACAAATGTGTTCTCTATAATGAAAGTAATAACCTACAGAGAATCTTACATTTTATCTGCCACTTTTTATTTTATGTAAAATTATGATGGTTCTGACATCCACGTCAACAGAGCTTCCTTTACTCGTTCGAAAACCTATTTATTACTACATAGAGTAGAAGAGTGTAAGTGGGTGGTGTCATGGTTGTGGGGGAGGATGCAGAGTATAGTAAATACATTTGAAACGGCAGATTGGCAAGAAATTTGAATTTTCTTGGCTTTAGTGTGTGTGTGATGCTTTTAAAGCGTATTCTTGTCATGAGATGGGACCAGGTGATCAGCATTTGTCATGGTGATGCCTTGTTTTTAAGTCAAACAGGAAGTTTTCATCAGCTTTTAATCCAGATTCATCCTCCTGTATTTCCCGATAATGTTCCCAATATAATCATGTTGCTGTTTAAAGAAAGAATACTGCATCAACGGTACTTACCACCTCCAGCTCCATGTTGTAGTGTCCAGCATAGATGGCCACACTGGGTGCAGTTGGGAAGACTCCATACAGGAAAGCAAAGTTGGACAAACTGGTGTGGTTGGCACTCGTGCTGTTCACTCCAACATCCAGAATGTCCACCATGTCTTTACAGACCAGAGGCATCACCAGGCTGAAGACAGAGGAGGTGGAGAGAGCCAGGAAATACATCTATGAAACTTCATTAACGAGCTGTTAAGCTCTTGTTGTTCCTTAAGATCAGGCTGGAAAACAACAGGACACATTCACATACTGACAAAAATCCTGGTAACTCCTACAATTATTGAATTCTCTGATTATTCTCATTATATAATTAGATATACCTGTGATATGTAAATGATCCAAATCCAATACAACAGCCCTGTAATTACTACTTTCTTTGTGTAGGGTTGTTTTAGAGACAAAAAACAAAAACACATTTAAATATAATATAGACAATATCATAGTTAAGGCCACCTTTACATTATACCACATACACACATGCTTACAGTTTGGCTGTGATGAGGAGAATCAAGGCAACTCCAGTGTCTCTGGTTAGTTTTCTGAGCTGGCCGACCTGCCACAGAAACAGAGAGATTTACTTTACTCTCAGGATATCCTTCATATTTACACAAGGTTCAACTGTTAAAAATAAGTTAAAAATAAATACATTAAACTAAGCTTAAAGAAAAACTGGGTATACAGTAGTCAATCAAAACAAAGTATGATTAAGCTGAATTATTAAGGCTTACATATATAAAAATCTATTAATAAAATACCAAACAAAACCAAACCCACCATCGTGAGGCCGAGGTAAAACAAGGCTGCCCCCCCGAAAGAGTTCGCCAGGCCGTCTATGAATTCTGACAAGACGGCAGGGATCTGCTGGCCCAGAGCAAAGTGGGCGATGATTCCCACGATCACCATGAATACTACTGGGTTCTTCAGCACCTGGAGAGGTGACAGAAAGAGGGATAGACAAAATAACTTTAGAAAAATACAAACAAAATGTAATATTTTCAAGTCAATGTTCCCACTTTCTGAAAGACTATCCTCACATAAAGAAAAAGAAGCAGCGTAGTTAAGCCACGGATCAAGGCTAATTACTGTTTTTATAATAAGAACCAGGCTTTACAGAATCTCACAGACAATAATTAACAAAAAAGGGAGGCTCGAGTTCTCAGCTGTGCTTTGTTACAGTGATGACAAGAAAACTGCCATCACACACGGAGAGGAACTTAGCCTGTTTACTAAAGCAAGCTTAGAAAAAGAATCGCAGCAACACTTCCATTCTTGCACAAAATATATAGATTCAAGGACAAAAACTGTGAGTTGAGTTCAGGAAAACGTGGTTTCGGCTAAAATAGACACTTCGAGAAACATTAAATCTGTTTTCTTTCAAAAACGTAATTTTTTTCCCCCCCAAAAAATCTATGATTTTAAATCTATACTTTTATCAAAAAATGTTGTCTTTAAAGAAATGTATCTTTTTTTAAAAAAAAATCTCTACTTTTATGAATAAAATAGAGATTTCAGATCTAAAATAAAAAAATGTTTTACTCAGTTTCATGCAAAAATTACACGTCAGTGAAATTTTTTTTCAGCTCACGTTTTTTTTTATGGATGAAACCGAGTTTCAAAAATTAGCCTTTAATAAAAAATATATATTCAATATATATATATTCACAAAAATAACAAGATTTTCTGAAAAAAAAAAACAGATTCTATTTTTCTATTCTTTTTTCATAAAAATCATTTTTTTTCCCAAAAACAAATTAAAAAAAAAAAATGGTTTCAAACATGAACTAAAATGTTTTTACTCTTATTTAGAGAAAGTGTATATCACTTGTAACTGGTTATTGACCTTAAAATCATTAACATAAATGTATAAACAATACCTGCACAACTACAACTCCTACAATGCCAGCAGTGCTGTGCTGTGGATGGCTAGACTGCCTCCACTTCTGCACCTCACAAAGAGCGAAGCCGATGGGATTGAGGAGCATGAGGGAGACCGGGGCGACTAGATAGATGTACTGAAGGTACTCTGGATACGTGCTCCGATACAAAGCATCAACTATAAAACACAAAGTCATAGACAGAGGGAGAGAGAGAGAGGGAGAGAGGGAGGGAGGAACAAGTACTTAAATACAGCACTTTTCTATTCTTTAACAGCTTGTGAGGAGTACACATCAGTGTTTGTGTTTCGTGTCTGCCTCACCTATCGGGTATCCTAAAGCAAAGTCATTGCTCTGCGTAGCAAAGATGGCGTACAGGCCAGCTTTGCTGTATCTGCTTTCTGGACTGGCCACCATCAGAGTCAGCACACACACCAGCACAAACACTGTCACCTACACACAGAATGGGAGCATCAAGGTCAGGTCCTGTTGATTTGTTGGTTCTTTGTCTCACATGATTTCTTCAGAACTTCCACAGAGAAATCAGGCATATCCACCCATATGAATAGTGTGACCACACATACAGATAAACAGTGTTAACGCATTACTGCTCCTAATGGCTCGATAACATCGCCTCATAACCATGAAAGTCTCATGTGACCGCAGAGAGGCTCTTTATCCGGGCGATTTGAGAGACTCTTCCTTATGATTTAGTAATAAACACGCCAAAGAAGCTTGACCCGTCTACAGCAATTGTATGGTGAGCGAGGGACTCCAGTGAGTTTATCTGAGTGTGTTTGGCCCGTTAAAACGCACATTGAATATGCCATTTAATTATTGATCACGTTGATGAACAGACACCAACCTTAGCGACCAGCACGCTCCAGAGAAACGCCCAGATGACGTCTCCAAAGTCCAACAGCACCATGTTTTTAAAGAGCAGAGCTGGGAGAGCAAACTTCGACACAAAGTTCCCCAAACCCTTCGACTGGCTCTCCGTGATGATGTCTGCCCTGTGGGTGGAAATGGAGGAAAAAGTCATTAATTTCCAGAATTCCTGCACACAGCAGATCCTTAAAATGCAGATACAAGTGTGTGCTGTTCTTGCACAGTCCTACCTGCCAGCTATGTAGCCGCACAATATGATGCCAAAGCACTCAAGGAGAGCCGGGAAGAGCTTGTCGATGGACATGTGGGGCACCGCAGCAGAGCCCACCAGGGTATTATGGGATATATTCTTCCCATGGATCAACACGTAGTTGTTGGCAACCTCCATGATGATGCTGGATGGGGGATAGTCAGGGGATGGCTGGGGGAATATCTGGGAGGGAAAAACACACCATGGAAGTGAAAACAGGCAGGATAGAGACATACAGTCTAATCATGCAGGAGCAGGGGGAGACAGAGTCACTGCAAATTGTAATTCCTCCCCGTTGGAGGGAACCCAAATGAACCCAAGACGGATTGTTTTAATATAAAAGCTAAAGAGAGAGCTGTTGGCTGAGTAACAGCCTCTCAGGGTGCCAAGAATTCCTTATTGACGCCTCTGTGCTTGAACGTACCGTTAGCTGAGTTAGCACAGTGAAGACACCCCGCTTCCATTCATTGACAGTCGACTTCTACAGCGACATTAACAAAATGAAACCAATGTTATCTCAATGGGACAGACGCGAACCGCCTTCAGTGACCCCAGCGATGTCGCTGCCAGGTGACCGTTGGCTAACCGTTAGCTAGGTGCATGCTAAAAACATCAGGGGGGACACACAGCGTTAGTTAAACCTGAGGGGAAAGACGGTCCTCCAGCATCTGGCAGTGATTTATCATATGAAATTACTTGTTCAGGAAGTGTGTCCTTACCTCTGTCACTTAGAAGACCATCTCTGCTCGGGAATGTACGCACATTTATCCGCCTTGCCCCGTTAAACGAACCCGTGTTTTCGCCGTTTGTGTGTGAGTCGCTCTGCTTCTGAATCTGACAGCTGCCGACAGCGGCCACGCCCTGAAACGTGACTGACAGGCGATTCGGCCAATCATCGCGGGGCGAGGCTTCGAACTCCGACTGTGATTGGATGGAAGCGTGCGGCGAGATGCTGCATTCATGTGACCTCAAAGCTCATTTAGTGTTTTTGTAGCAGCAAAACAAATTAAAATCCGACAAATATGAGGTGGTTCATTTGTTATTTATTTTTATTTCGATCATGATGTGCTTTCAGTTGAGAAGCAGCAATAATATAAATGTGGATATGTTTTTTTAATATTGTCTTTATAAGTCTGTAATTGATCTTTTGATAATACCATTATCAGATTTGCACTGTCAACACCTCATATCTATATATATTTTTCTGCATTAAGACGTCAGATAGATGTATTTTCTGACACAGCATTGGCTAAGTAATATTTGCATTTTTAGACATTCAACCAAAGCTGAGGATTTATTCACTGTGAGCAGGATTTGAACCTCCGCAGGGAAACCCTATTGGATTTCGAGTCCAATGCCTTAACCACTCGGCCATCACAGCTCACATTATAGCATTTACCTTCAAAATCCATCCACATTCCCAGACATGTTGAATTAATCAATATATTAAAGTTATTTTTGACCAGAACTCCCAATCAGGGGCTTATTTGGCACTGAAAACACTGAAATCCCTTCAAGTAAGATGAGCTGCAGTTTCTAGGACTGCAGGGGAAAATCCTCTGCGTTTCAGATGCATCAACATCACCATAAAACCGTCACAAACTGACAAATAAACGAAGCTCAGTGTATACCAATAATTTACACAAGGTTAAAACTCATGCAGGTTGAAAAACAGCGGATCTATTTGTGTCCTTTCTGTTTTCATTCCATATAAATAAATATTTCTCCTTGTGGTCAAAGAGACAAAACAAACATAAATCATTTCCTACAGTGTAAACTAATGAAATTACATTTTAATGAGCAGCGACCCAAAAAAACAACTTATCTAACTTTATTGGTCCACAGGCGAACAAGGAGTGGAGTTTCTGAGAAGAACTCACATTTTGCCAAAAGTTGCATCACACCCTGGTGGAATCACCCTGTGGATTAATGAGGGGAAAACATGTTTTCCTTTAGAAAAAGATGCCTATGCTGGACCCATAGAAGACAAATCAAATCTACGTAATTTATTAATATGCTAACTATTTATTTGATGTATCTGTATTTTCACTCTGGATGATATTGGAGGACGAGTCTCTGCGTGGGAGGGAGAAGTGTGCGAATGCGAGGTGTAATATTCAGTATGGTGGTGCTGGTTTTATGTTATGTAATGTCGGATTGTCTTACGTTGAGTTATGTTTTGTTTTATTGTGACTACGGAAAATTATTAGACACATATTTTACCTCAGATTCTTGGTTTTTCGTTTTCCTGTATGGTTAACTGATGTCACTGCTAACACTGGTGGAATCCATTAAAAACCTGCAGTGGCTGTTTAAGTGCAGCTTTCCATCAGCCCCCCTTACTCCAAAATCCTCTTGCATGAGGCAGGAGAGCAGCACAATGTCAAACAGTTATTTTTGAAATACTAGTACAGCTACACAAAGGGGCTATAAAAGGACCTGGTTGCCTTTCAAAGAGTTTGTGAAGTCTCTTACACCCTGTACATAAGCTACCATGTTGGTGGATCACCAAAATATACCAACATATTTCTGCCTTAGTGCCTTAAAAACATCAATATCACAATATGTTTGCACTGATAGTATTTCCAGTTACGAAAATCAGTATTCACACTTCATGATATAATAGATATCACGACACACTGTCGGATCACTGTATCGTTCAGCTTTATTGCACATGTAAAAATGCATCTTGTTTTTATCTGGTGATACATGTCGCTTCATCTGTATGCTGATATTAGCAACGTCCTTGTAATCAAATAAATCTATGAAATGAATATGAAAATATTCAAAATGAATAGTCCAACAAAAAGAGCATTTCACCTCACGTAGAGCAAATAAAGCATCTTAAAGCATTTTATTTATTGATGTAAAATAAGTTTACGTCCATATGATTGTCTTAAAGAACATGTTTTTCTTTGAACAGCATGAGAATAATACATCCTGTATACAAAGACCATTCAAAGCAGTGCTGGGTGAAGCCAAAAAACAAAACAAAAACAAATGTAATACTGCACAGTTCAGACACATAACTTAAAATAATACAGTCCTCCAATACCACCTGATTTAATCATACAGATACATACACAAGGTCCTTCATCACCGAGTCAAGGCAGCTTTAAACAAATCAGCAAAATAAGAATCAGTTCCACTGTAAACCAACGCTGCCGTAACACCACACGACATCCTTTTAAAAACAATACATGCATGCTCACGTCACATTTAACAAATGAAAAAAGTACCATTCAGTGGTCCAACAGAAACACACAGATGGAAATATACACACACTCTGAAGGCACATGTGGCTTTGGCTAACTAAACTGTCCCCCTGATGTTTTATGCAGCTTTAGCAGGAAGTTGTGGCCATTTTTTCAAAATGAAGTTGCACGTCTGTCTAGATGTGTTGATGCCGTGAAGACACTTTGCTATGCTGAGTACTTGTAGATATCGTGGCAATCGAGTATTGCTTTTGTCTTTTTACATTTACATCAGCAGAGGTGATCTAATCCAGCTGAGCAAACATATAAACATAACTTAAGGCACAAAAGGTTCATTCCCTTAACTCATTTAAGCAGCCTGGTGATTACGCTCCTGAATAGAAAAAGGCACGAGGGAAACATAGAGAGACATTTCATGAGGAAGCTGATTGGTTGAATTAAAAGCCCTGCACTGACACTCTGGGACTACAACGATACCGCCGTAAGACGCCGACTTAGCTTTACCAAATGCTGTGTGTGTTGTGTAAACATGCTGGGAATGTCTCATGTGCAACCTCCCAAACTCTGGTTTATTTATGTAAGAGTTTGTCTTCTTTTTCCAAAAGGTTAGCTGGTTGGAAAAACATAGTATCTGGCAAGCAAAGGATGAGAAGTTAGTCACTGGAAAAAAAAACGATGTGGATCATTGGTGGTTCATGACAATACTGTTGTTCTTAAGTGATCTCACAGCAAACAGGTCAAAGAAGAAGCCGACCCAGAAAGCGTCTGTCAGCTGCTGTACAGCACAGCTGTAAACCTGAAAGGAACACATGGTGCCTGAAGAGGTGCAAGCTTTTGTTCTTGATATTTTTTTTTTATCTTTCCTTTTTTTTTTTTTTAACAAAGTGTACCGACGTATACAAACAGGCTTTGGTCTTTGAATGCTTTCCATTCCGCTGCTACAGAGGCACATGATCTGAACTCCACATTGCGAGTCTGTCCTTTTTACTTGGTCGACCGTGCTGCAGGTCCATGTAACGTGTTGCGGTCCGTGGATGAACCACATGCCACAGGTAAAAGCACATAGAGAGAAAGAGAGAGAGAGAGACGGGCAGGGGAACAGAGAAAGTAGCTCCGGGGGTTGTGTTTGCTGCCACCTCCTCTTCACCTGGGTATAGGAGGGAGAGGAGGAGCCCCTCGCTCCTTTTTACCAGAACCTGGAATGAAACAAAGGTACAAAGGAGTTAGTGTTTCTCTCCACCAGGTGGCACTGTGTCACCGTTACCTCAGAGGTGATTGTTCCATTTGTTTGTTTCTTTATCTGACAGCATTTCTAAAAAGGTGTGTGTGTGTGTGAGACTGACCTCTGCCGTCAGCCTTGCCGATCTTGCTGGGGTAGGTCTTCTGGGAGGGCACGAAGGGCTCGGGTGGAGGAAAATCTGACATAGGATGGAAATTGAACCGGCACTCCCACTCGTCTGTTGAGAGAGAGAAATGAAAGTCAGACGCGGTGGATTTGTTTCTTACTTTAAATATGACTCTAATGATTTGATTCCACAAATCAGAGAAAGATAATAATCATAAATAGAGATCAACAGGTTTCACAGAAGAAATCAAATAAGAACAGAAGTCAACTAGTGCAGAGAAACTTCACTGGAACTCTGCACAAGAAAGTTAATTCAGTTAGGAAAATACTGCTTTTCCGGAAACCTTTTTTTCTTTAATATTTCTATTTTTTTTTATTCAATTTTTTTCAGTTTTTCAAATTTCTGAGACAGCTTATTTCATTCCCCTGCATTCGTAAATGAAAAGTAAAGTGTTAACTGGTCATAATTCACCAAAATAATTTCATTCTAAAACAAATTTTTATTTCAAACTTTATTTTAAAGAAATATCTGCTTAAAAAAACAAGTAAGATTTTTTTAAAGGTGTTTTTCTTTTTCTCAATATGGCAAGTCAACTGTCACTGTTCAGTTTATAAAGCCCACTGAGGCAATGTGACTGTGCTACATAAATAAAACTGATTTGATTTCATTCAGCCCTTGAAAAGTTTCATACCCAGCCCAAGAGTATCTTTGTCTGAAATCTTTTGAAAGGCACCACATGTTCTCAGGATATCCAGTAAAATGTGATGGTAAACTGTTTCTGGATCAGGACATTTGGGAGCTCTTGTCACTTCTTGTCCCCCGCTGCCTTATAAATCAAACTGACTTCTTTGGTTCAATGGGATAAAACAACACGAGCGGGAGGTCAGTGGGTTTCTCTGCCATAGTTGTCCTCGCTGGAGCTCATGTGGTAAAAACAACATGATTTCTCTTGTAGAGACGAGGACAGTGCGGCACAGTTTTCATCAGTTAATCCTCTACAAGGCGTAGAGTTTGTATAATCTGCCTGTAGTTACCTCCAACAAACACAGACTTATTCAAATGGTTTTTATTTCCCTTTATAATTTCCTGTATCGTGTACTGCTGCACCACTCTTCTCCACTGCAGGAACATTATTTCCAAGATTTTTGTTCCAGAAAATTACACTGTTTTGCTTTCTGCTTTCCATTTCCTGACAAAATTCTTTAATTGACTGCATCACATGAACCTTCATGGGTTCACTCACCTTGTATCTGGTTGTGGTGAGAGTTTTGGAAGCCGTTATTCATGGGTGGTGGAGGAGGGGGCGCTCCTGTCCCCGGCCTGTCCGGAGGGAGGGGAGGTCTACCACCGGGTCCACCACGAGGTGGCTCCGGGCCTGGCCGACCAATAGGAGAAGGAGCTGCCGGTGACCTCACGCTGCCCCCACCCGAGCTACGCCCCGAGGGAGGAGGGGGAGGAAGAGGCCCTTTGGAGGTGGAAGTAAACATGTTAGCTGACGAAAAGTGAGAAGTGAATTAATAAGATTGTAAACCGGCATTAATTAATATCTAATATTTACAGTAGCTCCTGGCAGAAGTCACGGGCTGTACGATCACTCTGATAATATGATTTATATGCAACAGTCATCCATCATTCCACAAATCAAAAGCAGGCTGTCTACCTGAGCGCACTGACGACTGGTTCCTTCCGAGGGATGGTGGTCTCTCGTTTGGTGGAGGAGGGAGAGGTCCTGTCCGAGCGTGTGCCGGCGCTGGACTGTGGCTGGCAAGGAGAACCTGAATTTAATCTTTACACCAACTTTACAGTATTTGTGTTTAGAAAATCATGAAGCTATCATCAATATTCTCCTGAATCAGAAATGTGTGCGCACTCGTGGCCTCGTTGAAATGAAACATCAACAGATTATACTTTCCCGTACCTGTTGAGGGAGCTGTTCCTTTGTGGCAAACGAGGGGTGCTGTGGTCCTCTCCTCCAGCCGGGGAAGGTGGAAGAGGAGGGGGGCCCGGTCGTCCTGGTGGAAGAGGGGGTGCACCCCCACCAGCCGAGGTCCGGGAGGAAGAGGATGATGAGACAGGGGTAGAAGGCTTGGAGTTGACAGAGGGTGGAGGAGGGGGCACATCGCGTGGCATCGATGGCCGATGACCTCCAACAGGAGCTGGTGGCGGTGGAGGTCTGTCGTCAGGAAGCGGAGGCCTCCCTCCAGGAGATGGAAAAGAAGGCCGGCTGTTGTTTGGGGGTGGATGAGGAGGTGCAGAAAATCCTGGTCTCGGCCCAGCTGAAGGGCCTCCAGGTGGAGGAGGGAGAGGTCCGTGTCTCCCTGAAGGAACACCGGGAGGTGTAGGCATGCTGGCGTGGCTGGGCCTGGGTCCACCAGGTGCAGGTGGAGGTGGGCCCCCACGAGACTGGAAGCCCTGGTTTGGTCGAGGGGTGTTGGGAACAGGGGGAGGGGGGCCTCCTGAAGTGTCTTGTCTGGATGAGAGGCTAGGACGACCCTTGGGAAGATCAGGGACGCTGCTGCGGCCACCAGTAGGGCCTCCTGGGAGTTTAGGTGGGCCTCCACCACCACCAAAGGGGGTGGGACCAGCAGAGCGGCCTCCAGGGGGGAGTATGGGTCCTCGGCTGGGTGGTGAGTCTGCAGGAGAGAAAGAAAACAGTAGTGATACCAGAGCCCTGATTTAAGAGCCCTTTCTGCACACTAGCGCCCCGCCGTATCCAGCTGGTGCCCTTTTTTTAATGTTTTGGCCCCTGGCCCTCAAACATCTCGAGTCCACCACTGCTTAACTTCACCCGCATGTAGCTGGATTGTGGGAGGAGCACCATACTGATTGTCATTTCCTGATTTAACAAATTGATTCATTGATTTATTTGTTTACCGTTGGACTTGCCGCCTGCAGACCTCAGTTTTGGCATCCCTCCTGCAAACAGGCCTCCTAAACCACCACCACCTCCGCCACCAAAACCTCCTCCGCCGCCGCCGCCACCTCCTCCTCCTCCTCCTCCTCCACCTCCGCCTCCACCGCCTTTGGGTTCTGAAAGAATAAACAAAAAATATTAATTGAATTGTTCATTTACATGATACATTTTCTATATTTGATACACTGTATTGCTGCAGACTTGATTGAAAGTGTGGTGTGAGTATCACATGATGATGCTGTCTGCTGTCACAGTGACTCCGTATCGACTTCTGTCTCTGAGGACACTGAAGACAGACGTATTTAAATGTTCTTGACTTACTGTCCAGTGTGGGTCCACTGCGGTCATTGGTAACAGCTTTCTTTAATCTGGCTCCTTTACAAATGTCGCCCAGCAGAGCGTTTCTTCCCTGCTGCTCATTACGGTTCAGATTTGGCTTCTCTGTGTTGGCCTGAAACACAAACACAAACTCACTGTCACTGAGACGGAGCAAAGGAGCAGAAAACACCTAGAAAAGTGAAAACAAACTGATGACTTTATCAATTTATGCGTGTTAAATCCATAATAGTGGAATGGCAATCAGGAAATGTAATGACAGGATTCGTCCACAAGATGTCTCTGCTGAGCAGGGTCAAGAGAACGGAGCAGCAGATGCCACTGGGCAGACAGACAGACGGACAGACAGACAGACAGAAAGTGATGTATGACTTACCACAGCAAAGGTGGGAGGAGGGGGAGGCCCTGGGGGTGGAGGGGGAGGTGGGGCTGGCATCTTCCTCTCTCCACTTTACTCTATCTGTACTGGACGTTGCACTCTGGAAGACAGATAACACAAACACACACTTAATGAAATGGAACGACAGCTGTACCGCAGGATATCTCTGCAGTTGTTGGGTGCTCACATGTCGGAGTGACATCATTTATACT
This sequence comes from Diplodus sargus, assembly GCA_903131615.1. Taxonomy (NCBI): domain Eukaryota; kingdom Metazoa; phylum Chordata; class Actinopteri; order Spariformes; family Sparidae; genus Diplodus; species Diplodus sargus. The sequence goes on along the minus strand of CAEMYA010002116.1, from coordinate 10,505,046 downwards.
GCAGTGGTCGTGTTCCCTCAACATCCCTCAGATGTGGGCAGAGGTTTAGTTTCCCCCGAGGTAGCGCTGATAGATACAGACTGCCTTTTGTTCCGTTTTTTTTTGACTGTGCTGAAGTGACTCAGAATACCATGAACTTCTCTCTGGACACTCAATGCATTTTGTCCGCTATGATCGGTGGTCACAGCAGTTCATTTCACTTCCTCTAACAAGACATATTGTGGCGTGATGAGCTGGAGAATCAGTTTGCACAGCTTGATATTTCAGGCGGTCATTCGCTTGACTGACAGATATCCCGGCCTTTCACAATCGGCCCTGGTTGTTATCGCTTGGCTAACTACACATCAGTGATGTGAGGATGACAACAGGTACCAGGTTGGATCCACTGATAGTGAAGTTACAAGCTACAACAGCCTTACCATGAAGGTTTCATCGAACAGGAACTTCGAGTGTTCAGTTCCCTAAAACAGGACTTACAATCAGCCTGTAAATCAAGAGATCATTTACACAACAGTTTCTCACAAATCATCTCACAATGCTGTCAGAGCAGAGCAGAGCAGGGAAGATGCTCAGTGTTTGTCCTCTTTGTATCTATGCTGTTGAAGTTGCACCTAGCGAGACATGACATTGCAGGGCCACAACAGAGGAGAATGTCTCATCCTGAATCCGACACCGAAGATTAATCTCATTCTGACAAGCCAGCAATACATGTCAGACAGGCTTCAAGTCCCCCTCCCGTCAAAAATGCTCCTCTTCTTGTTCCTACAGTTAAATGTTTCGAGGTTCACTGTGTGGAGTGAATGTATGTGCAGAGTTTGACACCAGAAGATCTTATTTAAGTACCAGAGGCGAGTGTGATTTGTGACAGACAGTTTGGAAGCCAATCCTGGTCCAATATTCGGCACAACACAAGCATCCAGTGCTGAGAATGGACTTTACATCGAGGGGTGCAGCAGTGACTGTAAAACATTTGCATATTCATATATTCTGGAATTTTAATAAGCTTGTAAAGAAGTCGGTGCCGTTTTTTAAGGATTTTAAATGCGTCAATTTCACTTTTTCCCTGTGAAACCTCTGTCACGCACACATAAAACACAAGTATGCATGCCTTAACACATACGCAGAGGAGACCTTTAAAGACTAACTGAGCACAGCTGGTATAAAAAGCAACTGCAGACACGTCACTGACTCTTTGAAGTCAATATTGTATCGTGCTTTCTGACTGGATTGATTCTGTGCAGAATTTGATCCATTATTTCATTCAGGTTCTACTTTTATGAATGGAATCTATTATCAGTTGCAATAATAAAGCAACAAATGATCCCAAAATACTGAGAAGAAGACGCGAAGAAGACACTTTTCATGATCTCCCTGTTGACCAGAACTGCACGCAGAAAACTATATCAGCATAAATTATAAATATATCATAAATGATCTCATATTAAATGACACAGACAATGACGATGCCAAAAACGAAACCTGCAAGTTAATCTAAACAGTTTGCCGAACCCCATCACAGACATGACATGAGTCAGATACTTCCCCATCTAAACAGTAAACACACCATAACACAAGAATTCACGTAGATATTTTCGTTACTTCTCTGTCACCCATTTTTCACAGAAGCGTTTAGATCGAGAGCCTTGAAGGTGTCAAAAAAACATGTGAACATGGTGGAAAGTTGACTATTCTGACTGGCAAAGATGCATGAATGCCACGCTCGCTATCAAAGCTCAACAATAAATTTTAAAAAGTATCGATGGCGCAAAATACGTCAGAGTTCAGCTCCACATTGGAGCCAATCTCACCGTCATTCGTGAAGATAAACTGAAGATACTCGTTACAACTTCAAGCTCACAGTGTCGGTTCCCTGTTATTACACTAACCTGCTTCATATTTAATGATGAGAGCTACTTGTGGTGAGATCATAGAGGTCATGTCAGGTGAAATGCAATAACACAGATGCACAGTTACCCAACAAACAAGAGGAAGAACAAGTTGCATGTAACGGCCTATTACAGCCTCTCCCTCACGCACACACACACACACACACACACACACACTTCACATTCACACCTAAATACGCCATTTGTCACCTCGCACAAATTATCACACAGCTTGGCCTCTCACTTAATTTTAAGTCCCCCCCCCACACACACACACCCACACACAGAGGCAGACCATCCTCTAGGGGCCTCTTACTTCCTGTATGCTGCTGACAAACAGGAAGTCACCGCTCGGCTCCAGCACCGCAGCCATCCGGTTGCCAGGATGATGATACCTCCACATCTCGGGCTCGGATCATTTTCGACATTCCCCTCCTGCTTCTCACTTTCTGTCTTTTCAACCGCTCCTTCGCTGCATTTGTGTATCAAGTCTTTCCCAGTGTTTCCTGCCTTTTTCTCCTGCTCTCTTCATCCGTGTGCACCATCTTGACGCTCATCATCGCGACCCCCCGTCAACCCTCTTTTCTCAGTATCTGCCTCACTTACATCTTCGTACAGCAAAGTTTCCACTGTTCACAACATGCTTCCTTCCCCTGAGAACAGTCTGTGCTGTATTAAATCTATCAAAAAAAGAATTGCCTGTGTGTGAGCCTAAAGCAGGCGCACAGACCCACTCAGCTATTTGCTCCTAAAATACTAAAAAGTAGAATACTTGACAATATAACTAAATGTGGGGAACATGCAAAGATACATTCTGAACGTGACTGAAGCAAAATGATTACATTAAAAAATATAAAGCCAGTTAAAAGGTCAAGGTTCACATTCATGTTCCCTAAAAGATGAATCCTCATGACTCTGGTGGTCCTGAATCTTCCGCTAGCAACACTAAGGTTGACATTTGTGGATCAGGGTGAAACATCTCTAAAATTATTGGATGGATTGCCGTTAAATTTGGTCCACACACACGCATTTATGTCCCCTGAAGGATGCGTTTTGGCCACTTTTAATGTAATGCCATCATTTAAAAGGTTAAATAATCTTTGGCTGACAACAATGACATTTCCTTCAGCCTTGCCTGTACTTAGTGTTATTGCTGATCGTGAAAAGGTTAGCAGCACCTCTGTGATCCCACCAGGACATCACCCATCGGTCTGTGAAAACAGTTTCAAGTGTCAAATTTGGCATATTCATGTCGCCATCTTGCTTTTATGGAGCCAGAAGAAACCATATTTGCACAACAGGGTCGAGCTGGGAAGGATGTCCTGTGTGGATCTGATGGAGAACCCAAGTACACGCTGCGATAGCAACTTGTCAGTCAAAGGTAGACGCGGCTTTTTACTTTGATTTTACTCTAAATGGGACCGTGGAGTATAAAATAAACATCTGGTGGATTAAAGAAGACGTGAAACTAGTTCTTAGATCATTAATTCCCTTGGAAACTTTTTACTGAGGCAATAAAGTCATATGAGAAGTTGGGTTTTTTTCATAAGCTTACAGTCAAATCTGACTTCTTTTTTTTAAACTACTGGCCAGTAGAAAGAATGAGGATTTAAGACACATCTGCAGCGGCTTCACTTTTGAGAACTGAAACCTCCGTCCAGATTTTATACTGTAAATATGAAGTATTCTGTTACACAGCCGCAACAACGGCTGACTCCGACTCTGTACAGTAAATGTGGAGGTCTGGCAAAAACTGAAAAATACAAGACTCTACTTTACTTAAGTCCTCCAGTGAAACCAGGACGATGACAACCTCAAACTCTGTGACTCTGTTGAGAAACAACCTCATCTCCATCATACCAGCTGTGGCTTCCACAGACTAACATACAGTGTTTATTGGAAATATAAATACACTGACCCAACCCCAATATAGAATCTCCAACACTATAACTCACGGGCCAGTTAGGTCAGATGGGCTGTTTACGTGTTCCTCCTATATGACCGTCGCTGGTTTCCAAATATAGACCCACGATGGGAAGAAACCACTTAATACAGGACAGAAAATAGGCTTAAACACTGAGTGAGAGCCGAACATAAACAGGACATGTACAGCACACTGGAACAGAATACTTATCATCCTGAAAACTACAAATTCTATAAAGTATAACATCAGAGTCTGAGGTTGAAGGCTGACAACAGGCTTTATTCTAATGTGTATTACAATGTGGAGGAAATAAATACATAAAAACAAACATACAGACCATTTGATACAAAGTTTGAGTCAGTTTCGGGAGACTTTTCCATGATTTAAAGTTGAGTTTTTGCAGATTGTTTTGATAGAATTCATCAGAAAACATTCTGAAGTTTCTACTGTCCACCGACACATTCACACTCACCTCGAACGTCAGCAGTAAAAAACACTCACAACTTGCAGAGACGTCTTAAACGTGTAATCAGTGTCGGTCACACACTTTAATTACCTTTCTAATCAAATGTCTGAGCGCCGACACAGAGCAGGAGGAGACGTCTGCAGCTACGCAGAGAGACACAGAACACAAAAATCAGCACAAGCTTTGATTATGAATATAGTCCTCTTCAAAGAAATAATGTGCTCACAGCTCGTGATCGTCGCACCCCGTTGAACTGCTCGTCATGTAAAAACTGGAGGGCTGCAGCTGACAATACACTCATTATCTTTCTTTGGTATGGAGTGCTGCAGGGATGAGGCTTTTTTTGTTTTTCAGGCTGGCGCAGAAGTTAGCATTCGGTCAATTTAATTTTAGGTTATTGCAGAAAATAGACAAACTTGAGTTTGTGATTCTTACACGCTGCGCTGAGCGAGATGATCTCAACAAATAAACGCCATCAAAGAGTTTTAGACGCGCAGGCTAAATGCAATCACCAGAACTTAGAAGGTAACGTTAGGCTATAAATAAATGATATTGTGGTCAGCGCGATGACATCACTTTAAAAAAGTGCATCTACTGATGTGTTTTACGTCGAAGAGCAAAATGTGAAAATATCTTGGGTTAACCACAGGCATTATTAAAAGACATCTAACTGAAAGCCCATTCAAAAAACCCACGGGCTCAATGACGAGGGAAACAAAAGTGAAAAAATGCTTATTTGCGTATTTGCGTATATGAGTATTTGCAGGTTTCGGGACTCATTCATTCCCCCAGTAATCTGATCTTTACTTTTGTTAAAGTTCAAAATCAAGCATCGTGTTTATCACCTTTGGCAGACAATCAAATCTCTTTAAAGAGTTAAAAGAAGTGAATTAATTGCAGATTTGAAGCAGCTGATGTTGAGCTGTTTAACTTAATTAATAACTAGAGCCACTGAGACACAATCAATCAGTAGTTATAAAGCAAGTGTTTCAGTTCTGGCCGATGAAACAACCCATTGTTAGCAGAAAAACGTCACTCGCATCAAACTTCTCCACAGCAGCTGCCTGTTGAGGCCAGACTGGCTGATTGAACGGCAGACACACATGTGCATGTTTCTACTGCTACAGATGTTTCTGTTTCTTTCCCTCCTCCACCATGACTGAACCCTCTGTGACGGGGGAACTGTGCGTCCACCTCTTTGTGCTCAGGAGACTCAATTGCATTTTAAATATGCTGACTTTTGAGAATTTAAGCAGACCGAGCTGGATTTCACAGATCAGGCTGTTCGTCGGCAGTGATAGAGCTGAGAGTGAACAATGTCGCGTATCACTATCTATAATTAATGTAGTGCAGCTACAGACGAGTTGCCTTTGATGGAGGATATAGAGACTAACACGTCGACTCATTTCCTGCTGCAGTGATGAAACGACACGGACACAACTGCAGATGAAATCAGCCACGCAGGCGAGAGTCAATGAGCTTTCTTGTGTGTTGTGATGGAAACCCCCCTCTTTGGTTTTTGTGAAGCTGACAGTCGTCATTTTAGCCTAAGAAATCAAATCTGTGCTACAAAATACACGATAAAAGACTGAAAACTGAACCGAGTCCATCTGTTGTTGGCGAACGACTTACTGATGGTACTGAAGCGGCTCTGAGAGAACGCAGAAAACACTCCCGACTTCCGCCAGAGGAAACAGGCCTGTGTGTCGAAATTTAAAATGCACAACAGTACTTCTCTCTCTCTCTCACACACACACACACACACACACACAGCCTAATATTAGCTAAGCATTCACAATGGCTCCTTTGACAGACAGAGTGTAGCAGAGATGGAGGGAGCGAGGGGCGGGTGGGCGGAGGGGTTATATGAGGGATTTCAGGGTGTGGATCCTTTGAAGAAACACCGTCAAGACACACACACACACACACACACACACACATACACACATACACACAGAATAAGGCTCACATATGTTTCAGTTTACAAATGGCCGTAAAAAAAAAACTTCTTCATCCTGCCACCGAACCTCCTGAGCTCCACGACCTCATTAGAGTTACTGTGCACGACACACACACACAGACGCACACACACAACTGTTGTATATCTTGTGATTTTTGTGACATAAACACCACAGCTGATTTGATTATGTTCGCTTTAAAGCAACGCATCAGATATTTTGGGTGCTTCATCTGTATGGCTCTGAGTCGCTGTTGGTTTATTGGAAGAGGGGAAATAGTAAATCAAAATCTGTGCGTTCACACCGGTGAAAAGCTCCATTTATGACCAAAACCAGGCATCGTATTGACTTCAAACGCTGCTGCAGCACACACACACACTGACTGGTGGACAGAAAGAGGATAACCTGGCAAGGCCTTGTTCACACTCATGCATCCTTCTACCAGGTTGGAGAAGAGAGGCCCTAAACCGTATCACACAATCTTCAAGTATCCCTTTATCCTCCATCCAAGTTTTGTGGAAATCTGTTCATTAGTTTTTATAAAATCCTGACAAACAAACCTACAAACGGACACGGGTGAAAACAAAACCTTCCTGGTGGAGGTAATAAAGATCAATCAAACTCAGATCAAAACAACCAGCTGAAGCTTTACTATTAAATTATCTTCAGAAAGTCCGGCCAACGTAAAGCATTTTGTCTGGAGCACCTAAAAAGGAGGCCTGCGGCTCGAAGCAGAAACGTGGTTTTAACGGGGACGACGACGGGCGGGGAGTTGGTGCGCCATTAAGGGGGAAACCTCCCATCACTTTCGACTCCGCTCCACCCAAATTCTCACACAGCTCGACAGTAAACACTCACGCTCCAAAAACAATACGACGGATCAAACACGAGCTGGGGAGAAGGTAATTTTAGACATGATGAATGTTAGCCCAGGGTAGTAATAAATGTGTCGGCAGTGCAGGAACTGTGCTGAGTGGCTAAGCTAACATCCTGTGGCGTGTTCACATGCACTTGCTCACACACACACACACACACACACACACACACACAGACACACACATAAAGCAGCTGTACTGGCAACAGATGTGGTTCGACTGCTGTTGTTTTAGACTTCGACTCAGCAGGTTAATTTTACCTCTTGAACACTCTTCAAATAAAGAAATTAGTGCTGAACACATCTCGTGATGGAGACCTGCACAAATAAACATCTGCTGCAAAACTGTGGGGTTACTCTTTAGCAAGGGGTTCTCTGTTACTGTGTGTGTGTGTGTGTGTGTGTTTCCTCTCTTGACCTATATGCAGTATATCCAGATGTGACTCTGCACTTTTTTAAAATATGGACGTTGACAAGGTTTAAAGCCGACGAGGAGAGATTTCTGCAGGCATCTGCAATACAGCTGCTTTTAAAAGGTGATCAAACCTCCAGTCCTGGCAGATCAAATTGTTGAGCAACATGCACAATAAACCACCTTTACTGTTAGTTTTCTGGTTTTCCACGATGGCAGAAACCACATCCTACAAAAAAACACAACAATGAAATCTGCAAAACTACAAAACTGCAAAAAAAAAGAGGCCACGAGAGTGATTTTCCTGGTGATGTTTAAATCGCAGCTTCTCATCAAGCCTCATGTTTAGTTCTACAATCTAGAAAACCACCATCAATACCAATAAAAACCTCCTTTACATCTTTATATCATGAGTGTCTCTCAGGTCCCAGCTGACAAACACTGTGACGGATCAAATTAATGTCACACGTGGCAGTAACATAACCGTATGTAACCACATGACACTGTTCATCTTAAAAACACAACATAATGTCGCCCCTCCACAGAAGTCTTCATAAATCATCAGGCTATTAAAAGCATCATCTTTGAATCTGCTGTTATTGCTGCAAGGAAGCACAATTCTAAATCTATGATGATTACTCGATTAGTCGATCACAGGACAATTAATCACCAGCAATTTTATAATGAAATGACTGTTCCAGATTCTATAATTTAAAGATCTGCTGCTTTTCTCCCTCAAAGTTTATGTAGATTTCTGCAAAAATAAATAAAAACATAAACTAGAAAGACATTCAGTAGAGCACATACCTCCGCCAAGGCCCAACAGCCCATTAATCAAGTCTGATCCAACATTTATTACAAAAAATATCTTTAAATTTGGATCCATCTAATAAATAGCCAGCCAACTGTATTTTCTATATGAAGATCCATTCAGTATTCTGAGAGAAATCTCCCAAATATTGAGAAACAATCTCACAATGTTTGGAAAAAGAAATTCCTGGATTTGTCCCTTTATCCAGGTCCAAACCAAAAGTTGATGCGGTCTGTTCTGGGCCAGGACACATGATCCATCCAAGCTCTGTGGAAATCTGTTCGGTAGTTATAGTGTAATCATCCTGACAAACCAACAAACCAATAAATGGACACAGCTGAAAACATAACCTCCTTAAAAAAGTCAAAAAATTATCATTTTCAGCATCTGCGTGAATAAAAGTGGTGCAGCGTTTGTCAACTGAAGGTAAATTAATTCCCAACTAGGCAAAAATATCAAACATTAGCTCTTAATTGTGAGCATTTGCTGCATTAATGACAGTAAATGAAGATTCTTTGGGTTTTAGGATGTTGGTCTGACAGAAGGAAGCAGTCTGATGACGTCACTCCGGGCTCTGGGAAACTAATGAGCATTTTTCACACATTTGTGTTTTTCACATTTTAAAGTATAAATTATTAATTAGGAAAATAATCAGCAGATGAATTAATAATGACTGTTGTTAGAACTCCTGCCTGTACAATAGAGTCCAACTTCAGACCTACTGTGTTCTGTCTGGTCTCTTTACTCAAAACCAAACTTTTGTGAGCATTTCAAAATACTGACTGCAATATTTGGTGCAAAAAAACAGTTCAATTGTTTGTTCTTCACTTTATCTTTTCAGCTTTACAAACAGGAAACGAATCTCCTGGTGTGAAAGAAAACTGGAGTCTGTGAATAAACTGCTGCAACAAACATTCAGCAGACTTTCTAAACATCCCATCAGACAAAACAGAACTTGAAAAGGTCATCAGCAGACTGCAGACAGGTTTCAAGTTTGAGATGTCACCTTTTCCTTTAACCTGGGTCACCGAATGACTCTTCTTCAGAAAGCTTCTTTGCTACAAACATGGTGAAAACCCGTTAGTGGAAATGAAAGATCAGCTCGTCTACTCACTCAGTCTGTGTCCATAGAAGAATCAGAAGCACGTTCAGAAGACAGTAGAAGAAGCACCGTAGTTCATTCCTCATAAAAGTGCAAAATGTGAACAGCAGCCACATGCAGCTGTAATCAGAAGGAAAAGCGGAAACGTTAGCGGCATCTAAAAGTCTTTAAAAAACACTCTGCAACATGTCGAAGTTCTTCATTCCTCTTCCTCTAAACTCACATCTCATATTCAGAGAAGTCCCACTTCAACGCTCACAAACCTTATATATGGCACTCGCTACTTCCTCATTTTCAGTTCCCCACACTGGGGAGGGGGGGAGGGGTAACATGAAGTCTGCAACAAGGTTTTACAAGCTGGGGAAATAGATATCCACCATATTTAAGATATCTGTGGAGATTATATCAGGGGCGATCAGGTAGCAGGTAGCAGTCCAACAAAGTTTGAAACTAGGGTGTGTGTTCAGAGTGTGTATTCATCCAGCAGGCTGCACAATCCTCTAAAGGATAAAAAACATATTTTAACTTTCACATCTTGTTTTTAGAGCCAGAACTGGATGGGCGATATCATGTGTAGATATGTATTCTGAATATAAATAAAATATAAATCTGCAGAATTATTTTCTCCCTGCTATCAACATGGGCCCGAAAGTCCTGTACTGTCAGCGTATATCGGATTTTTATCTGTTAGATACGTAGTTAATATTTCTAACCCAGGCTGGTTTAATCTAATATTAGTAAAATAAAATATCACAGTTGATAACTTCAAGGATAAGTTCACCCAAAAAAGGAAGAAATCAGTCATTATATAGTCACAGCCACGCTGATGGAGAACAATTTAAAGGTTGAGTAGTTGAATCTGTGCACCAACATCAGACAGTTTGTGCACATCAGAAAGGATCTGCACATTTCTTTTATCAGGGGACCACAAAGTAAAAAAATCCATCATCCACTCAGAAAAATCAGTGACGCCTGAGATGATCGATGACGACCGATTACACAACATATAACTTCTGTAAATCTTGGCAGAAGGAAGACAGTAAGAGTCCACGATGTCAAAAGACATCAGAGCAGAAGAGTTGTTCTCATAACTCGGACCTGAGAACCAGTGACTGGTGGTGGCTACAACTTTGACTAAGTGTGAAATAAACACGCATCTCAAGGGAGATGTGGAGGATGACCGACAAGAAGTGGCAACAAATACTGAAAGAGAGGACTGATAAGGTGTGAAGACAAGTGGGTGGAGAAACAACGGCTGCTTGCTGCTCGACCAGTTTTCTGTAATCCAGATGTTTCAATTCATTTCTTTGATCGCCCGCTCTCTTTAGCAAACTCTCATAAAAATAAACTCTTGGTCTGCATGTTTCTTCAGTTGCTGTGAGTCATTTACAAAGTGGATTTCTTCCAAAATGCATCTGAAGTATATTGAACATGAGAAGGTTTAAACACACTGCAAGTGTGAAGAAAAACAAAACGTTTCGATGGAAAGCCATCTCCTTTGTTTCGCTGTTAGAAAATGAAGAACAGCTTCTCTTGAACTGAAAGTGAATTGATCCCAGCCCCTCGAAGCTGCTGGACCGGAGAGCTAGCGTAGCTCCGCAGCAGCCACTTCCTGTGCTCTCAGTGTCACACTTCCTGCCTCGCAACACAGTCAGGGGGCGGACTGCCAACCCACCGGCGGCTGCACTTCAATACTCTCCCTCATGTCTCCTCTCTCCAGCCAACTACAGCACCAGAGCTGCGACTTAAAGAGACACCTTGGCGTTTTCCGTTCTTTCCCTCAGCTGTTTTGGTTTTTTTCCCCCTTCACCAGCCTGCAGCGAGAGGAAAAACGAGTGAGAGCTGGTGCTCCAGTTAACCAGAGAAAAACACCAGTGTTCCCATAGAAGCCGGTGCGTTTGGCTAATGCGTCAAAGACAAAAATGCTCAGACTGTTAAATCAGCCTCTAGACTTTATATAAAACAAATGTGCAACAGGAACTTAATGTGAAGCTACAAGAGCCTTTTCATCCACAACAGGTCCTGGAACTGATACTGGCTGAGACTGAAACAAACACACCTCCACACGAGGCCTTTAAAACAGTTGGAAAATAAATCTTTACTCGTGAAAAATGTCCACGGTTGACTAATCACTGTGAAAAGAGAACAAACCCTGTTTCATTTTGATCTCTTTAGATTGTGCAGACTGGATTCAAAGAATGTGGAGATTGTGGATGCAGAGTTGACGTCACTGTCTGCGACACTTTTTCCTTTTCGCTGAATTCAGTTTCTTTTTTTGGCGTGTGCCATCATCATGTCTGAGATCGCCTTATTAAACACATGACATCATGTCTTTGTGTGACTGAATTAGCTCAAAAACAGTTGTGGATAAAATGAAGAAGCCAGTTTGAGAAATAAACATCCATCGTTTCTGGTTCAACAGAGTCAACGAGAAGATCAACATCGCTCACTGATCAATTGATTGATCATATTGTTATAATGCTTATAATGACCAAGGACAAACTAAAACTGATTATGACCACCTTTTTTTAGAACCAGAGCTGGTGCATCACTAATCACAGGAGAAAATGCTAATTATTTCCATTTGGACACCGAAGCAACAGTTGTTTGAGGACTGGTCAACATTGGTATGCAAAGACGGGAGCAACGCCTGTAAAGAGTCGATATCGTCCGCCATAGTTGTTCCTAGCTGGGAAATTAAGTGTACAGTGACTGAATGATGCCACTCTGCGGTGGCTCTCACATCCACATGGGAAGCAAACCGGTTCCTAAAAGGTTTACAGGTTGAACCAACTCCCAGCTGGTTGACGGATTCTGTTCCTTTTTGACGGAGCAGGGCTAGTTTCCCCCTGTTTCTAGCCCTTGTGCTAAGCTAAGATATGCTAAGCTAAGTGGTTGCTGGCTCATCCAACTCACTGCCGCTGACCTAAACAAAGAATTCCCCAAGACATCAAACTGTTACTTTAACAGGAGTCTGACATCATGAAGGACAAAGAAGGCAAAAGGTCGCTTCCCAAAAAGCTGACGCATCAGTTTCACCTCATGAATCATTCTGTGCTGTGGTGAAGGGACATAATACATCACCATACATTATGCTAAATGCACTGAGTAGAATCAACAGCTCTGATCCCTTGAACAGACAGGCTTGTAACACTACTACTGTATCGTAGTCTGTTTGTAACACACTTACTCAGAAGCGTCATATCGTCATCTCATCTCCTCATGATCTTTCTGCAGCTTCAGCAAAACTAAAACTACAGCCTGGTGTTGCAAAAGCAGCAGCACTGTGTCTCAATATTTTAAATATTTCCGCTCTGCTACCCGTTGACATCAGCATCGGCCCTGCAGTGTCTCAACAGACCCGATGAAGTGATGTCATCAAGTTCAAGGGTTTACCCGTCTCACCACAGAACCGTGAATGCGGTCGTCCACATCACTGACACTGAGCTAAAGGGGCAAGACAGAACAACTACGCATGAGGAGGAAGACGGGACAAAAGAGGAGAGGATTGAAATGCCCCCCGTTCTGTATGTCACAGTCACATGAACATTAGTGCAGCTTTGCCTGCAGGCGAGTCAGAGTCTTTAGATGCTTTGTGATCAGTCACACATCACACATATGACTCATGGAGTGTCGGCCTTGAAGAGACGCCACAAACTGTCATCTGAATGCTTCAACTGTGAGAAACTGAGCAACATTTATAAATACAGTGTCTCAGCACTCGAATCAGGCGCACAACAAAGTTTGATTCAAGTGCTAAGACACTGTACTGTTTAAATGTTTTAATATTTGAAGGGAAACTCCACACGTTTTACACATTAACTGTGTTTACACGTCTTGGATAGTACAACTGCATGTGAAAAAAAACAGTATTAAGCCTTTTGTGGCTCCAGACGAAGCTGCATGTAATCGGATAAATTGCTTCCAGTTATGTCCTTCGGTAGCTAAATTGCATTGTGGGTAATGTATGAGTCAGGTTTGAAAAGAAGAGTACTGTGTGGAATAAAAGAAGACATCTCTGGTTCTGCTGTGTTGATGTTTAGTCCAAAAGTGTTAACAATGCTGACTGACGCCTATATTAACCACAATGCATCCTGCCCACTGAGTGACATCACTGGAGGGAAATTTATCAGGTGACAGATGCAGCTTCTTCTGGAGCCACAGAAGGTTTTATACTATTTCTTTTTTTAACTTATGATGTATTACCTGTAAACACACTTCAATGCGGTAGAAAATTGGTGGAGTTTCCCTTTAAAGTAACCATTTATTGTCCTATATTCATTATGTTTTAGAGCTGCAACTAAAGATTATTTCATTATCGATTAATCTGCCGATTATTTTCAAGATTCATTAATTATTGGGTCTATAAAATGTCGTAAAATTGTGAAAGATGCACTTCAAAATTTCCCAGCGACGTCTTCGAATACCTTCATTTATCCAGCCAACAGCCCAAAACCCAAAGACTCTTCATTACTATCATAATAGACAAAGAAAAGCTTGAAAATCTAAAATGATGCACTGATTATCAAAAAATAATCAGAAACCTACATTCACTCCAAGGAGGACAAAGACAGCTCCACTTAGCTTTGACTTTGTTTCTAAATGTAAATCTAAAAGCTACTAATACCATTTCTGTGACTCGACGCCACGATATGCTCGACCACATACATCATTTGGGTTTAAATTATGACTGCTGACTCATTTGGCCTGCATTCACAACACATGAGGCACATCACGGTCATGGGTTTGAGCGTTGGATGGCCAGCGAGCTGCCAGGATCACATGTCTGACAGCGGAAACAGAGCTGAGCACAAACAGACGGCGCAGCATTGCATTATGTTTCTACTACAACCCACACATGCTAAACACAAGCACGTGCCGTCCGTCCACCACAAAGTCAGTGGGACAGTGTTGCAATTCGTGTCACGTCGTGTTTGCTAATTTCAGAACACAGTATGTAGGAAATGACGGGAGCCTTTTCAAAAACACCTCTGAATGCAAGGTTTAAGTTTTAAAAAACGTATGAGCTTCACTGGCCCCTCGCTTCCTAACCGACGGTAGGTTCATCCCACTGCACTCTTGAGGAATGCCAAGAACTCAGAGCTACAATGAACCTAAACGAGTTCTGTGACAAAGCACAACCAGAGGCAGCATGAGCCCGTAAACAAGGCTCCTCTCTGCGGTGCGATGACCTCCTTCACACCTCTAGAGCCAAAAATGCGTTTCTCCTCGTTCCTACAGTTGAATGTTTGAGCTTTTAGAAACGATGTATGGCCTGATTAGTGACATCACAAATAGTTTCAACACGAGACGTCCTCATACCTGAACAACTGAAAAGGTCGACTGCCACCGACTCCCCCAAAAACAGGACCGTTACAGCGCACCAGCGACAGGTTAAACCGGACCTACGTCGCACGCTCCCAGTTTGATCGGGTTTAGATAAGAAAACTACTCGGACAGGATTTGGAAACATTGTGCTTTGGCTTAAAACAACTAAATTTAACTTCAGTTACGAAGGTATGTGACAGAACTTAAGAACATTAGTAGGAGAATACAGTTGATTTTTGTACCTCCTATCCATCCTACATAAAAATGTGTGCCTCTTTTTACCACCTCGCCTGACTTCCTCCTTTGCTGCTACTAATCATGACAGGTACTAGTGGTTGCTGCCTAACAATACGTGTAAATATGTGTAATGTGTAAATATCTTGTGTCCAGCAGTTATAAACTTCTGAAATTAAAGATCTCCTCCAAACAAAATAGTGTCCTTGAAATGACAAAAAAGTTAAACTTCTACAAAAAAAAAACCTTTCAACTTCATAGATTCTGGACATTTTAATGAAATCAATAGGCTAATTTTGTTCTTTTTAAAGTTTTTAAAAAAGTTTTAAAGTTTGCTAAATATTGGACCAGGACTAGCTTCTAAACTTTGTGATGTCACAAATCATGCTCCTGAACCCGCCTCCTAAAATCAGATTTGCTGTTCGCACAGACAAAACAAAATTTGAGCAAAGAACTTCTAGTTTCAGTGATCATTCTACACAATGAAGCTCAAACGTTCACCTGCAGGAACATGAAGAAAAGAAGTTCTGACAGGAGAGGGACTTTAAATACACGTATATATTTTACAGATTCTGGATTTCACACATTATCAATCAACAAAAAGTGTTTTTAGATACATCTTAAAGCATCTCTGGAGGAGATATTTGCCATAAACTGATAAAAATCCATGAATTACTGATCGGAGCTGCTGCTGGGTGACGGCCATACAGGAAGCAGCTCGGTCCAAAATATTAAGAAACAGATGCGCACCACGTGTCTGTACGAAGGTTCCTGTTATTGCATCCAATTCCTCTTATAGAATGTGACGAGGTCAAACTTAAAGACTGCACCATTAAACTCACAGACTGTAAAGAAACGTGTAGGAACTGATGTGGAGAGCCGTGGATTAAGATCCCGTCACGGTAAGTTTCAAATCCGTCATCAAGACAAACACAAGATGAAGTGAAATCGGTTTCACTGATCCAGAAACAAACCTACATATGACCGCTGAGTGAGTTCTGAACACAACCACACAAATGTCAACACAGTCACTGCCCAGTTGGTCAATATTCCACTGAAGCCTATGACGGCTGACATTCAGAACTTGTGATAATCCATCTTAGTCATCGTGATTACAGCAGAACGTTTCTGATCTCACTTTTAAAAGTCCGAGTCGACTTTACTTAAAGGGATGTTTGTCCGAGGAACAGTCCGAGCTTTTAAGAGCTCTGAGTGTAACGCAGATAATGAGTGTTGGTTGATTAATAAAACATATCAATAAAAAGCCCTGACAGTACAATTTTGAGGTAGTTGCACTTTACCTGCGTATTTCCATTTTCTGTTCTACATACAGTTATTTTATACTTTCACTGGACCACATTTTGTAAGCAATGATTGTACTTTTACTCCTTACTCGCTACATTTACTTGATAACTTTAGTTACTAGTTACTTTGTAGATTACAGACTAAAAAAAATCATTTTATTTGCAATTAGATAAACAAAAACACTAATTCTGATAATCAGAACAATGCAGAATCACATCAGAGTTGATCATCAGAGTGGTATAATTAACTTTTAATATATATTTTATATATAACGATACTGATATATAGCCAATAACATATATTCCCTGATATGTATCATCCCAACAGTTCTGATTTGCGGAAAAGTGGATTTAAGTTAGTTCCCAAAAACCCAAATAAAATCATGTTTAAGACTCTCTTATGCAATAATTCAATACTATAAGTGAACTTAACTGTGAGTGCTCCACTAAACAGGAACTGGATTATCATACAGGGTTTTGGACACGTTTGTCTTACTGTGAATAAGAGAAAACATGTGTCTTTATGTCAGAGGTTCTCAATATGTTTGAGTCACAGCACCACAGAAAAGTTCAGAACCTCCCCAGCACTGATTTACAACATCCTGAACGGGTCAAATCAGAACTCATGCACACACTCTCACAAATACATTGAATAAAATCTATCTTAAGTTAAATTATATCAGTGGCACTGGCACTAAACCACCTGGGACCACTCAACACTGACTTACAGCCTCCTTGGAGAACCAGTGATTTATATATTGATTGTTATGTCAGCCAGCATGTTGCACAACGTTATCTCCCACATCAAGCACCTGCACTGCCTCCATTCTGCACAACTATTCAAAACAAAGCCAGAGGACGCACAACTTACACAACACGGAGATAAATCACCCCACGTACACCAGCTCTAACTTTAGTTAACCGACCAGGGCCGAGACAAAGTCAGCTGCAGTCTCAGCTCGGCTGCTGTGCAGGAAGCTGATTCACGATCCTGCTGCTCCTTCAGCGTCACATCAGCATCGGCCAACCAGAAGCTCTCCATGAACTGAGTGTTTACAGGAGCCGCTGAGCTGAAGAGCAGAGTGTGTCTGACCGCTTACAGCATGCTGGCATTCTGTCAAACAGGTTGCAGAGAGACACACACACACACACACACACATACACACACACACACACACACACACACACACACACACCATT
>CAEMYA010002116.1:10461716-10486752 GCA_903131615.1 Diplodus sargus | reverse complement strand
GTGTGTGTGTGTGTGCAGCCAGCCCTGAAGTCTGCAGAGGACTGGCAGCCAGGCGGGCAGGCAGGCCGGAGACACTGGCCTCCACCAGAGCCGTGCACAGGCTGGGTTGAGCCAACGCTACAGGAGAGGAAACATAACAGACCTGATCACACTGACACCGAATTTAAATCAGCTTAAATTATAAAAAGCTCACTGAAAAACTTTTTTTTTTAGTTGTTAACATATTTCAGTTGACTGGCAGTAAATGTGCATGTTAACAATTATCGGAGTTACAATCTAAATGATATAAAAGCCTAATCATATAATAATGCAACAAATAGCAACATGTATTAAACTAGTTTGTGTTTATTGTTTGTATTAAATACAGTCGCCTGTATCACATTTTCAGTCAGTTTTTAGACCCTTTTCCACTGATTATATAACTTATTCAAAAATTAAACATTTTAAAAAGATTCTGATTGGCCAGTTTAAACTTCACTGAATGTATAATCATATTCCCTTAACATGTCTGCCTCATTGTGAAAAAAATAGAGATGAATACTTATGTGAATAAACTGTAAACAACAACAAAACAACAATGATACCAATAATAAGAAGAATACATCCATTAAAAAAAGGGAGAGTAAATAAATTAGGGACTCAGTACAAAGTTAAAGAAATACAGAAGCAATGAAACAAAAACATCATTTATGTCGTGTTTTATACAGTAATTTCTATAATCTTTATTTCATTAATGGCATCATTAATCTATTTCCAACTGTGTGAGTTTGTTATTTCCTCTACTCCACAGTCGGGGCTCTACATAGTTAAAACCTGAAAACTGCAAAATAAAATGACATTATAAATACTGTGAGTTATTGTATTCATGTAACTAAACATAAGTATCCTGTATTGTGTGTCTGTTTGCTTCCTCCGCTGGCTGTTCCTCATTTATCCTCCTATGACCGTGCTGGTTGACTCAACCCTGTGTCTCTACGGCTCTGGCCTCTGCTAATGCAGCTGTGCCGGCTGGGTCTTTTATCCGGGGCTTTAGCAGTGATGCAATGTTTCCAGATGTGGAACAGGAGGGAAAAAAATCCTTATTAGTCCAGCTTGAGGAACAACAAATACTTCGCCCCCAACAAATATATAAGAAGTTATATATAATGTATGAGATATTACCGTAATACTTCTAATAGGATTAATGAATACATTTTATGTCTGTGCTCACTGTCAACAGTGAGATTGCATAAACATGTTTTGTTTTTTTATTTTAGGCTACACACAAAATGTTTATCGGTGTTTTAATTATGAACTTTGAATGAACTTTTAAAATTAAATTTGTTAAAGTGACTCACAATAAATAAACTAGAGCAACAATCCATCTGCGCATGAACAACAAAAACACTTTACATAAGCAGCCTCATCATGACTACTATCTTATATTCCTATATATCACATCACCTTGACAACAACCTGCCAGGTATCTTCTTCACCTCAGACAGATTTTTTATATTACCCTCCTTGTAATCAGAGCGTGCAGAGCTTGTCTGGTTGAATAAGACTTCAGGGAAAGCCTGGCTGTTGACTGAGCGCAGTGAGGTGGGAGTGGGTGGACAAGCATGTTGGACGACTCTGTGCTATGGTTTGTTCTGCCAAACTGGATTTCCTCCTCGAGTTTTGAAGGACACATAAGTTCTCATCATCAGCCTCAGGCTCTGAGTCTGCAGGTAAAGGGAGAAGGGCGCCCCCTGCTGGACTGAAGGAGACATTACAACACGCTGCTTTAAGACTTGTTTGTGCACATGGACTTGCACAATTGTTTGCATTACTTAAATAGTTAAAGCCACAGCTACATACCTCAAAACTGAGCGTATATTTGAATCAAGCCCTTGACAGACGGATCATTTATTGATCGACTACTCTACAGAACTACTAGATTGTACAGCCGTAGGTTAAACACATTGTAAAAGACCACTACTCAAATTTGATCATGATTACTGTAAATTATGTGTACAAGGATGTTTAAGAGTCATTTAGGTTCCCCAGAGAAAAACCGTCTCTATAAACTGCAGTTAATTTATGTTTATTATTCATTTATTGTCATTTGTATAATAGTTATAAATGGTAGGTTTTTAGATGTCTGATAATTTTTCTGTATCCCTAAAGATGAAACTCACACTCACACAAATATCTTCATTTAATTTTAATTAAAGATCTTTACATTTTTCAATAAAATCAAAAGCATTAATGTTATATACAGGTGAGGATTTTCAGCAGATTCCAAATATCATTCTAAAAATAATGCATTGTATATTTTACCATACAGATTTTATAATATAAAAACAGGAATTACACTGAACGATCTCGTATTTTTAACACTGATGAACCCAAAGTTCTTTTTTGTGTAACATCTTCTCTTTACTTTTCTCCAGGAAACACTAGGACTGACTTTGTTTTGCCGCCATTATCAGTTGATGCTGTGTCAAGTATCACGGCAGATAAACCTCAGTAGTCAAAAGAAGGGCAAGACATGTTTGGTGGATCAGAAAATATCTGCTGCGATAGAAAGTGAGTGAAAATAGAGGACGATGAAGATGATTGGCTGCTCAGATGTTCCTGGTGGACAGACACTGGTTCACCACCTCCAGCAGCGACGAGTTCTCCAGAGCAGCTGCGACTCTCTCTTTGTCTGCCAGCTGTTTGTTCACTGCACAGACACCAGAAAAGAGATTCATTACATCACATACAGTCACAGAACTTCCTCGCGACTTTGACTTGATGTTATTTGTTACCTGCTTCCTCTGAGGCGTGAGTCCCCGGACTGATGTGGACATCAATCTGAGTAAGAAACAGGAAAACACACAAAGTTCAGACAACAAAACATTAATATACTGTATGTTGTGTTGTACATGGTAACCAACAATCAAAGAAGGGGGTTTTAAAGGTGTATCCCTCAAACCAACACACACACTTATAGACATACGTACCTTGAACCTGTCAGGCAGGGAGCGCAGCAGCTTGACTTTGATTGACAGGCCGATGAGCGTCGCCATGCTGCAGTGGGGGATTGTGGGAGTGAACTCAACACCCACAGTGCTCTCTGCATCGTTAACCTGAGAGAAAAGACAAACAGGTAGATAGAAAGACTCTTGAGGGGCAGAATGATGAAATAAATGGATGATTGGCGGCAAAGTTCAACCCTGTTTTCACATTTTCTCCATTAAATTACAGTATTGATAAATCTTCTGCCTTATTCCTCATTCACCCTGTTAGCAAACCTTCAAAAAATATAAATAAATATAAGCAAGGACACAATTTAAATTTAAGAAGCTGCTCACCTTGACTCGGATTTGCTCCACGACGTTGAGCTCCTCCAGAGACAGAGGATGCTCTGGGTCGTTGATGGATCTGATCAGATGTAACTTTAGTTAAAGAATTTAACAGAACATAATAAATCAACATAAGGTGCCAAATAACTAATTAACATTTCATCAGGCGGCCATCATGAGCAACAATAGAATTGCCAAATATTACATCACTCAAATGTTATGAAGCAATGTGGCTTATCAAGGCACACAGTGAAGAAGGAATATGGTGGTCCAACACATGGTGCGTACTTATACTGCAGCCCATTTTACCTTGAGTTTTAACATTCAACGCCTGCAGCTAATAATTATATATCAATGTGGATTAATCTGTGGCTCCTGTTTTCAATTATGAGCTGATTATGAAGTCTTTTTAATGATACAAAATGACATCCCAGAGACAAAACTGACATGTTCAAGCTGTTAAGTTGTGTAACAGTCGAAAACCTCAAAGATATTAAACAAAACAAGCAGAAAATCCACTCATTATCAGTTAATTAACAGCTTTTAAACTTATTTATATGGCCAACAGGAACATGTGACCTTTTATGAATTGGCAGTATTTTACTCATGATTTAATTTTATCTAATTAGCTAGATACATGTCTGTCAGTGACACAGTGATGTTTCTTTTCCAGGTAACAATGCTGATTAAATATTAACATCACAGTATTTTACCGTTATCTGAAGCTACATAACCGTTAACGTCAGACATGATGCAACAGCTTGTAACGTTATAAAACACGCTTTTGCTCAGAATATATATTAAAAAATAATCTAAGAAGCACATGTCAGGTGTAAAACTGGAGTTAACTACAGAACAAGTTAGCTGGAGCGTTAAACAGGATATCGAATATCTCTCTGTCGTCGATCGGGTCATGGACGTCTTCGTCCTCGTCGGTCGCCGTCAGCAGCCTCTCCCCGGACCGCTGGAAGACCACCGGGTTCGCGTTCTCCAAGCGGGTTCCCCCTGACATGTTTAAATCTTAATTTAGTCCACGTTAAATAATAAAAGTGTCACTGTGAAGCGGCGGGGCTTCGCTTGTTTAAACACACTGCGCAACCAGCAGCAACACAAACACTTCCGGTAATAACGGAAAGCCGCAGAGCCCAAAAAGGCGAGAGGAAATCTCTTAAAGGGCCAGTCCACCCAACAAGACCCTCCTCTGAACAGAATAAGCATGTAATGTGTGTTGAATACAGGAGGAGGGAGATATTATAGTTATTTCAAAATAATTTCAAATAAAGTTATTGTGTGAAATAGCTTCCTTACATTCATAGGATGAAATACTATCTTATTTATTTATTTGTGCTGTTGTTGTTGTTGTATTTTCAGATGTGATGTCTGGGTCTTGTAATATGCCTGCTTTTTTCCTTTTATCTCTGTTTTTAAATAACATCCCTTTTTGTGTGTGCATTTGTCTTTTTATTTTAAAAATGTGAGTATTAAGGTGAAATGTCTCTTTACTGCCTGGCTGTGATACTCACTTTGCCCTACAGATAGCAGCCTCTGCCCACCTGAACCCTCAACAGTAATCATTATATGCAAACCTTTTTTTGTTTAAATTTTTTTTCAGCTGCCAGTATTTTATGATCTGTATTTATTTTATTTTTTTCATGTGTTGTATAAAGTATCCAGAAGTCATACTTCGTATTCAAATGTGTCTGATATCAACTGTACTTATAAAGTACAAGTAAAATTCACTAATTACCTTTTTTTTCCTTTTTTTTTTTTAACATGTATGCATTCACTATAAACTATGTACTGATCGATTATTGACTCAGATTATCAGATCTGATATCCAGCATTTTTCTAATTCTGATTCAATTTAAATATGGACTCATGTGGAAAAGTAACATAAAGTTACTAAATTAATGTATTGAGTAATAAATATATTTGTCATCAAGCTATAGTAGAGTGGAAGTATAAAGTACCAGATTATGGATCAGTAATTAACAGTTTATCTTGAAAAATGTATACAAAAAATTTAATGTCTCATAAGGCAAAAAACACATCCATAGGATAATAATAAATGGTACCAAAGTGATGATATCATCACCAGCAGCGCCTGCAGCATCATCTGACAGGCTGATTTCATCAAGACAGAATCTTAATGAGCTGCTGAAGTCGACTGACAGGCGGGAAACGAGTCGATACGTACAACTTCATCTCACCGTGTTCACCTATTGAATAATGTGCATGCACTGTAATGAGGCTGCGTATGGCTGCTGACACCTACATGACATGTAATGTGTAATATAAATGTCAGGCAGAAGGGCAGCAGCAGATGAAAAGGCCGAGAATATTTACCTAATAGTGACAATTTGGACTAATAACCTTCCGATGCACAGCTCCACCTTTCAGATGGCTGATACAGCTGTTTTAATGAAAGATGGCTTCTGTGGAAAAAGAACATAATTAAACATTTTAAACTGAAGTCAAATTTGTTTACGGTAGAGGAAGATTGTGTGTACAGTAATTACCAGCATGAATATAACATTCTAATTTTGATAATCGTAAAAAAAATCACATTTCTTTGAAATTTAAATGAAAAAGACCTTAATTTCTTAAGCTGCAGCAGGCAGTGGAGAAGGCAGCCTCACAGTGACTGTAGGTGGAGTTAGCTGGTCCTGGCAGATCATTTGCTCACCAAGCCTCCCTTAAACTCTCCTCTGATCACTAAAAGAGCCTCTGAGATTGGCCCAGATTCTCCTGTGATCAGCCCCAGTGTCGTCTCCAACAGCACGCACACAAACGCCTCTGGAATAAAGTCTTATGGTGCTTTAATTAAGAGAGGACAACCCACGATTCCCAACAAGTTATGACGCTGTTGTTCCTCTCACACTGCGTCCTACAGGCACCAAAAACAATAAATGACAAAGTGGTTGAAATGGATTTGCAAGTCACTGCAATTTTATTTACATTTTTTTGCAGAATCCCAACTCGAAACAGGACAAAAGCTCACACACTGATTGCTGCACGTCAGTTCAGCTCCGAGGCCGTTATATAGCAATAACTGACTTGATTATCGTGTGAATGCACTTTTACAGATTTTCAGTGTTCTTTTATGACAAACCTGCAGGCTGACAGCTGTCTAATAATTAATAAGGTTAGATAAATCACACTGACAGACTTACCAGGTGCATAATTAAGCCCACTGAGACAACAAGCCTCTTACACTATATAGCTTTTGGCCACTGGAGCAGAAAACAGAATGTGTAATACATACTGTATTTTGTTGGAGGGTTTGCCGCTCCACAGAGATCCTCTTTGTTTTCTGAGAAAACGAGATGCTCTCCATCATTTATGATTTACTGAATTAAATATAGAATCACAAGGTCAACGTAAGACTAATGCCTGTGAAATATAAACTAGATACAAACTTATTTTCCTCAAAGCAAGAAATACAAGCTTAACAGTGGACAGCAAAGTTGAGAATATCTATAAATTCAAAGTAGTATGGTTTGTGTCCATCATGTGTGGTACACGGAATAAAACATGGATATCTAATCGGTCAAGGTCAAATTCTGACCCTGAAAGGACAAAGAAACTGCTGAACGAGTGTTCATGGATGAACTCCATTCAAATAGGGATTTTCATCAGAGGTCATACTCCTCTCTCTTCACCTTTCCTTAAAATACACCTGTCAGGTCACATGTTCAACACTTGAAGAGGAACATATTGAAATATTCAGAGTTGAAGACTTTACCGATGATGCAACATTCAGTCAATAAATACGATCTTGTGTTGCAGTTGAAAAGCTAACAATTGCAGCATATTTAGAAATCTTTAAAAGCAGCAGGAACTTTCTTATTTGTTGATTCTGGCGACTGCCGGGACAAAAACAGAACCCTGTGCAGAACTGTTTGCTGGATGAATAGTGAGGAGTTATTGTGTATCAATGTGTGATATCAATGACTGTAATATATCCAAAAATATAATCGCTTTACAGAAATGTCCGGTTCTTGTTTGCACATAGACTTTTCTACACAATCTAAAAGTTCCAGTAAATTTATTCTAAGGAGTTTCTTCATTGTTTCATATTAAAGGTGCGACACATAAGAATTGGCCACAGCCCAGAGAAAAAGGTTTTCAGGGCCGGAGCTAGCTGGTTAGCAAACTAACTTCAGTAAATATACACATTCAGAAACGTCCAAAAAGAGACAGCAGAGGGTGATGTTTGTTGTGCAAACAAATTACCAAGAGGACAAGTTTCTAGTAAATTTGAGAAGATAACAAGCACTTTATCAGTTCAACTGACACATTTAACAGTACGGGAAATTATTATTTCCCTTGTGTCTATTTGCCAGGTGGTTTGTGTTTGTGTACACCTGATTTTAGTTTTCTGTTATGTTGGTTTTCTTTTAAACAAACACACAGAACAATTTATAGGAAATTATACATGGATAAGTTAATGCAGGAAGCTGTTTTGGAAGTTTCAAACACCATCCTCTCGTTTTTAATGCTTCTACTGATGCCTCCCCTGGTCTTACCTCAGGCATGTTTCTTAAAAGAAATAGTCATCTGAGTGAATATTTATTATCATCAATAATATAAATTAGCTCCAAAGTTATAACCACGTCTCCAGCATTTAACTCCACCCAGCTTCATTTTGCTCAGAGGCAAAACGCTGCTACATGAGTGTGCAGTGTGTGTTGGATGGGACCCTGCAGTGGGATGGGCTTTCCTCCCCCAGTGAGTATTAATTAATAATGTCGTTATTTTTTTCCAGAGAAGGAGCTGTGCTGGTGGAGACACAGAGGGTAACAAAGGGAGAGAGAAAGGTAAATTCAGAGGGAGATCAAACAGGTTATCATCTGGGCACTTGTCATCTCTCATAACCATAATGGTTACGGTTGTCATCATTCACTTCAGGCAGAGCTGAAGGTCAAGAGAGCTGATGAGGCCCACTTCAGCTCGGTCACAGCATCAGTTTAACCACGCAGGCAAGAAGCAAACCTCGTGAGTTACACCACTTACATTAAGAGACTGAGTGTAGTTACTTTAACCCAAAGTATGAGCTTTCAAGTCTAACCAAGTAGTTGTTTTAGCCTAAACCTGACCAAGTAGTTGTTTTAGCCTAAACCTGACCAAGTAGATGTTTGAGCCTAAACCTGACCAAGTAGTTGTTTTAGTCTAAACCTAACCAAGTAGTTTTTTGAGCCTAAACCTAACCAAGTAGTTGTTTTAGTCGAAACCTAACCAAGTAGTTTTTTGAGCCTAAACCTAACCAAGTAGATTTTTAGCCTAAACCTGACCAAGTAGTTGTTTTAGCCTAAACCTGACCAAGTAGTTTTTTAGCCTAAACCTAACCAAGTAGATTTTTAGCCTAAACCTGACCAAGTAGTTTTTTAGTCTAAACCTAACCAAGTAGTTTTTTGAGCCTAAACCTGACCAAGTAGTCGTTATAGCCTAAACCTGACCAAGTAGTTGTTATAGCCTAAACCTGACCAAGTAGTTTTTTAGTCTAAACCTAACCAAGTAGTTTTTTGAGCCTAAACCTGACCAAGTAGTCGTTATAGCCTAAACCTGACCAAGTAGTCGTTATAGCCTAAACCTGACCAAGTAGTTTTTTGAGCCTAAACCTGACCAAGTAGTTGTTATAGCCTAAACCTGACCAAGTAGTTTTTTAGTCTAAACCTAACCAAGTAGTTTTTTGAGCCTAAACCTGACCAAGTAGTTTTTTAGTCTAAACCTTACCAAGTAGATTTTTAGCCTAAACCTAACCAAGTAGTTGTTATAGCCTAAACCTGACCAAGTAGTTTTTTAGTCTAAACCTAACCAAGTAGTTTTTTGAGCCTAAACCTGACCAAGTAGTTTTTTGAGCCTAAACCTGACCAAGTAGTTTTTTTTAGCCTAAACCTGACCAAGTAGTTTTTTGAGCCTAAACCTGACCAAGTAGTTTTTTTAGTCTAAACCTGACCAAGTAGTCGTTTTAGCCTAAATCTGACCAAGTAGTTTCTTTAGCCTAAACCTGACCAAGTAGTTTTTTTAGCCTAAACCTGACCAAGTAGTTGTTTTAGCCTAAATCTAACCAAGTAGTTTTGAGATTAATCTAGCCAGGTGGTTTTACTGAATTAACCCAACCAAGTGGTTTTGAGCCTAAACCTGACCACAATGTTCCTGAAGGTAGAGGGTGAGCTTTCTTTTTGTCACAGATCTGTAAAAACCTCTACTTAGTCCATTTTAACAACCAGCAACTTTATAAATCTCACACCTTTCTTAAACTCTGCTTGTGGATCTTTAAGTGTCATTTGGCTCCACCTGACCAGGCAGCTTCCACTTCACAGGACATTATCCACACTGAGGTGGTATTCAGCTTGATGCTTCCCAACACATGGAGCAGCTAATGCAGGTCTTCCAGCTGATCGGTGGTCTCTCTCCTCACAGCTTCACTCTCACTTTATTAGATGACAGTCGCATAGACTCTGCTCCCCCCCGGCTATCTCCACGTATGAGTTCCTATCTGGAGAACAGTGTTTTCTGGCCATTCGTTGTCCTCTGGATGATGCTGGGAGGAAATGAGCCTTCACATAGGGCTGAGCAACACGACAGCTTCCTGATAGCAACATGTTATAGTTTATTGCAGCAGATCTCAGCTCTCCAGCGCTGACAACATCATCCATCAATCACACATGCACACACACGCGAACACAAACAAACACAAACATTCATTCATTCATTCATTCTACTCACATTCTTTGGAGAGAAGAAGTTGTGAGGGGGGTTGTGAATGAGCTCAAAGCCTGCCGTGCTGCTGTGGATGATCATTTCATCCATTTCATCACTTCAGTGTCAGATTAGAGAAGAAAAAGAAGAAAAAACAAAAAACAAAACAAGAAATACAAATAAAAGACTTTAAAGGTCAAGGTAAAAGTATTTACAGTTAAATACATCTAAAGTATCAAACATAATGCAGAATGGACACTTTCAGACTGATTTCAACTTCTATCTATATATTGTTGGAAGTTTATTCCAGGGCTGATACATTATTGAGCTTCTCAGATATAAAGATTGGGCAATTTTCTTTGCATTGTATCATTAAAATACTGAATATCAATTTCAAGACGTTACCTTGGAGATTATGATCATTTTGTTGCCTTGTTTACTATTTTCTGACATTTTAATGGATTAAACAACCAATTAATTAATCATACTATTACAGTTTAACAGATGAAAATATTCATTTGTTGTAGCCGTAGTTTAATTTATAACAATGCATCCTCTTGAGCTGATTGAACAGACATTTTTTTTACTTCGGTAGAAGTTGAGACACTTTTGTTAAAAAAATAAAATACTCTGGTAAAAGTCAATGTTTTGATTCAACTTCAGTACAAATGTACTCAAAGTATGAAAGTATATAGTCTCCCTCTGAAGGACGTTTCTACCGGCCATTTCTTAGGAAAGGTAACTGAACCTCGATATAATCCAAGGACTGTTTAACTTAAAGATTGAATCAGCAGGATTTGTCTGAGCACCACAAAGATAGTTGATTCCCAGCATGTCAAATTGCCACATTTTGGGTCGGTGAAGTGTCCCGAGCACAGCAGCAAAGTGAGAGAATAAGAAAACATAAGGGCTGCAGGATCTCTGCAGATATGAGACGCTAACATGCTTCTTCTCCCCATTTCAGTCTCAATCTCTCTCTGTTTCTGTCTTGCTATGGGAATCTTTTGATGTTGAAAAGGCGACGCGCAATGACGCAGAACAAAAATAATCCATTATTCCCTTCAGATGCATTAAAACTAAAGTAATGAACCAGTTTTAAAAATGTAAGAGTAGAAATGACAGATATTTGTGTTCAAATGTAACGAGTGAAGTAAAAAAAAATGTGAGAAAATAAATAAGTACAGCTAATTTTTTGTACTTTGTTACCTCCCAACTCTATGATGTAATTTGTCGTTTGTAACAAATGACTCTGCAAAGCATCTGGTAATCACAGCTGTCAGATGAATGTAATGTGATAAAAGGTATATTTTCCTTTAAATCTAGTGGTTTGAAAGCATAAGTAGAAGCAGTCGAGTAAATGTACATATTTCCGCTCTACTGCCCATATTCATCATATTCTTCATATCATTACAAAGTGCAGAAAATCCTCTTTTTAAGTTTTTCTACCTTTGGGACTGTGTGGTTTGCTCTCATCATGTCCAGAATCTGTAACAGCTCATTAAATTCTCAACACAACCTGCAGAGCTCAGTCTGATCACAGTTTTAAAGTTTCTGTGTGGGCTGAGCCCTCGGAGGTCACACATTTCCACACATGGCCGTATGAGTTGAAGCCCAAATTCAGGCTGGCAGGGGATGAGTCGGTTTTATCTTTCTGTGGAAATATTTCAGATGTTGGAGAGATAGATCGATGCTCCCACTTTGCCCAGCTGCTTTGTTCCTTTCCTCGGATTGACTGCTAAGCATTCTGCTCTTCTGTGCGTGTGGGATTCGCAAAACGGGAAATATCTGCTTTTGCAAAATTGAAGCTTTTTGATTTCTCATTCTTTCTGCAGTTAGATTTCAGCACCTTCACTGTCAGTGGTTTGGGCACTAGGTCTCCTAGTTCTTGGATGCAAGATGAAATTGTCTGTTTTTTATTATTTGTCAGATGTATGGAGCAGATTTGAGGGTGGAGGCAGATAGCAGATGGAGGAAAGAGAGGAAGGGGTGTGGCCTGCACCAAAGGTAACCAACTAGAATCAAACCTGCAAAGTTGCTGTAATGTGGCATTTGGAAGTCAAGAAATGACAACTAGTATATCATATTATGGGCAATGATTCTCTGTATTTGTTTTATATAACATACATTTATAAATACATAAATCAATTGTTCTGTAAAGTACAAACGAAACAGAAAGATCCCCCCCGGACCACTGAAAGGCGGACCACTGTCTTGAGTTTTCTCACAAGATCCACCTTCGGGATAAACTTTTTTGCAGAAAAACACGTCAATCTTTTTAGCCTCTCTCATGGTTCTCGGCTGCTCTTCTCAGAGTCACTCATCCTCTGGAGCCGCCCTTCGCTGTGACAGTCAGTGCGTTTACATGACATTCGAGAAAACCAAATGATTGGGTTAGTCCGACTAGGATCGGATTTTTAAGATGCATGTTTACACCTTAGTCTGACTAAAATCGGACCGGATCAGATCTCTCATAGTCAGATTAAAACACCTAGATAATTCGATTGATAGTTGCATGACTCCTACATGTATATGTTCTATCAGATTGTATTTGGATTTTGCGTTCTGCGCAGGCTCGAGAATTTTTTCCCTGAGCCGTGAGCCTGAAGTAGAAGGACGGTGGTGTCTTTCCTCCGAAATCACTGCAAGCAAGAGCGCCATCGTGCATCCAGGACGTAGTTTTGTCTCGCTCTTCATACGCCATCTTTCTTGAATGCCGAGGCAGAGTTTGTTGTTGCTGGTGACGTAAAGAGGTCAGCCAGCGGTGGCTCTATTACCACTAGTTGAAATGTGTACAGCGCCACCTATCGTACCAGGGTATGACACGCTTCAGCTAATAATTAGATTTTCTCACCGGCATGTATACTCGGACAATTGCAGTTGTCCGACTGAGTAGCATAGTGGAACTATGGCTGTAATCCGACTAAGCTGTGCATGTAAACGTACTGACTGTCTCTTGGCTCGGCTGCTGCCAACAGGCCTTTCTCTCCCTAACGAGCCGAACTGCAGCTGCGATAGCCAGTCAGGATGGTGTCTTTACCGGGGCAACTACGGCTCACACAACGTCAACCCAAACACACAGGAATTTGCCATCTAGCGTGCTATTTCCTGTTCATTCTCTCTCATCTATACTCCTCCAGTGAATGTAAAATGTGTACGTTAACTTTGAAATAAAACGCAGCAGATTTTCAAAGTGCTGTGTAGTGCTGATAACTCCGTCTTCACCCAAACTTCCAGCTTTTGTTGCACAGGTCTTTACTGTAAAGAACCTTATTTAGTTGTGAAAAGAAACATTCTGTGTCCTGACGGGAAGGACAGCTGCAGGAAGTGTGTTTATTTTCAAAAAGCCTAGAACAACAGAGACAGCTTATAAAAAAACAGTCTGACAGGCAACCAGACAGACACACTCGCTTACTCAGCAGCCGACGAGTGAACGTCAGGACAGCTTGATATGAGGGTGGTGTTTGTTTTTCTTTCTCTCGATCAAATTTATGTAAGAAAGACTATGATGGATGTACCTGCTGTCTGAGAGAGAAACAGATAGAGAGCGTTTCAGAGGCAGAGCTCAGTATTAAAGGATCACCGGTTTGTGGTGGAGTAGGTGCAGACAGTGACACATGAGGGTGTGATAAGAAAGGATTTCATATTGATTCACACCTCGCGCACAAACACAGAAATAGACACAAGCTCACCGAATCAATCCTTGATGTGTTCACTGTAAACCCAGTGATTCGCTTGTGGTGACCTCATATCTGCTTGAAGAGGTCAACAGACAAACGACCAACCTCTTTTTTAATCTTACGATGAGCTTTTTGAACACATTTCTGACCAGATGGGCTTTATTCCACTGACACCCTGCTGGCTTGAGTGACAAATTATCCGATGCCTCACACAACACCTCTGCCTTCCTACGGCTCCATCAATACTGTTGATCACAGCTTGTTATAACACGGTCTCCAAAACCACCCAAGGATCAGATTAAAGGTGCAATACGTAACAGTTTTTTGTTGAAAACACGAAAAAAAAATCCAATTAGCAACAAAACAAATTGTTGTTTTGAATGTTTATTGTGTGAGAGTGTGAAGAAACAACAGTGTCTTTGACGTCTACTGACTGTGTTTCAGAGACATCTAGTGAAGTTAGCATGCTAACCAGCTAGCTCTGGTCTGTTCTAGTACCTCAAGAGACGACAGTCCTGTACGTTCAGCTGTATGATGTATGTGAGCAGTGAGTTTTCTACATATTCCATTACTCTAACAAACAAACAAAAACCCTTAAAAAATGGCAAAAGTGTAACTTATTCAACACATATCTTCCTAAAAAAATAAATTTACATAAACACATTAATCTTTTTACTTTACTCTTGGTTTGTCCCTCCACACTCTGGTTTGGTTGAAATAAGTCCTCAAAATTCACAGAATACGATGTGAACATATTTTTTGCCCGTCACTGGTGGACAACTCTCTCCCCTCTCCTGTCACTTGACGTGTCTTCTCGTCCCCGTAGTCGTTGTCCTGGTCGGAGCTGCTGTAAATCACTGCTGTGCTGTATCGCCTGTCGTCAAACTGTTGCCCTGTTGCTCTCACAGGCTGTGTTCGGTCCGTGCTCAGCTGAGCTGAGGCCTTTGGCAATTCCCAGAGGTTGCAGTCCAGACAGAAATTGGTCAGCTAATAGGGCAACTGGCTCCACAGCCTGAGCTCATGAACTAACCACAGCTAGCCACAGCCATTGGTAGCTAACAGAGTCAGTCGAGCAGCTGGTGTTGGTCACTCTGGAGATCTTCTGCCTCCTATACTTTTGGATCAACATTCATTTACTGCATGTTGTACCTTTAAGATGACTCAACCGATAATATAGGCTACCCTGTTTTTTTCTTTGGAGTCATCTTGAGCTACTCCGTCTGTTTTATTATGCTACATACAAGAAATACAAAAGTATACAAGCATTGTTCAAAGGAATTTATTATGGCAGCCATGCACCAAGACTCAGCATCACATCTCTGTTGAGAAGCTGGAAGCTAAGGTGGATTTTAAATAAAACATTCATGCTGTAATGCATGTCTTTGATTTATGTGTGTGTACAGCATATTTATGCACAGGGAACCTCATGGTACAAGGTCAACCACCTTTACAGCCTCAAGCTGTATCAATGTATCTTTTCTTGGTGTAAAAATATATTCCTTATTGTCTTTTATCTTGCAGTTTGGCATAACAAGTCTCCACCAACACCAAGCTTATAAACATTTAAAAAATATCCAACTGTTTATTAAACATGTGGTCTCATATGAGAAATATCACGAGTGTGTTTTACATTTTCTTCAGCAACGGCAGCATAAAAAACTATTAAAATAAAATTCTGTGCCGGTACAATGTCAGTCTTTAAAGGTGTGACAGCTGAGACAAGAGCTAAGGCATGATGTCATTTAGAGTTTACAGCTCAGTGGGTTTAATGTAAATAATGCGAAAGGCAGCCACAGTCTCTGCTGACATGATACCTCCAACCAACACAGTGACACGACCACATCCAGACACATGACCCTGTTTTCAGCCCTCTATATGAGACGAGGTTTAGGGAAGTTGCTGCATGCATCTCGAATCCAAAAGTCAACTATTTAAAAACTTCTGCTCAGACAAAAATCTCCTTCACCAACTCCGATACAGTGCAGAGCACAGCTGCTTCTCTAAGTTTTTCATTCGGAAGCATTTTGGAGAGGAGAAACAGTCTGTGAGCGGAGCAAAGGTGCCGATCAGCGAGTGGGAAGCGGAGGAGACGAGACACTGCTGTCCAAACCAGAACAAGTTTTTAACAGGTCAAAATGTCAGCAGGGTTCAGCAACTTATTGACTGTCAGGAAGTGCTAAAACATCCACATGTAATCCAAACAACATCTATATTTTCTACAAATATTTCAACTTTCTTTCTCAAAAAATCAGTTTTTCAATCTCTAAATATCACAATGTTTTTCCATCACTGCATATTCTCTCTTAATGTAGCTATCAAACGTCTTTCTCAGTGGCTGCTTGACATTATTTTTCATGTGTATTTTCTCTATAATGTGTCTAAATGAGGGCGACTCTGTGGACACAGGTGACGTCTTCACCCTGATACCCAGTCCACTGAACGACCACGTCCTGCTCTGTTATCCAGTTTCTGTTGTTTTGCCTGAGTGTGTGCAAATTCGCTGGCAGTTGTCTCATCGTCCTCAACAGGTTCACTTTGCTGTGCTGCCGTATCAGATGCTTCAGTGTATTTGATGTCATATTTTTGTGGCGGAGAGCGTTTTGCTGCTTGTGCAAAGTTTGCAACGGACACAAATTTTCTTGCATCTTTGACTGAAACTAAAGTATAAATAATGTCAACACTTCCAGCTGTTGAAAGTGTCCCTGTGTCACTCAGCCTCCATCCGTTGGTCGGCTTTTTTTGTTAGAAGCTTCCAAATCCTTTTATTTCTAAAGGGGTCCTGATACAGCATGATACAAGTCAGCTCCAGGAAAAAGAGGAACACATTTCCATCGTTTAATTTAATCGCCGGTGCCCTTATCAAAGCTGCACTTTTACTGATCCAAGAATTGCCTCATTAAATGTTAGCACATAACAGCAAAGCGCTTTGTATACCAGTGAAATTACCATAGTCCATATTGTTCACCGCGAGATAGAATAACTGTTGAACAGCTGAGGGTCATGTCGTGTATAGAAGCAGCACACGTTCATCTGCTCCTCCGTGAAACAACAACAGGTCCTGATGTGTAAACGCTGTCGTTTAAACAGCTCGGGAACAAGCGGCAGCTGCGTATCTGTCCCTGCCAGGGTCCAGCTCTCTTGGCTCGGCCAGCGTTTCCCATCCTGTCACACAGCAGATTGGGTCTCTGTTGACCTTTTCCTGTAATTATGTTCTGTCAGTGTGGCCTGTCTGCTGCTCACAGTCTAATTCATATTTGGCTCTAGAGAAGGAGCTGACCGACCGCTGAATTAAGTCCACGGTGATGGGCGTTTTAATCAAGACACCGAGAGCAGTGATGGAGAGCGGGGAACAAAAAAGCGGCAGTAAAAGTAGCTTCAGAGGGAAAGTAATCTATCTATCTATCTATCTATCTATCTATCTATCTATCTATCTATCTATCTATCTAAGTCGTGGTTTTGATATCAAACTAAATGCATCTTTCTTGTTGCCCTCCAGTTTTTCTAGGGCAGTGAAAACTTCCAGCTGAGCGTCGACCTATTTTGCTCTGAAATGAGACACCATTAGAAAAAGCAGCAATGTCTCCATGTGATCTATTAGGTTTTTTAGGGTTCATCGTCCCACTGCCTGGTGGAGGAGAGATTGGGTTTTTTGTTTTTTTAGAGGAAAATCATCTCTGTCTGGAACATTACTTTGCTCTTCCTCCAGTGGTAACTTCCTCCAATATGAAATATCTGGCATTTCTCAGAATAAATGCAAATCAAGCGATGAAAAGAAAGTGTCAGTAGCTGGCGGGAACAGAGTCGGAAAATGCTCCAATTTAATAGGTCAGCTCGCGTATTTGAGATATATTGTGGGAGTGAACTGTTCACTTACACTGGTCTTCAGATTTTCAGTCGATTTGCAGCCTCCAAGCTTTTTTTAAAAAAGGAGAGGTTAACCGGAATGATGACCAACAGAAGAATCACATTAACATTTCCTCACACTTATTGAATCCATTCAATAGCTACAGGTGTTTGCTGTTACCGAGTGAAGGGGAAGAAAGTTCTTTAATGTTTTACAGCTGCAAATGAAATCAAGATTCTCCCAATAACACAGTGCAGAGGACAGGTAACATTACTAAACCTTTGTTATATATTTTATTGTGTTGTCTACTTACGTAATCTCAAATGTTACCAACAATGTTCAAACCCAGAGAAATCTACAAATGTACTCAACTAACGCTGAGCTTCATTCGGTTGCCTGTCGCTGGTTCTGCGAGAGGGAAATCTGCAAACCATGAATAAAACTTTAAACCATTACCTCATCTGTGAACATTTGTGCTTGAGTCTCATCAGATGTGATCGTTGTTTAATAGTTTGTTCTCCACCAGCGAGTGTGACCGCAGGAGCGTCTGTCTTTACCCGTCTGAACCAGCCAGATTATTTTACTGTACATTAGCTGCAAGCTAACATTAGTGTGTTTAAATTCAAGTCAACTCTCAGCGGCTCCAGTTCTTTCTCTTCTTTTATTCTCCTCTCTGTTAACGACTTTATGAAATAAAATATATTTGCCCTCCAGCTGCAGTCAACAGTCTCGGCAGGTCGCTGCTGCAGTCAGGCTGATAAATGGGAGTAAGGATAAATCCACTTTTTAATTTGAAAAGTTAAAGAGCTATCCCTGAAGTTTTCTCCCCTGCTCCAGATCAGAGCAGAATGTGGGTGTATGTTCCTCAGGCCTGGCTTCCTGCGTAACACTCGGCAAGCGTCTTTTGTTTTGTTTTGTTTTGAGGCTTCCAGCAGCAGTAACTTCCTGGAGAAGAACACCAGAACTTCTACCGGGCAAACGGGGCATTTAAACCCGGGTTCAGCAGCTTCTACAGACATCATGACAGACGTGAAGAGATTTAAGAGGATTCCACACACACACACACACACACACACACACACACACACACACACACAGTACAGGTATTACTGTAACTCTTCGCCATCTTTTGTTTTTCACTCGGCTTTCACTGCCAAACTGACGAGATTCAATAGACTGTTCGGCCGGAGAGGAAGATCTCGATTAAGATAGGCCTGAGTGACTGCAGGCTTTACGAGCTGAACAGCTTCTCTCCAGCCAGTAATGGGAAGCAATTCAAGCCGGGCTGAAGCAGGCCCGGGAGGAAGAAGAGGATAACGCCAGCTACAAAATTAAACCCCTGGGAAGCTGTTGCGCTTCACAGAGGACCGTTTGGTATTTTATCAAATCTTTTGTCCTGTTCATGGACGCCATTAAAACCACGAGTGAACGTTTTGTATCGTATATTTCACCTGCGTTTACAGCGTTGTCAGCAGCGCCTCGCTTTATTTTTACGCACCAGGGAATCAGACAGCGCAGAGGAGATAATGAGAATATTAATAATGTTGTCAGATGTACATATATTTGTCAGAAAATGTCTCGCACACAGGGAGTGATGTGTCTCATAGAACAAAAGCTGATTTGAGTAAACAGGCAAACACCTGGTAATTAGTATGAACAGTAGAAGCTGTCAGAGGTGGAAAGCAACAGAATACAGATAATTTGTTAATGTACTTAAGTAGATTTATCAGGTGTCTGAAAAACTTTCTACTTTTACTCTCTTTTAACACAAATATCTTTACTTTCTATGCCTTACATTGTCAAAACAGGATGTAGTTTTACATTCATTTGAGGAGAATTATGGGTTAGTTTTATTTTACTCATAGCACATCGACTTCCCAACATCACAAGTCTGTTTTTAACCTGTCAGTGCGTATCAAGCCATCAGACGTAGCGAGAAGAAAAGACACAAGACATGTAACGAGATGGAAACAGACAGCGAGGGACATGAGAATGAGAGATCAGTTGGCCGGTAGAAATGAAATTCAGAAAGATAATTTTCAGAGCCTGAACTTTGATACTTTTACTTGAGAAAATAAGTTGAATCAGTACTTTTAGCAGTCTTTTACTTTCTTGTCTAGAATATCTGTACTTTTGCCACCTCCGGCATCCACCACAGATTATCGGGTGTCATCCTAATCGACTCCATCACAACGTTCATCCAGCGTCACGCTTACAAATATTGAAACGCTTTTTCGAACACCTCTCTCCGGCTGAGCGTCATCAGTTGCCTAAACAGTGCACAGCTTACCAAGCTCCTGCTAAATATAATCTTGGTGTAACTTTTTTCCGAATGGATAAACTCGCCCAGTCTCCGAGCATGAATTTTACATCGCAACATTTAAAGATTTTGCTACAGAGGCTCTTTGATAACTGAAGTGGAAGCGGAGAACAACTTAACAGCAGTCTTACAGCAACAAACCACATCTCCAGGCTCCCTCAGACAAACTCACCGTACATGTGTGCATTTATTTCGGTAAACTCTGAGAAAAACCTCGCGACTGCAAAATCCGTGACCTGAATTTGCAATGACGGCATTGGATCCGCAGTGAAGAGCGAGAAGATGACGATCTTCTTTTTAACATCTCCTTTTTACACTCATGCTCCGAGCACACGAGGAACAAAATAGCACTAAATGACTGAGCGGTTATAGTTAATGACTGCTAATCACGGGCTTTTTACTCAGAGCTGGCAGTTAAACTGGAGCATCTACTCACGATCCAGCACAGAGTTCAGGTGTGGAAGGAAAACAGGGTGTTGATTAGTGGTAGATTTAGTTCTTTACGCTCATCTTGAATAATAATCAATGAAGGGGAAGTGGGTGAATAACTGGTGGTTGGTCAATGATGTCATTCAAACCACCTGTGCAGAGGTGTTTGACCTGCATTTGTGTTGATGCTGTTGGCAGGTCAGCCGTCTGATACTTGGCTGAATCCAGCGAGTAAATGCAGTCAGCCACAGAAACGACAACACTGGGATTGTCGTCTCTGTTTGAGCTGCAGGCCAAACAAAGCTTCGCCATCCAACCGTCCGTCTAGTAATTCCTTGCGTTGGATCTTTTTGAGAGCAGCCTCTCTCTTTCTCTCCCAGATGCCTTCAAAAGCAGCTCGGTATTAGCTCGTGTGTTCTGGAAATGTTTCAAAGCTATTGATTTTCGTCTTTGAAACTTGTATTCCCTCCCTGAAGGTAAAGATACTGAAGACTTGTTTCCAAGCTTAAAAGCAAAAACACCCAGAGGATCAATACAGGGCATTCTGTTTTGTCTCGCTCTTGTTTCTCTTTTCTTAAAATGTGAAATACAGCAAACTGCAAAAAAAAAAGCCCTGCTGTCTTTTTGATCCTCTTCTGACATTATTTCCTCCCTCGTAGCATCTGTCAGGTTATCAGGATGTGACCCGAGGTGGTGTGTACACGTGTCGGACATGTCGGAGTGTCACAGGTTGCTTCTCCTGGGCTTTGTGGTTGGAGAGAAGCCGACGTGGGTCTGCAGCGGCTCCTCTCGCCTCGCTCGGACACCAACATGAAAGCGGTTCTGCTGCTGTGTTTCTTTGTATATCGCTTGAAGCAACATCCAACATATTTCCAACGTGCAAACCACTTTGTAGCTACATCTTTTTGGTCCCATCACAGATATATAAAAACAGCTGTTAGGATTGAAACATCAATAAAAAGGGGGTTTATTTGGTGGTTGCAACATGACTTTTGTTTGCAGTACACACAACACAAGAGCCAAATCAAAATGTCTGTGGACCACATGATAAAAAATGAAGAATTGCTCATATATATATATATCCAGTGGTTTCACACTAATATGTC
Organism: Diplodus sargus; assembly: GCA_903131615.1. Taxonomy (NCBI): domain Eukaryota; kingdom Metazoa; phylum Chordata; class Actinopteri; order Spariformes; family Sparidae; genus Diplodus; species Diplodus sargus. The sequence goes on along the minus strand of CAEMYA010002116.1, from coordinate 10,465,360 downwards.
ATGGTTTGGGTTTCAGTTATTTCTTTCCATGTGTACCACTTCCTGTCTTTGTCTGTTTCCCCGCCCCTCTTTCTCCTGCTCACCTGTGCTCCTCCTCAGCCTGCTTCTCCCTCCACACCTCCACCTGCACGTCGTCCCCTCGTCAGTTTAGTTTATACTGAAGTCCAGTTTTCACTTCAGTCTTTGTTGAGTCGTCTGTTCTGTTGTGTTTGCTCTGCCTGCTGCCGTCCTGAATAAAAGTTCATCCATCGATCCACCTGCCTGACATCTCCTTCATTTTGTGTCCACCTTTTATGTTCTCAGCGTGACATTATAAATGTTGAACCTCAGGTCTTAAACTTTGGTCGCTTGCTTAGCATCCTTCTCACCTATAACTCCACCACCACCCCCTCCATAGCACTCAGGTCTTAAACATAAAATGTGACCGTGATGTAACACTTTCTGCAGATGACAATATAGTACAAATGTCAACCTATCCGTGTTTTTTTGCAGAATCCTTAACTGCAAGTGGGGCTGAAAAGAAAAAGAGTTATGTGGAGGCATAATAAAAATCCAGATCCAATGAAATATACACAAATCACAAATCTGTATAAAAGTCAGTCGTTCTGCAAGTTGTAAACAAGCAAAGGCCTCGGGTAATTTACTCAAGACATACATCATTTCTGGCAAAGGCCGGACAGATGATCAATAAGAGCTTTCCCTCAATCAAACTCTTCTGACATCTAATTGGACAAACACACAACTGATTTATCAAAACTCTCCCTGGACTCCGGATGAATTGAGGGGATGTGGACGGCCTGCAGTTGCAGAATATTCTCCGGTATCTCCTTCAAACAGATGCTGGGGCTATAAGTCAGAGACAGTAGGTGTCTCCTGCTGGATGGGATTATACGTTGACTTCCTAAAACCATCTGTTTCTATTCAAATATTGGAGAAGCTGAAGTATCTTTAAGAAAAACACTCAAAGTTCACCAACAGCTGCAGGGCTCAACTGATTCACAAACAGATGTTTACCACGATAACCTTCTTCACTTCTTTTCTCACCCTCTTCAAATGTATTAACATCTTCCCTTCGTGCTTCTCTCTAATTCAATTTTCATTTTTTGCTTTCATTTAAATCAGCATATGCTGACTCGGCTGACTGTTAGTTTGAAAGACTGACAGCCAGCATAGCAAACAGAGTATAGTGGCACTCTGTGTTGTTCTTCTTCTTTTCCTTCGGACACAAAATCCTTTAAACCCTTCTCGTTCCAGCCTCCACACTTCTGTTCCTCAGTGATACATTATGAGCTGCCACTCCTCCTCTATTGTCCGGATGACAAGAGTCATCCCGACCATCTTGCAGGACCACGATAATCTCTGACTAGTACAATGAAAATCAGATGTCCAAGCCATTCAAGCATATGAGCAGCAGGAGCTTTCTGAACTTTTCATTGGCTCTTATGGATTCTTTCTGCATCCAGAGCAAAAGATGCCAATTTCCTGTGACATTTTGGCTTGATGAGTGACGAGGGGAATGGCATGTTCCTGAGTTAACGAGATTTATCCAGAAAGGCCAATCTGCTGATCGAAATGGCATTTCATCCCCCTTTTTAGATTGATCATTTAGTGGCCAGAAGAGCAGACTTTCCCCCACAGGCTAAACAAGAGGACAAGACTCCAACTTCACACCATTAAATCCATTACTGGAACCGTTTAGGGAAAAGAGGCCTTTTTTTTTCTTGGATTTCATAGCTACAGTAAAGAGCCGGTTCCTCTGAGTGCTGCAGAACTTGAGAGCCGACAAAACCACAAGATTTAAAAAAAGCAGCACAGGCACAGATTCATCCTGTTACCGAGCGAGCACAGCAGGTGACACAGATGACGGGTGAAAACAAGATAACTCATTAAAGGAGAGATCCAACGGGAACATCTTGTGGAGGAGAAAACAACTTTCTTTTCCAATTTTCCTTTTTGTATTCGACTTGAAAGGCAGGAGACGGGATGTTTGGCAGTAAGATTTGATTTATAACAGTTCAGTAAACACAGATTGATTAAAGCTGATGCTGGTTGATGTGGAAGTTCTGAAGACGTCTCATATTACACAGAACCAGAGTTTCAACAGTTTAAATGGCTTTATCTCAATAGCAGATTCTCACAATCTTCAATTGCACTCATTGAAATCATGTTAAAAAGGCTGAGAAGGAAACGTGTCCAAGATGTCTGAAACTTTTTGTTGCCTTGTTAGGAAACATCTTCTCTCTGCAATGAGAAGAGGTGAAATAAAGGTTACCTGGATGCAATACGATCAGAATTTTGCACATAGCTCACTGATGGTCCATATTACAGAGTAAATTAGTGACTTTAAACATCAAATCATCAGAATAAATGATTTTATCCGTAAACCACGGACACGTTTCTTTATGTATAGAGCTGCGATTTGATCATTTCTGCATCACAATTTTCATTTCCACTGCAAAAACAAACTATTAAAATCACGATGATGACATCTGTTGGGGTCTCTACATGTTCCACCATCTCTGCAGCACAACAGTTCTTCACTACAATGTTGACTTGCTGCACTTTTCAGCTTCATCAAACAAATACAGTTTCTTGATATTTGGATATTGTGCAGCACCAACATCTGACGATCACCTGTGCTGAAACTCTTCAGTTACTTTTTCAGAAACTTTCGTGTGGAACGACGTTTCCAGCCTCATATTCTGGGCTGATCTGACTCAACGTTGAGAATTTCGTACATCTGACAATCATCTACGCTGAAATGTGTATGAGACTCTGTTTTATTCATCCGTGTGTGGGCTGTGTTTGTGTATCATCTGTCTGTGTGTGTGTGTGTGTGTGTGTGTGTGTGTGTGTTACCCCCTGACGGCAGACGCTAATCTTTCTCACTCTATAACCAACAGGCTTGAGGGGTTCACTGCTCTCCACCAAGGACAAATGCTAATCAGATTTTGGAGCAGATTAGCATACAGGCGTCAAGAATCTCTTTTCACACAGTTCATATTTTTCACCAAATAATGCTGCTGAATGTTGAAGTCGAGTCCCTGATGCTCAAACTCATAGAAAGTGAAGTGAAGTTGTCTGTGGTCAGTTTTACTTTCTGAAATGTTTTGTCTGAATTGTTTCATAACTTTCAAGCTAACGTGTGTGTTTTTGTGTACATGTTCTGTATTTCTAGATCTACATTGTGTACAATCAAACATGAGCAAACAATATGTGAGCTTTTCTTTTATAAAGCACCTTTTAAAGACAAACAAAGCGCTTTGACAGACAAAAGCAGATACGTGAATAACTTGACAGATCGAGCAATTCAAATCGCTTTGTTACAGCTGCGTTGTCAACAGAGGATTTAGAGAAACAAAGAGATAAAACTGGAGATTTAATTTGAAGAAAGAACCCACACAATCTATTACAACAACATTTAGTGTGTGACAGCCAACACAAGATGTATCTGCAGCACATCCTCATGATGAATTTCTTTGACTTGTTGCTTTGCCTCCAAAGAAATTGGGGTTGTGAGTTATTGGATATTAGAACCTGTTAAACCTACAAACCACAAGGCTGAATTAATTCCACAAATCTTCACAGCAACCGCCATCTGTTACTGTGTGTGTGTGTGTGTGTGTGTGTGTGTGTGTGTGTGT
>CAEMYA010002116.1:10423335-10453141 GCA_903131615.1 Diplodus sargus | reverse complement strand
ACCTAATCAGATCACAATCACAGTGTTGTCACAACCTCAAAATGTAATACTGTCGAGATAGAAAATCGGCAGTTTTTTTGCTGCTGATACGTGTTGGAAGTTAAATGTACCTGTCAGTTTCACAGGTTCACACTGTGAATTGATTCAGAGGCGGATATCTTGGAACAGTGTCTTCAACAAAGGTGTGTTATAGGAAAGATTAACAAAACATCTCTGAATGAATAAATTAGATATGATTAATTGAGTCGCCATATTTAGCTACACTATAAATCCCACTGCTGTATCTGTATGTACACGACAGCGAGGTAACAAAAGTTCAATGAAAAATGGAAAGATCTGTCTGATCAGTCAGAGATTTTATCCACTCTGGAACTACTCTGATTCTTTCCATACAAAAGATCATACATTTAAATTCAACCTTGGACTTTCAGATTAAAGCTCACTGAGAAGCTTTTGAGCTGACGGTTGCTATTTGGTTATGAAAACCAAAACTACTTGGTGAGGATTTGAAAAAGTTCAGAATATTACTTGCGTCCCTTAAGTTACGCTTCTGATGTTACATACTGTATGTAACGTTATGAATATGATGTTATGTAACAAACTTACTTACCCCACAGAAATGCCATCAGTCCACCCCAGAAACCTGCATATTGCAACTTCATACACGTATATACTTCTCAGGCTGAAGCAAACACTGACACTGACTCAAAATCCTCTCATGGATAAATTGGTATTTTACACAAGTTTGATAAACACAGTTCAGGCAGACAAGTCACTTTCCAAGAAGCAAGCCTTGATAACAAGTGCTGAAAATAAAAAATACCAAAAATACAAACACAAGAGCGAAACAAAGTACAACCAAAAGGAAAGTGCAAATCAAAAGGCAAGGTAAGATGGAACAGGGAATAGAGCGATGGTGAGTACTAAAAACACACAGGTGAGGAGCAAAAAAGCCGGCAAAACAGACAAAGGGAGGAAATGAAAAGAGAAAAACGTGACACATGAGGGCAGAACTTCAAAATAAAACAGGAAAGGGCAAAACCCGAAACTCAAACTGTAACCAATTCAACACTGAGCTGTAAAATGAATATTCTCAGTCATATTTCAGCATATTCATGAAAATGTGTTGATTGTTGAGATTAACAGTCGAGAAAGATTTTGGTGATTAGTCTCCAGATGTGAAGCAGCTTCACCAATCGTGAATTGAATGGAGAGAATAGATAGAACAGGATCGTTCACAGAGTCCAGTCACTGGTGGCAGCGGTGGAGTAAAACCAGCAGGTGGTTGATGAAAACTCCCAGCTGAGTCTCCCTGGACTTCGTAAAGGTCACGGTGGTCGGTTTGACAGAATCACAATGATATCTGAAGATGAGCAGCCAGGGAGCGATCGCCTTGAGGTTGGAGGGATTTTGACAGTGTGGGAAAAAAGAGGAAGTGATGGAAGAGGAATTAATGCAGAACGTGAGAGAAAATATCTTCCACTTTCACCGAAACTTCATCACAAGTGGACAAACTAGCAATCAAATTTAATTTTGTGTTTATGACGTAACGTGCATGATTAACACTACTCATATTCCTGCTATGATGTGAATATGTAGCGTGACTAATGCATTCTCACCACAACCCTGTGATGCAGATGTGCTAAATAGGCAGGAGTCCCCTGAAACAGATGCTTTATCACCGTTTATCTTTATTCTGCACTCGATCTATGCGAAGCAGCTTTGAGTATAGATCTGAAGGATGATGAAAGCTCTGCAACACGCACTGGGGGGGGAATCCAGTTACTTATTCAGCAGATAGAAATCAAACCTTCAAGTCAAACAGAATCAGCTGGAGGCCAGCAGAAGGCGGTCGAGTCAGGTGGGGGAGCGGGCGGCACTGTTGTAGCGTCTTTAACCAGGATGCCGAATCGCTCGCAGCTCCAGTGCTGCCGCTCTGCTGCGGACCGTGACCTCCATCGCCCCTGCAGGAGGCCCCGTGTAGAGTCTTCCCAGGGAGGGGATAAAGCACATTATTATGATTAAAGTTCCTTTATGCAACTCTTCGCCTTGAATCGCTGAATGCCTGATTCCGCTTGTACTTGACCTCAGTAGCTCACATCCTTCCCGTCACTCAAGTTGATGAGCTGTCTGCATTGAAACGGCATCAGGCCTGAAGCCGCAGCGACGCTCAGCTCGGAAAAAGCATCGGAGGAGCTGAAGAAAGAACTACCATAACACAGCCGTGCAATTTTACAAAACAGATTATTTATTATTTTAATGTGAAACAGTTCCACAGTCTGGCTGCAGCTGGTTAATGATTCTCCCACTATTAAATTCTTCTCATTTGATGGAAACATGCGCAGCAGGAAGGAGTCAATTAGTGCAGCTACAGAGCACATATGGGGGCGAGTCAGGTAAAGTTTTGACACAGTTCACTTTGACAGAGTCGTTTCAGCAGCCTTGTGATTCAGCACAGTGTTATCATCGTTGGCCTTTGCTGGCCATATTTCATGGTACGAATCTGTTAACTTCCATTTCATAGTCTGCTAATGAAGCAGCGCAGGCGGCTGCTCTGACTACTGATTGGTTTGAAGTGTGTGTGTGTGTGTGTGTGTGTGTGTGTGTGTGTGTGTGAGGAGCTGATGACAGGTAAACTTCACAATCACAGATTCCTTTGAGCAAACAAAGGAGGCTAAATCACGATGAGACAGTCGACTCCTCCGTCGGCTTGACAAAAAGTGTTTTTTCTTTTGTCTTTAAAATGTAATCAAAGCTCTCGGATGGGTTTTGATTGCGCAGCGCAGCCAAAATGACACGGTTCCTGTTTCCACAGTCATAAACAGAATACCAAATGTAACGTGGAGCAGCTGCTCTGAAAATAAAAAAAAAAGGGCTTTGAAGAACGCTTAATGAACCAGAGGAAATCCTGGAAACTTCCCTCAGATGCTTCACCCTCCAGGGACTGTGATGGTATGCTGATAGAAAGCTTTGCTCCCTTTGAATAATTAAGGTTCAGTTTTACAGTCTTACGCAATTTTTTTAAATAATTAGTCATCATTTTCAAAGTCAACCTCCACTTGAAGTGTACTTGACATCCAAAATGCTGTTTTCATTCTTCTTGATATAAGTTTGATCGTATTTGCCAGAAGGGATGTTTGGGGAGAAATCTCCCTGTGTGGTGAGTTCAAAGACGGACTGACCCTGGAAATATGTCCGCTGCCAAACAACAGCCAACCTGAAAGATACCACCGCTCCCAAATCATTCCTCTCATGACTTTAATGCATTTATATTATTTATCACCTGAGTGAAGTTTCGCTCCCAGATGCAGCACCTTTCCAATTTCAAAGCAGAACCTCAGAACTTCACAATGCAGCAAGAAAACCAACTTTGCTCAACATCAGAAGTTTGGTAAAATCTTGCAGGTCCACAAGTTTAGTTCTCAGTAGGTGGTATTTACAAACTAATCCATTACAAAGTTCTGCCCCAAATTATCATATTTACCTCCAAATTTATTGGAAAACATTACTGAACAATGATATTTTGCTATTTTTCAATTAGCAGTCATTCATTTCCATATAAACTTGAAACAAATGTCTGCTTAACATCTGCTGATCATACCAGCTCACCGTCCAACCAACTCTACTTATATTCTTATGCCTGCAATACATGTATCACCAGTAACCTGGTGGTCAGTGTGTGAGAGACACATAAAAGTGAACTTGACCGTTGCGTGCAGAGTAAACAGCCGCTGCTCTGATTCAACCTGTCTGCTACTTTTCTTTACTGGTAAATAAACAACAGTGCTGTTGTCTCAGAATATAAAGCAACATTAATTTGTTGTGTGGTGTGAAGACGTTGTGATTTTGCCTCAGTGTGCATAACATGAGAATAACATGGGAAATTAGCAACCGGATTCTTGATTGTGAAGTTGTGTTTTAGGGCACTTCAAGGTGGTTTACGTTCAAAGAAATTGACTTTTTGGAAATTTGTGATGAATGAAATGGTGAAAAAAAAAGAAAAAAAATCAAAAAAATTTGAGGTTTTCTGGGGAAAAAGTAGCAAAATCTCAGAATATTATCATTTAATCATGTTGGGAGTAATTTTAATAAATTTGTTTGTTTTATTGTGGTAATCTTCCTTTTCAAATAAGTCACTCGCTAACACTGCATCCTGCTGTATCTCTGACGGCAACCTTCATTTGTCTCACCGTGGAGAGAAAACTGTCCTGTTGCTGATGACGGGAGAATGAGGATCAACTGTGTCTCCGTCTGGGACTTTTATTGTGAAAGGAACAAGAACAGAAAGAGTCGTTTCCGAGAGTTTGTTTCGGTTCAGACTGTGGATCCTTGTGTTATTAATTTATTAAGCATTGATGTAACTTATAACCTTCTGCCTCAAATATTAATGAACTCGAAAGTTTTTGTCCGTTTCTGTCAGCAAATCATCCTACACACCCTGCACATCGTGCGTGCTGTGGCTGCAGCCAGAAGAATTTCATTTATTCCCAAACTTTCCCTTTGCTTTAGAAAAGGCTCAGCTGTAATGGCAGGTAAGCATGATTTGTTAATGCTTTTAAACATGCAAAACACCAACATGCTCCATTTAGGGACCGCTAATGAGGCTCCAGAATGTTAGAGTGTGTGAGACCTTCCAAAAAACGAAGGACGACAAGAGGGAAAAATCATTTTTGAAAACCTTGGAGGAGATCCAAGCCTCCCTTTTTCCATTTCCCTTATCAGCGCTCGCAAGCGACAAACTGAACTGCAACAAATGACAAATTTACAAAGGGAGAGGAATACATTAGACAGGCTGCGCGCCGCATGGCCCAGAATGAATACAGACCTTTTATCTGCCCGTGCTTTGTCACCGCTTCTTGATTATCATTTAATGGACATAAAGGACTCAATTTGAGCTTTTTGTTGATAATTTGATACTTTAATTTCGACAATGTTTGGAGCCAATTTTTTGAGACATTCTGTTTGTCGCTTTCTGGGTGTTTCAAGCAGGTTTTTGGCAGAAACATTCAGCTGTGGGATGAGTGTAAAATTCCTACTGCAGGAAAGGAAAGACATAAGCACACACACACACACACACACACACACACACACACACACACTTAAATTCATTCATTACAAGCCTCCAGGTGCATAGCAAATACAGCGAACTGGGATGTGCTAATCAATTTTAAATTCATCAGATCAAAAAGCCGCTCCGAGCTTTTATCATATTTTCATAATGTGAAATTGACTTACAAGGTCACAAACTGCACGATTTATCTTTAATATTTCACAGACGTATGATTCAGAGCTTCCATAGAAAAGTTTGTGGACTGAACGTGGCCTCTGCCAGGACTTCACAAGTTTTAAAAACCACAAGCAGAGCTAAGACACCAAAACCAATTAACAAAACAACCCAAGCATCAGTGTCGAGGTCCCAGACGATGGCACTGCAATAAAAATCTCTCCAGGAACGAAGTCACTGTAAAAACTTTATTTTTTTGCTGCACACTGCCGGTGCCCCCACAGACAAAAAGAAAAGTTCAGTCAAATGATTTATCGTCTTCTCTCTCCAGACAGACAGAGAGGGACAGAGATAGAGGCGGCGGCCAAAATTAATTTCAGCACAGGTTGAAAAATTGCCCACAAGACGACCTTCAGTGCAACAGTGAGCAGAAACACAACAGAAAGACAAAGTACAACACTGCGATATATGTGTATATATTCAAGTCTCAGAACAGAAATCAGAGAAGTGCAGAAAAAGGTAAAGTAGGCCGAACATTGCAGAGTTTGCGGAACTCTTTTCTGCGGGCAGAGATAAAATCTCATCTCTGTTTAGGCCTGTTTGGGTCGCTCCAAGATACGTGAATATTCAAAAACAGTAACAATTCTTACAAGAACTTCGGAGTCTTCTCTGTTTCATGTACACAACTCAACACATGATGATTTCTGTGTGATATTATCCATAACAGTGGAATTTTATTGCTCTGGACACTAATGTGCTTCAACAAGTTCCCACTGTATGCGTATAATTTGAGAGTGAGAGAGATCATCAGCATATCACCACTGAATCTTATATTTCAGAGTTTGTTTTACTAGACTGTCTGAAACACATCATTATCTCACCGCCTCCAGGTACAGCAACACACGGTCGACAGCGTTAGCAGTAAAATTCGATGGCTGCAAAACGCAAACGTCAATTCTGCTAACATCTCTGCCGATTCAGTCGGTGCTGATTGTGATTAAACACAAACTGTGATGTGTTCCTCTTCTACAGTGCAGTGTGTGTGGGAGGAACACTGTGGTGACTCCACTGTGAACAAGTATAATTACTTTTGGGGATAATATATCTGGTAAAATCGTGCTTTGGTCATGCCTAAAATTCAATGTTTTCAATATTATCATTATTGTAATTGAAGCACTGTATTCCCTATATCACAAAAGCACTAAAAACAATAAATAATATAGAAAAGCTGACTGATGCACATGTTTTTGGTTAATGTCTTTAATGTGTAACCTCCTCTCCTCTTGTCTCCTCTCCTCTTCTGTACTCCACTCTTCCCTCTCCACATCGCTCTCAGCCCTCTACAGCAGCATACTTACCATCGCAGTTTTCGGCGAGTAATACCCCATTAACCCCCTGAACCTGGAGCCACTGATGCACAAAGAGCCCCATTACCGTCCTGTAAAGTCGTTAGGCTCTCCATTAATTCGTCACCCCAGTACTCTGCTGGTTTACCACAATAAACTTCCACCAGCAGGCATTTTTTAAACAGCCGCGTGATTAAGTGTGCACATCTTCAGTGATTGAGATGGAACTGGTCGCAGAGCCTCATAACGCCCCGAAGTCGCGCTTTTAGAAGCGCTGCAGCTTCCAGAGAATCGCACTGATGAACTAACCACTGAGAGGTAGAATGATGTGGAATAAGAGGAAGCGATTTGAGGTGTTTAATCCACTCTGGTGCTTCATTTACAGTGCAAAACAGTTGAGTACAGCTGAGCATCAATTTGACAAGCTCAATGGAAAATATGGAACTCCAAAAATTTGAAAGAAAAATCAGTGTACTGTGTTTTTCTTGCTAGTAAACAAGCTAAAAACCAGTGGTACCAGTGAAAATTGTCTAAAAAGAAATCCCTGTTATCTGCCTGAAGGTTTCTCACCAGGTGTCTACAACAATTAGTTGACTAGTTACATGATGGACAACAATTTTGATCATATATGACACCAAGGAAGAATGCCAGATCTTCTCTCCAAGCTGATTGGTTGGACAAACAGCCCAGTTACCAGAATAGAAGGTTGTCATTTTGATATTACACGTTACTGCTAATCAGGTATATACATCATTTTCATAAGTTTGTTATCAGCACACTAAAATTACATGTTTACGAGCCGAGTGATGTCAGGAGGTTGTGACAGGAGTGAGAGACCGCTGTTTGAGACGGCGTTTCAATATTTGTGATCATGAAATTTCGTTATCACCTCCCGAAAAAAACGATGTGTCAAATTACTTTTAAAACACGTTTTAATGTCTTCTTGATTTATTCTGATGAAGTAAATGAGCAGCTGTGTGCATTTGTGATGAGGGAGGTGACACACAAGCAAAAAAAATAACAGAAGGCGAACTCGTCTCCTGGCAATGTGAAAAAGTCAGATGCTTTTAGAAAAAAAATGCATATGCACACTCATTTTAATGTGAAGTGGTTTTTGTGTCTGGACCTACAGTAAGAAAACCCGAAGCACAGCGCTGTCACACATATAAAACTGAAAAATTAAGTTTCAGCATATCTGTTGTTTGCAGAAACCTCAACTGCAGATCAACCTGTGATTGTTAAAGTTCTGATAGGGGATTAATCGAAGAAATGATAAGTGTCCGTGTTGTATCTGGGCATTACAACAACTTTAGCCATCTCAAAGATAAAAAATAAACTGAAAAAAATAGCAAGTGTATAAATATTTGATCAATATGTCTCGTAAGCTGACTTGCAGGTTTGTATTCAACGTCGTGTTTTTTTCGACTTCACAACACTGTGAACTCGAAAATTCACTTTGTATGCTACAAGAACTGAATCGATGCACATTTACCACACGGTTACAGTCAGTCATCACTACGAAGGTCACGCAAGCAGCTCGGCTGTACTTCGCCTTCCATTCACGTCTGCTCAGATCAACGCTGGCAGCTCTCGTCAGCGGGAGACGGGAACAGTTGTCGGCAGTGACAGACAAGAAGTACGCCGAGGAAACAAAGAACACACAGAGAGAGTGACAACAAAGGATAGAAGCAGACGGGGAGAGGATTGTTAGCCTGGATATGGATGGCGAGTGGGTTGGAGAGCAGAGGTTATCTCTGTCTCTTGTTATTAATTTGCCTGTTCTCGATCGCGGCATCCCGAGCCGGGCAGCGGAGATACATCCTGTACGGAGGAATCAGCAGAGCGACTGCAGAGGGATTTTTACCGCCTTCATAAATTTAGCGCAGCAATGAAATAACAGGCGGAGATGTGGGTTATTTATGGTGCATCGGACAATGAGAAAGAAAGAAATGTGTGGCGTCGGATTCACAGAATGATTACTCACAGAACAAACACACTGCAGAGGTCAGAGGTCGCCGCTGTGACCGATTTACTGACTGAGCGTAATGGTGTTAACAGAAACAGGTCTGATAAAGCGATATCAATCTTTAACCAGTTTTAATTTACAACATTGTGTTTGTGGGGAATGATCACGTGTTAGACATGTATAGTGTAGCATGCGCTGACGTACAACAGCAGGGTAAAGAGGAAAGAGCTGGTTGCTGTTGAGTATTTGGAGCCTGTGCGCAGCTGAACGCAGACTTCAAACTTGTATTAAAATTCAAAGTAAATCCATCACCATAACACGAAAAAAATCATTCTCTTATATATCAAACAGACGTTGATTACATTTCGTCTGCACATTTCTCTCCAGGTTGTAATTTGTGCGAAAACAAAACAATAAAAAAAAAAAGAGAGAAAGTAAAAAGTAACACCAGTCTTACAGGGTTTAACATTCTGTCCTGGTTTGGAGTCAGAATGAAAAATGGAACAATTGAAAAACTAATGCATGAAATTATCAGTTTCACGAAAACACATACGGACTGAAATGCGACTCTAACTACTGCGGCGGATTGGAGAAATATTACTGGAATAAACCGACAGAGTGACTGTGCTTGTACAAGACTGTGTTTTAGGTTTTTTATCGTGTTTTGTATATTTATGTGTTTTATATTTTATGTTCAGGAAGTCTCGGAGCACTTTGTCAGACTTTTAGAGATGCTAAATGTAAAATTGAGGTTGATATATTGTTGAAATTATCTATCCCCGTATTCCCAAAGGTTGGAGCCAAGAATACCTCCACATACACAAAAACGTTTGGTTAATCAGTTAATCTAAATGTGAGTGTTGGTTGATTGTTCGTATATGTCAGCCCTGTGGCGTACCCTGCCATTGCCTGATGTCAGCTGGGATCGACTCCAGCCCCTCGTGACCCTGAAAATGGATGGATGGATGGATGGGCCTTTACCCTCGGCGTAAATGTGCAAAATGTACAAGTCGGGCTCAGTAGTAGGGGAAAGGGGTGTATTGTGACTGGACTCAGAAATGTCCTGATCCAACATCTTATTAACTTAACAGCAGATTTGATTTTAAGACCCTCATCTTTCTGCCTATTGTGTTCAATACTCACGTACAATCATTAAAGCTGGGGAAGGTGATTCTGGAGAAAGAAGGTGATTGAATTTCATTGCCAGGTCATCAAATACCAACACTGCGGGTCTATCTATGTCCAGAATCACCTTTCCTACCTTTAGGTGGTTCACATGAATCTACAAGACATCAGATAAATCATTTATTCAAAAAAGCCTGAAAAATAGCAAGATACAGTAAATCTTCACTAAAACTTCTTTAGGATCTTTGAGGCAGGGTGCATCGGATTTCATTATTTAGCGAAAAGGAAACTGACATCTTGTGCGTGCACTGTACTGTTCGCTGCACGCTGTTCAGTAATCTGTGTCCCGACAGCACTTCTACCCCCCGACTCTCCCCATTTCTAAAAGAAAGTCGTGGCTCGAAGCATCGTTTTCTTCCAGCTGAGCGGCTCATGTCAGTCACTGCCGACACGTCAGCACTGCTTCGAGATCGTTAAGGCTCTGAGGCGTTCAGGCACGAAGACTCACACCTAATCTGTCTATCTGTCTGAACCCCGTCTGTGCCAACGCGCAGCATGGCGAAAAAGTCCAGCTCAGCCTAAATGCTCCCAGAACACCGAAGGACACACATTCATTCCTGCCGCTGCTCACCGAGGTCAAAGCCACTGAGGAGAAGTCAGCTGTCGTCTGTCTGCAGGAAGAATGTAAGAGCAGTCAGTCGGTCAGTTAGTCGGCGAGACAGCCTGTTAGCTAGTCATGCACTCAGTTAGTCAAAGAGGCCGTGCTTTTAGAAAACGTCAAAGTGTCTCTCGAGTTGATGTCACATCATATCACAATCAAAAGGTGGTCATGCCAAACAGAAAGTATACTTTTCAGGTTATGATGAAGGACAAAGAAAACTTGTGTTTAAAACAAGTTTATTTAAAAATAAGAAAGCAAGAGTTGGTTGTCTTTGGGCCATTTTGCACTAAAACACGAGAATCAACGACAGAGAAAAACATAATAAAAACAAATTGAAACTGAATAACTGAACAGCCTGCCTTAAGATGATAAATGCATGGAAATTGGCTGCATCTATAGTAATTTTCCAGTGTTGGTGACCACACAAAGCACACACTGGTGGCAGAAATTATATAGAAGGCTGGCAGACTTTGAAATGAAAAATACCAGCGAGAAACGCTTACATTAAAAATAGATGACGATGTAAAAGACAACCACTACAAGAAACACACTCACAAAGCTTTACAACAAATACACTTTCAAGACCAATTAAAAGATACGTTCCCATTTCTCATTACATGGAATATTGACACTTCTACAATTACACATGCAAATTGTTTGTAGGCTATATGAGCTGACTTTCATGTTGGGATGTGGAAGGGATGGTGGTGGCGAGACAGCAGCCGAGCCAGAGGTCGCTGTTGAAGCATTAACAGAAACCCGCTGACAAGTTGTGGTGACAAAAACAGGTATTTTAAGCCAAAACATGATCTTCCTGACACTCACTAAGTGCTTAAACCTAACCAGGCTTAAGGAACAGAGCTGTCACAACATTCATAAGGTTGCAACATAAAGAAAGGTGAAGTTTCAGCATATCGGTGGTTTACAGAAATGCACAAAAAGAAGTTGTTTGCTTCGCCTCAGTGGGCAGAGAGTTGGGTGAGTTTGAGAACTTGGTGGGGGTCACCTTCGATCAGCGGGTGAAACTCAAAAGCCAGAGAGTCCCATCCACCAGCCCAGCAGAGACGATAGGAGAGCCAATAAATCTGAAATATTTTATGATCAAGGCCGTTCTAAGCTTGAAATCCGTAGAGATACAGAGATGGCAGCCTCTCTGCAGGTAGCAGCCAAACAAGACCTGAATGCAGCACAGCCACGGCTTACATCTCTCCAAACTCAGGTTGGAGAGATATCCATCCTCGTCTTTTATGGATTTATCTCTCCGTTTAATGACAGGTTGAGGGGATACTACAATGCGTCAACACATACAGAATTGATGATTCTCACACTGACCATGTGTGGAGTTTTGCAGGCAAGGATATTTGAAAGGGAAACTAAATGACTGCCTTTCATTGATGTTCCTTAACATTATTCATGAGGAGATATTATCCAAGGTAGCTGTTTGGAGGTCAGCCACGGCACAAAGAAAACAAACATTTCTCGTGGTCAATAATGGAAAACAAACTGGGGTCAATAATGGAAATGAAGCCACTTGTGTTAAATGAGCAGCACCGGGCAGCACAAACCTGAAGTCTTTACATAAAGGAGTTCTGCTGATACTGTTTTCAGAGAGAGTTGTGCAATTAATTGGAAAAGACAGCAGCGTTTCCAAACTGCAAGAGGATGCAGTTTTTCTAGGAGGAGAAAAGCTTCAGGCGGTCCAATAAACAAGGCAAGCCTGGGATCCGCAGAACCCCCCGGTAAACAAGTCAGTCTTCATGTAGCGGGATAATCTTTCACTCATATTGAAGGTGACTGAGGACTGAGCATGAGCACCCCAGTTATTGTAACAGTGTTAGAAAAAGTTTAAACGTCATCATTAAAAAGCAGCAGCAGAAGAATGAAAGAAAAACATGACTCAGATTTAGAATTAGTTTTAGTTGATCAGGATTCTTGCAGCATATGTTCGGTTCAGTGTTTTCGTGGACGCTGCAGTTGATTTCTCTGCTCTTTATGTACGCAGGCTTGTATCTTTGACTGTTTTCTATCAAAGAGCCCGATATTTCCTCTCAAAAAATTAAGTGAAAACTTTGGTGCTTGTTAAGAAATTACCTGGCGCACCAGATGGTTTGTACACAGTGGGTTTATTTCACAAAACCATCTGGAAAGTAGCTGCCAGAAAGTGTTTGAAAAAAAAAGGGCAGACACTGTCAAAAAAGAAAACATCTTAGGCAGGTGATTGAATGACCATCTGTTCAATACTGACGATCACAGAGCCTGTCCTCGTCAGAAAAACATCCATATAGGTTGAAAATGAAAGACCTCATGACGACCCGTATTTATGTTTGTTGTTCTGCAGCTGTAGTTGTCACCATTTGGGTTTTTGGTTTAGATATCTCCTGTTTTATTTTGCAGACGATATCCTCTTGTGTCACGTGTGATTTACAACTTCCTCTCTTCTGTTTTCCCGCCCTTCTCCTGCTCACCTGTCTCACATCAGCCTCGTTAGTACCACCTTGATCCTGGTGTTTTCCCTGCTGCTCATCAGCTCCTTCACTTGTTTCGCCATGTCCTCGATTGTTTAGGTTGTGTTTAAGTCCAGTTATTGGCTCGCTCTTTGTCAATTTGTCTGTTTCTGTCCCCATCTCTCCTTGTTTTTCTCATTTTTCGAGTGTTCCAGATTTGTTCTTCATGGTGTTCTGTAGTTTTTTCTCTACACTTTTCTTTGCCTGTGTTTTGTTACTTGCTCTTTGGATTTTGGTCTCTGGATTTCACATGAATTGGGTCCAATTTGGAACTGTGACACTGGACTTTCAGGCATGTTTTCCTAAACCTAACTGTGTACTTTTCTGGCCAAATCCTAGTCAATCTGCAACCGTGGATTGAAGATCTGTTAGGTGTGTCCCTTGAGTCATGAGACGCTGACAAACGACCTATTAAGTTGTTTAGGTATGAGAATGCATTGATGTCACAGGCTAATTTCAACCAATAAGATCAACAAAGATGCATTCAGTTGGCGAGTGCAAAAGACATCTTTTCCATCAAGAAAAGCTTTAAGTTTAAGTTCTTTGCAGTTTTTTCAATGACAAAGACTTAACTTCTGATGTAACTGACACCATAGCAGTTGCAAAGGAAGCTGGATGGTGGACGGTTGGTTCTAAATCACATTTTAACGTGATCCTGCGAGTCCAGCTGCCTCGCACGGTAAGTTTGGAAGTGCTCCATGAACTGACATTGACTTAACTTTGTCCATGAAGAACATAATAAACACCTCCCACCGCTCCTCTTCTCAGCTCACTGTTGAAGACTTGTGTTTACTCCGAGCTCCGGCGAGAAGCGCATTAAAGCCAAACCCTCGCTGTCACATGTTGACACTATCGTTGCATACAGACTGCCGCTAAATCACATAATTACACAGGATTACACAACATGAAAGAAAAACTCCAAAACCCAGTTTCTCTCTTGACAGTTTGTGCTCTCTCTCTCCCTCTTGTCTCTCTTAACTGTATTATCTTTATTACGAATAGTGAAGTAAATGTTCATAGTTTAAATTAAAATGATGGAAACCAATCAAATCTAACCTTTTAGTATCTGTTCTATAGAGAGAAAGGAAAATGTTTATGTGTCTCAAGGAGACAAAAAATTTGTCTCAAGCCATCATCGCACACAAAATGCAGTTTAAAAAATCCCTGCTCACCTCCTAAACAAACTAAGTCTTTTCTGTTTTGGCCAACAAGCTTTCAGGCCAAAGCCAAAATCCGTACACAGCCTGCAGCAGGTGTTGTGAATATAAAGTAGAGTGTGAGTGCATCAGTCATTGGCCGGCTTCATTTGGTATGCAAAATAAAAAATGAGTTATACAAAACAAGGCCTGGCAGGAGGCAGCAGAAGGGCTCACATACAGCTGCAGAGCGAAGTGACAAAGTCGAAGCAAAACAGGCAAAAAAAGAAACAAACACACAAAAACAATGTCAAAGCAAAGTCTGTTCTTTTACTTGGAGGAAGCTAGAATGAGTTTATCTGTTGCTTCAGTTTCAAACAGTTATTTATTCACAATAAAAGTCATTATTAATGACATATATAACTGCATAATTCTGTTGTGTTCCTGAGTAGATGTTGCCTGAGGGGATCCGTCCCTCTGGCAGCTCACAGAGACTTTTGTGATTGTGATGTCAAATGACAGAAATTGCAGGAGTTTCTCCAAAATGTTTAGCTCCATTAAGAGTTGCTCCACAAACAGGGTTTTATTAAGAGCATGAAATAACTTCAGGAATCTCTTCGGCGAGGCCTCTGCAAGCTCATGGACATTATGCACAGCCGGCCATGACGCTGGATACACATACACAATTTTTCAATTTGACCTTTTCTGTGGAAAAATTGTGGGGGAGAAAATGAAATTGCAGTATGTCACAGAAAATGGAGGATTGGAGAAATTGGATGTATGAATTGTATACGAGCAACTGGCATAACTCCAACGAATGCATTATTAAACAAGACTTGTGTTATGGTTTGGTTTGTTTGACTATTTCCTCTCGTTGTCTGTTTTTCTTGCTCTGTTTCTGTGTCACACCTGTGTCTCATTATTTAATCACTCCGTGTGTATTTGTGTCCTCCTCACTCTTTGTTGTCGTCCTGCTTTCATCCTGCGTCTCCTCTCTGGTCCTCGTGAGTTCCCGACGTTCCTGATCTGTTCCCCATGACTATCTGGTTTATCTTCAGTTTTCATATTAAAATTTAAATTTTTTGGACTGTTTTTGGATTTTGGACTATGGATACCAGTTTGTAATTAAAGCTTTTCTTTTGTTCTTTTACCTGCTTGCCTGTGTGTTTGTGTCCAGTTTTTGTAAAAATATGACAATTATGAGTCTCTGTGATGCTCTGGTGCATTGAGTTTAATGCTGATATCAGCCCCCCAACATGCTCACAATAATGTTATCATACTAAAGTTTAATGTTGACCATAGCTTAGTGTGTTAGCATGCTAAAACAAAGTGTCATAGAGCTGAGGCTGACCTGATGATGGTGCTATGACGGGTTCAGGGGCATCAAATGTTACGACAAGCTGAGTTAGTTTGGGGGGAAAAAATAACCTCATTGTGGCGCTAGAGGAAAAACCAGAGGACAAACAATGTACTGCGGTCATTAATGTTGGCTAAATTTAATGGCAATTTTGATTTTGCTTCACATCAGCATTTATCAGACCCTGATTCAGTTAAACACACAGAATTACAGTATTTGCATATGCTGAGAAAATATTTTCACTGGGAATATTTACTGCCACCGTGCTTAGAGTTGATCTGCAGTTGCTCTGCGAGTCTCATCTCAACATTTAGACAAAGTGAGCTATTTAGAAACATTGATGAAATTAAAAAGATCCACCCAGAGTCGGCCACAAAGACTTTATGCTCAGTGTCACCTTTTCTCAGTTTTGTCCAAACTTTCCAGACACAGAGATGAACAAAACATTTGTTTTTAGTCTGTTTTTCTCTGTCTTGCTTTCTAAATTAATCTATACTTCTAGTGTGACGCAGGCAGCAGCATCTCCCCCCCTCCCTCTCTCTGTCTCTCTCTCCGTCTCTCTCTCTCTCGCTCTCTCTCTCTCTCTGTCCCTCTCTCTGTCTCTCTCTCTGTCTCTCTCTCTGTCGCTCTCTCTCTCTCCATAAACAAGCCAGCCTCATTTGCATGCCGGCTGCCTCTCTGCTCCTGAAAGCCTCTCCAACATCCCTGTGTGGCTGTATGGTAACTCATCGTGGCAGATAAAACAAGCACATCGGCGCGATCCAGGAACAGTAATATTAACTGTGATCACACTGATAAAGACTGCAGCATAATCTCTTTCTTCTCTCTGCAGAACTGAGATATTTACACAGTATTGTTCATGAAAACCTAATTTAGAAAATAAATTACATCTCTCACCTTCCCATTGTGTGACGGTTTTCAAATGGCTGCGGATTGATTGTGTCAGACGTAGAAAAAACATTGTGCTTTGAAAAGGAAACATATCGTCAGTCGTCTGTGATCACAAAGGCTGGAGGTGGTGAAAAAATAAAAGTTTCTTTTTCCACTGAGATTCTTCTATTACTCCATTATTTTCATCATTTTAAATTAGTCGAATGTTTGATGGCTGTTTATGTTGTGTTTAGGATTTATCTCTTACTTCATAAATTATAAAAAAGCATTTGTATCTGTTTATATCTGATTTTTGGTTTGAATGACTTAAATGCTCATTAATAATGTAGAATTTAATTTGATTTATTCATCAGGACAAAATACAGCATTAACATTTCTGTTTAAATGTGCCAGCTAATAATTTTCAGCTGCAGTCCTTTGGTGAAATGTTCCTAAAACAGCAAATGGACATAAGATTATAAAAGTAATAACCAAGTTCAATTATTTATTAGTCATTTTACAGCACAGGGTTGCACAGTAAGATGTGAGCGGGTACTTCATGACTTATGATGGCTGTCAATGTTAAATACTGTATGTCAAAATAAAGTTGGCTCATTGATTGACACATCCGGCAGCTTTACTCCAAAAGGTTTTCCTATAAAAAATACGGCAGCCAGCTTTCTCTCTTTAGCCAGATCATGTTGGGATTTAAAAGTTGTTAAAAGAATCTCAAAATCAATCCTAATTTAGATTTGGGTTTCAGAGCGCAGCAGTGTCACTGTCACATTCTTTCTGAAAGGCCAGTTTCTCCTTAAATCAGTGCATCCGTATACCTGGATAGACTGAGTAGGTCGATTGTGAGCATCTCCCAAAATGACCTACCAAAAACTACATGCAGCGTAACAGCAACATGAGTTCTGGACCTCCTGCAGTAGCAGATTGGTTAAGTTTAGGAAAACATCGTCATTTGGCTTTAAATCACATTGCTACCTCTGTAACTTCTGCTAATTGGTTACACACTGTACACGAACAGGCTCCTGAATTAAAGGCCTATCCTTTTTTTATTCCTACTGTCCATTTTTCAGTCTTAAAACTACTTCACTTCCGTCTTTTCAGCTGTAGTGATCAGTGCAGCCGCTAGAGGTGCCACCTGACAAAACAAAAAGTGATACGGGTGGTAATAAGCTGCTTTCTTAGTCAGTCGTTATTGTTATTTGTCTGATGAGGACAGTGAACTTTCCACTTTAAAGGACTTACCTGCTTCTATCTCAGCCTGATAATGTTCTCTGTATAGTATTCCTTATCACAGTGTTGTATCTGCATTTTGGCCAGGTATCAGAAGGGAGATGTTAAGCTCAGTTTTATTAAAAATAAGGGAAAAAAGGATGAGAAATAGACATTTCCACTAGATGTCTGTCCCTGGAAGGTAGAAAATTTAGTCAAATCTTCACATTTATGTATGAGATGAGATACAGCGACGATACAGAGAATTCTGGCTATAATTAGATTTTGAGCAGTCATTTTAATTCTTGCATCCTCTCTCAGTGGGAAGCCTTCAATTGATTGGAAGTGACTGGCTGTGCAGGGGATCCCTTGCGTGACCAGCGGACCTGAACTGCTGCATTACATGATGACAAATAGACTGTGAGCAGCAGCCCGGAGCTTAATGGGACCTGAGATGACTCTTTCTCAAACGTTGTCGGAGCAGAATAGTGAAGCCCGCAGAGAGTTTTTTCACTGAAGGATTTTGGCAGAGAACAGGGTCTTCAAGTCCTATGAGTGACTAAAATACCTGGAGCTGAGACAGTAGTGAAAGCTCTCTCTCTCTCTTTCTCTCCCTCCCTCTCTCTCATTCTCTCACTCTCTCTCCCTTCCCCTCACTCTGCAGGGTGCAGCCGAACAGAGTATAGGCTCTTGCCGTTGCTGTCATCGCTGTGAAGCCAGGTGGATGTTGTTGAGCGCTGTGGACGCACAAGTGCATAATTCATCAGGGATCTAGAAAGTGTAAGAGTGTGGAGGAGGAGGAGGAGGAGGAGTGGAGTGGAGTTAAGAGGAGAGGAGAGGCAGAGTATCTCTCTCTCCTTCACCGGCGGGCTTTTCTGCAGCATCCTTCCACTTCATCATGGATCTCTGGAGTAAAAAAGTCCGGGGAATTATTACACAGGTCCTCCTGATGCTCATCAGCTCGCACTGGGCAACAGCAGGAGGTGAGTACAGTCAGATGTTGTATTTGTGGTCACAGTAGAGATGAGATGTTGGGCTGCTGATCTGATGCTGAGTACGGATCACTTTACATCTGAAATATTTGAAAAAGCAATGTAGGCAGAGGTTACAGATCATACAGGCAATTTCTCCCTCTCAGTAAAAACTTGTGCATGTTGGGGATAAACTAATGCAAAGAAAATGTCTCCTTGAATCGCATCTTCATTTGGGGATTTCTAACAAGTCCAGCAGTATCTCGTTTGGTTTCTTTTCATAAATTTTATGCAAGAGTTGCTAAGTACCAGTCTTCTCTGGGGCACTGAAACATAGTGTGCAGGTCAGGAAAGTTACTGAGAAACAATTTCCTCTCACTCTTTGTAATTTGTAAGAAAGTTGATTTTTGAGTCTCATTCACACTTGGTCAAAGACTGGTGCTTTTATGACGACCCGACCAAAGCATCAGCATTTGAAGAGTTGGAAAAGGGACTCTAAAGTCAACTTACTTGCAACGTTGACCTTTAAACAGTTGCCCTTGAGCAAGACACTCAAGCCACACTCACTCCACTGGAGCTGCACTGGAATGCAGAAGTCTGTGGTGGCACTTTTAAGAATGACTGCATGAGTAGTGTGTCATTTTTATCAGTGTAGGTTTTTGTAATTTAATTATTCTTATTTTTTTTTCCTCTCAGAGGTTTTGATTACAAAAATGCATTCAGTGTTGATAATAAGAGGAGACTGTACAGGAGAGAGACGACTCACCTTTCTCTGCTTAACTGTAGTCAAAAGCAAACTTGAGATAAAAATAATAATTTTTCATGTTACTTTCATCTTTTTCTCTGTCAAATTGATTTTTCCTCTGGTTGTAGTTTGTGGCGTGATGTTTCATAAGCCTTCAGGAGCTTGTTTTGTTTGCATGTTTGTTCTTTTTAAAATTTAATTTCTCAGTCAGTTTCTGGCTTTAAATAATTTCGCATTCGTGTCCACTTTCTCTGCCTGAGTTACAAAAGCCCATAATACAATTCATGCTGCATTTGGGATACTGTTCATACACTGTGCTGATGGAAATGTCAACAGGGGAATCAGTTCATCAGGGAGCTGTTTACATGTGCCAAACACTGGCACACCAGCACCAATCCTGCTTACACAGCCCGATAACGTGGCAGATATACGGTAAATGATGGTCTCTAATACGGCTGACGCTGTATTAAAATGTCATCTTAGTCAGAATACAAACTGCTGAGGGTCCAGGTCGCTGGTATGTTTCCTTTTGTGTGCTGGGGCATCAGTTTAACACACGTTTTAGTCCAGGGATGTTATCAGGTCCAGCAGCTGGTCCTCTGGTCCTTAAAATGAGTAGAGTGTTTGTTAAAGAGATCTTAATGAGCATCAGATGTGTTAAGCAAGATGGGACTAACCGTTTTTAAGCCTGTGATGTTTGAATCTCCTGCCACATCCATGGTTCTGTCAGCTTTCAGTCTTGCTGTGGTGATGTTTTATGCTTCCTTGTAACTGGAACTAAAGGCAGCTTTTAAGTTTTCACTGATGGTTCGAAAGGATTCAATGTGGGCAGAGCAGGCACGGACTGATAAATGGTAGACATTACATTGTAAGGTTTGTATTTCCCTTGACAGACAACATCTGCTGGAGAGGGGCACACTGATATTACGGGCTTTGAGAGAGTAAAATAAAGGAGATAAAGAGATTTCTTTGCCCTGAGGTAAATAGTTTGGACTCAACCGAGATAACCAAAAGAAAAGAAAATGCAGCTGTCTCTCAAATCAATAAGGAGTGCTTGAAACCTCTTTTGCCCTCTGAGAGAGCAAACACATAGTTTGTCATCCATTTAATAATCCCTCCGATGCCCGGACCTCTCTCCACCAGACGTTGTGTTAGTGCTGAGCCAGTGCCATGGGCAAGGTCTGACTCAAGCTATTTGTCAGAGCGAACAAAAGAGGTAAAACTGTCATGAGAGGGCAGATGTTTCTGTTTCTGCAGCCGGTCACGCTGACCCTGTTCTGCACTGAAGCTGGAGCCTACAAAGGGAAGCGGTGGGTGGAGTTACTAAGATCTAAGATGGTGTTTGAGCCTTCTGATGGGCGAAAAGTCCGTCACAAGCACTTTAGTTTTCTTCATAAAGATTCCCAAAGAAAGGAAATGTACCACGCTTTTCTGCAGAATCATCCAGTATTTAAATACTTGGTGACCAGCAGATTAAGGGAATATAACTGCAAAAAAAATCATCAAATATACTGTATATAGTGATAAAAATGAATCTAAATTAACCTGCTCATAAAAGAGGCCGAGCCTTTGCTGATAACCTCATTATAAACCACGTAATCACATTAGAGACACCTACAAGAGGTTTAATTAGAGCTGACATTCAACGGAAACATCTGTGGAGGAGGCCCTCTGCAACAAAGAAAAGTCATGCATCAATAATAATGGAGGTGAGGAGAGGGGAGGGGATTGAGACCATCTTGAAATTTAAAAAGATGGAGGCGGGGGGTTTTGTTTAACGTGCTGGAACAGCAGTTGGCAGAGCAATTGTGGACGCTAACTGTGAAACTCAGCGGGTAGAATCCAAAATCTAAGAGGCTAATTGGATGTGTAGGGGAATGTCTGTAGCCTCTCACTGCAGGTTTGAAGCAGAAAGTTGCCGCAACTAATTTATTAAAACACTTCCCGACAGATACATACCGCCTAGCAATGCATTACTTAACTTAAGTGGCGCAGCTCAGGAATAATTTCTGCTGTAATGTAGAACCTTGTTGTAATGCGCTTCATCAATATAAAACAATGCTCATTTTGTCATACAGGGCTTGTCTCTGAGTCAAATACACAACATGCAGGCTGGGTGGTATCTGAAATTCTAATGAGACACACAAAGTTTACCATTGTAGGTATTTGTCTCCCTCGAAAACATGAAAACACAGAGCAAATATGCGTATTCGATTCAATATGTTCATTATTTTTCTCCGGAGCACCTGTGAGCTCAGTTGCAGTGTAGCGGTGGGTTTTTGTCTGAAGTCAACGGGCTCAGAAAAGGAATAATATGCTGCATTCAGTGAAGTTATGGTTGGGGAATGACGAAGCAACACTGAGAGAGAAACCCCAGCAGACACTCAGAACAGGTGGAGGGAGGAGATGCTGTTGTTTTGGATGATGATGTCTCACTCGAGCACTGAGGTGAATGCAGCCTCACGCAAACCGTAAGCACCACAGGAGCACAAACTTTTAATGGTCTTCTTTGTTTTGTGTTATAAAATAGAACGATATTGTGCTTGCTTATTATTCTTTGCCTTTGAAAAAAGATCCATATAACTACATTCTTATTATTTATCACAAATGAAATAACAAGCGAGACAGGAAATAATCAATCAGACAGTCTGTACACTCCCACACAGTACTGAGGAGGTGAACTCTGGATGTGTTTGTCCAATAAATGTTTACCTGATTAGCAAGTTTCTTGATATTCTGATGGCATAAAGTACACTTTGTGATATTGATGTTTTAAATCAGATTTTTTTTTAAATCATCTGGCCTTTAGATATAAAAAAGTGTTGCCGTGGTTTTGCTCTTCTTTAGCAATCTTTAAAATCAAAAGTTGAGTCCTTTTACCACGCAAAATTGGTCCTCAAATTGTGTCAACCTAGATGGTCCAGCTGTGAAATCAGAGGCACTTATCTCCTCCAATTATCTGCACAATGCTGCCTCCAATGCATTTGCAATAAGGAGAAGCGCTCCTCGCTGCTGACGTACAGAGAACACTTCAGATGAGGCAGAAGTGTGTTTCCAGGCTGCCGTGTGTCTGAAAGAAAATTCACACACGAGCTCAAGCGCACCAATAAGACGAAAGTGACTTTTCGTTGCGTCTCTCCAGTGTGGTTGCAGAAGTCCTCCGCGGGATTGTTATCTCTTCTCTCAGCTGATTTGGAGTCAGCGGAGTGTGCGTTTTAATCGCAGGCTAATGGCAGATAATACGGCTGCTCTCTGCACCCGTGTGTCTGAGGATATGCGCAGGTTTGTGTGTGTGAACATGATGTGAGGAGAGCCAATGAATGCTAAGCAGCACCGCAGCAGCAGTGTGTGTGTGTGGGTGTGTGTGTGTGTGTGTGCGCAAACTGCCTAGTGTGATTCTGTGTGTACATGTGTTGTGTCAAGATAACGAATGATTCAACACTCGCAGTCACCAGATGTTCCCAAGTAAAAACTAATGATTCGGTGCTGCATCTGTAGAAGCAAAACAGAGGAATTGTCTTCTGTCACTTGACAGCCAGCTGATTATTTATTATTTAGTATTTTTACCATATTCTTAAAGTGCATCAAATTCTCGTCTGAAGCATCCAGTTACAGGACGCACAAGCTGCCCGGTACAAACACAATGTTGTGCTATCAGACTGACAAAATGTTTTAAACGTAAAAAATTAAACTCAAATTATCAACAGTGTGATGAAATTAAGTGTGAGAAGTTAGATAGAGAGCCTTTAAGACGTTCGTGACAATAAACCCTAAAGTACAGACGAACTGACGACACGGTGGGATTAATAAGCGAATGAAACACAGGTAAACAGGAGAAAAGGCGAGAAAAAGATAAAGACAGGAAGTGTAAAACAAAGCATGCCAAATGAGGATGAAACTTACAAAATAAGACTGAAAACAACCAAACAAAAACACCATGATGAATAAATGCATGTCAAAGACGTCTCTGTATTGTCTTGCAGAGATTTCTTTTCAAAACTAGCATGCTAACCGGCTAGCCGTGACCCGTCAGGTCTCGTAATGCCACTTTGCTTCTCGAGAGGCGATAGTGAGTCAGTCTGCACTCAGTCCAACATGAGAGGATGTGGAATGAGCCAATTCTAACCACCTGCTCCTGGCAAGTAACCACATCTGAAGGCAAGAAGAGAAGTGATAGAAATAGAGGAAAAACAAGATTTTCAATAGTGGTGCTGCTTTTCCAATAAGGTTTAATGCTGGACTCGCAATATTTCTTCTAAAACTGGGAGATAAACAGCAGCAAATGTCGGCTATTGAGAGAAAGGAGGATCTGTAGGAGGGACTGTGATTGTGTTGCAGACTGTCTCAGAGTTTCGTGGTTGAAACCTCCAAACAATAAAGCGGGTTTAGGTGTGAAGAAAGGTTTTGCTCACACTAAAAGAAGAAAAGCTGATTTTGTCCTTTGCTTGTGATGAACACTGACTGAAGTCAAGCTGACCCATTTCAACATGAAACTGCTGCATAATCTCTCACTTTATTACAAATGAAGCACGTTCATTTCAAGACATCTGCATCATTTTGAGGCCAGTTCACCCTGACAAAAACCATGTTGGAACAGCAGCCTCGTGTATGAGTAGGCCGGTGCAGTAATCCAGGCTCTGACCATCTGAAGTGTCCTCGAGCAAAACTTTGAATCTCCAGCAGCACTGCAGCTGTGTGGTCGATCTGTGCCTCCTTTATCTGGGAACAAATCAATAAACTATCACATCATTCCATTATTATTCACCTGAACATGCAGCCTTGCAGAAATCAGCTCTCATCAGATGGAGGAGACCGTGGGGCAGCACTGAGAGTGTGTTTATTATTAAAGCATAATAAAAAGCGCTTTCAATTCGTGCCAATCATCCAGATTCTATCCCTCCCTGACGACGCCCTGAACTCAGAGAGCAGAGCTCCACATTTTTTAAGATCTTTTTGCTGTCATTCATGTTGTTTTTTGTTTTTTTTCAAAATCCATCCCTGTGATCATGAAGCTTTAATTTCATTTAGTTTGAACTTGCTGTGCCTGAGATGAGTTGTGTGTTTTCATGTGGTGCTTCCTGTCAATCACCGCTCAGAGGGAGCGATGGAGGTCTCAGCTGGGTAAAAAGGAAAATCTAATCTTGCATCCTCATTGTGGAAATACTACGATGTTAAAACTGGAAGGAGACAGACGCACATTTTGGTTCCTAACTCCAGACTTAGATTTATTTCTGCACACATCAAGAGTCTTGAAAGGAGACTAAGAGTCATTCTTCCCTGCTGCCCATTTCCAGCTGAATTTAAGAATTCAGTATTTTTTCAGTCAGCTGGATTTCAACTAGAACATAAACTAACATATACTTATTGTGTACGTGTTGTGTATTTCCTCACAAAACCTCGTCCGTCCTTCATGATTCACGAGAAGCTGAAGTCTGTGACAGCAGAGATGAGAAAAAGTGAGAGGAAGCTGAGGTGAAACCACGTCTCATATTTCTTCTTTAGTGTCATTTATGAAAATATGTGTTCAGAGCAGAGAAGCCATGAATGCCACCTGATGAAGTCAAGGCTGCATTGTGGCGGCGGCGGCCGTCGGGGTAAACTTGTAACCGTCAGTCAGGAATCTAGATTTATTAACCCAGGAACAGCAGTTAAGTGATGAAACTGAAGCCTGCAGTCCATCCATCTGAGTTTGTGACGCACTGATATTTGCTGAAGGCCAGTCCCACTACAGCTCCGGCTCCCTGAACACACACGCTTCATTCATCACGCGGCTCTGTCAACACCTGGGACGGCTTGTAGTTCGTCCAAAAATCTGTCACAGTGTGCTAAGGTCACGGCGCTCTGTCAGTCCGGGTCCTGCTGTGGACTGAATAAGAGCAACGCTGGCTGCAGGTGCAGAAGTCAGGAGAGTTACAGATTTAAAGATTCAAACCCTCGTGGAGGAAAGTTTGAGGTTTTCCCGAGCAAAACATTAGAAAACATGACAAGCTTCGAGAACGATTATCTGATCACAGATCTGACTTCAGTACAAGTGAAATGATTAGTGTCAAAATGACGAGTGATGAGTCGTAGATTAAACATTAAGTTATTATTATTAAAATAGAGGAAAAGATGACGGTTAAAGTGAGGATGAAGTTGCTTTGATGACAAAGTAGATGAAGATAATGAAATAAAGAACTGAAGAGGGAGAAAAAGAAGCATGAAGAACGGGAAGATGGAAGAAGAAGAAGACGAAGAAGAAGAAGAAGAAGAAAGAAAGAAAGAAAGAAAAAGACAACAAACTGGAGGAAGAAGAAGAGGAGGTGGACGAGGAAAAAGAGGAACAAGGCAAACTAGAGGAAGAACAGAATTAAAGGAAAAGCAGGGTGAAAAAGAACATGGGGAGGAACCTAAACATGAACAACAGGAGTAAGAAATAAGTAAGGAAAAAGAAGAAGATGAAGAACTGATGGAAGAAAACAGTATTAGTAAAAGAACACGAAGAGGCGGAGGGTGAGGAAAAAGAAGAAAAGGAAAAGAAGGAGAAGAAGAGAGAGTAAAGGAAGATAATGACGAGAAGCGGTGGAGGAGAAGAAACAGTACAAAGAGAGACAAGCGTAACAAACATTGCCCTGAAATCATCGTCTGTGCGAACACACAGCTGAAATCTGACTGTATATCTGTTCCTTCATTAGTTGCACAATCACACACAGTCTCTGCAACTCCGGGGTTTATTTTCCTGGTTGTGTTGGGTGTTTTTAATCGACTTTACGGAGCTTGAAAGGACGTTGATGACAGTTGAGGACTATCTCTATACGTTCCTGTATAACAGCCAATCTGACACATTCAGAATTCAACAGAACCACTCTGTTGTTGCCAGAATCTACTTCTGAGGGCATCTGGAGGAGTTTTGGGCATAATTCAACAACACACGTACACGCTGAAGCCGTCTTCCATTTTCCTTTTAGACTGTAAATTGCCATCTGCTCTCTCTCTCACACTCCACGAGGGATAATTCCATTAGATGCAGCGTCTTGGTAAATGTAAAGAGCAGGAGAAACGTCGTTGGTATGAAAGCTTGTAGCTGACATTGAACGCCACAGGACGAGGGCTGAGTGGAAGCCAAAACTTTACGATTGCAACCGGGATAAGGCACCTGATGAGCAAGTTAATGACTGGATGAGTTAATGAGGTGGAAGAGGGAGCTCGGAATGAGGAGAGCACACCTGCAGTTCCTCCAGTAGCGAAGAATGTTTGTAAAACTTTTTCTCTCCACCTCATTTTTAATGGCACTTCAGGTCAGGGTCGTGTACAGAACAGCAGTCCTGCAGCTGGCAGGGATTCAATGTCGAATCCACGACTCTCACCTGCCGCGGCCCCAACAGACCGACGGCACCGAAGCTTTTTGTCACATTAAGCACGACTCCTCTCATCTCAGTCGTTTGGTTTTCGTCGCCGGGATTCTCATCCTGCTCTGGATCGTGCATACTGAGGAGAAAAACTCTCAGGAGAAAACAAGTCAGGATTGTTTGTAATGATCATAAAATCTGTCAAAGCGCTGACAGCGGTGGCGGCAATGCACCGGGATGATTAAGCATCAAAGCTTCCCCTCCCTTATTGAAATATTGAGAAATATATCTGTCTTTCTAAATTAGTTCTTCACATCATCCAGGTCAGAAAAACACGACGCCAATGATGACAAACCACAGTCGGTCACGCAGTCTGAGATCCTAGATATAGAGGCGTAATGGAAACCTAATTAATTCAAGTCAAACGTGATTAAAATTCTGGAGGGATTTCTCAGAAACTTCATCCTGAAACACCTCCCCGAGAAGTGAACTGTACTCATAACTATTTCAGGAAAAGTGTCTGTGTCACCGTCATCGCCTCCATGTAAATTTCCTCTCTGCTCCACAGCGGGAAGTGTTGTTAAATATGCATAGGCTGAGCTTTGCATATTTATAAAAATGTTATGCTGAGCTCAAACAAACTGCGACGCAAAACAGCCCAGAATGTTTGTACAGTAATTAGGACACTAAGCTGTTTAAGGAAATCGTGACTTTTAATAAACATCATTAAACGGTTTCATGATTGTTTGTCAGTCATGTTTCATTTACATGCTGAATTTTAGGAACGTTTAGGTGAAGGGGGATCTCACTCCAGCTGGACTTTTGCCCGTTCCGAGTCAAATCTCGCCTCGCTGATTTGTGTTTCCATTTTCGGTTTAAGCGTGCCGAGTTGATGGACTCGAGATGAGGTGAAGAGTAGGGTCGATTCACGCCAACCTGACCGCGGTGGCGTCTTGTGGCCCTTCATGTTGTGATTGACGGTGTCTGTGCAGGAGACCAGAAGAGAAAGTCTCTCAGGTAGTTTTGTCGCTTCTAAATTAATCTTTTTAGTTTCTCTCCTGTGTCCCCGACTGTTCTTCCTGGTGTCAACTTTATTTAACTGTTTCATCATGTTCGTGTTCATCTGTTCAGCAGAGAGTCGTTTCAAGTTACTGCTGGTGAAAAAAAAAACCCAAATTTCCTGGTTTTTTGCCGCTTCTTAATAAAAGCTCATAAATGGCTAATTACTATGAAAACTTTAATAGGAAATGAAAGGTGTTCATCACTGAATTAGCAGAGCTGTGTTTGCGGTGTGCTCTCCGTTAGGACTGTGGGGCAGTTTAAACCAAGAAGCACTCGAACGCACCACAAAGACTACAACCAACACCTCACAAGTCTGTATATATGTATATAAACGTCAATACCTCTGATTTTAAAACCCGTTGTTAGGATTAAGCAGCATTTTGTGACAACATTCGCATGAATATAGACGATTCTAAGTGAGAATATGTCTGGAAAAATGATGATAAACAGCTCTAAATGGGCTCAAGGGGCTTCCCCTTTCTGTTTCTCTTTACATGCACTGATCCACTTGGATGAAAAGCCAATCAGAGTGATTTCTCTCACAAACAAGCGTCCGCCTGCTCTACATGCTGAATTGGCCAAATAGCCTCCAACAAGGGCTGTCCAGCATCAACGGTGTGGGACGAACCGCCGGCAGGACCACTGATACTCACTGACGACCTGGTGTGTCCGCACCGTCAAGAAGGTAGCCTTGTTGTGGTGGAAATCCAAATCCAAGTCAGACCAAGACAAGCCGGGCCATCACGCATGTTAATGGAAATGCCCGCTGGGTTAGGGTTAGTTTTGGGTGTCCGGGTTCGATCCCTCGTGTCAGCAGACCTCCTCAGAAATCTGTGTGACACTGAACGCCTGCCAGCTCCAGACAGAAGTGCTGATCACTAGCTTAGTCTGCACGCTAGATCTACCTGAAATACTGCTTCAGAGATCAATAGGAGGTTGTGATTATGAGAGCAGAGCTTTTCAACAGATGAGATTGTCTTAATGTTTCGCGGGCGCAGAGGCTCTAAAACGAAACTATAATGAAGTGTGACTGCAGCTCCGGCGCTGGCAGTGAAATGAGGCGCTGACCTCCGTGACAGTGGATGTTAATGTGTATGTATAATTTAGGCTGCTGCAGTGCCGGTGAAGGCTAAATGAGTGCATGTGGCGCGCGTTGTACAAAACCTGGACGGTACACAGACCAGCTGGCCTCGACAGCACGGCCACAGAGGTGTCGTCTGCACCGTTACTGTTGTCCTTATTCACCTGCACCGGTGCACTTTTTCCTCACTGATGCCTTTAACATTGTTTCGCATTGATTCGACGAAATGAAAGAGCCTTAAGACTTTTTTCTAGTTCAGTAAAATGTGTTTGAAATGAGAAAAAAGTCACCTGCTGTGACAAAATACCATGTTCTTGTTCAAATTATTCATTAGCTGCAAGCTATTCTGACAAAATGAAGGCAGATAATACACCACAGTCAGGTTTTGATGAGTTTAATGTTTTTTAAATTGCGGATATTAAATAGAGATTTTTTTGTTATTGTTGTTTTGAACCCTTTATTCCCTCATCGCTCCACTATAAAAGCTTGTTCAAGGGTGCAGGGTCATTTGTATTTTTTTTCCTGCCTGGGCGGCGATTTAAAAGTCTGTAACTTTCTCTTCGTGAGCCAGATTCTCAACACGGCAGCTGTGAGCGCTTTCAGTTCTCGGTCTGTG
This sequence comes from Diplodus sargus, assembly GCA_903131615.1. Taxonomy (NCBI): domain Eukaryota; kingdom Metazoa; phylum Chordata; class Actinopteri; order Spariformes; family Sparidae; genus Diplodus; species Diplodus sargus. The sequence continues at coordinate 10,423,925 of CAEMYA010002116.1, read as the reverse complement.
GAGATGAAAGGTAAATCTGGCAAATTCAGAGTGAAAAAGGAGTTGCGGCAGATTGCTGCTCTTTTTGTATTCAAAAGACTCGAACAATCTGTAAAAGTAGGATGTGTTGATGTGGCCGTGGGAAACAACAGTTCGGCAGTGGCTCCAGCGGCTGGAAGCTCTGATGCTTGTAAATGTTTGAATCTTTCGTGCTGCTTCAGAGGAGAAGCACAGCTGCAGAGACTCTTGACATGCCGCCACAAGCGGTTCTAAAACGAGAAAGGTGTTGAACAGAAATCCCTCTCTGCTTATGCTCCCCAAGGTGCCGCTGTGCTTTTGCTACGCCCTTGTCCTAAATTAAATGTGGGCGGGGTGGTGGCTACACTTAGGACACGCATCAGTGAACGCAACAGAAGCAGCGTCAGACTCCCGCTCGGCTGGAGCTTTTTACAGCATTAGAAATTCTCCACCACACAGAGAGTCAGCGCCCTCTCAGCAGGGGAGGAGACTGCAAACAGCCCGGTCTGTGTAGGACATATAGAGAAGGATGTCACCAGGAACTGTTTGGTTTTTTTTATGTTTGTAAGTGTTGATGAGCTTTTGCAAAGTTT
>CAEMYA010002116.1:10342142-10423315 GCA_903131615.1 Diplodus sargus | reverse complement strand
GCATGTTTGGTGAGAAGTGAGTGACAGACAACCAGGCGGCCAGTCGGGTGCAATTTGAGTTTTGGCTTCACGATTTGTAAGCGTGACACCACTGAATAGTTTGAAGGCGACATGGATGCATTTGCAGCTGTGTTTCTGGCGACAGAACGGGCGTTTTTAAGGAGAGTTCAGAGTTTATTTCCACCCATGTTTGTATTTCAAGCCAAACCCTGATGGTTTCCTAAAGCTAACCAAGTGTTTGTGCTATAGCCTTTCTAACAAGGGAGAAATAGAAAAATTGAACCCAAACTTACATAAAGTTCTGTGGTTTTGCAGAGAAGCATTCAGCTGACCTTTATTCTTGTCATTGGGGTGCATTCCAACATGGTATTCGACGTAAAAAGGCTTCTGCAATAAGTGCCTTTATGGTCCATACATTGAGTAATGTAGGATTAGTTTTGAAAAATATAACAAAATATATTTCCAGGAGCAGCTTGTGTATGTACTGCGTATATACAGTGCATGTTACACTAACTGCACATTGAGCCGTCTGACACTTTCTGCCTGGATAAGCTTCAGAGGTCAAGAATCACAGGTGTATTTATGACTGGCAGGTGAAAGGCTCCAAACATAGCTCAGTAAATGTTCAGCGTGTCCCACAAGTTAGAACTGACTTGTGACGGCGTGTGACAGAGCATCTTTCTCTGAGTTAGGCGGGACGGCTTCGCTCGGAGTGCTCTCAGGCACTCAGAGTGTTACGCAGGACACAAATTACATGTCAGACATTTAAAATGTAATGTAAGTGTACATTGAATGCATGATTTATGCTGCTCTCTCGCTCTCTTTCTCATTTAATCCTTACGTTGCATTTGCATTTTAATGCCTGCTTCGCTGGCGGGGAAAAGTGCATGCATTTAATTTCTGCGTTCATAACTTCAGATTGCTCAAAGTTGAAACACATTAAGAATAAATCAATTTCAAGAACAAATGTACAGAATCAGTCGGGAGGTAGATCAGCCTCGGCTCCTCTTCGTCGCTGAGGTTGAGCAGGTTTGTTATAAGATCACTGAGCTTCTTGGTTGCAGGATTGTGCTTGTGAGCACAACCCTGGTGTGATTACTGCGCTAAGAGATGCGTGGCTTAATGTCGTCGCTGTGAAAAGATGCAGATGTGTTCAGGGTCCCTGAAGAGCTTTGAACCTGTACAGTACGTCTCCCGACTGCTGTTGTTTATCGAAGTGGAGGAAGATGCTCATCAGCTTGATTTAATTGTGAATGTTGTGGATACTGTGCTAATGCAGGGACGTTAGTAAAAACGGATGCAGATGGAGGGATGGGTGGATGAGAGGATGCGTGAGAGGCCAGTGGTGGAGCTCACTCTGCTCGCTGTGAGAGCTGAAGGTGGGAGAGACAAATGATTCACAGCACAGGGCAAAGGCTGTCAGGCTAACACTCCTTTAGCAGGGATATCACTCTGTGTGCCTCTCAAATACCACTGCAGTGTGTTAAGTGTGTTAAAAACAGGCACACTGTGAATGTGACAAATGACAATGCTTGAAGTGCCTAAAAATACCAAAAGTCAAGGAAAAGAGCAGCTGTAAGCCAGCAGTATTGTGGCTTTTAATGCCAGACTGTGTGGAGTCATTTCTGTTCAGTCTTTAAAAAGAGAAGCTGTAAAAGCAGAGCGTTGGTCATCTTTGGTCGTCAGGTAGTTATTTCAAAGCTTTGAGGTGTGTTCAGGCTCATTATCCTGCTGCGGTTTTAATGCTTCTCCACAGAGATCAAACCAGAGGGTGGAGCACGTCTCTGAAGAATGGAGTGGTCCTCCCGAGTAGGCAAAATCTCCCCGGATAAAAAATGATCAGCATCATGTTTAGGGTTTATTTTGCTCAGGGGTAGAGCCACCATCTTGTCTCGGATCGATTCCCCTGGTCTGCATGTTGAGGGCAAGATACTGAATCCCAAACTTCTCCTAATGTGCTACTGTGAGTCGCTTTGGACAAAAGCGCTAATGCCCTAAAATGTAAATGTTACTTCCACAAGTGTCTAGCCTGGATCCATCAGTAATTAGGACTTTTTTCCAGTCATCCACTGGGAAATTCTGGTATTCTTAGCTCACCTCAAGGCATTTTTTTGGTTGGTGGTGGTTTAAAACTGCTCCTCGTATTCTAGGACTACCACAGGGGAGACCTCTGTCACAGGACTTCTGCTGATTGTGTTTCTTGTGTTTTGTGTTTCTGTTTTATTTCTTTCTGTATCTGTGAGTAAGTTGATTTCTATCTCTCAGGAAACTAAGCTCGATGTGTGATCAGCCACTTTGGGTCCACCTGAGTGTGTGTCAGATACAACCAATCTAGTTTCCATAATCTCTGAGAAACTTTGAGTCACGCCAAGATTTAAAGCTTGGAAGGTCCTTCTTCCAACACTTTCATTTACTTTCTGAATCCTCTAACCTTTTGATTGTAATGAGATGGCCGTGGCTCAGGAGGTAGAGCGGTCTGCCAATCGAAGGTTTGGTATTTGGACATGTAGACTTGCAGGGGCTGGGAACGAAGTATCCAAGATACTGAACCCCAGTTTGCTTCTGATGGATCTTCCATCTGTGTTTTTGAATGGGTAAATGCTGACTTGGGTTGTAAAGCACTTTGAGTTAGTAAAATGAATACAAATGTGAGTGTCTTTAAAGACATGACACTCCAAACATTGTGTAATGTTTTGTAAAACCATCAAAATCTCTTATTAAAGACACGTTTAAGCGCTGTGCACACAGGGGGTCGAAAACAAACCAGAATGAGTGAGTTTAAGAAGAGATGAACGGAGGGAGTTGTTTTTCTGCCTTCAACGACATGAATCATAAAAGCAATGAGTGGAAAATGTTCATTTCAGAAGAAGGGAACTGTCAGATTTAGCTGTTGGCTCCGGTGACATGGTCAGAGCTCTGCATTTTAATGAAGTGTTTAAAGGGTTTTGCACTGAAACTGCAGGAAGGAACGTCTGGTTTAAGGTAAGACGGCTCACACTGTTCAAGGCCACTGAATAAAGAGTGCAAACCTTTGTTAAACTCTGCGGTAGGTCAGTTTAACAAGCTTCAGTTTGACTTGACGGCATATAGAAGTGCAGACTGATGACTTTGGGTGGGAACAGCATTCATGTTATTGCACAAAAAGGTAGGAATGATGTGTGGCTGATCAATAATATCCATTAAACCCTATATGAGTGAAGCTTTTCCTGTATACAATGCAATCATCTTTTCCCAAGTGCCACAGCAGGATGTCCATACTAATGTCACAGATATTATAAGTGGAACGAATCTGACGATGCTCTTCCACGCAACAGTCATTTCATGCTGATTTGATCATTATCACTGCTAATAGCTGCCGTTTCTCACCCGAATATTTGTCCTAATAGCTGACGGATGTCTATCAAAGCTGGCATGGGCGGGTAAAGGAAAAAAAGAAACAGATTTTGAAGTGTAAAAAGAGTATCAGTGATAAATTCAGCTCTGAAAAGCATGGACAGCTGACCTCAGCACACAGAAAGAAAATAACTGAGAAGTAATCTCTCATGTCAGAATATTTAGGCTCGACACAGCGCAAAGGAGACTTCTGCAAAGCCTCTGGGATAAGTCAGAAAGATTGAGTATCTTAACATTTCTCAGGGTGTCTGTCACTATATTCAGGGTCAGGGTTGAGCCGTTGGGGGTCCAGCTTGTACTCAGAATTTATGTCCACTTCCTGCTGGTGTGTCAGGGGATTTCGTGCTCCGCCGGTTGCCGTCAGCGACAAAATCTCAAGTGAAGAAAACTTAGTTTTGTGCTTCATTTTCTGTCTTCCACATGAATTTCTTTTTAGTGGTCTTCTGCAATTTCCTCTGCAGCTGCAAGCTGCTGAACCAGAAGGAGGTCTCGCCCTCGAGGTTCATAAAATAATTTCTGGGTCAAAATATACAGTAATTTATGGTTTCTACGGTGATAATCGCTTTCTATTCGGCGAGTTAATGCGCGCGGCTTTTCCCACTGCTGGAAGTGAAAAGGAGGTCAGCCATGTGGTTGTTAGCTGTGATAGTCTAATGGTTTCAGTGTTGGGCTCTTCAATTTATCTTGAGTGGGGTCACAGCTCTCTGCTCGTGTTGTGAATTCAGCCATAACATTGAAATGCACAGGAAATGACTCTGTTTTTATAAGAGCAGCACAGTAAAAACTTTGATATCTGATGCAGGAAAACTATTTCTCTTCCTTCCTCTTTATATGAAGTGAAGACTCACAAAGTCATTGATGATCAACTTGCAACCAAAACTTCAATACTTGCACAATTCAGTCTTTTTTGGGGATAAACTTCCCACACTGTGAGACTTAATTAGTACTTAAGGCAAAATATTTTACTTGGTGTTGAGGACACTGGTTTCTGTGATTGTGCCTAATTTTTGAAAATAAGAGTTATTCACAAAACATTTTAGGTCTAAAAGTAGCACCTAAGTCTGGGAGACCTTAGAAGTAGTCCAGAGGACTCCTAACTCGCTAAGACCTCGTCACAGCTGAATGTTTTGGAGACGCTAAATGACAGGGAATTATTAAAACGATATCGGATGGACCGCGAAGGGAAAAAGGCAGAAAAAAGAGAGAGAGATGCCGATTCGCACTGTACTAATATTATCAAATGACCTCTGTGTTTAGCGAAATATGGGAGGTAATTTACGGTGGAATTTTTACTTTACAAATTACGGACATGGCAGATTCACACAGGATTAAGATCACACACGACCTCCGCAATTATTACAAATTACTGGAGGTCCCCAGGTTAAACCAGTCCCATGCGAATTGTCAATCGGCAAAAGTTGCATTCCATCAGTACACAAATTGTCTTTGACGCATGTTACGATCTGGACATTGTTGCGAAATGGCCCAGATTAACACACGATTCCCACATTTTTTATGGAGAGTGGTTTGACGCAGCTTTTCGAGCATAAGCCGCATTTATTGACAATTCACATTTCACGCAATCTTCTAATTTGTAATTTTTGTCCAAAGCGTTTTTATCTTTTCATAGGCTTTGTCATGGGCTTGTAGGCAACTTCTTTATTTTCACTTCATGCATTGCGCAGCCTGAATGACTTTTCAGTGGGCTGCCCTGTCACTCAACAACCAATCACTGTTGTCACCGCTTCTAAGTGCGTCCTTATAAAATGACGTCTTCCATAGCAGCAGCGAGTTACTTCTAGTTTAGGAGTTCACTGCTTTCATAACTAAAAGTAGCTCTCAGTGGCTTTGTGAATTACTTTTAAGAAACAAGTACTCCAAAGTTAAAAGTCTTTGTGAATACTGGCCCTGATTTCAACTCACATCAGCTCACTGACATCTCAGTTTACTATGATCCAGCGATTTATTTACGACTATGTAAATAAATCAGTTAGCCGAAGTGCATTTTGGTGTCTCCCCTTTATTCGATACAGGCATCGTGCACTAAACAAATGTGCTCTTTTAGCTCCACTGCTCCGGGCGAAGATGAGTAACAGTGGTGAAAAATTCAACCTCAAACAACAGGCGGACGGGGCGACACAGAGCTCCTCCTTCCTGCTGCCTCTCTGTGGTTTGATGACTGTATTTTGTTTTGGGGTTTTTTTGCTGATAAAGGTGTGTCAGATGGCATCTTGTCTCACGGGAGAAAAAATGATTTATTGCAAAGAAACAATAGAAAATCAGAAACACACCCAAAACTTTTTTTTTTTCATTTTCAGAGGACATCGAGGGAAAGCCTTTCAAGCATCGTCTCTGCATTTTATAATCAAATATTCTCTTTATTACACAGAGCTGTTCCGCTGCGCCATCTGCAACAATATGGTTTTATTTGGAGATGAAGGGCACAGATGTTGCTGGATATTAACATAGAAAATACGATGCTATGGACTCAAAGTGGCGTCTGTGCGCTCAAGCTTCTTACTAATGTTCTAGATTTCAGTTCCATTAGCTGCATGAGTCCATCGCTGCGTGTCCTACAACACTGTACATAAACATTTCAGTTCTTCAGTGATTGATGTTTTTATCCCATGAGCATTGTGTTGCAACGTTAGCACTCTCTAATTATGTACCACTGTGTAGACAACAGACAACAAGGAAGAAAACAATCCCCAGCAACTCCCCTGAAAGAGAGACCAAAGTCAAAGTCTTTGTTTAAGTTCCCGCGACAGGCAGAAATCCAATATTGAAGCAGCGAGGCCGCGTCTGATTACATCTCGACTAAACAAAGTAAAGACAGCTCGAGATCCTTCATTAATTTAATCTCAGCGAGAGATATCGCAGCTCCGAGAGGTGTTTGGACTGTCAGGGACGGAGTCGGTCGGTCCAAAGAGAGAGAATGTGTTTGTGCATCAGTGTTATGAAGCCTATAAAGATCAGAGTGTGTTTTATATGTACAGCCTCCTTTGACATCACTGATCAACTCCAATGGCCAGTTTTATGTAATGACTGAGTCTGCTCTGTCAGGCAGTTAGGACTCAATGCTTTTTATATCAAGCGAAGACTCATTAAAGTCAAAAAGCTGTTAACATCAGGCTGATAGAAAGCCTAATAATTAAGGTTTCAGGCTCCATTTATCTCAGACAATCACTTCTTCAGCACTGAAATATAAGAATGCGTTCTCATTGTGAGATGTACGAGGGCGGAAGGAGAAAATACGCCAGCGGTAACTTGTGTCCTGCGAATTATGTCATGATTTTAAATGGCCTGTTCCCTCTGTTGTGTGATTCGCAGAGGTCTGCCACAGTCCGCTGGTATCTAATCTTCTGCCATCGTCCTTCAGAAGCTCCTCGCACTTGTCCAGCAGCCATGGGCCAGGATTTGCTAAGCTGAACAGGAGAGAAGGTGAGTCAAATAATGTTATTTCTCCTTAATAAATGTGTGTAGTGTCGGCGACTCTCCCCACACTGCTGGACTGACGGATGTTGGTCAGTTTGTTTGGTTGCATCTCTTCTTAAGCTGCATTTAGATTAAAGCCTGTGAGGTGAAATGTACCAGCGTGGTGCAGCCGAGAGCAGGAGGAAACAAAACCAGCAGCACACGCTGTTAATTATATAAATTAGAGTATTTCAGGGTTTCCCCTGGAAACACATGGTGAGCCTGTTTCTCAGTGACACCTTATTGTTGCATTTCACTAATTGCAAATCAATGTTTGAACAAAGAGACCAAGAAATTTGGCTTCAGTTATTGTTCCACTTCTGGTTCTCTATAACAGCTTTTAAATCAGGCATCTATCATAACATTGTGTGTTAGCTAAATTAAAAACGTGGGTTTTCGTACCAGAATACTTGGATTTCTGTCCAGAGATGCTGGAGAAGCTTGAAATTGCAAATTGCTTGAATTTAAACATATTAAAGGTGCGAGAGTCCTGAGGCGACTTTAACTTCCCAGTATGACAATACACAGAAAAACCCAGTCAACAGAATAAATGTCGGCAATCTACGTTTCTGCAACTTTACGTTTCTTAAGTTCCATTCTCAAGTCAATGCTATGACAATGTTGTGCTCATGGTCAGGTAAGGTTGTTAGGGTTAGGAAAAGTTGTGTTTTGGTCACCAGAAACACAGCTCGAGATTTCATTATTGCCACCACAAAGACTATTTTTTTGTCATCACAAACAGGACTGGGTATTATCTCATTTTTCCTTACAGCCAGCCAGCGGTTTACCTCTTACAAATGTTGAAACGCAGTCTCAAACTGCAGTCACTGGCTTGGAACCTTCCCACTTAACTCCAGAACCCTAATGTCCACCCTCACTGATGATTGTGGTCTTCTGGACTGGATGTTTGAGACAGGACAATGTGAAAAGCACTGAGCTGTGCTGGAAGTGTGTGATGATCACAGTCTTATAGCCGAGTCACATCTGCCTCACCTGCTGGACAGCAGCCGGGTTATCTGCCAACATTTTATTCTGTTGTAAAGTCATTTTGCCCCCTTCAAGAAGATGTGGGTGAGAGGAGTCTTCCCCAGCTGTTTCTCCATATTTATAGAGTCAGAATCATCCAAAACAACTGTAGCCTTCCACTTCAGGTGCTTCAATAATGCAGTTTGGAGTGGAGGACATGCGCGGCCCAAACGCACCTCAGTGGAGGCCGTTCTTCGACCAGATTTTCACATTTCCAACCCGAAGATAACTCCATCATGTTTAAAGATGTAGAAAAACTAAGACTTACCATTTCATCATGATAGTTAAATGATCATAAAGGGTCTGAATGTCACTGTTAATAAGGAGCAGGAGGTCTCTCCGTCCTGTAACACAGCGTGATCTTCCAACAACTCCATCTCCTGCTCAGTTATTCTCCCCGTAGGCCTGTTCACATATAAAATTTAGCAGTTTAACATCAATAACTCATCGCGGTGTTCCTTTCTTCTTCTCTACTCTGTGTTCTTTATTTTATTTTTTTTACCCCCTAGTGTTTTAGTTGGCTGTGCAGATAAAACCAGCTGTAAGAGGAGGCTTCCCTCTGCTTCTGCTCCGACGTTTTGCAGCAACTCCGCTCACCTCGTGATTGAGTTTGCTGCAGGACACACAGCCGACACACAAACGGACGGACATCTCAGGGTGAATGACGGACAAACCGACAGATAAAGCCAAGTGCACAGCCTCCGTTAAGGCTGTGTTGTAGGTACATCTGTTGCAGGTGTTTTAGATAAGTGCATAACACTTTGCAAAACATGTCACCAGAAGAACTGAGACAGAAGTTGGGTTTGAAAGAACACAGTAAATGTGCTGATGCGGAGGCTTAGAGAACACACCCCTCAGAGTCGGCTGCTTTGCACTCGCACCAGCCACAAGAATCAGACGGGAGCGCTGTGATGTCTTTGTCTGCGACACGACAGAGGATCTGGGTGATTTTCATCCACCTGGGAGACGGCAGGAGGCACAGCCTGCAGGTTGCTGTTTCCATGGTGTGTTTGATGGCGAGAGCTGTGAGAGAGACTCACCCGCTGTGATCCCTCGCTTCAGTCAACCCACTCTGTCTGTTTACCGAGCTGAGTTTGATCTGCGTTAAGGAGGATCAGATGCATCTAAAGGACCATCAGTCATATCTGAATGGCAAAAGCATAAGATATTTATCTGCACGGATGAAAAAAGAGAAGCAATGAGTCAAAGAGGAAGAATAAATAAGACATAACCTGAAAGGAAGGACGTGTGAAGACGTGTTCTGGTCCTTGTAGAAAATTTTGACACCAGAACAGAGAAAATAAAGATTCTGGTCAATGAAAACACATGTTTAATACTCTGCAAACATTGCTTCAAAGTTATTAAACTATATTAAATGTGCAGATAAAATATTAAGCTTGTAATCTTGCAATCTATTTCATATTGCGAGGGTTTAACACTTGTAATTCCTCGTCAAGGACTTTTTCCTTACAATAACACCTCTTGGGTAACAATGCCTTGTTAATTCTCAACCTGAGATTTCAAAGTGAATTACAGTTTGAATGTGAATTAGACTGATCAATAAATCCAATTCAGCCTTGAAAGCAGCATCACACACCTCAGATGTGAAAATAAATACTTAAAAGCTTCAATTGAAGGATACCAGCTGTTCTCTGCAGAAATCGCTGAATAAATTAAAAACCCCTGCTCGTCTTTCGGCTCCCCCCAGCTGCCGCGAGCGCTCCTCACCCTCCGGAGTCGCCCTCCGAGGAGTCGCCTCATTCAGAGTTAATTTACCAGCAAAATGAGCAGAGACGCTTACAGCGCAGCACACGGCTCTGTTTGAGAGAAAACACAGAGCTGCTTCCTGCAAACACGGTCTTGTTGCACTATCAACCTGTGCGTTAACCCATGAAAGAGCGGTGTTAATAATACAAACTTCTCTAATTCCTCAACCACTCATTAGCTAGAAAAGCGTTTTTCCCCAAGTGGTGAGTCAATTATCTGAATTATAAATCAAAGTAGGATTTAAAAAAGTCTGACTATGCGGTGGGGAACCTTTTTCCTATCGAGGGCCATGAAACTTTCATTCCGTCCCTAAGGGGCCATTTTTTTTTTTAAAGGTAAGCAGCTCACAACATAATTTTTAGCCTATTTTAATTTTATCCATCTCAGTGTATTTTAGTGTTTTAATCCAGTTAATTTTCTGTTAATGTTGGTTTTTATATTCACTGATGTTTAGCAGTTTAAGCAGTAGATAACCTATAATGTACCTTAAATCATTTCAGAGCATTCTGATTTGAAATAAAATATATATATGAGTTGTCTCATATAAGGTTGTCTACTATCAATCTGAGGTGAAATTGTTGAGTGGAAACAGGGAGTTTTCTTTTGAAAGCAGGTTGAACATAGCTCCAATGTCATTTTTTAAGTGATTTGAAGCTGATATATGATGTTTTATAGGGTTATTTTCACATCAGAATACTCTGAAATGATTTGAGGTACATTATAAGGTTGTCTACTGTCAATCTAAGGTGGAAAAAAAGAAACTTACTTATTAGTATCATTATCATATCAGTGTGACCGAATGCGATGGCTGGAACTGCTTCTCCTCTGTGAGACGTCTGATGTCAGGCGGCAGTGATGACGATGCTACTCTCAGCTGGTTGTCCAGGTTTGGGTCAGTCAGTCTTGAGCGGAGCCGAGTCTTTGCAAGAGTGTTGAAAAAAAATAAATAAATAAAATCTCTTGCAGTATCCTTCAATGATTTCAAGGTTTTGCCTTTTTCATCACTGTCAGAGCGTCCCCACAAACCAGGCACACTGACTTGCCTTTCAAGTCCACAAAGAAGAATTCATTCGTCCATTTATCCTTGAAAGAGAGACACTCCGCATTAACTTTTCTTTTCTTACTCGCCATCTTCCGTTTTAGCCAATGCTAGTCTCCTCTCGTTGTTGTCACCTGGGAGACTGTGGCACAGGTCAGAGGGTGAATGGGCAAAAAGCTGCTTCCATCAGAATAACTCGAAAAAGGCCCTAATCACACAGAAATGATGATTTTAAGCCCCGTTCAGACCTGAGGTCAACATGCATCCTCAGTGATCGGATCACAGGTAGATGAGCCCCAAGTAAAGGTGTAAAGACTCACAAGACACAATCCAGATCCGATGAGTGTGAAGGACCACCTACTCAACTGACTCCCTCCACGGATCAAGAAGATGACAAAGAAGAAATAACAACCGGCAGAATTAAATACACAATGTCTCATTTGGGTTAATTACATGTAACACTTGAACTGGTCACTGCAATAATCCAGACTCCCTTTCAAAATTGTGTGATTTTAAGAGCTGTCGAGTGGGAAGAAACTTAACAAACCTTGTCAAAAGCCTCAGTTTGTCAGCGTACCAGCCTGTCTGCTTCTTTCCTGCCAACATTTAGCAGCTGTTTGAAAACAGAATGACAATTGATGCTAATTGTCAGATTCACAGTAAGTAAACTGGAAAAAGCCCCCAGACTCCATGAAAGATTAATGACATTTTGTGATTTGCTGAGTTAACTTTGTGAAACACTGTCGACAACAAGTTCTTAAATATTCTGGCATTCTTGTTCATTTGGCAAATGATCTACACAAAGATTTTTATTTGCTTAAATAACATTGTTGTCCCATGTAGGTACGTGAGATCTGATCACTACTTTTAACCTTTCTCTCGTGTATTTTGTTGTCATCAAACCCTCCATGATCAACATCTGAAAGCAGAATGATTGTTGAATATTGTTCACGTGTTTCTCGCCATCTACACTTTATACTGTGACATCTACAAGATTGGAACTCGAGCTTCTAACTATTTAAATTTTTGCAGAGGACATTATTTGACTGTGGGCAGACACAAACTTGGGTAGTGTCTTGATATTTGATTCAAAACACTTATCTCCGGCAGCGCTGTGTAGTTTTTCAACCGCGTTTGAACAATATACGCCTGGAGAGTGGGGAAGTGTCTGCTCTAATGACTACGAGACGCCGGCTCGGAAAAAAACTTTCCTGTCTGAAACTAAGAACATATAAAAGAAACTCAGACGTCTCTGGGAAATGCAAAGTTCATCAAGTTTTTTTTCCACTTTAAATTGGGGTCTGACTCTGCTGATGTACATCCTGGGGAAGTTTTGAAACTTCTTCCTCATATGTTGGAGATTCAAAGACGAGGACTGAAGGGGATTTTCCTTTAATTTTCCCAGAGGGCCTTTGCTCAGCCTCTGACTCTCCTGATAACCAAGTGGCTCAATTGGCAGAAAGCCCGGGCTCAGAAGTTCTGTCTAGAAGAACTTTGTCAGAGACGTCTATACATTTCTACAATCTACGGCTGTCACGACAAAAGGAATTGTAGTGAAGAAAGGATGACACTGATACGGTCAGTGGCTGTCAGTATTAATTAGAGATTTGTCTTCAGTCGTCAACGAGTGAGCAGTTTTAGATGTAAAAACACTTCTCAGCCTGTCGTATAAGAGCGTGAATAATGGTCTGTTATGACTCATTGCTGTTATGTTATTTTCTGGTTAATTATTTTGCTTATTCTATTCTTATCTGAGGACACGTTGTCCTTTCCTTTTCTTCACAAGATTATCTGAGGGTGATAACTTTAGTTTTATTGGTTCTCCCCTGGCTGTCTAATGCAGATTTCTCCTTCAAACATTATTACTTTTTAATTTTTAACCTGTTTTTTTGTGTTTACGTCATCTATGTCAACGGATAGTGTTCATCTGATGCTTTAATGTTGGCCATGGCTGACAGTAAACAATTTTTTTAGTTGGAGCACTAAAACCGAGTAGCTTCATTTTTGAGGGAAGCCACATTATGCTTGAGTAACCATGGTAACTATGCAATCATGTGTGTAATGACACATAAATGACCTTGTAACCTTATTGTTACCTTGTTCCTACTCAAACTCTGCCCAGGACTCTCTCCCCAATGGGAACGAGAGAAAAATAATGATAATTTGTTGTATGTTTGACATTCAAGTAGAAATGGTTACCAGAGAGGAGGAAAAGGCCAATTTTAGGTGAACTATTCTCCGATGGGAAAGATGCTCGGAGGATGCTGCGGGGCTTGTTAAATCATCTAAAAGGAGATTGTTAAAAGCTTCTCGGTGGAGATTTGCTTTTCATGTTCAGTGTTTTCCACCATGATAACTCGAGTGAATCCTTGAAGTCTAACAAACGTGTCGAGAACAATATTTAAAATCCTGCATTGTTAACAGCTTTTGGTGGTACGCTGCCAAGTTTGTTGGCATCTTCAGTTGGAAACCAGAGCCACAACCCTCCTGTACTTACATGTCTTAAACAAACACAATGGGGGCCGACCGGGAAAACGTCCTCTAGTTAGAGACAACCAGCAGTAAAAGGTGGAGGATTTTATCGAGAGAGACAAGTTTAAACCTTTCCAGATGATGTTCTGACAGCGACATGTCACTTCGGCCACACAAGCACACGCACCGTATGGCATTTTAATTATTCAACCTGTCTTCATCTTATGGTCCTCAGCTCCTCTACTCAGATTATATGAACGTCTGCTATGAACTGGCCACTTTAATATTACATAAGGCTTGCAGTGTTGACCATAAATGCCTCATCTGCAGATTTTATTATGCAGAGAACAGTCCTAAAGCTGCAGATTAAACTCTTTTGACTGTTCCAAATTAAACATCAAAGAAACGGGTTGATAAAGCCTTTGTGCTCAGGGCTTTTAAAACTCTCTAAAAGTTAGAGTCTGATGAGATGAGTTTAGCAAGATTGGTCCTTTTTAAAGAAACAAGTGAAAACGCTGCATAGATTGGTGTGCGTCTGAAACTTTTTTTGTTAATGAGATGCAGATCCGTCCATGTACCTGAGTCGATATGATGGATGAATTTTTATCAACCTTTGATTTTCCAGCACACTTAACTAACACTCTTGAATAAAGTGACCTACAATTAAGACTGTTTAAAAAAGCACAAATACAATTTTTATGTTGAGAAAAGTCAGAACTTTCTTCTCTGGATGCTGAAAAGGTGTTTCTCTCTTTCCTCCCCCAGGAGCCGGAGGTTGGTCTCCTCTCAGTTCAGACGGATATCAGTGGCTGGAGGTCAACCTCGGTGAGCGAACACACATCACCGCCGTTGCCACGCAAGGCCGCTACGGCAGCTCTGATTGGCTGACGGCCTACCTGCTGATGTTCAGCGACACAGGGCACAACTGGAGACAATATCGACAGGAAGACAGTATAGACGTGAGTGCATTGTGTTGTGTGTGATGACTCGTCACTCTTAGGAGGAAAAGTCGGGATCATCAAAACAGAAACCGGGAGAGACAGAAGCCTGTTTTCAAAGCAGGCAGTTTGACATGTCACAGAAGGAAAAGCACAGGTGTTAGTTATAATAACGGTTCAGTCGTATTGATGTGTCCCAGTGAGCCTTGACAGTGATGCACAATAACAGGACCTTGAGACCGAAGCAGCAAAATGGAATTCAGGACACTGGTTTTTTTTCACACCTGTTTTTCCAGCTGGGATAAAAAAAAAAGTTGACACAAATATTCTTTGCATGTAATTTTCTGATAACTGATTTAACATGCTGTTGTTCAACATCCTTAGAAACTGTGCTGGCTACATTTTAGCATTCACCGCATCAAAAACAAAAGAAACTGTGAAAGGATAACAATCGAAATTCAAGGAGGATGTCCAAGATAAAAAAAACCTATGATGGCTTTACAGAACTGTAATATTAATGATATGATTAGAAGGCCAACGTTGGCAAAGCGTAACTGAACAGAAGACAGAAAGGCACAGATGGGGAACATATTAAACTGTAACACACAGTTATAGCTGAAAGAAGCGCTGGTGGAAATGGTACAAAAATACCAAAAACCTTCTCTGCTGCTCTCCAAAGCAACAGCAAGAATCCCAGTTTGACCAAGAAATCCCAGTCTCAGTGCTACGAAAAGACACAAACACTCTGGTGGAAACCATGCTGGTTTTGAACCGTCCTGGCGCGAAGAGGAAACACATATCAACAAGACTTTGACACAAACACCAGAGCGTTCTTCATCGAGGGAATTCCCATCTGTTCACTCGTGTTTTACCTCAGTTTCTATCACTTTGCCAGAGCTCCTGCTGCATCTCCAGGAAAACCCTACAATTTATTCAAAATTAACAAAGAAACCAGCATCTCATACTCTTTCCTTTGAGAAATGTACTTTTTTTTTCACCTAGGAGTTTCTCTCACTTGCTGTACTGACCACATTACGCTTGGATATGTAAAGGCAGTCAAGCGTTACCTCGCAGGCAGACAGAAAACTCTCCCCATTACAGCGATGCTGTGGCGAACGGCCTCAATTTTAAAGCTGATGCGAGGTAAGAATCTCACAGCGAGGGGAAGACTAATGTCAGGCTAAGGCTCCCTCAGAGAGAGAGGGAGCGAACAAGAAAAAAGGCTTCTCGCGGCTTAAAAGCTTGTTGATTCCACACTCAGCATAAATCAGGATAAATCCACAGCATGTCTCGAAAGTCCTCCTAAAGCTCCACATATTAGTCAGCCTAGTTTATTTGGCTTTCGGGGAACAGAGTTGACTGCTGAGCTGCTTCATCAGTCACAATTCCTCCGGGACCTTTTTCTTTCTTTTAAGCTTAGAGGCCAGAGAGTTTGTGCGGCTCAGCTATGCTCTCGCCTCCTCTAATTTTCTCTTCTCTCCTCTGTCTCGCTTCACATCCACTGGAAAGGTGTTAGAGAGCAGATGGAGTTGGGAATCTATACTATCCTAATCAGGGAATATAGCATCCTGAGGTGTTAATGGAGGTAAAGTAGGTGGAGTACGTTATAGATTTCCCCTGTGGGACAGGTGAAGCCAATTCTGTTAATGAACCTCATCTTGAAACGCAAACAGGAGAGGAGCCAGTAACCGGCGATGTGAAGTGAACATGTGGAGGGTTAATGTAATAGATGTGAGTTACATGAAACTTTACGGATGAGGTGATTTCACTGCGTTCTCCAGTGATGTTTTACAGTGAGAAGAGAACTTGTCTATTTCTGTTGCTGTCAGTGGTTTGAAGTAGTCAGAGGTGAGAGGGCTCAGGTGATTTTCCTCGGCCATGGTGGAAAATTTCAAGGAGAATTGACAAGGAAAAGACAGCTTTCCGTTCTAGTGCACCGACTAGATGAATGGAGGAAGGGGATTCGTTTTTAAGGATCCCACTGCTTTTTTCTTTTTTTTTTGCAAGACCTGCCCAACTCTGCCTTTGATTGAGGAGAATGTAATAAAAAAGACACAGATGATGGTTGACCAGGCCGAAGGGGTCGGTGTGTTTGCTGTAGTTCACAGTTTGAGACAAGCAAAGAGGAAGCAACCCATCGTCAAACTTTTAAAAAGAAATGCAGTGTGGTGATTTGTAATAATGCAGGAGGGGATCCCTTACCCCCTTTTAAGAAAAATCACCATAACCTCACTTCCCTCTCGTCCCCCCTGAGAGCCACGGCGGACGGCTGTCTTCACCCAGAGAATTATAACATTGTTTTAATTATATCAAAACAAGATAGTAATTGTGTTTCTATCCACATCTATGAAAGTAAAGAGCAAAGCCAAAGCTTTTAATCAAGAATTTGACTGTTTCATCTTCATTCTCTCATGTCCGAGACCGTGCTGATTTTCTCAGAATCTCACCGGTTCTGTCAGTTTTGACTTTGGTGTTTAATTGTCTCTAGCGGGGCAGGTGGTGGGTTTCACAATTTGCTTGCTGAGTGAACCATATGCTGCAGGAGGGAAGAGGCTTTCCTCAGCGTTTGGAGAATTCAACCAGCTCTTATCATGACTGCCACTGACTTCTGGGTCACTTCACTCAGGAACCGTCTTTAGCAAGAAGCCAGAATGTGATGACTTAGTCTTATGTTGCCAATCAAACATGATCAAACCAGCACACGGCCCACATGACGCAGAGTAGCTGCCTCGCTTTGATGGCACATATTTAGTCATGAATATTTAATGTTCTAAATATTTAATGTTGAAGTGAAATCTCAATTCTAGAAATAAATCTTCAGGGGCTTTAATTTTGAAAATACTGACACACATGGGAACTGATTCCTGGATTTGTATATCTTATTTAACTTTGAATCATTTTAGCAACATGTCAATGGAAGTAGTATTAATATATGTTATGTCTTCAACCTGTTATTATATGAGGATGTTTCAATTGTAGCGTAACTGGGGTATTCTGTGTTGGCACCAGTTAATGCAGACTTTGGTCAAGTTAAGTTTCAGTGTGACTCTCTGACTTTGTCCCTCTTTCACTCTCAGCTCCCATCAGCTTTTCTCTCCTTGCTTTGCTCCCTGACTTTCCCCTCAAACCTCCGTCCTTCAGTCTTTAATCAAAGCCTCCCGTTGGAGGATTTTCTACCTTTACTCAGGTCGTATTTCAAAAGCGACTGCCTCAACTAAATGAAGTGTTTGTTCTCCGCGCCCTCCTCAGCCAGCAGGAGTTTGTGGAGGTTAGGACTCTTTTTAAAGCCGTGAGATCACCGCCACAAAGACTTCCAAGTGATAAGAATTCATTCAGATAAGACAACATGTCAGACGAGCAGCAGCACACAGCGAGGCGAATATGCAGATGTCCTTCAGTTGTCACGCTATCTATTCAAAAGTAGGTCTCCCTTCTCTAAGGAAAGCAAATCTCATGTGCGTTTCATTCGCATATGAAATCACAACACTGTGTAGACATATTAATGCCACGAGTGTTCAGAAAATCTCTTATATTGTGTTCCTTCATATGGAGGTCAGAGGTCCAGATCATCCACAGCGACGTGTAGCCAGAAGAGACTCAGTGGTGTGTTCAAGGACTTTTCAGCCAGGTATTTGAAGAAAGACATCGCTCAATACACCACGCTACAGCTACTTTACTTTCAAACAGTGCTGGAGTTCTGTAGTTAAATTGCATGTTGAGCTTACTGTATTTGCATATAAATTAAAAAAAGGGATGAAGTGCCCAAAGCTAGAACAAAGTTTTTAAGTTAAAACACCGAGATTGGCCAAGAGTAAAATAAATCGCAACTAAAATCAAACAGCCAGTCACAAACGTGTGACCAGGCATTGTTTCCTACAACTGTTTTACATCATTGCTAAAGCTGAAGCACCTGAAAAGAATAATAAAAGTAGATGGAAAGTGGAGACATGGATATGGTTTATAGATTATATAAAGGCTTGAAATCAAGTCCAGCTTAAAGCTTAAAAGGTAAAGCGTGTGTGAGCACTGCAGAGGTTAATAAATGTTATTCTCCGTGGACTGAGTGTGTACCAAAGCGTCTAAAACATATAAAACTACACCTAGTGCTTCACAAATCTAATTTTCTACCTGATTGAGAAAGCGTTCAGCAGGAACGTGGCCCTATCTCCACAATATTCCCCTCATTAAGAGGAAAATCAAACGTATCACTTCTCATAAAAGCCCCGGGGACTGCACTTCAACTTCAATAAAAAAAGATGAACGAAAATCGACGACAATAAAGATCCAGAGGGAGAGTTTCACAGTTATCTTTGAGGTGTCACGCAAGCAATACATGATGAGACAGAAAATCCACTAACAGGATGTTGTTTTTATTTTATTTTCTACAGGCATTTCCAGGGAACACCAACGCAGACAGTGTGGTCCAGCACAAGCTCCAGCACCCGGTGATCGCTCGCTACGTCCGCCTGATCCCCCTGGACTGGAATCCCAACGGTCGGATTGGACTCAGACTGGAGACCTACGGATGCCACTATAGTCAGTTTGGGCTTTTTTTTGTTTGTTTTTAACCCTTTACTTCCAGACATAAACTGAAAAGATGGCAGTCAACACCTGAACATGAGTGTTACATCCGATTCTCTTTTTTAAATCCAACTAAATCCAATTTAGGAAGAGCAGCCATGTTTTTTTAATTGTTAATTGGACGAACTTCTATACACAATGTTTGTGTCTGTCATTGACAGAGTTTGCCATCTTCTACAACTTGCATGATGTCATCGGGAATGAGGAACGTTGTTTTGTTCCCAAATAACTTAATAAGAACATAAACTAACAATGAAGTGATTGACGACTCTGGCTTCTGGTGTTTGAAGGAACCCACAAAAGAAATAAAATGTAGCTTTGATGCTACATTATCATTTCTCTTTGCTTGGGCATGTTTGCAGTTCTGCAAGTTCTGTGATCCAACTGGTCAACGTCTCCAAACACATTGTGGAATCTGTTGTAGGAGGTCAAAATCAATTGTTGTTTTCTTGCCCTAGATGTCTTAATTTTTCAACATCTAAAGAAGTCTTGAAATACCTCGGATCTCTTTAAGGACCTACATTTCATCAGGGGCAGATTTAACGAGCAAATCTCTGCTTTCTTAGGCATTATACATGATGGCATTTCCATCATCTACCATGGCATTCACAGTATTTTATTTCATTAATTTGTCTTCTCTCATCCACCTGCACCCTTTGGCATTTTTATTCATTAGCCACGGCTGACACAGAGGAGAGGAGGCTGACATCAAGCACGGATCAGCTGACACTCCATCCTTTTGTAATCTGTAATTCCTCTTTTTGGGGTGGCGGTGAAACATGGATGGCTTGCGCCTACAGTCCATGAATGCCTCATAATGTCATTGTTTGTTCAAGAAAATCAACTTCTTCTTATCACCACCAAGAAGGTTATGGTTGATGGTTGGCTGGTTGGTTTGTCAGCAGGATTACACAAACAATACGAAACGGATTTACTGTATTTGGATGGAGGATGGAGGATGGGTCTGGTCGGTCCATTTTTCTTCTCCTTTTGTTAAACATTGCGAGATTGGGCATTTGTCTGGGAATATTTGATGGATCTTGGGCCTTGACGGAGGTTTGTGCTCTACTAAGTGCCATTCTAGTTTGCATTTTCCGTCTCACCCAAGCAAACAAAACTTTTTTTGCAATAATCATCTTCCAACGTGTCAAATTTCAGGTTTTAATGCGTCTAAAGATGGACAGAAACACACCTTATATCACAGTATACACACAAACACAGATTGGTGACATGGAGCAGATGGTGAGCAGGCAGCAGATCAGGGTTAGTTAGGAATGAGCCAAGTGTGACAAACTGCGGGAGCCTGGCTGGCACCTGGTGGACAGGTGAGGAATGGGCAAACAGCGAGAAACAGCATGTGAAGAGAAGCAGTGAGGGCGGAGGAGGCAGGAGAGGACACAACAGCTGTGCTCATGGCAGAAATAGAAAACATCTATGCTGTTTGCGAGAGGAAGTTTCATTATGTTACATGAATGCATGCAGAAGTAATTTGTAAGAAGTCAAGCCAGTGTAAAAAAAAGTTAATCAGTTCTTCCTTGGCTCCAGACAGTGTTCATGCAAATCCATCTCTGCAGCGAGATTAAAGAAACAAATACGCACCCGGTCACACACACACACCCAACTGAACTGGAACAGGCAATTACAAAATAAGGAAATGACACGACTAAAACTATGAGATTGTTGATATCAGACAACTCAATGCACAAAACATTTTATGGAGTAGAGACGATCTTGTTCACCAGCCGCGACGCCCATCAGCAAGACACCGTCTTGAGACTGCATTTTACTGGTTGTGGCACTATGACGTTAACAAAATCTAGAATATACTCAAGCTTGGTCAGTCGTCAGTCGTTTGATGCTACAGGAACCCCTCTAATGTCACTTCTTGAAGCTCCAGAGACCGAAGTTCATGTCCAGTTTGACGCCAAGAGTTAAAAGTGATCTGTACTAAAGTTATTTTACCTAAGCAAGTTAACGTATGTAGATTAGTCAAAGTATAACTCAAAGTATGATGATTTTTTTAAAACCCAAACCAAGTTCTCATCTAACCAATAAAGAGCCCAAAACTCACAATATGTGAACAGCTTGTCAGCAGCAGTGTAAAACTGCATATTGCATATTCTTGCTAACTTGACATGAAGCCACTAATGTGCAAAACTGACACTAGAGATGTAGACAGAGCGTTGTAGTTTGAAACCACTGACAAGCTGCTGTATTTAAATATTAAAATAACAGGCGTGTCTGTTGGTTCAGTTTGATGACATGGTGAAGAAACCAGCTTTAACTTTGTTTCATCCAAAGAGAAAAGTTGGGGAGAAGTAAACTTTACTGTAAATTTGGGGGTTGCGCTGTATCCAGCATCGCTGTCAGCAGTAAAGCCTCAAACTCATTGCATCCAGTAACTGACGCACCACAGCTGACATTTTTAATTTGGTGCTTCGATAGTGACACAGCAGCAACACTCAGCACCATGACAGTCAGTGTTAGTGTATCATCTTCTTCAGAGTGACATGACAGACACAGACAAAACAAAACTTGTGTGGTTTTTCTCTCCTCTTCAGATTCCGACGTGGTGAGCTTCGACGGCCGCAGCAGCCTTCTCTTCAGGTTGAGTCCCAGGCCGAGACAGATGGCGCTGGAGAGCATCTCTCTGAAATTCAAAACCCTGTGGAACTCTGGGATACTGCTTCACGCAGAGGGACACAGCGAGCACAGCCTCACCCTTGAGTTGGAGAAAGGAAAGCTCCTCCTTCTCCTCCGAAAAGGTACAACTCTTCAGATCCTCACGCACGCCGTGACAAGTCTGCTCAGAGACATAATTTCAACTGATGTCGAGTGTGTTGTACTTTAAAGAAACATTTGTAGATATACAAATATACTGGTAACTGTTGTATAAGCAGCCATGACCCTTTTCTGTCACCAGGCCAAGTATTTACTGCATGTCATGAATTGTGCTGCTCTGATTAATTTGTAGTCGTGTGCTTATCAAGATCAATAATCTATGAGATTGCTGAACCTCGCTGCATGTTTTATTGCTCTCCCCACCAATCTGTTGGTGGATAATATTACATTGTTTGTTGACCATAATTTCTTATTTTTTTCCTAGTAAATGTTCTGGTATCGTGACTTTAAGGGATGCTCTGCTGATTTTACATATTAGGTGAAGTCTTCTGCAGCCTGTGCAGACAGTTGTATAATATCTTGTTTAGCTCTGGAGGGAGCTGAAACATTAACCCAGAGGATTTCATCTTCGTCACTCATAACGCATCAAATACAACCGCCTGGTCAGTGGACCTATGCTCCTGAATTTGACTCTATGACTCTAGTGCAGTAGTATAAAGAACAAGGAGTTTGTGTCAGGGAGTGGTCGGGCTGGTTAGCTGGGACATCCATTGGACTTTCCCTCTGTAGATCAAGGTTTGCATCCCGTTTGTCAGCATGAATCAAGAGTGATTTGTTTTAAGTTTTGTGATACGTAAGCTGACGTGACTCACGTAACGCGACATAAGTTACAAGAATTAACAAAGCTGATATGTGACATTTTTGTCAGCAAGATTTGAATTATGTCTTACTGCTAACTTGAATGTGGAGCCTTTATTTTGAAAGTCTAGCCCATGTTGATTATTGTGTATTATTGCTAACTTGGCTGCAGCACCTTTATTTTGAAAGTCTAGCCACACGTAGCATTTTAGCTATTATTGCTAACTTAAAGGCGGAGCCCTCCATCTGCAAAGCTGACACTGAAGCACCTCCCACATGCTTTTTAAGCCCCGCCCAATCCAAGTACGGATTCGGAAATAGATGATTATATAATGGTGAAATAATGGTGTTATTGCTCATCACTACTAGATACTAAAAGTCAGGATATTTCGATATCTGCTGACCATTTGTTTGACTTCTCTCAACTTGAAGTGGAACTAAACTGCTGGAGAGCTCATTTTGTAGCTGAGCTCATCTTCTTTCGGTTGTTGTTCGGTTTATATATTCTGTTGTGCTGTTGATTTACATAGCAGTGAAATACTATTCAGACAAGCAGTGGAGAAATATTTCCTCTCGCTGGCATTCGATTTATGTGACACACAGCTCTACTATTCTTCATTTCAGTGGCTTCTAAACTGCTGAGCTCATGTCCTGCCGTTTATGCTGCCTCATATCCATATCCATCCTGAAGTCATTTGTTTAAGAGCAACACCACATACAGCCACATCTCATGAGAGACTGTCCTCCTCACACAGACACCTACATTTCTTTTGTGAATTTAATAAGCATAATTAAAGGTCTTAGCCCGCTGCAGCAGTTGGTGGACTAGATTTATGCATGAATTCACTAAACAATTTATTCTCTCCGTGGTCGCAAGAATGTAGCAGGAGAACACTGCTGTGTGCACAGTTGGAAAACTGGCTTTGATTTCTAAATCAAATGTTTTTGGAGGGGAAAACTTATTATTGACAGTCTTGTGTCTCTGCTAGGCTTCATTTGGGGAGTCAATTTTTCTGCAAACCACTGACATGTACACAATTGTGCTATTATCTACCACATTGACAAGAAGTCTTGTCATTTCACTTTCCCAATACATACTGGCCTTCATCTCGGTAAGGTGGAGGGGATGGTGGTGGAGTTTCAACGTTTGTAAGCGTGACACCGCTGGATATTTTAAGGAGACCTTAAAATTTTCAGTTAGTGCTTGTGGTGAAGAAAAAAACAGATATTTATGACGGGAAGTCAGGACAACTCTTGCTGTGTTTGTGGTGAGCACAGCAGGTATTTTAAGCCAAAATATAATTTTCTTAAACCTAACGAAGTGTTTTTTGTGCCTAAACCTAAACAGATCAAAAGTTATTCAGGAGCTGCTCATTAACGACGTCATTATCTGGATGTTCCTGATTTGTTCCTCGCTCTTTCCTCTGTAACACATCTTTGTGTACCAGGTGTCTCTGCGCATGCCTGTCAATAAAACTGAGGGGAACATTTTCCATTTGTAAACCAATGTTTCCTTCTCTTTCTGCTGTGCTATAAATGTAAATTTGAGGCTTGAACTTGACTTGATTCATTTCAGACACGCTGCTGCCTTGAAGATTGACAACAAGGTTAATTATGTTTCTCTTTCTTCCTCGCTGCGACACAATGAAAAATGCTTTTTGTCATGTTTTTTCACTGAGTTGTTTTCAGGAGCAGCTCTCTCCGATTTGTTTATGATTCTTGTCCAGGACTTGTTCCTTGCACACTGATGGATTTGGGGATTTGAACATTTTGGTTATTCAGCATTGTGTGTCACACAGAGCTCCTATACATCATCATCAGAGTCTGTGATACATTAGCGGAGAGAATCGTGGCTCTGTGGCTCCAATGACGTAATACTATCACTGATCTACCCCTTTGAAACTTTCACTTTGAAAAACAGAGATAAATAACATGCACCTTTACCTGCATTCCATTCTCATTAGTGTGTGCACGTCTGGCCCCCACTGTAAAACCCCATTATGAGAGTTTTGCTCCCCGGTGTACCCTAAACAACCTTCAGAAGCACTTAACAGAAGACACTTAGTTCCACTCTGTTTGCCTGGAGCCGTCCAAACTGTTTGAATAAATACACTGGCTTATTAAAATTCATGCGCTCTCTCCAAAAGCATCTCATTTCCTTGCTGCTATACATTCATCATAATGTTTGTAGTTCCGTAGCTCACTGGCTCATAATTACGCTCAGCTTGTTTCTCTACTTTTGGGAGAGTGAGTGTGCCAGGAATCAGTGTTCGCTGATCTTGTGCCTTCTGGCTGAGCTTTTTGTTTGTTAAGGATGAAGGCTTCAGTGAGAAAAAAAACTAAGTGTTTCTTTTTCCTGAAGAAGATGAGAGAGCTTGCCAGATATGAATAATTTATAGGATGGTCGTATATGTTATGTATGCTTAATATCAAGTTTAGAAACTCTAAAGTGGGAAAGTTGTCTGCATGAAGGAAGGAATGCTGTATGTGCAGCTCATGTACGTTGGTAGAAATCCAACCCAACAACTGAATGGGTTGACGGCCAAAACGACATCAGTGTTTCCTCACAACGTGAGCGCTGCAGCGTACCTTCACCGCTCTGAGACTGAACTACTTGGTTGGGTTTAGATAAAACATTGTGGTTCGCCACATCCAATCCAATCACGCTGTGTTGATGCTCTTCTTAGGAACAAGAAACACTTTGTCAGGGTTAGGAAAACATTATATTTTGGCCTCAGATGTCTCTTTTGGTTGCTAATAACACGGCTGGAATTTCCTGTCAAATATATTCTGTCTTTGTCGCCATAAAAAAGACTGTAAATTGTCCCCCACTCTCCGTAAATATATATAATATCCAATGGTGTCACACTGACAAATGCTGAAACGCAGACTCGAGCCGCGGTCACCGGTTTGTCAGCCTTGTCACCTCTAACTCATCCCCTCTGCATCCCGCTATGACAGTCAGGTAAACATGTAATTTGAACGCGATATGACACATGTTGTACAAATGTCAACATCCTCCCTGGACCTGAGCAGCGGTCTCCTGGGTGACGGGTCCCCTACTTGTTTGACTCGACCATCAAACCCAACCTCCTGTGGACTTGTTGCTCTCTTACACCCCCGACTTCCTCCTCTCCTGACAAATCGCTGCCTTATTACTGCCTAAAAAGAAACGGAAATATGAGCCATAATAAGCTGCTGTCATAGTCGACCTATGTGGTAGTTTCTTCTGATAAAGACAGCCTGCAGTGAGCGCCGGGAAAAACTGATCAGGGAATTGAACTCTCTCTCAATCACGCTCTCTATCTGTGTGGTTCGCTTATGACCTGGAGGAATAGGGCTCAAATTCTTCCCAGAGGAGTTGACAGGAGCTGCCTCTGGAGCTCCGAGTTTCAGATAGAAGCTGTTGAAATGGAGAAGATTGATTTGTGGTCGTATTAAAACTGCTCTGCCTGGAGGCTCAGTGGCTGTTGGAACCTCCATCATGTACAGACTGAATGGACTGTAAGCACCAAAAAAGCGCCGGTCTGTCTTGCTCCATTTTATTTGATTTCATTTATTCTCTATACAAAAATTGAGAATCTTGAGCACTGAGAGCGTTTCTAAGCACCCACGTATGCACAAACAGATGCTCTTTGGATGCTGATGATGACTCATTCTGGATATAGTCTGTCAGCTCAGCTGTCTCAGTGAATGGTGAGCTGTGTGTCATGTTCAATACTGCAGTATTGACTTACCGTGCTATTCTACCCGGCTGGATTTATAGGAAGGCGTCTCACTTGTGTTCAGTCTTACAGGGTTGTAAATAAAGAGCTTAGTCTTCATCCGAGAATCAACACATTCATGTCAGAGAGAGCCGGCTGTGCTTAATTTTACAGCTCAGAGTCGACTCGCTGCACTAACACGGAGGCCATGTTTGACTCACAATGACAAGCTGATTAGCCGCAGAGCCTGTGAGGCTGAAACGGGCCCTCCATTTAGTGGCTTGTTTTATATAAAGTCAAAGTGGGTTTTTTTTAAGCGAGGCATCTTCAAACGCTTTCTGGAGTCGTATCCGTGGATATGTTTAAAGGTTGCTGATTGTTGCTGATGTTTAAAACGCGCCGATCGTGTTGACTGATTTTGTAGACAGCCGCAGACGTAAAATACAAAAGGAACAAAGAAACAATTACAGTGTCTGCTTGATTCTGGCGGCGCACACAGTTCTGACAATTTGACAGCACCTGCGTAATAACAGAAAGTTTAAACTCATTTTGTCAGTGCTTCTTAAAAAAAGTCACCCAAATGTAAGAACTAAAACAGAAGTGGAATGTTAATGTAATGATAACCTTTTCTCTGATTTCTCAAAAATATTTCATACACTTTCCTCCAGTAGATCTTGTTCTGAGCAGGTCCGAGGGTTTCACATCACGCCCGTGTTGACTGATTGTGTGCGCCGTCCTGATCATTTAAGATGAACAGGATTAATATGAAAACGCTGAAGTGATTACAGCCGCGCTGACATCTGATCAGACCTGTCAATATCTTCCAACAAAATTAGATTCAGAGATGTGGCAGCAGAAGCGAGGCAGCCGATGATGAGGTGATGTTGCCTCGGGGAGCTGTCTGGAACGCTACGCTGTAAGAAGTAAAGCCGGCTTTGAGGAACTTGAAACAGCTTCTCATGTGATAGAAACAGCAGAAATTCAGACTGTTCACTTTTAAAAAATTGTTTACGTACTGAGAAAAGGATGAGATGGTTTACGCTGGAACAACAGCATGTTGGAGTACGTAAATATAAGATGATTTAATGCTACATGACGCCACCAAAACAATCATTGTAATCTCCTCAAGCAGAAACAGAGCAACCTCCACATCCGTCTTTCAGCTTTTACAAGTCTTAGTTATATGCCTCCATCTCTCCGGTCCTGTGCCACCTGTTGCTGATTGGCACTAATAGTGTTGTGTGGCTTTGTTTCCCATTCACAGAGCCAGGGCTGAGCAAATGAGACAGATTTTGTTTTGCCAACGTATCAGCTAGAAACCTAACGGAAGGAAAATGCTACTTAAAAATAAAACAAAAACAAAAACAAGGAATCCAAGATGACCTCAAAAATTGCCTCAAATGAAGTCCCATTTATTCCACTGAAAAGCCACTTTCTAGGTGGATTTCTCTTATTTTTAGTGTAATAAGAGGTTTTTTGACTAGGTTTTAAACAAATACTTTGTATGATTTTGAGTTCTTTGCAATTGGCAGGTTACGTTTTGTCTCAGGGATTTAATGTCATGCTGCAGAGCAAGTTTCCCCTGATGCTATTTTGCAGGAACCATCACTGCGTCCTGCCAAAGACGATTATGATGCAAGAGAAGATTTGGGGGACAAACTCAGAATTGTAACATAACGTGAAGAATGAGACGTTCCCCATCTAAATCATCTAAGTCCCATGAAGGACTCGGGTCGTATTTTCTGCAACATGCACGTTCTCCAGCGCATCGTCTCAGTAGCCAACGTTAGTTTAGAAATGAGCTCCACCACCATCAGCGAACAGTCGGCTTCCTATACAAGTTCCTCGGAGCCTCTTTAATATTTTGCAGCTGCGTTCATCACGAACGTCGAATGGAAGATTTGTGTATCAGTAACGATTAAATACACTCGACCTCGCCTTCATTTCCCTGTTTCCCTCTCCCTTTTGACATGTACTCACATCTGTCTGCTGATGATTAAGTACTCGTCACTCTCTCCCTCTTTATCTGTCCGTCTCCTTCGCTCTCTCCCGTCTCTCTCTGCAGTGCCAAAGTGTCTGTCTGACTGATCAATGATGATTGATGACTGAACACGTTTGACTCTGTCTGGGCCTCTGTCTGTCTTCTCTCCCCTGTCTCTTTTATTTCCTCTCCCACAAAGACAACGTCGTCTCCTTTCAAATAATATCTAATTCATATTTAATGATCGAGTGCATTTAGGTCTGTCTTCACCTCCTTCCCCTCGGCAGATCTGACAACACTTTGGGGGAGTGCAGAGAGCCAACAGCATTTCCTTTGTCATTTATTTATGCCGTTCGATCTCTTTCTCTATTACCTTTAGTGTTCGGTGTTATCACCTACCTTTTCTCGGTCTGTCATAGCTGTAGATGTAGATTTGGTTCTGCTTCTGAGATGTGAGGCTGGTCACAAGCACGAAACTAGCAGGGACATTTTGTTCCCGGAGAGAGAGAGAGGAGGAGACAGAGGAGAATATATCAAAGCAGGACTTCTTCTCTGAATAAAATATGAGGAAAAATCTGAAGAATTAACAAAAGCGACAAGCTGACAGCCAAAAGAACGAACATTCAGCAAGCCCAAATATTTGATATCAGTATCAGTTTTCAGGCGTCTGCACTCATTTATTGTACTCTATTTTGTTTTAAAAATTCAATATCTTAACTTTCTCTGTCAGGTTGTTCCCGTTATTGTCGTTTACCTCATTTAGCTGCATCTTCCTCCTCCAGGCAGGAGCTCCTCTGCAGACGCCCAGCATCTGGTGTCTCTGGGCAGCCTGTTGGACGACCAGCACTGGCACGACGTCACGGTGGAGCATCACAGCACCCACCTCAACCTCACCGTGGACAAAAACACACTGTGGGTGCAGATTCCACCAAGATTCACCCACTGGGACCATGACCAGGTGTGTTTGTGTCGGTGTGGGCTGCACACAGACATCATAAACACCCACATGGAGTCACAGTTGCTCAGATTTTACAGAATAAAATGTGGTTTTATGTGCGTGTTAAGCTGAAGTTTGTCTCCGTGCAGATGAGCGTGGGAGCAGATCGGGTCCTCGGCTCTTGGAGGTCAGTCGGGTCACACAGAAACTTTAAAGGCTGTTTGGAAAACCTTGTTTATAACGGCGTGAATCTGGTGGACCTCGCGAAACAGCAAGACCAGCGGGTCACTGTGAAGGTAAACCGGCTCACAGAGTGCAGATGAAATGTGTGTGTGTGGATTTCTATGTACCACTGTGGATCCACAAGCTGATCAGATATGAGATATATGAGAACACAATGTGACCTGGGACATGTAGCACCGAACATACCAAGACAATAACAGTGGTGGAAGAATAGTAATACCACCAAACACTAGCATCCTAATATACTTAATGCACTAAAAGTTGGGCCCAGGTGGAAAAATACCAGAATTCCCCACAAATCTATGAAATCTTACAAGCAATTAGTTGAAGTAACGGAAGCTGTCAAATCGATTTACAGGGGAGAAAAGCTAAGTAATCTCCTCTGTAGTGAGCGAAGAGTGTATCCCCAAATTGTTCTTGAACTGGGCTGGCAGCCTGGCATCGTCTGTATGTGGTGCCAGGCTTAGTTGCTGGCGCTGAGGAAAACAGAAAGAAATCCAGCTTTCTATTTGAAAGCAAAGTCAACAAACCACTGGAAACTTATCTGGACACTTTGTTACTCCCACTACCAACCCTAGAAAATGTCAAATCTTTGACTGCTTGACAGGTGTTCATTAAAATCCCCAAAGAATCATCCAGTTAACAGTTAAACCACGGCCCTTAAATCAAGTTGCAAATGACTGCTTATGAAGTCGCTGGTAACCGTAGCAACATAACTTTGCTGCATCAAAAGCTGATAATGTACCTGAGCCGACCGTGTGTCCACAAACAAACTGATGATGTCAGTGCAGAAACACGATAACACACTTTGAGGTGTCCTTGAACTATTGTCGCTTACACTGCAGATACTGCATTTATATTGTCAGCTGTGTACCAATCACTGTTCTCTGCAAACTGTTGACCACGTTATGATCGAAAGACATCCCATAATGATAAAAGCATTTAGGCAAAAGAGTAAGTTAAGTTAAGTACACGATCTTTATCTCTGAAAAGTGAAAATGTTATCTTAAAGTGCACTTATTCACATTAAAGAAGTACAGTTACATCCTCTTCAGTGTAAATGAGACGACGTGTCAGTGTGTGTGTGTGTGTGTGTGTGTGTGTATGTGTGTGTGTGTGTGTGAGCGCGCCGCTGAATCTCTACGGCATTCTCCTCTTCAGTCTGAGTTACTGTATATCGCTTTAACTCCCCCGCAAAGAGCTTTTAGATTTGATCAGGTGTCTGTGTGCTGCATACTCCACTGAAAATAGAAACCCAGTTGGGAACCTGGGATGTAACATATCACTGTTGTTGCTCTGGCAGTGGACTTACTGTAATTACCACTTCTCAGAACAACGAGCCTGCCCGCAGAGACGTCCGACTGCTCCCGGTCCCTTAATCACAGTTTTATTTCCCGCTTTCTTCCCTGTTTTTCTGTCTCTCAGCCCTCCTTGCTCCCCCTGAACTTCCTCCCTGACCTTAGAAAGCTGTAGGGTGACATTGCCTGCCTTTAGTTTGCTCTGCCTTGTGCTTATTCTAAGCCGGGCTATTATCATTATGGTAATAAGCTCATGCTCTTTAAGGAGACTTGCTGATGAGATCTGTGTGCATCACGGCGCCGCCACACAGCTTCGGAAATGAATTCATATCCATTCATTATCGTGTTTTTCCTTCTTTTACGGTTATCATCCCCCTCTCTCTCTCTCCGTGTCTCTTCCCTCTCCACCTATCTCAGGGTAACGTGACCTTTTCCTGCTCCGAGCCTGTTTTTGTCGCCATGACCTTCACCAGTCCCGAGAGCTTCCTCTGCCTGCCAGGGGTGACAGAGCCGTCATCAACGGGCGCATCGGTGGGGCTTCAGTTTCGGACGTGGAACAAAGCGGGGCTGCTTCTGACCTTCGATCTCCCAAAGCAAGGGGGGACGGTGTGGCTGTACCTGAGCAGAGCCAGGCTCCATTTGCAGATCCACAAGTCTGGCAGGGCGCCGCTGGAGCTCAGCGCGGGTCAGTCTGACCCTGAACCTCAGAATTAGATATAGAATATGAGACTTCCACAATGAAATGTCTTAAAACTGAAAGACGTTTGTTACATATTTTAAAAAGTTGTTCACCTCTTTATTTCAAAAGTTTACTCAAGGTAACGATTCATTTGGTCCCCTGTCGCTCTAAATTCTGGTAGTCAGACAAACAAGACAAAATGTGACTTTAATTAAACTTTACCTTGTATAATATTTCTGCCCGAGTCACGTCAGAAGAGTGTTTGAGCTAAAATATTGAATCATGATCAGTTTCCACAGTCAGGCCGACCTCTGGCCTCCCCGCGACACAAGGCAATCACAGAGAATCGATACATGAATGACTGAAATTCTAATCGTAACATTCATGAAATTCAGATGAAGTCAGTCGATATTTGTGAATCTTTGTCCTCAGGTTCTGCTCTGAATGACGGTCAGTGGCACTCTGTGGAGCTGATGTCCAGACGAGGACATCTGACCGTCACCGTGGACGGAGACGAAGGAGCCTCTGCGCACGCCAGTCCCTCATTTCCTGTCGCCACAGGAAGTCAGCTCTTCTTCGGAGGTCAAACAGATGAACACATGCATAAACAGGCTTTATGTTCTTGGATTTGGCCGACTCATGTCGTTTCCTCTCCTGCTGCAGGTTGTCCTCCTGAAGACAGCAGCCTGGAGTGTGAGAACCCCTTCAGGGCTTTCCAGGGCTGCATGCGTCTGCTGGCTGTGGACGACCAACCGGTGGACTTGATCATGGTGCAGCAGAGGATGATGGGAAACTACAGTCACCTGCAGATCGACATGTGTGGCATCATTGACAGGTACATTTGTTTTTTTTTAGTTTTATGTAGAAAATGTTTCTATGTAATACTAAATATTCTCTGTTAGCAGACATTGTCAAGATTTATTTTCTTGCCACTCTTCCTTTGTAAACCCAGTTAATCTCCCTCTGAAGACTCTGTGGCTGGTTTCCTGTGAAATGGGGTTACATATGGATTATTAGACAGCAGTGGATTGGATACAGAGGGATTTATTTGGCTCAGCGTTTCCCAAAATGTTTCCCCGCTAAGAAAACCATCCAGTTATTGTTTTGTCCGTCTGGCATCATATGAGGAGCGGCGTCTTTTTTTTCTCTCTGAGCTGAAATGCGGTTTTGGCTTTTCGTTGATTCCTCAGAAAGTGATTTATTTGCGAGAGGCAGCGGATAGCGCACTTTATGGACTATTACAGAGAGAATAAACTATCCAGGACACACACACACACACATTTAGAGTGGGTTGGCTCTGTGCCTCACTGTGTGATTGAGTTTGGAAAAATCCTGAGATATTTTGTTCCAAGTCAGTGGACAGGGAGTATTGGCAGGTTTGGAAATAAATTTCTTATTTGCCCGCTTCGCTTTCTGCCTCTGCCTTCTCAATTGTTGTTGCCAGACGATCATCATCACCATTATCATCTTGCTAACACTTTTTTTTTTCTTTCATCTGGACTTCAGCGCTCTTTTCAAAACTATTTCCAAATGTTAAATAAAACTTTACTCTGCTGTGAGAGAAGGAGGATTTAAAGTGTACATCCTGAAGTGCTGAGATTTAGTTTAAGCTGCTGGTTCATTATAACAGCCTATCTGCCATAATATACTATATAATATGGAATTGTACATTTCTGCAAACCACGTGTAAATAAGATGTGTACGCTTATTACATATCACAACGTTTTTTGTACAATATGTATCATATAACCTTCAGATTACATGTGGGTTGAGCTTTATGTCGCCTCGCGTGGTCAGCGCCGCCGTAAATCACCTCCATACCTGTCCTCCCTGTCTTTAAATGACTTGGTTCCAATTAGCTCCAGGAGAGTCCAGTATAGTGAACCCTTGTAGGGCGGTTCTGCTGCCCCCTGTAGTTTTGGAGCTCCTTTCAAAATCTGGTGATTGGGTTCATTATATGTTTTGGATTAACTCACCCCATTTTAAGAGAAAAGCAGTTGGATGATAGTTGCTTGGTGGGCAAGATTATATATATAACAGGAACGTTGGACAGAATCAATAATCTGGACATCTCCATGTCATTAAACACTGGAGAAACCACGGCCTCTAATATTTCTCGTTGCTCTCTCTGCATTTAACTAAATGTCAGGTCGGGCTCCACCGTCTCATCCGAGCGTCGTGTTGTGTGTGAGCGCTAACACGGAACATGACATCAGACCTTTTTTTTTTCCAAATCATTACAGCCCGCTGGTGTGCAACGTACATATTATCCCTCTGAGCGGCTTTTTGTTTCAAGAAAATGTCAACTTGAAAAATTGATTTGCACTCCTCTGCAGCCCCCTCACCTCCAACCCTCGTCGCCATTCGCAGAAATAAGCGCCGCTCGACTGCTTGTGCGCACAGCGAATCCATCAGCGCACTCGGAGAAAGAGACACATGTTTCTGCAAGACATGCATATTTGCAGATAAGCGCGGCAACAATGGGCTGCCAGAGTTTATAATGCGGATATTTTAAAAGCACAAAGTGGTGGAGTCTATACAAAGTGCTGCACCTGCCTCCATCCCAGCTTACTTACAGATAACAAGCAAAGCAAAGAAATTGGTGCTAAAAAGCAAGCGGTACCATGTGACAAGCCTGCTGAGTAAGGCTTTTTCTAACACCGACTATAAGATTAAAAATACATGCTGCCTCTCCCTCTCTCTTTCTCCTCTCCGTCTCCCTGCAGTCACAATTCGCTGACCTCATTTCCCCCTACGAATATGTTTACCCAGTCGTCGGCGAGCTCCATTCATCCCCACCGTCATCGCCCCCTCCTCCCTCCATCTCTCAACTTTAATTCCTCTCCCTCTCTCTCGCTTTCTACAGCATCTCCATCATTTTGTCTCTCTCTTTGTCCCTCTTCCCCTCCTCCTCCCTTCCTTGTTTTGTTCGCCAACCCCCTGTTCAGTCCTGACGCCGAGTTAACAGCAGCAGAGTTTGCTCAGACGTGTTGGACGCCACGGAGCCGTGAGGAAAACCCACGTGAAGTATTTTGCGGACAAAATCGTAACTCCGGGATTATTTTTTCCAATCAGAAATAAAACAGCAGAGTTCCCAACAAACACGCTGCTGATCAACAGGCAAACAAATATTCACCTGAATGTGTGAGCATAGTTTACTGAGCTTTGTTCCAGTCTGTGTTGTGATGAAAATCTGGATCCTCAGCTGTTTATCGGTGCAGGAAAATACACTTCACACCGCTTCACACACATGTAGTTACACATGTTCACACTGAGGGAGTCACTGCTGTGCTCCGGTGCACCGTGACGGCTGTTGTGGAGGGAAAGAAGGAAGGAAAAAACAAGAGGGGGAGTATTTTCTGATCTTCTGCTACTATGAAGAATGATGTCATGTTTTATCATTTCGATCTGATTCTTCACAAATTGCTTGTACAGATAAAAACAACAATTATCCAAAAGTTGGTCGATGCAGTTTGATGAGGATGGTGAAATAACAAGTACAGTTACTTTCGTCTACGGTGACAGTAGAAGGAAACCTTTACGTTTAAATCTAAGGCTGTCAAACAAGTTAAACCCTGGCCTTACACTGTCGGAGGTTGTGTCTAATTTGTGCTCTTGTCATGTAATTCTTGTGATTCTGGTTAATCTTTAATATATTGTGCTCTTTTCAGAAACATTTCTGGGAATTTCTGGGGTGTTTTGATCTCTGATTTGCCCTCATTTTTAAAAAGGGCAACAGACAAACCACTGCACCCTAGTGATGGAAATATCCCAATCTTTCCCTCGACCTGAGCAGGTAGTTCTTTCACCTAAACATAACCTCCAGTCAGTAAAAATGGAATGGGACACAAACTTACTGTAGTCCACATGTAAGTCATGTGTAAGATCCATTCAATCGGTCTTTCCTTGAACCATATCACCTCATCAAACTTCTCCCAAAACCAATCTCACTCTGAACGCCTCACGAAGTTCAACTCAGAGCAGTAAAGCGCCCGATTTCATTGTCGAACTGTCCCCGACTCATCCACAAAATGAATCATAATAATAATAAGCCTTGAACCAGCCATCATCCAGGCGGAGCTCCCGGACCAGCCGGTGTGTGATTTCCTTAAAGTAAAGTTTCATGTTGGTACAAACTGCTCTGAACTCACCTCTACAGCACGCGGCAAGGTTAAAGTGAGTGTCTGAACGTTTGCTTTTCTTCTGTCTCTCAGGTGTTCTCTGAGTCACTGTGAACACGGAGGCAGCTGCAGTCAATCATGGAGCACCTTCCACTGTAACTGCTCCACCACCGGCTACAGCGGCGCCACCTGTCACAGCTGTAAGAGCCCGAAGCTTTGTTTGGTTGTTGTCGTTCTATACGTCACGCACACAGCGTGGGCTCCGTTCCCTCTAACAACACAATCTGATGCTTTACAAGTTGAAGTCCCTGCAGACGTGGTGGCGGTGGAAGGTCAGGCTGAGATCAAACCTCATTGTTGCAGTCATACTTGTGCGAGGAGTTGAGAGAGAGTCGACACAAGGAAGGAGAGGGAGACTGAGAGGAGGAGGAGGAGAAACAAGGGAGGAAGACGAAGAGAAGGTTTAAAGATAGGGACAAATAAAAGAGCTTGCTAAAATTCAGATGTAGTGTTACTGTTTTGTTTTAAAGACCAAGTAAAATGTTCCCTTAGCAATCATCCACTGAAATGTCATCCAGGATGGATTCCCGTCTTCAGAGACTGTTATCTGCCAGAATAAATGTTGGCAAAGTCTTTTTCTGCAGAACGCGGATATGTTGAAACGTTGGCTTTTGATTTGTTGCAACTTTACAAACTCGTCTAGAGATGCCACGAATCTCAGCATAATGAAGAACTGTACGATACAGCATCCACGGCTCAATACGCACTTATTGTTTGCATATATTTTTTGTTTTGCAGTTAGATTTTGTGTTGTATGTTTCCCTCTGATTATAAATGGGCTACCAGCTGTGAGCTGACAGGATAAGTGCACTTTTACTTTTTATTATACCGGTAGACGAGGCAGAGAGGCACTTTTGGCACTTTTGGCACTTTTGGCACTTTTGGCATTTGAAAGTGTTTTTATTTTGATAACATTTTATATTTTTGACATTATACTATACACCAGAAATGTAATGTTGTTGTTGCTAATGAGCAAGATAAAGAGAACATTTTTGAAAAAGGGCAGAGAAGATTGTTTCCAGTCTCCGGTATCCATTAAATACGAAGCTCCGACCAGCCGCCGGTAGATTAGCTTAGCATAACGACTGGAGCAGAGAGATAACCCGGCTCAGTGTAAAGGAAACAAAATCCACCTCACCTCTAATTAACATGTCACATCTTGTTTTTTTTAAATCTGTTCTTTCCCAAAGGGGTTATTTGCCAAACTATTCTGAACCCTGGAGCCTCGACTTATTTTTTGTTTCCGTGAGGTGTTTACTCATTCTTCTAAATGTTTTCCGGCACAGCTGCAGTTTCGGGAAAAGCAATTTTAAAAGGTTGATAGCAGAATGTTGCACACTGCATTACAGCTTTCCTGTGATAATATTTGATTATTTATTTTGTATAGTAGCTCATTTGTATGATAATTGTTGGGAGGAAGCTTCAGTTTTAAACCGATAGCAAGAGAAGAAAAAAAAAGGGATAATGAAAGCATAAATTACGATGATGATAATGATGATGATGATGATGATGATGGTGATGAAGGTGTGTTTGCTCTCTCTCTCCTCAGCGATATACGAGCAGTCCTGCGAGGCGTACAAACACAAAGGCAACACATCGGGGTATTATTATATCGATGTGGACGGCAGCGGACCCATCAGACCTCAGCTAATATACTGCGACATGACAGGTAGCTGACACACACACATCAAACACACACACACACACACACACACACACACACACACACACATCAAACACACACCATGCAGGCCTACTCGTGTCCACTCTCGCTCTTTCATCCTGCCTCTGTTTCTCATGTGAAGAATCTCAACGCTGGATTTTCAAACACATCACACACAAATACAAGATGAAAAATAAAACACAGACATAAAAATCGATAATCTTCTGTGTTTTGTGTTTCTCATCTCTCTCTCTCTCCATCAGAGGACAAAACCTGGATGGTGATCCAGCACAATAACACGGAGCTGACCAGAGTCCAGCCGTCGCCGGGGAGGAATCAGCACTCGGCTCACTTTGAGTACAGTTCTGAGGAGGAGCAGCTGGCGGCCATCATTACCCAGTCGGAGCACTGCGAGCAGGAGCTGACCTACCACTGCAGGAAGTCACGCCTCCTCAACACGCCGGGTGAGGCTTGTTGGTATTCTGTGACACCAGGTAGAGATCATTTAAAACAGATGGTTCTACAGTACGAGCAGGAACCGGATGGACGATGATCACAGTGAAGGCCTGCTGCTGTCTGGTCCGCGTCACTGATCAGGTTGTGTGTGATCTCGATGCGACCAGTCTTCTGATTCTGCTCAGCTTTGAAAACAGATGTATAATGTAGAATGATGTTCTGTAGCGAGCTCTCTGAAGTCATGATGATTCAGCGCTTGAGCCGAATTAAAGGAAATGTGTGATCCAGAGTTTTGGGATCACCATAATCATCTTTTGTCCGACAGAAAAGCTCCCAATGTAAGTCAGTTAGGTGTTGAAGTGAGAGGAATGGGTGTGTGTGTGTGTTGCAGACGGCCCCCCTCTCAGCTGGTGGGTTGGAGGTCCAGGTGGAGGACAGGTGCAGACGTATTGGGCCGGGGCTCCACCAGGAAGCCAGTGGTGCGCCTGCGGCCTGCAGGAGAGCTGTGTGGACCCCAAACACCACTGCAAC
The DNA here is from genome assembly GCA_903131615.1 of Diplodus sargus. Classification (NCBI taxonomy): domain Eukaryota; kingdom Metazoa; phylum Chordata; class Actinopteri; order Spariformes; family Sparidae; genus Diplodus; species Diplodus sargus. Next base: position 10,385,472 of record CAEMYA010002116.1, on the reverse strand, counting down.
TGTGACGCAGACCGCACTGAATGGTACTGTGTGTCTCCTACTGCAGCTGATGGAAATGACAATTAAACTACTCAATCTTATTTTGCTTTTTTTCTGCGTCATTCTCTCCCTTCCTTCCAGGGCTCACGACTCTGGCCTCCTGACCCATAAAGAGACCCTCCCTGTCAGGTCTCTGGTGCTGGGTGATGTCCATAGACCCGGTTCAGAGAGCGCGTACAAAGTGGGGCATCTGCGTTGCCATGGAGACAGTAAGTCGGGGGCCAGAGCCCTTAATGTCACGCTGCACATGCGTCAGTACAACACAGACGAATTGTAAAGAACTGTAACGTTGTAAAAGCTGAATTTTGAACTAAAAACGTTCACTGTATTTGCAGAAAATGTCTGGAACGCTGCGTTTTTCGACAAGGAGACGTCTTACCTCCATTTTCCCACATTCCACGGAGAGCTGAGCGCCGACATCTCCTTCCTGTTTAAAACCACCTCGTCCTCTGGGGTCTTCCTGGAAAACCTGGGCATCAAAGACTTCATTCGGATCGAACTCAGCTGTGAGTAAAGCGCTCAGGTTAGATGTCTAATCTCGACTTCAGCAGGATGTGAAGGATCATCCTTTTTAAAGTTTCTTCTGGATTGAACTCAGCTGGAGGTGACGCCTCTCTCCGGGACTTCCACCTCAGACGCAAAACTTCTCCCGCATCGCTTCCATTTAGTTTTCCTCTTGTGGGAAATCATTGCAGTGGTATTGCATTACATTTCCAGCTAGTTAAGTGGTTGGCCAAGTGGTGCTTTTCTTAATATATGTGAAACTGAACCTAAACAAAAGTTGCAGGACTTTCTTTGCTAACATGTTTTCTGGCGACTGGGTTGAAATCACTTCACGTTCATCCCTCACACAGATGGATGAAACTGTTTCAGGGAGCGATGACTCAGTAAAGTGGAATAAAACAAGTGACAACAGAAGGTTTGAGAGGATAAAAGGTACTTTATACTCTGGAAATCAATGAGTAAACCACCCAGGTTCAGTGTTTTTGCAACAAGGCAGTGTGTTTACTACAGTGTTTGTTGAAAACACCTGGCCTGTCAAACGAGCGAGGAACAGACTGGAGGGAGATACAGAAAACAAGATGAATAGATTTATTGATTGCGTACAGTTAACCTTGATTTCCTTCCTCCCCCCCACGCAGCCTCCACCGAGGTCCTCTTCTCCTTCGACGTGGGTAACGGTCCGCTGGAGGTTCGTGTTGAGGCCGGCTCCCCGCTGAACGACGACAGGTGGCATCGCATCCGAGCCGAGCGGAACGTTAAAGAAGCCTCGCTTCGCCTCGATGAGCTCCCCGCTGCCACGCAGGAGGCTCCAGCTGACGGGCACATCCACCTGCAGCTTAACAGCCAGTTATTTATAGGTGAGTGTGTGTGCATGTGTGTGTGTGTGTGTGTGGCTGTGACACGACTGCTGCTCAACAAAACAGCCCAGACTCCCTTAAAAAATGATGGTATTTTGTGGATTGTTGAGTTAGAGGAACATTTGTAAACTTCAGAGAATGATGTCTGCAACAAATTCTTAATAATTTGTACTCTCTTGTAATTTCAGCATATGTAATACACTATATTATGTTAAAAATATGATGTCAGGTTGTGCTGGTTTGTTGCAGAAGTGGTGAGTTCACTTCACTGTGATAAATGCTTTGGTAACAGCAGAACATCTGCACAGATGATCTTACCTTATCTTTCATTTCCGATTAATTTCCTTCCTGCATCGCTTTAATATTTCACGCTGTGCAGTTGTAACGCAACTTTTGGCACTTTTATCGACAAAAATAACTATTAAATCAGCAACATCTTGTACTTTCCTGCTTTCTCGCTCGCACACTCTAAATTTGAACAATAACTACAAACTAATATCTGTATCAGCGTTGTGTTGTGTAGAGACGACGGCACGTTTCACAGATTGCATTTACCCCTTATTTAAACTTCCTCAGGCAGATTCAATCACATCATCATCAACAACAATCATTGCACCTTGTTTTAACATGTTTTTTTCCTTTTTTATTAATCAAATTTTAATACCAGCTGTCAGTGGGGTGTCGGTGTTAGCGGCTTTTTCTCTTTATAGACTTCTTGAATTGTTGCACTCTGTGTCTTTGCCTTCGTCTTACCTTCCTTCTCTTTCTTCACCCGCATGACCAGCAAAAACAATTTCATCGACCCCTCGTGGTCGAGGCTGGTGGTTTAACATCTTTGTGTCCTTCTGAAAAATATCAGATAGTCACAGAAACTAAACCCTTCAGCAAAACTCATCACCCATCCCAGCTCATCCTGCACAGTGCTGTCTCCGGTTATTGATCCGCGTTGAAAGTGACAATAAATCCACCTTTAACAATCCTTGTTCTTAAACCCCAACAATGTGTGGTACACAGCCAGACTTTGTGGAAGTAATTCCTTTATAAACACTCAACAGACTGACAGAAAATCCTCACAGATTGATAGAAAACACCTTCAGCTGATGCAGTGAAAAGTTCTGTTTTTAGTTTAAATTCCTTCCAGTAACCTTGGTACAGTTTTTGGACCCAGTCCAGTAGTTCAGGAAGTCCTTTCCTGACAGCTCCAGATGAAACTCTGGACCCTAATATGAGCCTCATCATCTCCGCAGTCTTGGAAAGCTGTTTATCTCATCATGAGAGTCTCGAGGTTGCCAGTTTGGCTCTCTGAGACAATTATAATGTTGCAGAGCCTGAACTCTGAGGGCAGCTGAAGGTCGTAATTCGAGGAAGTCAGAAAACAATAACTTTTTGAGTTAATATTCTGCCTGAGAAAAGGGAGAAAATGTTTTCCTGTAACAGTCAGCGAGTGCAGCAGGACGCGCAGACTGTCACTTGGATTGACAGCTCGCCAAATTTCCGCAACTCAACGATCAGCAGGTGCTCGGCTGACAAACAGAAAAGCCGACTGCATGAATATTTCACCTGCCAGTTTGTGTTTCAGTGTGTTTCATCACCTCGTCATTTTAAAACACCGGTGTGAGGACGACGACACATTCTCTGGAGGTGCAGAGTGCTTTCGGCGATTAGAATTATGATCAGGTATCAGTCAGCGTCACGTCCACATTTGATCACAGAGATGCTGTGATTTGCTTTTCATTCATCGCTGCGAGACTCTGAATAAAAGGTTTGCGTTTGTTTTTGTTGAACTTGTCAAATTTAAAACTATGCTTTCAAAAGTTGCCTGTGTTAATGACAAAAAAATGATAGGTATTGCATGACGAGACGTCTTCCTGCCTGCTGAGGTTGATCCTCTGTGCGTCCTCAGGCGGCACGGCGTCCAGGCAGAAGGGCTTTCGAGGTTGTATTCGCTCTCTGCAGCTGAACGGCGTCACCCTGGACCTGGAGGAGAGGGCGAAGATCACCCCCGGGGTTCAGGCCGGATGTCGGGGTCACTGCAGCAGCTACGGTTCCCTCTGCCAGAACCAGGGTCGATGCGTGGAGAGACCCAACAGCTTTTCCTGCAACTGCGGCCCGTCTGCTTACACTGGAGCCTTCTGCGACAGAGGTACGCCAGAATAAGCTTCCTACTAACTTCTAATGACAGGCAAGACAACAGAAGAAAAGCCAACATGAGTCTTATGATATTGGTCGATTCAAAAACATTCTGATAGGATAGTGTAATGAAAAGACAAACCAAACAACGCTGTAGCTATAAGTCAAGTTGTACTTACATTTCAGCACCTAGATCCCAAAAACCTGCACAGGTAACGATGGAGTTTCAACACTTAGCTGGTGTGATTTTGGAAGCCGAATGTGCGGGTACCAAACTGAAGATACTAATGTTTTAAACCCTTAATACCCAAAATATAGGAAGCTATTTTCAGCCAAAGTAAACGGCACGAGTTTGCGATTAGTATTATGGAGGTTTAGGAGGTTAAGCTGGTGCAGCGCCATGCAGAAATAATTTACAGAGGGAGAATCAGAGGTTAAACAATCAGTCCGCAGTGAAATGCACAACTGAACCGCGAGGAGCTTTCGGCCAGCTGCTGACCTACAACATGGCCGCCTGAATATGTGTTCGAGTGCAGCACCTGAAAGTGGTCTATAAATAAAACACACACACACACACACACACTTAGATCACAAACACTAACACACTAAAGCCTTGGAGCTACACTAACACATGCGTACAATATATCCTTAAAGCCGTTATCGCAATAAACAGAGCTGCTAATCATCCTGATCGTGTGGGAAAAGTGATTTATATCTTAAAGACATTATATTCAGTGGTCGGCTCGTTTTGACCTTTTTCTTCCACATCAGCAGACGCCTGAATGTCTCCAAATCTTTCTTATTTGTGTTGTTACAGTCTGAACAATCACTGAAAATGTTTTGCTAAACACCGAGGTTAATTTACTACAAATAAGTTTCTCAAATTGTGTCATGAAATCGTCACAATATCATACAGTTGTTGTGAGAGCACACACCTTGACTTACTCACGGCTCTTTGTCACAGGAACATTGGATCGTTACACAGTAACACAGTAACACAGTAACACGGCCTCGCGTGTGTTTTATAATTAACAACCCAACCTGTGTCGTCTGCTGGAGTTCCGGAGTTTTATCTGTGACGGAAATCACAACTCCGACACACAACAGTGATATAATTAGCAACCATATTTTTTTTATTGTTCCTTTCAGCTGTCAGTCGCTTTTTTTTCTTCTCCTGCTCACTAATTAGCCGCTGTCGCTGCAGCTGAGGCGCAGTTACAGTCCAGGCCCCTACAGGATTAGCTGGTACTTAGATGCAGTGTGGAGACATAGAATATGCTATCACTAATATATATTCACATTTAAATGCAAATCATCCTGTCATGTGAGCTGTTAAGTGGATGTACGCGCAAGGATGAAAAAAGTTTTTTTATAACAAGCAGAAGCTGTAAGGCGAGAAACTTTCCCGTCAGTCTTTTAGCAGCCAAATGTAAAATCCATTCATCATGTCTCCCCTCGCCGTAGAGGTTTCAGCCAGCTTCAAGCCGGGAACATCCATCAGTTACACCTTCAAAGAGCCGAACAGGAGCAGCAGCGCCCTGCCTGACACCACCCTGAGAGCAGAGAACATCTCCCTGAGCTTCAGGACCAGCCAGAGTCCGGCTCTGCTCCTCTACGTGGGCTCATACCGCCGGGAGTACCTGGCTCTGCTGCTCAACAAGCACGGTGAGCATCGGCCCTGTGTGTGTGTGTGTGTGTGTGTGTGTGTGTGTGTGTGTGGTCCTTGAGATCCCTTTTCTCTATGAGGGCCACAAATGTGCAAGATACCGTCATGAAACTTGAAAGGTGTGAGCTGAGATCAAAGATATACGCCATATTCGATGATGGGTGTCATCAGATTAAGGGTGCTGGAAGTAGTGAGGCAGGAAGTAGGAAAGTGCTCCCTACGTTTCCCCCGGTCACACTTCCAATCATCCCTGTCCACTCACATGTTGCCGGTGTTGTTTCCACCTTGCCTTATTTGACTCTGAACAGATTTTGTCAGAGTAAAAGCATTACAACTGTGCAGGATGATGTCCAGAAGGCTTTTCTTCTTCTATTGTACCCAGTGATGGAATGTAACTAAGTACATTTACTCATATACTTTACTGAAGTACAATGTTCAGGTACTTGTAGTTTACACAAGTATTTTCATTACATTCATTTGATAACTTTAGTGTCTTCGGAGACAACATGCTGCATCAGAGTAGCAAAGTAGCGTATTTATAAATGTATTTGTTTTATTCGCAATCAATCGACATACAGTGTGTACAGACATGTCAGTATATGTGTAACTTACAGTACATATTTTTATTAGACACTTTTCAACTGTTATTCAAGTATTCTGGGTGAATCTCACTTTTACCACAGTAATATTTTAACAAGACATCTTTACTTTTACTCAAGTGTGAGTTTTGGTTACTGATTCGACTCCACAAACAAACTCCACAGCTTTTATAACCTTGTTATTCCTGCTGTCAGCTTCACTGTATTTCCCTGTTACGGCATGGAATCCATAATGTGTGCGGTGATGTCACATTCAGGGTTTTGTCTCCCACGATTCAAAATGCTAGAGGGTCCATAGATCCAGGTTTTAATCGGAGCCTCTCTAAAACAGCTCCAATAAAAGCTGAACATTACGACCTCCATGAAGTGAAGATTTACGGCGGGACTGTTTCATTAGAGTGCGCTCGTTTTAGCTCAGTGTGCCTAATAAAGTGAGAGTGAGTGTGTAGATATAATTACTAATTAAATGAAACAAGCTAATAGGTTTTTATTCAGCACCTTATTAAAATAACAGGTTTAATTGCATTTTTTAGAGCAGGTAGACATATTTTTACTGCGTGTTTTTATGATACTGCAGCGATCAGACACCTCTTGATCACAACATCCTCTTCGCTGAAAGCAAACCTCCTCTCATCCTTCACCTCTTCTTCTCCTTGACTCCTCCAGCTCTCCTTATCATTCCCTTCATCTGGTCCTCCTCTCCTCTGCTGTTACACACTTCACTGTTTAAACAACTTCTAATGGGTTCAGTCAGAAGAAGAGCAAACGGGGTCATTAGCAGTAAATAGACTGTGAATAGGCCGCTGTAATAACCCAGACTGCAGGTTAACCAGGATGGTGATGATGAGGTGTTCGGCAGGTTGCTGCATTAACACAGAAGCACGAGTTCATCAGACTCTCAGGAGCAGATTTGTTTTTGGGGGATAAAACTCTCATCTCGGTCGATGCTCTGCAGCGAGAGAAGCTGTAACCTTCACATTTTAAGCAAACAAACTGTGCACTTTGGACTGAATTGGTCATTTCTTTCATGTTTTTAAAGCCTCCTTTTATTTTTCTTAGCATCAGGAAAAGCACAGAAGATGTAAAATGCCCCTAAAATCGCCGAAGAGGATTGAAGAGCTGCTATAAACACATTCTCTTATGTTTAAGACTCACTCATTTCCTCATTAAACTAAAAACGGCTTCGTTAGGAAAACAAGGACAAGTGAAACTCTGGCGTTGTGTGAAAAGTTCAGCCATCACCAGCTTCTCACCAGCCCACGAGCATGTTGAGAATATCAGCTGTCCGTGTGTGAGGATGCTGCAAGACGCTGACTCTCTCCTCTAATAAGTAAAGGTGGTAAAAAAAAAAGCGTTAAAGAACAATTAGCCGGCCAGAAAAATATGATTAATGTATGATGTAAAAGTTTAATCTCTAGTTCTGCTCTCACTTTCTGCCGCTTCTGTATATATTGAACCTCTTCTATCCAATCACACTGTGGCCTGACCAGGAATACATGCATTTACAATTATCATCCAAGATATGCTCGTATGAATAAGTCAAAACATTTTAACACGCACTAGTTATTATGCATTAGCGCTGTAGAATGGAAAATATACGTTTTCCTTTGTGTCTCATCGCCCGCGCAGACATGACGGGGTTTTCATGCGACGTGATAATCATACTGATTAACTTGATTCTGAGGGCCGTCGCTGGCAGCACTTGGCACAATACTGAATACGTTCCGGCTTGTTCTTCCGCTGCTGACGCTCTCTGGAATAAAACATCTCTGTTGAAAAGCAGATGATGGATGAGAGGGCGGCTGCAGCAAACTTTAGTGCTTCTTTTCTTTTTCTTTGTTGTACAGTGGGTGGCTTTTATCCAACTGAAATGTTCATTGGAGAAGTTAAAATCTTGAATATTCAAAGTGTTAAATTAAAGCAAAGAAGTTTAAGTACCTCTGGGTCTCGTTCACACGAGATGGACAGCTCGGCAGTATTGTGGGCGAAGCTCTTCCATTTATCAAACAATGTTCCGACCCTCACCTTCAGTTTTGAATAGTGACTGAAAGAATCACACTGTGGATACACGCGGCTGAAATGAGTTTCCTGGCGCTGGAAGTAGAGTCACTGCTCCTCTGTGTCGAAAAGGCTGTTTGGTCATCAGTTTAGAATTCGTCCTTCGTGCCCCCTTCGAGTTTTATTGGCACGACCGACTGGAAGGAGACCCCGGGGCAGAACCAGAACTAGCTGGAGGGATTATATACCTCATCTGGTCTTGGAACGTTTTAGGATTCCCCAGAAGGGAGCTGGAAAGCAATGCTGGGGAGGAACTCCATGTTGTCTCCATGTTGTATTCCCTGAGAAAGTTATCGATATCTCGCCATGTCAGAGAAAGTCAGAAATAATCCGCCCCTTAATCCAAACTGCACCAACAGTTAATTGGGTCTATTTTGGTTAAGTTTCCAGGAAATCTGTCAGTAGTTTTTCTGTCATCCTGCTGACAAACCAACCAACATACAGACAGATGCAGGTAAAAAACATTACCTCCTTAGTAGAGGTAATAAAAAGCGTCACTGGTCTGTTGTCTGTTTGAGCCACACAGGAACAAACCAGTGTTGTGTTTTTGGTTGATCTGTGCATGCAGACAAGTTGGAGGTGAGGTACCGACTGGACGGCACCAAAGACGCCGAGATCCTGAGAAGCAAAGTGAGGAACCTCGCCAACGGACAGCTTCATGCTGTCACCATCAGCCGACTGGCAGACGCTGTCTCTGTGCAGGTAACACACACAAACACACACACACAATAGACTGAAATATACCTTCCAGCCAGTACTAAGCCCTGAGTCACATTGGTTTTCATCCTCCCTGTCAGTCGACTTCAGTGAGGAGCTGATAATGAAGGCTGAGCTGTGGTGAAACATGCTGGCAGCTGCTCAGAAACACCTCAGAGAAGTGATTTTGTTTCTCAAAACTTCAGAAGACTTTCTCTGCTAGATTTGAGTTCTCATCCCCCTGCACAAAATGCTCAATTGGTTTTTCAGGCTCAGATGAACGTACAAAGTTTCCGCAATCATGAGGAAAATCACAAAACCAAAAGTGTCCCGTTGTGTAATCGGTTTCTACGCTTTGATTTATTTACCTTCCTTCGATGTCGACGTGTACTTTCTCTTCAACATCTGATAAACTAAACTGAAACTTTACATTTCTTTTATTCTCAGATTGACCAGAACGCCAGAGAGGACTTCAACGTGACGTCTGATGTAGAATTCAATGCCATCAGGTTGCTGGTTCTCGGCAGAGTGCACAGTAAGTGAGGCGGCCGCGGCGATCCAGACGATGCCTTTGAGGCGGCAGAGCACTCAGACACAGACTCATTTCAAAAGATACTCTGCCGTACCAGACAGACAGCGAGCTATTGGAAAGTGTTGTCTAGAGGATTAAGCGAGTGAAGATCAAACATAGAACAAATATTCATACCTGGCGCCCTCAGCACTCGGATCAGACGGGATTCAGATAGTTGGTTTTTGGCAGAGTGCAGTCGGACTACCGAGGGTAATTAACTTTCTGTTTACCTTCCAAATAAGCATTTTTCCCCTTGATTGTGGCTTAAAGGCTGCTGTTGTTGTGGTCTTACTTGAGTATAATCCACATTTTTCTCTTTGGGATTTACAGCAGATTATAATCTGTTTTGATCTATGGTTTGGGCAAACTAGGCCAACCTTCACTGAGGGTTCGCGGTCAACAAATCTGAAACCAGTCTGAGGTAATTCTAAAATATTCAGGGGATCAACAACGTTTTTGCAATGTATCCTGATGGGGACACGCAAAATCTGTGGCAACTGATCTAATAGTTGTCAAATCAGTTTTATCTGTGCAGCCCAAAATGAGAAATGACTTTGCCTCAGCGGACTTTTACAATCTGTACGGTGTACCACAGCCTCTGTCCTCACAGCCTCGATTCGAGTCAAAATAAACTTCCCCGAAAAAAAACTCTTTTAGCAGAGAAGGGGAAATAAATGGAAGAAACCTCAGGAAAAGCCCCAGAGGAAGGATCCGTCTCCCAGAAAGGACAGATGTGCAGTAGATGTCGCATCAGCAGGGTGGACAAACAGAAGTATAGGGATGGAAACCTCGTGGTGGCACAGGAGCAAAAGTCTGGAGGTTTTATTCATCCCTCAGGCAGAGGTAGAATATTTCCTGCCAACTTACCTAATATTTGTTAAAATATTTAAGACATGGGACCAAGTGGAAACCCACCATAACCTGATGGTTTATGGAGGGTTTTAAAGCCTCAGTTTTGGCATTACAGGCAGAAGTTACCATATTAGGATGAGAGAGTGAAGCTGGGATGAATGTAGCCAGGAGCGGGATTAGGGGTGCCGAGGGGCCGGATAGTTACATTTCCCACCTCTGACCTGTAATACCTGTTTTTTCTCCAATTTGTTTATTCGTTTCACAATTGAAAAAGAAGCATTACATAATCAAAAGTTCAGGAGAAGAAGATGCACTTTTTAACTCTAGAGGCAGCTTTCTTGAGGGCTGCAAGGTTCAGTATGTCCGTCCAAGAGCTCACCCTGCTTTATCATCTATTTTCCTCCATGGGACCATAATCTACACACAAACAAAGATCATACCTTGTTTAGGAAGAGTTGAAATTCGCTATTGAAACCTTAATTTCATTAGGAAACTGTTCAATTCAAGCTGATTTCTTTTTGAAACCAGTGTAGTCGCCTCCTGCTGGCCTTTAAAAAGAATCCAGGTTTAAGACACCTCCACGTAGCCTTCATCAAGTCCAATCCAAGACTTCATACTTTAAGGATGCTGTTTGATGATTGATCATCTGGTTCCCATTAAGTCTGCTTCAGTTTGCCTCCCAGTGTGGCTATTAAAAGAGTCTTGCCGCGACTCTGTATTTCAAGGCTTTAGGGTGGAATAATATTCCACAAGCAAAAACAGAGCTCCTACTTAGCAGCTAATACAGGAATCCATGGAGTTTATAAAAAAAGTGCATTCGTCACAAGTGGAGACAACAGACTTTTTGTTGCGCCCATTATGCCACTTGGGCTGAACACAGATCAGTTTTAAGGCTCACTGTGTACAGCATGCTGTCTAGATATTCATCAGACCAGCTGTTGGTAAGCGACGTATTCACAATGTGCTGATGAATCCTCCGCTCGTATTCTGCAACTCAGCTCAGCGAGAAGGCTTTTCTGTCTTGTTTGCCGCTGTGCTCGCGTACACAGCAACTTCTCAAACTTTCCAGACGGCGCACTCACACTGCCAGACGCATAAGAACCACAATAGGTCCGAGGATGTTCTATTGTGAGGTTATGGGCTCCCGGATGATCCCACCTCATATATATTGCATCTTCTGTGGACCAATGGTCAGGTACCACCAGGGCATAATGAATGTTTCAGTATCAGTCCGATGCTTTCATACAGAGTGGGTTTAATGCAGTGTCGAACAAAGAAGCTGTTGCGTCTGACTCTCCCCGACCAGACACGGACAAAAACAAACATCAGACCACTGATGTTGCATTAGCTGGAATCTATCCAGGGAGTCCGCCTCCCTCAGCATGAAAGACTTTGCCACCAATTACCCTTGCTCTTGTTTTCTTTCCACACGGTGAGCCTGTGAAACAGATCACATATCTAATAGAGACGTAGCTCTGCTGTAATTTACTCTGTCATGACCCAGTTATGTTCTTTTTGAGCAGCACCTTCAGAGGCAGAATAAGAAATAGGTTGTTAATAAGATGAGAGGCTGTGGGACTTCCCAGATCCAGGTGTAGCGCTGCCACCCTGACTTTCTCAGCATCATTAGATTCACATGTTGGTCTATGGGTTATAAATCAGACAGTGCAGTAAATGTTTCATCTGATACAGGTTATATTGTGGGAGGATTGGTTTGATTTCTTTGATTTACGTGTCGCGCACACACAGGTGAAGGTTTATTTTGCAGCCCAGTCATGAACAAAATATTCAGCCTTCTCTCTCTCTGTCCCTTCTTAAAGGACAAGGATTTCATAATTATCATGCCAAAAGATAATTAACATAATTGGAGGACATTTCACAAAAAAATGCATCCCCTAGTTGACAGGAATGCATAAACAGAATAACATGAAGGCCTTAAATAGAAAATCACAAGAAGGGCTGTCACTTTTTCAAGAAGCAATGATTTTTGTTAACTTTGCAGCCCGTCTGACATCACGTTCGTCCCTTCTTCTTCAACAATTATACCGTTTCAACAGCTGTATGAACTTATTGCTTCCTATATGTTGGTCAGCTCTACTTTGCCTTAACCGTCATGTCCTTTTCTAAAGCCTCAGAAAGGAGGCATGCAGCCAGACGAGGTTGTATCAAATGCAGCTCCGCTCCTCTGTTGTGCCTCTCCTGCCTCAGTTGGACATTCAGCTAGCAGCTGAGTCTGCAGATTTGTTGTTGTTGAAGAGTCAGCCGTGTTAACAGTCACGTCTTTGTTAGTGACTTCGCCATCTGCATTGTAGAGACCCAAAATGCTTCCACACGTCGCTTTTCACGGACGTTGTTGTTGTCGGCTCTGCTGCTGCTGCTGCCTTCCATCTTCATAGTAAAACAACGTAACATTAACGTTGAAGCTTAGTTTACTGCTGGTAGAGATGTTTCAGAGCGCCTGCTGCTTAATCAGCCGAATTTGCTTATGGACTGTAAGTAACCTTTTCCACATTCCAATATGTTTGAGTTTTGTGCAAAAAGTCCTACCTCACAAAACAAGCCAAATCCCTCTCTTGGAACTAATTGTAATGTTCCTGATTGTTACCGTCTCTTTTTTTTAAATATACTTGACAAAAGGTTTGATACCTTTTATGTCATGGAGTATATATATAACATGCAGTATATCAACAGATTTTTTTCTATGCACAAGAAATATTTTGCTCCTGATCTCCTGAATATCACAAAATATCTGGAAAATAAATTATAAATACGACCTCAACTTGTTGGCTCAACGCTGACCTCACGATTTGTCCCAGTAAAAATCTTTTCTCCATGTGAATACTAGATTTTCCTTTACGTTCTGATAAAACACCAGTCTCTGTTTCTCTCTTCTTCTTCTTCTCCTCAGACTCTGGTGATTTGGACCCGGAGCTGTCTCGGATCGCCTCTCCGGGTTTCACAGGCTGTCTGTCAGCTGTGCTCTTTAACTCCATCAGCCCTCTGAAAGCCGCTCTGCTCCACCAAGACACCAGCCCTGTCATTGTTACCGGCCCGCTGGTCCAGTCCATCTGTGGCTCCACTTCAGCCAATCCCTACGCAGCAGAAACAACACACCACCTATCAGGTCAGAGGGAACACTTGTTGTTTTTTCCGTCTTGGCATTGTAACCGCCTCAGGCTCCATTTAACGTTCGTTCTAGCAACTGACATGCAGATGAGAAACACTGCCGTAGTCTTTTAGCCACATATCTGCATTTTCATTGTTGTTTTTGGCAACATGCAAATCAGGGTAAGCCTGCAGTGTGCGGTGATGATGATCGCCCTGAGGCTGTTTGGTTAACGACAACAACACCAAACAAAGAACTTGTGTCTTCAGCAGTTTGGTAACAGCAGCAACAGGGGAAGTTTTCCAGTTTCTGAGTAAAATACAAACGTATCCGTACAATGCATCTTCCAAAATGCTGAATGTCGTTGCTGAATGCTATGTTCGAACAAAAAAGACTTGTAGCAACGTTCAAAGTCTACGTCACACAGTTTGACACGCTCCAGTCTGCAGTGCACCACGATAATAAGTCTGCAGCAAACACCAGCTCTCAAATGTCAACAGCTGCTGTGGGAAATGGCATCCCAATGGCTTGAGACTTGTTTATTCAAATGTGTCCAAATAACGGCTTTGTCCTCTCTGAAACAATGGAAATATAATCACACAATAGCTGCTGAATCGTCATAGTTTATTCTTACTTACAACAAAAGGTGAGAAGAGCTAAAAGTTCAGTTTAATTTTTAACACTTGTGAGACAAAAGTGACTCAGACTACAACAGCAAATCTGTCTTTTAATGTGCCTTGTGAAAAACAATCCAAGCTCACTTTCCTACTGCGAACTCTGACACAAAGCTCAAAGAAAAAACTGTGTATTTATGACAAACACAGTGTTGTGGATAAAAAATGTTCCTTGGAAAACAGGAAATCAAGACTTTTCCTGGTCAAGAATTGTCGACAATTGAAAAAACACATATCTGTAGTGTTTGGAGGTACGTTCCTTCGCAGCTGTGAATTTGAGTCCCTTTTTCATTTTACTTTGTTGATTTTCTGATTTTCATATATGATAAATAACATTTCCACAGTGAAGTCTAAAAAAAGACGAGAGCTTTGCTCTCTATTTTGTTAACTTGTGTACATAAATCATCCCAACAACAATGTTCAAACTCTGTGAAAACGCCAGATGATACACCAGAGAGTGCATTCAAATGTTTTACGTGTTCAAGAGTGTTTTTCAGCTTTTGTAAGCGTGACACGACTGGATAATGACGAGCGAGTAGCAAAACCCAAACTCCAGCTGTGGGTCTCATATTAAAGGTGGATGCCGACAATTACAGCACGCACCTTCTCGAGGGGCTGAAGTTAATGGATATTTTTAAGGTTATCGTTGGGCGGTACTGTCCAGATCTCTGTGTGGGTTCTACCTCTCGGTCTTTACAACCAGACCTATGGGCTTCTCATCATGTAATGGCATTGGGTTAATGGGCACTGCGTGAGGAAACTAATTCAGACCGGGGTAGAGTTTCCTGTGCTGCATCTTCCCCCCCAGTGGTCACGCGTACAGAGGATAGTGTGGAGATGTGCTGTGGCATCCAATAAGCTTCGTCCGCCGTGATGGTCGGCCTGTCTGTGACTCCTGTTTGCCTCAGCGTGTCTCCTGTGATCATCCCTCTGCAGAATCTTTCACATTTCTATATTTCATGTCCCGACTGAACTCCTTTTTTTTATTTTATTCTCATCTCATTTCTTGTTTTTATTTCTCAACTCTGTTTTTTTATTCCCCGGTGATCCTTCTTCTTCTTCTTTTTTTCTTTCTACATCTTCGTCTCTGTGTTCTACCTCTTCTGTCTGTCTTTGCTGCAGGCCAGTCTGGATCAGTGGGAACGGGTCAGCCTTTGGTGAATGCCGTCAGGAGCGACTCGGCTCTAATTGGAGGTACTATAACAGCAAGGCTTTTTCATCAATCAATATCAGTTAAGACGCTGTGTAAAACCTGTGTTCCTACCAGCTCTTTCTGCACCTCTACACAAAGTTTTGTGTAGACCTTTTCATTTGTCGTGAAATATTCATTTCTCGTCAGGCGGCAGCGTGCTCATAAAATTTGCATGCCGCGCTGCAGTTTAAATGAAGCCCCGAGTCGTCCCTCAAACAGCGTGACTGTGTCTAAGCACACAAAGGAAACCAAACTAATTAGAATACAAATGACTTTATTGTCCACATTAAATGTGTTTTTTTTAAGCTAACATTGGTTCAGAGACCCTCTAATAGATGAAATTGCCGGGGGAGTCTGGGGAAAATGAGCTGACTGCATAACGAATGATGGAGTCGAAGCAATCGGATGTTTTTCTCGCTGCCTGTTGGGTCACTGAACAGTTTTTAACTAAGAGTTTTATCTCCGAATGTTTCATCCCAAATTTGAAAACAGGGATTTTGAAGTCACCCAGTCGTCAGTTGTAATCTGCTTCTTACATGCTAACAATTAAAAATGTACTAAAGTATGAATGTTTTAAGACCTTTATGGATCCAAATACATTTCACTCACTGTTATCTGAAACACTTGACGTGTTTTTGAGCACCCTGCGGTGGAATCTGTGAAACTGATACAGTTATCTTATTAGCCAGTGTCAGTATGAAGCACAGCTACAGGAACCTTTGAATTCAGCAGGAAAGGTTTGCAAATCAAAATGAACACATCGATAAATGACACATTTTGTTCTTGGCTTGTATTTTGCAGTTCACCTCGCTGTTATCAGTTATTAGACTGAGCTTTACATCAGGCTCTTTTCTTTTCACTGTTGTCTCTTTGCATATTGAAGTGAAGTCACGCAAATTAGGATAAACCACAATAACTGATATTCTCCATCTATTTCCAATTGAAATCTATCTACCTGAGGAGCACTTTACAAATAAACTGAAGTGTTAAACGACAATGTTCAACGTCCTCGATCTCGAAACCATAACTGACTGGAACGAGCTGCCTCCACTAAATATTGATTTAGAGTAAAATGCATCCGTATTACATGTTTCGGTGTTCAAGTGATTCATACGTACAAACCTGCCACCTGTGTAGCTTCAAACTGTGACTTTGTAAATGTAATTCTTGCTGGCAGTTCCTCTACGTAAACTCCCTCTCTCCAACTCTGATTCACGAGGATCTTCCTCTCTACCAAAAAGGTTTGTCTGTGTATGAAACAAGTCTGTAATGTGGCCAGACACCAGACAAAACAAGCACTTTTTAGAGGTTGTACAAGAACTTTTGTGTATTTTTCGTCTAATTTCGTCGTTTTTCTCTCTTTTTCCTGTAAATAAAAAAGCCCGTCCCAACTTTTGCAGCGAGAAAATCTCGACATTTTGTTTTTAATGGGGCTCTGAGGAGCTTCTGTGTTGTGCAGGAAGCCAGTTGTTAGTGTGTGTTAGCTTCTGTTGCTCCCCGGTATCTGAGCAGAGAGCGGCGCTGAGACGAGGCACTCGAGAACACGCAGAGAGTCACATCCACAGTCCGTCATATAGAAATCCACAGTCCAGCAGCACTAAATAACTTAAACAAACCATCCAAAGACTTGTATCGGCAGCCGAGTGTCATGTTACGTTACATACAGCTGATGAAAAAGTGATTAATACCCCTTTAATGACCAACTGCTCACTCTTACATCAGTCTCAGCTGTGAGTAAAGAAGGTCCACGTTCCTGGCGCTGATCCGCTGTAACGTTTGCTGTTTCTCTCCTCTGCAGGTGTGATTGCGGTGGTGATCTTTGTGGTTCTGTCTGCGTTAGCCGTGATGGCCCGAGTCCTCTACAGGAGGAAAGGAACGTTCCAGAGCCAGGAAGTAAAGACAGTAAAACCCGAAGACAGCCCGGAGCTGGCGTTCAGCGGCTCCCAGAACGGTCCGAGCGAGCACCAGAAGGAGTATTTTATCTAAGGTGGAGGTTTGACCTGCTGAGGGGACGGACGGAGACAGAGATGCCTTGTCAAGCCTCAGTGCTTTACACCACAAACTGAGCCCGAGCGGCGGCTCAACAAGACGGGAACAGAACCATTCACTCATGTTCTGTCTTCTTTGGGTTTGTGTTGTTTTTTGTTTTTTTTTGTTTCTTCTTCTGTGGTTGTATTTTTGTAAAGACTGTATAAAGATGCACAAGAACAAAATGTCGAATTGATAATACGCTAGAACAATTGTAAATATCGAATGATGTAAATCTTATAAGTATGACTTTATATCAATCAGTCTTTTCTCTGTGCTATTGAAACGTTTGAAATGATGAACTGTGTTTTTGAGGTGACTGAAAAACGTTTTACTCGCGCTGGAAATGTTGGAAAATAATTGTAATGTAATTGAGACAGTGAGCGTAGTGACCAGTAATTCAGTCTCAGTTGTTTCATGTTGTTCGCACCGACTGTGAGAAAGCAGAACGTATCCGTTCACATTGAACATTTCTCATTTTTTTTCATGCATTCTTTGTGTTTTATTCTCTCTCTCATTACGCTACAGCCTGAAGCTCAGCTCGAATGTTATTTTCAGATTTTTCTTCTTTCCGTGCCTTTTCCTGCCTCCAGCTCTCCGTATAGATTTGAATGGTAAAGGTATTGAGACAGATACATTCGCCATCTTTAACTACAGGAGATTCGTGTGTTTCTGTCCCCAACATCGTTCCAACTAAAGCATTTTATTTGTATTTTTAACAGGAATGAAAGTGTGAAAATTAAAAACATGTTCCATCTTCTGATGGAGCGCAAAGAATCTTAATGTAAAGTGACAGTAATCAATAACAGCTCATGTAAGGAACGATCGTCCCCCTGTTGGACGCTGCTACATTAGATAAAACATGATAAAGTGGAGAAAATGAGTCATGAGTCATGTTCCTTTAAATAGAGTTTGCTTTTTACTTCTGTCGATTGCATTGCATGCTTCAAAAATCACCATGATGTTCATTTGTGAGGATAATTTTGCTGAACCAAATGTGAAAGTATCATTATTTTTTTACGGCAATAATCCAAAATCCACTTTCTTTCTTTTTTGTTGAGAGCAACCACGACGATGCTGACTTCAAAATCATCCCTGCAGACGTGGCGCGCTGCTCGTCAATCCACCACATCGGACAAACATGAACTGAACATAAAACCAGTGAACATGATCAGATTCAGCTTGTTGTGTTCTGACAGAACTCCGTCATCTGTGAAACGTATGAATACACAAACTGAGGAGCAGCTTCACGCAGTGTGAAGCGTTGACTAGACGTCACTTTGAATTGTTTTGAGGGATCGGTTTCCGGTTCCAGGTGTCATCACTCCTGATCCATAACAACACAACGATGTCAACAGTATGGAGGTCAACTGTACATGAGCGACTTGCTGTAAGATTTTAATTTGTACAGATATTTTAGTAAGAAACTATTCTGTTCAGTGAAAATAAAATGTTTGATCTTTTTTCTGAGGCGGGCTCGTCTTTTCCTCTCCAGCTGAACTCGTATCGCTTTTTGTTCACTCTTTTTTTATTCACCCCTTCATTTCAATTAGCATGTAATGTAAAAGCCGAGTGTGTGAGTGTGTGTGTGTGTGTGAAATAATACAGTAGAGTTAAATCAATGAGCTCCTTTCAAACAAAAAAGCGAAATCATTCCGGGTTTAGAAACTTAATGTCTGAATCAATTACTCCTGCAGAAAAACAGTCGATTTGATCACCATAAATTTACATCTGTGCTTGTTCGGTCTTTTAAAAGTTGCCTCTGAATGGGTCTTTTCTTCGCTGTGTGACATTTCTGCGGGATATTAATAAGCATCTGTCTGCAGAGAGGAGATAACTTCACCGTCTGCTGCTTTGTGAAGCATTCATGTGCTGTAGATGTCAGGCTAATTCTTGTCACAGGCCCACCTCTCCTCTCTTCATGCTGAAACGATCACACGGGGACACAGAGCTTTGAGATGTGATGGGGCGTCACGACGCCTGCTGTCCGCCCGCTTTACACACAAATACCCACAAACACACACACACACACAGACACAGACACAGGACTCTGATGATGTGTGGTTGTCAGCAGGTATAATTTACAGAGAGGGATACATCCAGTGCTTCCAATAACACCTCATTAGAGAGAACAACCACAGCTAGTTACGTACAACGAGGCTGCTGGCCGACCGCAGTCCGAGTCAGTCGTGTTTGTGGTTACGAAAAGAGGCATTTAAGCCAAACCACGATGTTTTCCTAACCCTGGCCAAATGTAAGCACAGCATTGTGACACAAGAATTTAACCTAAACCAACCTAAAGCTGCAACATAAAGACACGTACAGCTTAGACTTATATGTGGTTTTGCAGAAACCTCAGCAGGCGTTCTGCTGCTGAGACGAGATGTTCAACGTTTTAAAGTCTGGATCTCCTTCCTGGGAGGAGCTGGAGGAGTGAGGCAGCAATGTGAGATCACCTTCTGCGTGTTGTCGGCATACATGGAGGAAACAGAAGGTTGATGATCACATCCAACCATCCGAGATGTTGTGCATCACACTATGATTCAAGCGAGTAGTCATATGTCAAGGGTGGTTGTTTTTGCAAGACCACATCGTGGCAGAGAGGGCTGCTGCGTAAAACCACAAACCTTTTGCACTGGCACAGAAAAGTGAAGCCTTCGGTGAACCAACATTACCAACAGATCACCATTTAATCTTGTGACTTGGTTGGACGTAGGCGGGGAAATGCAACAGTGGAAGTGTCACATCAGGACACTGCAAGCTCCTGAGCTCTCTGTCGATACTCTGCAAAAAACAAAACAGTTATTTTGTTATGTATTCTTCACAGTTAGTGTGCAGGAGTTTGCTTGTATCTTCCGGTGTGCCCGTCCCTCTTCTGTGCAGCTGCCTCATGGAATAGATGTGCAAAAAGTTTATGTTTCGAGAAACTAGAAGCTCATCCTTGTGAACATTATGCATCGTGGATTTGTACACTCTGATGCAGCTGTCAAGCCTCAGAAATCAACAAAACGGTGCATTAATAAAGAGGTTATACATAGATTTTTTAAAAAAGAGCGTAGCTTTTGTGATGTCAATAAAACACTATGCGGTCTGGATAATTAACAGCCGCCTGCGATCTGATTAGAGATCCCACGAGGCAGCACACAAACACAAACAGCTCGGAAAAAAAAACACCTGATAACAAACAACTGCACGGACCTCTGGCTCCGCACCGCCTGTACATCCATCATAATCATGGCGGGAAGTGTGTCCAGCATATGAATGTGACATTTATCGATGTTAAAAGACTTCTCAGCTGTGAGTCGCTGCTGCTGCTGGCAGTGTAACAGTCCCTTTGTTAAACAGCCCGGCTGACAGCATGTTCACCGCTGACAGGGCAGTCGTCTCGGGTCAGCGGCGCGCAGGCCACAGGTTGGATCGCTCAAGCGAAACTCCCACTGAGTCAAATGTGACTCAAGACAACTTTTTCTTCGCTGCAGATGTCAGTTAGGAACGACACAGTGGCAGCGCGACCCGCCACATGACACCGGAATCACAGTCTCTCCTCTCAGTTTTAGCTGTCATCGCTGTGGGCTGTTTTTAGGTGGAGAGAGTGACACTAATAGTTTCCCACCTACAATCACACCAGAGAGCGCAGCGTGACTGTCAAGCCTCTCTTCACCATCCTCCTCCTTCCTCTCATCTTACTTTTAGTATGATTGCAGCACAGATGCAGTGGAAGGTTTCATATTTGGGACGTATATTAACCTCCAACCCACTCTCACGACCAGTAAAAGATATAATATGTAAGAATTCTGCATTTCTCCAACAATGTTTAAACCCAGTGAGATCCAAAGGTTTACTCAAGTTAACAGAGCGTTTAACCTTCACTTCCTGGCAGAGTCAACAAGCAAGGAAGGAACATTTGCAAAACGTTTCCTCATCTTTGAACAGTTCATAGATCAGTAGAGGTATGTTTACCACCGGCAAAGTGAGCTTGACCAAGTTTATTTCCATCCATAAACGGCTTAAGATTGGAGCAGAATGTGACTCCGAAAGTTGCGTCTTTGCAGTCAACTTTGGCCACCAGCTCCACAGCTGACTGAGCCATAACATCCATTGATAGCTAGCAAACTGTCAGTTATCAGTTACTTCAGTGAAATGTTGCCTCCTTTGTTTTTGGAGCTACAATTGATTTCTGGCCATATGTAGAAATATTTAAATATCCAGATTCAAAATGTGATGTGTTAAAACAAATGACAAAAACATGACTATTATATCGGGAATCCTACGGTGGCCGAGGGACGCAAATCACCGAAAAAACAACAGCAAGAAATTATGTGATGGCAAAGCGCGTCTTCTTCTTCTTCTGTATGATTTCACATTCCCACTGTTATTAACACTGATCTGCGCAATCAGATTCAAAAAGTACAAGTCGCGCCCTTCCGTTTAACGAACTCTGACGTGTTTTCTGGTTAACGTCGTTGTGTTTTGAGGAATTTGTGTCAGGTTTTGGTTAAAGGGGAAAACTCAGGATGAAGGAGGTGGACCCAAAAGCAGTTAAACAGGAGGCAAGATCAGGGGAAAAACAAAAAGCAAGCTTTATTTTAAAGCTGAGTGCAAAAAAAACAAACAAAAGCAGACAAAACAGGGACGAAAAGCAAAGTAGCAACCAAAAACCAGCCAAAGTACAAACAGGAGCTGACAAAACCATACAGAAGACATCAACAAGGAGTGAAGGAAAACACACAGACTAAAACACAGACACTGAACAGGTGAGGGAAGAGAGGAGGGAGGAGGCCAGGTGTGGTATCGAAGGGAAGGAGCACAGAGGAGAAAACCAGGAGGGAACAAGGCTGACAGATAGACGGAGACCGAGGGCAGACCACAGGAAACACTTAAAGGCACATGGCGCTTAAATAAATTCAAACATAACACAACACAAAAACAGGAATCGTGACAATTTGCAATTGTGTTTTCCGACTTGCTGTTGTGATTTGCACCCGTCGGCCACCGTAGTACTCACATTTTTTCCCAACGTTTCCAACAACCTTATGCACGAGCAGCTTTAACAAATAAAAGCGCAGCTGTACGACTCGTTACATTAAAATGAGGGGTTTTATTCAGGGCTAATTTAACTGGCCCCTCTAAAAGAACGGCTGTCTGCTGTGGTCATAAACTGCCAGCGGCCTGTTGGGGATATTAATGCGACTCACAACATCGCAGCACATGACTCCTATATTAAGATAACGGCGAGAGAGATGATGACGGATGGTGTGAAAAGTTTGGCTAATCTCCGACTGACATAATCACAATTCTAGAGGACGGCTTTTAATCACAGAGTCTCTGAGGATGAATTGGAATTTATCTCTTTGCGTTTTAAAAAAAAGCCTCTTTACTGTTTTCATCCCCCCCAAAAAAACTCATTATTGGCTGCATGGAAATATTAGTCTCCTATATTCAGTTTCACACAATTTGTCTTTTTCTCTCTCAACTGTGGAATGACTAAATTAGCATTATTGGTCTTTTCAAGTGTCATATCTGCCGATGGACTCATTATTGTTCATCCGCTGCTCATTATAAGTGAGGCAGGAGATTTATTTAAATATTTCTCAAATGTGAAGCTAGAAATAAAAATAAACTTTCGAGAAAAAAAACCTCATTAAAAAGACAAGAAGCGTCTTCGCTGTGCATTTTAAACTAACCACAGTTCAGTTCATCAATCAGAGAAGGCCTCAGGTCACCTGCCTCCGCGCGCACACCTGACTTCTATCACCTCATTAACTGAATCCTATAAACGCTCCTCTCTGTCACTGCGCCTCTTCTCTGCTAAGATCTCCCTCCTGTTCACATTTAACACCTTACCTGACAGCTGCCATGAGAACAAACAGAGAAAGAGCTATTTTTGATCCAACGACGGTATAGGAATGTGAAAGAAGTGATCCTGAAGCAATGTTGTGTTTTTTTTAACAAAGCAGTGGTGGTGTAGCTTGTGTTTTTGGTGGGGAATTGATTCCCTCTCATGTGGACATATTGGCAGGGATTGCAGTTTGTTGCTGTTTGACCCTCCTTCTTCTCACTCCTGTTTGCGGTGTCAATCAAATCAATAAGTCCTGCACCGAACACCACGAGGCTTCTCTCTACGCAAGTCACGATCTGTCCGGCTGAAAACACATTTCTCATGGACGTTCGCTCGGCATGCGCGTGCAGAGGTAAACAGAAAGCAGATCTGTCTCTGCCGTTTCTCGTTGCAGAAAATACTATAAACAGGTTTACTTTTATTTCACTTTGCTGTACAAAAATGATGTAACAGTGAAATGTGACTGCGCTTCATAGTCACCAGTGATGCTACACACACTGATAAGAATCAATCAGTGCGCGAACGCGTGTTAGTTTCCCAAAAAACTCTGAACATCAGATATTTTTGTAGTATAAGACAAACTAGCTATCATGTTAGTCAGGTTGGAAATCCGGGTCGAATCAGGTGCAGCCAGTCAGTGTTTCGTGGTTGTTGGAGGGTGTTGCCTGATTTTGTCCTCACATGTAACGACGCGACTTGTTACGGCGCACAACACATGTGCAAGTCAACTAGTCTGTCCTTCAAAAATCATGAATATTAATGTGTAACAGTGTAACTACAGCGGCACTTTGACAATCAGATAAAACTGATTAACAAACGCATCAGCGCTCTTTGACTGCCCAGGTTATAAATAGTGTAATTAATTAGAAACGTGTGTTAATGTGTACACATTATTAAATTAACTTCTGAACTTTACAAGAGTTTATTTCCTGATACACTGTAATCTACACAGGCGACTGCAAAACGTAAGGCGATAATGTGTCTTACATGAGTACAGTAATCATTAATGGCAACATGTTTATTCAGAAGGTTTATATAACGTAATCTTTATCGTCGCTGATCAAATGTACTGATTACAGTTCTTTGAGTCTGACAGTCTGACTCTGCTGTTGTGAAGAAGCTTGTAGTTTTACCTCGATTCAACTCAGCTCAACTTAAATCTTAAAGAGAAAATGATTTATTGACCCTCAATCATGAAACTTGATCCAACAAGATACATAACATCAGCTGGAAACGGCATCAGACGAGGAGTGTTCGTTCCTGCCGACCTGCTCTGAGACGAGCTGAGCGCTCTGAAGTAAAAAAACGTATGCAGCCAGTACGGAGCGATACAAATATTTTCAAGTGATGTATTAAAGATGGAGTTAAATAATAAATGTTAGTGGTTACCTGGGGAATACGAACGATGCATTTTGCAAATGGATTTATTTAAGCCCAGATGAGTTTCCTACATTTCATTTTTCAGACAGCTCGCTGCGGCCGAGCAAACAAATATCTTCAGTCTGATTTTTTTTGTTTTTATTTTGCCCCACAAGACAGATTCAGAACATTTGAAAATGTAGCGGTAATCATTCCTGTCCCTGCAGGGAATAAACTGCATGTACATATAAAAATGCTCAATATGAAACCTAACTGACAGGAACAAATGCTGACTTTCCAGATCTATAATGTAGTTAAATCACTGCAGCCCGGACTCTTTAGTTTAGGAGGAAAGACTGAAACCATTACCTGTAAAACTAAAGTAACATTGACCAACAACTCCTGCAAAATAAAATGCAGCATTATGTTGTTTATAGGCACTGATGTTGTTTATCACATTTATAGACAGCCTCAAGTGGCCAGTCCCGGAAATCCAGTTTCGGGTACATCCAAGGTTGCTGCTTGTCTGGAACGAGTTTTGCAGACATTTTACCTCACAGACTAAAATCTGTTCGGACTGAAGTCACTGTACTTTTGCTTTGGGTAAAATAATTGGACAAATGATTCAAGAACTGAGTTTTGCAACAAAGATTATCTTACACAACGTATGTGTCACGTTGTCCTCTTCACGTGGGTCACAGGCTCTGCTGGAATAAGTTTCCATTTCAATTTGTTGGCAAATGAAATAAACAAAGGGAAGCTGTTTAAGTGGAGTTTTCTTTTCATGTGCATTTCTTTTCCGTACCCTGCCGTGTTGATTAAAGACGTGAACGTCTCCCGCATTCACGTGTGATAAACCACATGTGAAGTCCGCCAGGCTGAGTGCAGGTGAAGCACCTCCGCCCACACACGAGTTAACATCACAAAACCATCTCACACATTCCTGACACAGTCGACACTCGTGTGTTTTTTTTGCGGCCGTGTACATATTCATTTAGCACAGCTGAAGGGTTCAGAGTGACAGCTCGGCATGGAAGCCACCCGAGTTGGCGTTCCAGCTCAATCACAATCACCGCCCACACGCCGCTTTTCACTCTGCATATAATAAGTTTCTGCAGTGTTCAAATCACTCTCCATCCATATTTATAGCAGCGCATGAGCGAGCCAGGCGGCGTGCTAAAGGTCCCCTCCTCTTCTGTGTAATTATTCAGTCTCAGTTGCTGTAATACATCAGTAATGCTGTTTATGGCTCAAGGTCAGAGCCAGGAGTCCACCGAGCCAAGGCAGTGATGGATTACTGTTTTCCAGATCCTTGAACTCTGCAGGACAGTGACAGATTTCAGCAAATCAAGAATAAGGCTTTTTTTTTTCTTTCTTTCTCTCTGACTCTTTATTGACACCTCCAGAGTGCCTGAAGGATAAATGGCTCGAGAGTTTTCCTGCGTGTGATGCTCTGATGCGGACCCTCATCATCCTGTTGAATAAAGTGTGAGTGTGAGTGTCTCCTTCTGAGGAAGCTCTAATCTCTTTGCTGTTAGAAGGGAAAATATGCCCTCCCTGCCACAGTCAACCTCCCTCATCTTCCTCCTCCTCCACTTTATCTAATGGCCTGTTGCTTCTCTGGTAATCACATCTGCCTGTTCTCAACACTAATGTCTCTCCATGGTGTACGTCTGCATGAACATCTATAATCACCACATTGTGTGACAGTCGTGTATCTTCTTTTTTTTTTTTATAGCTGTCGGCACATTCTCTTTTCATCCGTGACCTTCTGGATATACGCAGAGAGAAACTGCTGTCGAGCTTGGACTGTCATGCTTCTCCTGACTCCGGCTGAGAAGGTTACCAATCATCACCTCACATGTCACATGTTCTATTATTAAATCTGTGCAGCACACGGACAAAGTTAGCAACAAAGTTTGACTGGAATCAAGTCTCACAAGCCGAGTGTTGAGGAGGCGTCTTTGAGCGAGTTGGTTTAGGTTGTTTTCTTGAATCTTATGATGTTTTATTCTTGGCTTGGAGACACAGAAGGTACTTGTGTCAAGAGTGGTGATGTATGAACTACAGGGGTTTGTGTAAGTTTAGGTTGTGCGCATGTATAAAAGAAAAGCGGGACACAATCACTTGTGTTTGACGCGTCCAGTTGCAAGTGCTTGAATAAGGAAAAGACTTCTCTCTCCTGTGGTCAGCCCTTCGTTTTCCAGAAATGAACACTTGATCTTGAAAAAGGAAGGCAGACAATGTTGGACCAGATGCTCTAAACTGCTCTTGTGCCTGATTTCTGCTAAAAAAGTGACACAGCTGCTGCAAACGAAAGTATTGTCAAGCTTGCAGCGAGTGAAATTAGAATTTGCCCACTGGAAAACCAGCTGATTGGGGGCAAAAGTCAAATCAAAGGAGTTTAAATTCACTATTTAATGTATTTAACTAGATGCAGTGCAGTTAACCTTGATGTGAGCTTAGTGGGAATCATAACGCAGAGCGGCATTTACACAAGCATTTTAATCATGGGCATTAGATTTAACTTTGCATGTTTGCACCTTCTATCGTCTCCTGTTATATTCTGGTTTAAGAGTTGGTGAACGTGTTTTGGTGTCTCTTTATTTCAGTGAGTTTTTGATTATAGATTTGGCACAATTTGCTCACCACATCTGTCCCAGTATCTGTCTCGGGTGAAGAAAATGAAAAATGTAAATCAGCCTGAGACGGATTGTAGATGGATGTTTTATGGAGTATTGGCAAAAGAAGAGTGAATATCTGACCGTGAATTATGTTAATCTTTGTTTTTCTTGTTGTTCTGTTGTTTCTTTGGCCCCCAAGTGGACAACAAAAAGAGTACAGCTTTAAAATACGGCTTGTCAGTCAATAAAACACACTGCGTTTCAACTTCAACAACTTCCATCCCACACAATTTCCCAGCTGTGCTCAATTTTTTTCTTTTTTTTTCCTTTTTTATTTTCTCTTTTTACTCAGATCTCCAGGGTTTTTCACCGAGCACACCTCAGAGCTCCGCAGGGCTTCAATAACATCAAGACAGCTTGATACGAAAACATAAAAGTGGCACAGATCAGAGGCGGAGGGCTGGTGGGCTTCCACAGAGGATGCTTTTTTCTTCTTATCATCAGCGTGAACAGGTGAGTTTTAGAGCGAGACGCAGAGATGTGATGTAGGAACGGTTGGACTCAGCAAAGATTTTCTGCTGCATCAGAGGAATTCTTCTGTTTTATTGGCTTCTTTGAAAAGGGCGCTCATTGTCTTCGCATGGGGACAAAGACGAATGCTGTGCAGCCGCGCTGGCATATATGTACATAATCCATCACGGCCTTAATGCGCTACATATTCAGCAGAAAGATGTAACTCTGCCCAAATTAGAAGTTACATGTATTTCCCACTAAAATCACTGCAGCATCCTAATCAGCGGGGGAAACTCACACTCAGCTGAAACATGGCGCCTGCAGCTTCAGCGAGATCTGGATCACTTCATCATTTATATTTCCTCGGTTCATTTGTTAGCCAGACGTTTAGTTTGTTCACCATGTTTGTTAATCAGCGTGTCAGGATCAACAATGACCTCCGCTGGCTCAGTCAGCACATCAACACGCTGTCAGATATCCTCTGCTTTTGGCCAGAAAGACAAAAAGATCCCATGAAGTATGTTTCCACTCCCAAGCTCAGTCCCCCGCATGTTTCTGTTTGTCTGTCTGGTGGTAAGCAGGATATCTCCAGACTTTAATGCGATTCGTTGGAAAGTTCAGTTGTGGGTCAACCGACAACAAGTGATTTGTTTTGGGTACGGCTCGGGAGCAGATACAGAAATGTTCTCACATATTTTAAGATCTGCATTTATCCAAATGAAAAACATCAGGCACATGTATTTACCATATAATCATCATCATCCTGCATGTTTCAACAAAAATGTATTCAAAGTGCCGCCTTGATTTCCCGTATGGTCGATGAAACATGCTAAAAAAGTCTTCTATGCTCTCCCGATGTGCAAGAAAACATGATATCATGCAGTGTAGCAGAGCTTTCCAGTGAAGGAGAAGGTGCTGGTGGATTTTTTGTATTCATTTATTCACTGTTTCATCCAACCACCCATCTTTAGAAAGAGCCAGGCTCGTTGTTTCCCCCGTTTGTTGCCTTATAGACATTTTTACCGACAGTTAAAACGAACTTGTCATCTCTCGGTTGGACTTTGGATGAGCATGTTGTTAAGACTGTCAAACAGCATTTGAGTGAAATATGAATCTTCTGCTACAGAAAATTAGATGTTACATCTTGGTTCGAATGTTAAAAATCCTTAAAAGCATACTAAATGAATCTGGCTGATACTTTGCAGGACCATTCAAAAGAGGAAAACACATCTGGAGATGAGAAAAAGCAGGAAACGAAGGAAAATACCAAATCTAACTTCATACTTTCCACCCTCGCCATGAAAGCAAAACATCAGCAAAAGCCAGCAACTGAGTCAGCTCAGAAAATTCTAATTTCAATAGTTGCAAGCTCTGATAATAGATCATAACACAGCTGTCTTGGCCTGCTTCATTCTCACAATGTTTTCACTGTGCTTCCCCACGCTGGAGAGCGCCCGGCGTTTGGGGAGTTGTACGAGGAGAGCACCGTGGAACACTTCCAGTGCACCTGTTCGTAGAAAAATCAAGGGAGCAAAGACGCAGAATCTGAAACTATGATCATTAGGAGGAACATTTTAAAAGTTTGAGAACTAGCGAGGAGAAACATTCTCACCTGTATGTTTTGAACGAGCCCATCTGTTCCAGGTCTGCTGCCTTTCATACCGCTTCTCTCCTCGGACGCGCTGTCTCTTTTCATTCTTTATGTTCCTTGACGGTTAGAAGTGCAGGAAGATTCTGGTGCTGTTTTGAGTTTTCTGTCCATCCGTGAGCGACACGGTGTAGAACGGTTGTCACAGTCCCTTTTTTTTCCTGCTCTATATTGTTTTTACACTGATTTGTGGGAGAGAAAAAAAACTAATTACAGCTTTGTGGTTACTGTGATGGATCTTCTTCTTTATCTCTGAATGTTGTTCACAATGAATAAAATGAGCGTCGC
Source organism: Diplodus sargus (assembly GCA_903131615.1). Classification (NCBI taxonomy): domain Eukaryota; kingdom Metazoa; phylum Chordata; class Actinopteri; order Spariformes; family Sparidae; genus Diplodus; species Diplodus sargus. Next base: position 10,356,229 of record CAEMYA010002116.1, on the reverse strand, counting down.
GAAGCAAATATCTTCTTCTGAGGGGATGAAAACGAGCCGTAATATATCTTTTGGCACACGCTGACTGTGTGCAGACACCAACTGGAAGATTGAAGGTTGGAGAGGAAAAAAAGAAATGATTAGTAAAGGAATACTGGAATTAACCTTGAATGCACATTTCCAATCGGTTTCAAAAGCTTAGCGTTGATAACGTTCAGCTCTGCGGTTGTTGTTGTGTAGGTGGAGTGATGCGCTGAGCGTCACATCGCGCTGATGACTGCGTGTAGTGAGTAACACTCGAGGAGCTGTTCAGCCATCAGTGTTTGAGGTGTGTCTGAGTCTCTGAAGCCTGCTCAGCATTCAGTCCGCCCGCCGAGCCTCGCTCCCTGCGGGCTGCTGACTGAGAGCTCCCTACTCCGTCACATCCACAGACACCGCCTGCATGCCGTGGCCCAGTCCCAGAGTCTCATGGGTAATCCTCCGTCCACTGACTGCGTGCAAACAGAAGTGTCATGAGCTGACTTTTGATTTGTCAGCCCGAGCAGCCGGCACGGCAAACCGTGTTCCTCTCCTCTGTCTCTCTGTTACACACCAACATTAATCGAAATATCTCCAATCAAAAAAAAGGCCTCTAATATTTTAACTACATCGAGAGACGCATGCCAGTCCTGAGGCATTCTGGGAGGAAGTAATTGATGCATAAATATTAAAAAGCAGCTAATTGTGTGCAAGGTGAACGGGTTCCCCTCTGCAGGCAAACTGTCCCGACTCAAATATTCATCCCTGTAGGCTGGAAAGACGACTCTGTAGCTTAGTCCTTCATGAAGGATGGTGTCATAAGGAAGTGCACCATGTGAAGTAGTGTAGTTAGAGATATACTGACAGAGAAAGTGTTTGGGACATATGTGTTATACATGTGACCCTCTCTGTTCATCCATAAGCTGATTTAAACATGATGCTGTCACAGAGTTGGTTACTTTGCTGAGGAGTTGAAGGTGTGCAGCCTTTAACCTACATCTCCTCAATTTTCAGTCGTGTTCGTGACAACAAAAACAGATATTTTGAGCCACAATATGATCTTTTCCCAACCACATTGTTAGTGGCACTTGCGCCCGAACCTAACCAAACCATAAAAACAGTGTTGCGAACAAGAACAAAGCTAAAGAAAAGAAAAGAAAAGTTTCAACATTCCGATGGTTCGCAGAAACATCCATTATCAGAATTTATCCTGCCAAATGGGTTGATGACTGGAACACACTCACCGCGAATCGCTTGTTCCTTGATCCACAAAGCATATGGTGCTATAAGGGACACGCTTTTGTTTTGGCGATCTCTGTCAGCGATTCTCACATATTAAAAGCCCAAACTCACAATTAGTGTGAAGATCGTATCAGCGCTTTCCATTTTCCCAAGCAAGTCTTTGCAATCTGAAGACTTTCCTGCTCTGACTGCAAATGACTAAACATCGTAACTGAGCATCCTGACGTGAACTTAGCAACAGTTTAAAGCAGGAAATGAACAAATGATCTCCCTGAATCGATGGCAATTATCTTGACAAGACTGAACTAGAGTTTTCAAAACCTACTGGACTGATTTGTTTTTACAAAAGGTTGGTTGTTTTAACGTGCACACAGAAAGACAAAGTCAGCAGGATCCTCTGAAGGCTGCTGTCATGACGTTTAAAAGGCTGTGACTCTTAGAACCGATGCAGCGATCTGATCAGTCGGTTCGGCCGCTGAGGTCGTCCGCGGAAGAGCTGGCGGCGTTTGAGCCGGCTGCAGCGCCTCCTCGCATCTTTCATCCTTAACACCCGCCTCGCTTCTCCCCTCAGAGAGAGCGGGGATCAAACACATTATGAATCCCTGATGGTAGCACGAGCTTAGATCCGCTCACTCATGCAGAGACACACACCTTTCAACGGCGCGTCCTCACATACACACACGTACAAACGCACACAAAGACTTTGGACGAGCTCCTAATTCCCCACAGCTGCTGTCACTTTGTCGTGATATTGCCATTCTCTGATGTGTGTGTGTGTGTGTGTGTGTGTGTGTGTCTCTCTCTCTCTCTCTCAGACACATACACACATAGATAGAAAGATAGCTTTGCAGCCACTTAAAGTTAATTTGACTGTTTAGTGAAGTTTACCGTGTTAATTAACAGGTAATTGAAAAGGCAATACAAGCAGCCAGCTTTCATATTAGTTTCCCTTCATCGTCACGCTTCAGTGCAAACGAACGTACCTTCATATAACCGCTGTAAGAGCTCCGCGTGAGAGAGGACGGGCGAGGACATCAAAGGAGCGAAAAGCTTGTTTAGTTGCTGTTTCAAATGGGATAAAACAAGATTAAAAAAAAAAAAAACTTGGCTGCACCTGTGTTAGGTGAAAGAACAGTTAACAATAAACTATAATAAACAGTTTGGTTGTGTGAGCGTGGCAGGTGCATCGCTGAGCTGCTGCTGCTTCTGTTGACATTGGCAGCGCTGCACCTGTTGGCACCTTTCTGTTTACAATGAGATTCCCTTCTGTAAATATTAGTGGATACAATGACGGGATTTTCCCTGACCTCGCCGACCCACGCGCCTGTTAGTCCGAACTTCATAGTGGCGCGTGGAGTCGTTGCTTACACTTGCAGTAGACAACTTCTCCTGCTATATTAAACACTGACTGCACAGACTACCGGCTGTAGGAAAATGACCAAATCTGTCTCTATATTGGTTCCCGATAAACTGCACTCTCACCGTGCTATTCGCTGCTCAGTTTCTTTTCCGATAAAACATGAGGATTGATTTACGGCACAAAGGAAGCACGTCGGCCATTGCACAACCCAAACAAAACAGGAGGAGGCATTGTTGTCATAATCCCCATGTAACAGCGGAGCAACTGGACAAAGTGTGGAAACTCTAAACTGCAAAGGAAAAAGAACCCTGTTGATGGAGAAGGCAAAGACAGCGAAGAGCATAATGGAAAATGAGAAAAAGGTATGCTGATTTTAAAGGTGCTGCAAAGGTAGAACTCATTTAATGTTCAGTCAACATTATCTGCAGGCAGATTTAGGATCCTTGTTGTTATCTGCCAGGTTTTTCAAAATCCATGTGTGGGTATCAGAGCTGTTCTTCTTCAGTTGGATGAGAGTCCGAGGATCGAGCCCCTGTTTTATATACACATCCAAATCTGATATTTCCAAATACGTAATTCCTGTTCAGCCGCTGATCTCTCCACCATAAACCTTCCCTCTATTATGGATTCTTGGCACAGTTTACGTGTTGGATCGTGTCAGTTTTGTCATAATGTTGAAGCACTGCTTTCGACTTGGACAGGAACAGGGTTGCTCACACTGCCAAAAGAGTGAGTAAACACTGGTTGTGTCAGAGTTCATCTTTAAACCACAGCTTCCTCTGTGGTTTTCTCTTGATTTTTTTATTTTTTTTTAACTTTGTCTCGACATCCTGTTTCAAACTGGCCTTGTTTTGTAGTTCGATCACATCTACAGCTCAGTTTTGCATGTTCGGTGGGCTGCAGCTAGAAAGTGTCACGAAGTTGTTAAGTCTTAATAAATCTAAAATCCTTCTGCGTGTTTCGAAGCTTTCAAAGGAACAGCAGGTGTTTCCTTCACATCTTGCGAGCAGGCTGCCACTGTGCCGAGGAGCAGAATCATGTGTTTGGTTTTCTGGACTCTCTTCCTCGATTGCGTTTCTTTAGCATGTGAATTCATTTCTGTGCCTGTGCACTTTGCCTCAATTGTCAAAAGCAGCTAACTGAGCTAAACACAGACAGGTACGAGAGGGCTAACTGAAAATAAATCCGCGTAACTGATGGTGATGAATCGATATCTCGTCCTCTTTCTCCTCCACTGATTTCCATCTGCTTCCATCGTTGTAGAGACGTCAGCGAGTTAAAACAGCAGCATCACATTAATCCCATTAATCAGCTGAGAGCTGCTCCTCATCTGGGGATATTAGCGAGCGAGCGGCTGATTAGCTTGGAGTAATGCAGCGTTCAGGAGGCTCTGGGGAAACAGATTGTTTCCTCTCTGTGTGAAGCGTGTCTTCTACAGCCACTGTTGAGGCAAACACAGAGCCGCTCATGTTCTCGACAAGCTTTCAGTGAAAAGGCTTTTGTCGGTTTGTACAGCGCACGCTGACGCACACGCGACCAGACAGGCATGAAATGTGAACACACACGGGCAAAACTCATCGAAACAGAGACGGGCACTTACAGAAAACACATTCAATTTGATCCGATTCATTTGGATGTGGATTATAAAAAAATAAAAAAAAACGGCTTTACAGCTCATTCCCTGTTATTTCATGTTATCTATAAACAGTTACATAAACAGACATGTAAATACTGAGGGCTATATTCACACTATACAGGGACATAAAGGTAATGCCATTGTCATGGTGAGGCATCTGCTTCTCTGGCTCTCCACATGTGTGGAGGAGCTTCAGTGTATGGACTGAAAAACGAGATGGATAATAAGATTCAACTAATCCTCTTGACAGGATTTGCAGTCAGGACACAGCAGGTCTTTATACTTGAAGGGTCAAAATCTGCAGCGAAAGTTAAAATAATTCAGCAATTCATTTCACTTACAGCATACATAAAAAAAAAGCTAAGTAGAAACAGATGTCCAAAGGCAAACTATAAGAGCACCATGTGTTCTGCACCACCAGACCGAGGCCGAGGCAGAACAGGACACGACCGAGACAACAGCGTAACACACAATCGCTTTTTAACTCAGTCACAGGGGAAAACCACAATACTGTCATCGACACCACCTAAACCAAAGTGTGCAGCGACAAGATCCTTGAGGTGTTCAGACTTCGTCTAGTGGGAGTCACGACAAAGTCCCACACTGCATGACGCACAATAAAAAAATTTAAAAATTTGCCAGGGGAAAAAAAGATTTCAGACAAAAGAACTCAAACTTAATGAACTTCTGGTAATCCGGGGCAGCGGGGATGCACGGTAAGGCAGGTCTGGTGGACGACCCAGAACAGACTGGCGAGGCCGGCAGAGGAGGTGAAATCCCTTCTGGGGGTATTTTAAGTCCTGCATCGGAGGCTGGCGACAGAACAGCAGGACCGGGGTGTGAGGGATGGCTGGAGATGGGCAGCTGGAGGTCGAGCTTGGTATCAGTGAAGGTATTCGGATTACCAAAGAGACTGGAGCAGGTGTCTAACTATCAATCAAACTGAAGAGAAAGGTTTCTCCAAAGTCAGCAGGAAGCTATGAATTACCTACCTAACCGTGCGAGCTAACATGCTAACAAGCGCGAGTGAGTGTGCTACTTCTAACTCACGTTTGATCACGTCCAGTGGTGTGCAAAGGCCCAATTGTTGAAAAACGGGTGCTAAAGTGCCCTCTTGGTTGGCAAAACACACTAAACTGCCCCCTTGGCTGGTTAAAACATGATAAACTGCCCTCTTGGGAGCCAAAACACGTGCTAAAGTGCCCTCTTCAGTGGCGAGAACGCGCTGTATGTTCCCTTTTTTTTCTTTTCGCCCCTGCCCTTCAAAAAGTCTGTGCACGCCACTGATCACTGGCTTCAGCAGAAGTTGAGTTGAGTTTCTGTATGGATCATATCATCTTCCTCAACACACCAAAACAAATGATTAACAATATGCAGCATTTTCTTGTCTAATACAGATATTGATATTAGCTTCGGCGCCCTTTTCATTCGTGTACATTGTAAGAGCAGACAAGTGATTAGACATATAATTACACATATAATCAAAGGTGATCGGTGCAATGCAAAATCTAAAGCATGCAGCAAGTTTCATTTCAGAGTCGAGGTCACAGTCGTTGCTCTGTCTTGCAGTCGGTTTTTAATTATAAATCTGACGCTGGAGCGCCAACACAGTGATCCTGCCGCTGGATGGATTGAAGACAAGACGGAGCTGCCAGGAGGAGACATGAGCAGGAGAGGAGAAATGTGCTGATATCATACTGACGCTTACTACAAATGAATCAAAAAGGTATATAGGAGAATAAATGTGATCCCACATAAAGAAAAAGTCTCTCTTTTTTTGACCTGAAGTCCTTTCAGACATCAGACACCTGATGAAGAGCACAGACAAACGCTGTGGAGCTGAATATATTTCTGGCAGCTTTAAAAGCAGCGTTGGCGTTCTCCTTTTTTTTCATGCTCTCAGAAGAAAAGGGAGCCGTGACGAGAAGGACGGAGGCAGACAGTAAAGGTGAAAGAAGAAAAGTTTGTTTGTTCTTTCTTCCCTTTGTCTCGCTTGACAACTCTGATCTCCTTCTCTCTTGCGCTCTCTCTGTCGCCGTCAGTCTGCCTCGTTCTTGTCTTTATCATCACTTTCTCTTTGGTCTAATCTCACCACAGAGAGAGTCCCTGGTGGTGACTCTCAGTCCCGATTCTCTTTAAATTACCTGCCGACTTTTTCACATTCTGCAAATTCTCGTCTGGTCATGCTTTGGGGTTTTTTTTTCTTTGTTCTCATCATCGCCCTCTCTGATCCGCGGCGTAATTGTTGATTCAATTCTCGTATGAATAATGTAAATTCAGTTCCTATCAGAAGTGCTGGAAAGTATTGTATCAGATGCAGCCTCACAACTTCAGTATCAAACAGGGCTCCAGCAGAGATGTGGACTAGAATCAACTCGAGTTACTTGACCTGAAAATGAAGCTAAACACTCGTGACTCGACTTAAAGGGGCACTACGGTGTTTTTGAGAGGAAAATAAGCTCCTCAGAACACCGTTTGGAGCTACAAAGGTGGCAGGGTCCGCCACATATAAACAAGAGACAGGTCTGACTTCACTTGACTTTCCCAAGAAAAATTACTCAAGACAGGTAAAAAAAAAAAAAAAGATGGCCGGAAGCTCCTCGTGATTTAAACAGTTGATCTCTGGATGTCTGTTTCTGTATTTAATTTTTAAAAAAAGTGGCATTTAAAGAGAATAAATGATGAAACTGCTTCTTATAATGATGCAACAGGCAAAGTTTGGTTATTAGCCTCAGCTTGACTGCATATACTGTAGGAGGCTCAGAGTTTGGGGCCGACAGGATATCAGATTTTCACTACATGATCGCCGAGGCCAAACAAATTAATGATAATGATATTAATGAAATTAAATATCTTTACCTGTGTTTGCGGTATTAATAAATTCCACAAAAACATGAGTGTAGGGAGCTGCAGCGGGTCATTCGATGATTTCCAAAAAAGCAACTAGATTAATTCATAGAGAAAAGACCCGACGTTTCCTCTGGATTGCTCACACGACATTATCATATGTGTATTATTAACACCATATCAATATTTCAGGGGTTTGAGGTTTGAAGCTGATACCATCAGCGGAGAATCAAAGGCTCTTTCAAAGGCGGAGTTCCTCTTCGTGCAGGGTAATGACTAAAAATACTTTTTTACTCACTGAATCTGCTGCAGAGTGTGAGAACAGCGTCGTCACAACATGATCTAGAGAACTGAACCTACAGTTTCAACATACAGAAACCCAAAGTTCAAGTTCTAGTTGGAAGCAGACATGAGCAGACGTCGACATTTATTCTGATGACTTGGTCAGATCAAAAACTGAAACTACAATTTTAAACCGTCTCTTTTACGCGGTTTTCTTGTGTCTGAACACAGTCAGCTTCTCACTTCGTGATGTGAGTTCAGTGTCTCCTTGATTTGACGGCTAATGGGTCCAACAGCAGTCTGTTGCTGTCTGTCGTTTACCCCTAAATGACTTCCAGTAATCGACTCGGTCACCTAGAAATGTCTCCATTCCCTTTTAAATAAGCTGACAGGCTTTCCGATCCTTATCCGTCAGCCTGTCGTCGGAGCAGGATCTCGGCGAGCCGCCTGACCTCGGTTAAAGATGATATTAGACGCCTTCAGCTGCAGAGTCGCCAGCCTCTCAGCCTCCCGTTCGCTAAATTACCACGCCGTTATCACAAACTATCACCGTGAACTTTTCCTTACCACTCATAACCACGGAGCTGTCAAAATGATATAGATATCAGAGAGCGTCTGTGCTGGTACAATTTGTTTCCAGACACTCTGAATGACCCTCCAGGCCTCCGTAGCGCAGCGCAATGACCCCGTCCTTCGTCTCCTGAAGCTGCTCGGAGGTGTAGTTTGTCAGGCAAACAGAAAGCAACACAAAGGGAGAAAAAAACAACAACATATTGACGCCGGTGATCAAAACTCCCACTCAGCCCTTTTGAAATTAAAATGTTCCCACAAAGCGCAGAGATGGGTTGGCCTTAATTACCAGCTTGTCTAACAACAAAAGCAGAAGTGGGAACTTCTGATGAGATGATTCAGATGTTAGATCATCATGTTGTCTGTTGTTACAAACTGTGTTGGATGGTGTCCAATGGAAACTAATCACAGCAGCGACAGTAACCTTGTTCTGTCAGCCAGATGCAAAAGAAAGTGACTCATCAGGAGTACAACAAACAACATTTAAAAGTAGAAGAGAAAGAAATGAAACAGATCCCTAACAGCTGTTATCACTCAGCTGATCATTAAACATCACACGAACATGTTAATTGCACAGAGGAGTACAAACATAACTCCTAAAAACGAGGGTTGGGGAGTTTACTGTTCATTTTCCACACAGCGCCGAAGCACAAAAACATTATTGTATCTCAGAAAATCTCTCCCCGCTTGACCTGAGAAGCTGTGGGTCAATGGTGGAGATTGTTTTGTGGTCCCAGACAGAAGGAAATAAAAACAGAGCTCAGGAGTTTAGGGAGCAGGTCTCTGCTTTACCATCGGAGACTAATTGGTTTTGCTGCCTGAGGCGGGGTGATGGGGAAGCTGAGTGAGCGAAGGGCCAGACAGCCGGAGCCGAACCGAGGCCGGAGGTGACGGACGGGCAGCGGGGAGGAGATGGTGCAACGTGGGAGAGTTCTGCAGGACGAGGCCGGGCAGAATAATATAGCAGCTATTTAACAGTTTAAGTTTATTTAAGTAGCCTTCTACGGCTTGCTTGCTCACTCGCTGCATACTCCTGTACTTCGGAAACTTAAAAGTGACGACATTTTAGAAAAGTGAACATTTTGGCCTGAGCACAAACAGAAAACAAATGGTTATGCATTCACTTTATTTTCACTTTCTTTGAAAGCTGCACAAGCTGTTCCCATTAAAGAATTTTCCTATATGTTTTAGTAACAGGAAACATCTGCATGTTTATCTGCCTCCTACTTCTGCATCCATTGCTCCAACAACTGTGTCACTCGTTATTGCACATGTTAGAAGATTTAACGTTTTAAATGTGCGTGTTATGTAGGACACAGCAGATTTTATTCATGAAGATTGTGCAAAATGCTGAGCAGAAAATGTGACTGTATTTTTCCATAACTGTTTGAGTGTGTTGGTACCTGAATTACGGGTATAACTGTGAAGATGTGACTGTACACACATCAGGAGTTCAGCGCTAAAGGTCACCAGCTGACCACAGAGCTCGGGAGGGGCGACTTCCCTCAGTTCTCCCTGCTGAAGGGGAAACGTTGCTGGTACTTTCCATAGATGTAAGAGGCGTGTAGTAGTTTATATAGATATAGATTCTATATTTTATATCTCATTTTAAGACATTTACATTTGCAGACGCCTTTGTCCAAAGCGAGACTCTTTGTCAATGTAATTAAACATTTTTTATGGAAAATCCATCTCAAACACAAATGATTATTCGAAGCAGAATGTTTTTATTTGTCTGAAAGAAAGGAGAAAGAAACTGAAATGAAGAAACTGAATTTTAAAAAAGCATACATTCCCCAGTTCCCTCCTGCAGTGACTCCTTCCTCACAGTGCCACACACATCAACCTTCCTGTTTCCTCAGAAGTATACCAACAGAGGAAGAAGAGGTGCTTTCCACTGTTTGTTCTAAATATATAAAATATTCTCCAGGAGCACTTTACATCGGTGAGTGAAACCAAGCCCATGTTTCTTAAAGGTCAAGTTACATGTACATGTGAGGGGGAATTCGATGAATGGAAACAAACTCTTCAACATGGAAAATTACGATCGGCGCTGCTTTCACGTCCTCATGCTGTTACACTTTTAAACACATTTATAATGCTTCTTCAGAACATTTATTTTTATATTTTCTTAAGTCATACTTTAAAAGAATAGAGAGAAGTATTCTCAGGCCTCATCGTGTGAAATGTGAGTGTGGCTTTGCTGACATCTGGTGGCTTCTGTTTCTCTTGTTAAGCTTTAGCATTTGTCCCGGCTGTCACAGTTTTTACTGATTGCTTACACGCATGTTGCAGACTTTGGCTCCCTGTGTCATAACTTAACACACAGGTCGAGTAAGACACAGCACATGGAGATAAACTCCTAACTTATACGGCAAAATGAAACTCTTGAAGCAAAACCTAACAACTCCATTTCAAAACTGTTTTTAGCATCTAAACATTAAACACATGCACCTTTGTTTGCACTCTTTCCTAGCAGCAACAACACACAGATGTGCTTTATGCAAAACACAGCTGGATTCAGTACTTTGGATGGTTTTTTACTTTAAAATCTCATACATTTTTTTTTTTTTTGAAAGATTGATCCACTACAGTTGATCTCGACACATAAAAACGAAATGGAGACATTTCAGATTTTTTGTTTGTTTTTCAGGTTTTTACAAAACTAAAAAAAGAAAAGAAAAAAACACAAAGACATGGTACAACTAGAATGTTCTACAAAACATAGTGTTGTAAGGGAATGATTGGAAGACATTTAGGCTGTAGATCCTGTATCCTGTTCGCATTTGGCCATATCACCTCATCCACATCACAGACAATGTCCTCCCTTGCCAAGCAACGGGGGAAATATTGCCTTGCATGCCGTATCGACCTGTACCCTGTATGGACCTCATTGTCGCCGCATGTCTCTTCCATGGCTTGTACAGTCATAAACTTTCCAGCGCCATGCTGAAAAAACTCCTCAACTGGATTCAAAATTGGGGTGTACAAGCTGCGAAGGTAGTCAAGGGGTTAGAGAGCTCACCATGTACGCAGTGGACCCTGGTTCAAATCCAGCAGGAGGACCTTTACTGCATGTCACACCCCCTTTCCTGTCTATCCACTGTCAAATAAAGGTGTCTGTGTCTTTAAAAAAAATGGGGTGTATGGTAGCAAGTTGAGAGCAATAAATCTATTATGGTTGGTGAACCAGTCCCGGACCAGAGCAGCCCGATGGAAACTGACATTATCCCAGATGACAACAAACTGAGGCTGCTCTGGCCCGTCCTGGGCTACTGTGTCATGAAGTACGTTCAGAAAGCGAATAATGAGGGCTGTGTTGTAGGACCGAGGATGGAGGTGATGCAGTGTCACTGTTGCCTGCTCCTCTTCTTCGTCCTCTTCCTCGTCCTGCTGCTGCTCTTACTCTCCCTCTTCCTCTTTCTGCCTCCATGTTTCCAAAGTTGGCACAAAGGAGCTGAGCTCACATCAGGTGTATTTGTAGTGCTGTGGCTTAGAATAATTGGTCTACAATTAGATTTTAAATGTTTTGTTTTCATGTGTGTGAGTCTGTGTGCTTTTCCAATTTTAGTCGTGTTTTGTATTTTAAATAGATGTGTTTTCCCAATGACTGCATGAGCTTTCTTTTTTGAACAATGTGTCTTATGTAAAAATCAGTGTGTAGTGTTTTGCAAGAAGTGTGTTGGAGAATTTCAAACACAGTGCAAAGCATATATTGTGTTTGCAGGATTGGTGCTTTTGTTTAGGGCACGGTCACCAAAGTTAGAGGTTGTGATGCTTTGGGCATATCAACCACTTTTAGTGTTTAAGCATTAGGCAAAAACTGTAACTTTGTACTTCAGTGAAGTGGGATTAAAAGGTACCAGTTGAACTAACATCATATAGACACAGTTATGTCGCTCTACTTTACAGGCAAAGTAAACAAAGAATGTTACATCCTCTCATTCTTATCCTGGTTTTGTCCAGGAGAGTCGATAAAGTCCAACAGGGGTTTCCCTGGTGTGCGGCGACTACAAAGAGTCCCTGTGGATCATAAAGGATCGTTTGGAGAGTGTGAGGAAGCTATTAAAGTTTATCTTATTAAGGTTATCTTAATCAAACACCTGTTGCATTGTTGTTGTGTGATAAAACCTTTCCTCCCTTCAGTGTCCTCATCTCTTGTCTCTCATGAAGAGCTCTTGAAATGGAAATATGAAAGCTTGACAATGAAGGGAAACTATGAAATATGTAATCTGGCTGCTCGGATTGTCTATTCATTTACCTTTTTACTCAACACTGTACTTTACTAAACAGTTTAAACAACTTTATGTGGCTGCAAGGTGTGCGTGGGTGTGTATGTGTGTGTGGGTGTGTGGGTGAAAGTCAAAGGCACGGACCACGTTGTGAGGTGAAGTCCCTAATCCATCAACCAGGGGGTTTTAAGAGTCGTTACATCATGCGGGGGAAACATAACACGCTTTGTTTAACGGCCGCATCGACTGTTTTTACTTGTAAACAGAAAAACAAGTTGTATGTGTCTGAGGTTGCAATACATGCATCCATCAGCATCATGCACAAGTAACACTTATCAGAGGTAACAGAGGTAACAGTGGTATCCCTCAGCCTGGGATGTGGTTTGGAAATGGAAGTTTGAACACGTGAACACTTTTTATTTATTATTGAAGTGCAGTTACGGTGAACTCGGCCTGTGCCATGATCAGGACTCAGAATATGGAGTAACGACTCTGGGAGAATCACTGACTTTATTTACAGGCTTTGATAAATCATACAATCAATATGTGCAGGTGGTGAGGATGTACCAGGGAAAAGGCAGAGTGTGTGTGTGTGTGTGTGTGTGTGTGTGTGTGTGTGTGTGTGTGTGTGTGCGTGCGTGCGTGTGCGTGCGTGCGTGCGTGCGTGCGTGCGTGCGTGCGTGCGTGCGTGCGTGCGTGTGTGTGTGTGTGTGTGTGTGTGTGTGTGTGTGTGTGCGTGCGTGCGTGCGTGTGTGTGTGTGTGGAGACTGCAAACTACACGCAAACAAAAATAAGTTTGGGCTCTTTCTGCTGGGGAGGGAACCTGATGGTCAGACAACTCTGACTGAGGAAATATTGATTTAAGATTTGAGGTGGGTCATTTAATACTGAACGTGTTTATAGAAAAATCATTACACTTCACTTCAAACACAAATACAGAAGTGCAAGTGTGCGAGTGACACTGCTGGTTTGAATGTTTATGACATCACAGATATGTAATTATTGTTTTTATTGATGTTGCAGGCTGCTGTTCTCAGTGATGGAATGTTCCTTCCTAATATTAGAAGTTCCTTGTGTACAATGGCACTGTGCCTGGACAGAGACATTTAGTTTTGCAAAGCTCTCTTTTCCAAAAAATAAATAGACCAGGCCTGACACGGATTCGAACTAGTTTGCCGTCAACATTTCAGAGAAATAACTTTTTTTTATGTGTACAGAAAAAGTATCAGGCCTTTTACTACAACTTTCACATAAACAAAAGTGTTGTAGCCTTTTTTTATTTTTGTTGAGTACAAATAATAAATATAATAAGTATAAAAGCTAATACAATAAGACGAGGAGTAAAAGTAAAAACACCGCAAGAGGGATTAAAGACAGAATTATTATTTATCAAGCTGCATTTAAAGCTTGTAAAAAGGTCAAATGGTCAAAAGACAACGACAGCGCCTCAGCTTCACATTTAGAGGCCGTGCTTTGTGTTATGGTGGGCTGGTAGTTGTTTGTTTGGAGGAGCAGTTCAGGGGAAATCCTCACTCACTCTTAAAACTGCCACGTCAGATTGTGACTCAAAATTCATCTACGTTGCCCCCCTAGAGATCTTGACCATGCCTCCGCCTCTCCACTGAACCTCTGGAGCTCAAATACCACGAGGACGAGAAAATCCTGTGGGCTGGAATTTTTATTTATCATTACACAATCTGTTGTAAGAGGTTGAAGCCTCTCTCGTCGTCATCCTGAAAGTAAAATGCAGAAATGACACAAAGAAAGCCCCCGAAAAACAATTACATCTGTCAAGTTTTCCATCCTCACGTCTAGTAGGCTAAAGGATTGTCATGGTGCCTGTGTGTGACTCACCGTAACTCAGCTACCTGCTATTCATGACAAAGGTACGTGTGTGTGTGTGTGTGTGTGTGTCTGTGTG